>OZ010590.1:88676490-88946490 GCA_963932145.1 Acanthosepion lycidas | reverse complement strand
TGCGTGTGTATATATGTACATATATACTTAAATAAGGGATATATATATATATATATATATAAATATATATTTATATATATATATATATAAATATATATTTGTGTGTGTGTGTATAAATATATATAGATGTAAAAAATCTCTTACATATATGTATGAAAATTCAGAATAAATACAATATATGTGAATGTACAAATAAAGACAAAAAGAAAACATTTCTTTACCAACGCGTTTCGTCCTCTGAGGGATTTTATCAGTAAAATATTAAAAGATATATATATATATATATATATATATATATATATATATATATATATATATATATATATATATATATATATATATAAAGCAGATAAGAAATAGAGAATTCAACAACGTTAACAACATTTGCTCAATTTCGTTTATTAGGCATGAGATTATATTCCTTAGCGTCTTCCATAATTTAACATTGATATAAATAGTTAACTTTTAGAATATTTTAGGGCGTTTCTAAATTAAAAAAATTTGAAGTGTGAACGATATTATTTTTCCTTCTGTTTATAAATACGTATTGATAAATAAAATTCTCATATTTACCTTAATAAAGTTCCTCAGACGACGAAACGCGTTGGTAAAATTTTTTTTTTTACTTTTGTTCTTATTCATATTTTATCTCTTTTCCTGTTATTAGGTTGGTGCAAAAATAATGACGTAATAATGTCGTTTTTTGACCTATTTTTTAACGTCAAAAACGACATTATTACTTCATTATTTTTGCACCAACCTAATATCTTTTTCGTCTGTCACAAACACACACACACACACGTAAGCGCACACCCACACACACATGTAAGCGCACACCCACACACACATACACACATACACACATATATATATATATAGATATATATATTGATATATGTATGATATTGTAGACAGTGTGCCGAGATAGATAAATGCAAGCTCACAGACATGTATATTTCGATTTGTGGGTGTTATTCTGTTACGGTACGCAACAGTAATTATAGACACTATTTGGGTTTCATAGGCCTAACGACCTTATCAAATATGCGGGCATTGACGAATGCAGGTTCTTCCATATGCAGCGATCTTTGTATTGACATTTGATAAATAAGCCTTTTCAGGTTGAGGCGCTTGCATGTGATTATGTCTCTTTAAATACAATAACACTGGCTCACCGGAAGTTTGAGAGAAATTCTGTGAAATGGCTTCTTGGGATATTCTACTGGACGCCTATAGATATTAGGAGATATACTGAATCTATCCATCTATCTATCTATTAGGTTGGTGCAAAAATAATGAGGTAATAATGTCGTTTGTTGACGTTAAAAAATACGTCAAAAAACGACATTATTACGTCATTATTTTTGCACCAACCTAATATCTATCTATCTATCTATCTATCTATCTATCTATCTATCTATCTATCTATCTATCTATCTATCTATCTATCTAAGTCTGTTTATATCTATCTATCTATCTATCTATCTATCTATCTATCTATCTAAGTCTGTTTATATCTATCTATCTATCTATCTATCTATCTATCTATCTATCTATGGGTGCACCTTAAGTATGCGATTTTTATGAGTATATACACGTATGCAACTCTATCATAAACATAGTTTCCATCGCTAATATTCTAACAAACGCACACACAGACATATGCCCATGCATATATATATATATATATATATATATATATATATATATATATATATATATATATATATATATTATATATATATGCGTTGCATAATTACGCCTTGTAGAAAACCTAAATATAAAAACTGGTCATTATTTGAAATAAAAGTCCAATCTCAGAATATACCTTGAGTCACCCCCCCACACAAATATATATATATATATATATATATATATATATATTATATATATATATATATATATATATATGTATATATATATATATATATATATAATCATAATAATAATAATACGAAAATGCATAAACATTACGAGAATTTCTGGTATTTTCATGTGAGCAGACCATTTCAAAAATTGCTCAGTAGATAATTCGAGTTAATATACACTTGGCCAGACGCATTGCAGTGTTCTATTATACCATGAATATTTAGCTAATCCCCTTGCAAGGGATTTGCATTCTTCTTAGCGCCATAACACGATACTGTTATTATTTTTTTTACCATTAAAATAATATTTACGACTGTAACTTTGTCATTTTCATTCTTATTCGAATTTATTTTGCTGTGTATTTAACCAAACTGTTAAAATACAAAAGAAAATCTATTAACTTTCCACATAACACTTGTTACTGCAAATTTTCATTTTTCTCTTTTTCATTTCTCTTATTTTTTATTAACGGATATCACATTTTTGTTATAAATCCAAATCATATTAAATGAACGTGATTGTTATTCCTTTTAGATTTTACACTTATCAAAAGTAATTAAATAAATATGAAAATAAATTATCTGTTGTTGGTCAAAACATGCGCGTAAATAAATTTCCCTGGAAAAAAGTTTTATATTCTGAGAATTTTTTCTTTTTTCTTTTTTTTTTTTGCTATCCTCTGCCAGCCGTAATGACGGTGAAAGAATTACCTTGCATCATCACCAGTCAGACACCACACTATTAATTATTTTAGCTATTATTTACAAATTTCTTATTAGAAGTTCATAAAATTGATTATTACTAATCAATAGTTTGATGTAGTTTGCTACAAGAGACTTTTGGTACAAGAGAATTTTGGTACAAGAGACATTTGTTACAAGAGAATTTTGGTACAAGAGAATTTTGGTACAAGAGAATTTTTTGTAAATTCATCAATAGTTTCAAATATTAAATACTATTATTTACTTATTTCTTATTAGAAGCTCATAAAACGTTTCCAAAATAAAAAAAAAAAACAACATTTTTTTTAACAGAATATATTTTACTTGTGAGCTTTTATTCAATGTGAAATTTTGTCTGAATTTTTGGCATAAGGAGTTATTATTATTTATACAAATTATATTCAGACTATTGTCCTCATCTCTGTTGTTGCTATCACAACGTTTCGGCCGTTGTGCCATTCGCCCTTCCTCAGGTGTATAATCGATCAGAGAATTCCAAACTGAATCCTTTATTTAATCTATGAGGGTAGACTGTTCTCGTTCCACTGATAATGCCAAGGGATATCTCCTCTAGTTCTTATTTTTATTTAGTACTGTTCATTATTGCTTGCCCTGTTTCAACTGAGTGTAACTACACACTGTCAGACCCAGGGATTGAACTCACTACCACTATATCACCAAATTCCCAAATCAACACCAGGCCGTTGTCCACCAGGCCGTTGTCCTCTAGGACTAGGCGGATTTCCCTAGATACGAACAGTGAAACAAGATTAGATAAAGGGTTCAGTTCAGAATTCCCTGTAGGTTACCCAGATCGATATACACCTGATGAAGACCGGACGGTACAACGTCCGAAACCTTGTGATAGCCGCAACAAAGATAAGGACAATAGTCCGAATATAAATAGTGAACATTATTTACATTATTCGGACTATTGTCCTCATCTTTGTCGCCATATTTATTACAACGTTTCGGTCGTTGGACGTTCCGGCCTTCTTCAGGCTGACTTAACTCTTTATTTTGCTCACTGTTCTAGTTCCACGTACAATGTTTAATGGAAGTCAGTTATCAGTTATCTCCTGTTAAAGGCGTTGGTTAGATCCAGTGAGTGGGCCCAAAGAGTGTGAGTTCAATACCCGGTTAAAGCAGTGGAGAACTTTCAGAGGGAAATTAACAGGAGATAACTGATAACTAACATCCATTAAACATGGCACGTGGAACTAGAACAGTCTACCACAGTGAGCGAAATAAAGGGTTCAGTTCGATATTCCAACCACCTGAAGAAGGCCGGAGCGTACAACCACCGAAACGTTTTTATAAATACGGTGACAAAGATGAGGACAATAGTCCGAATAATGTAAATAATGTACATAATACCTCATCTCAGAAATATAGGCATAAATAGTGAAATTTATCGAAGTTTCTTACATTTATATTAATCACTGTTTAGTGGCGTTCTGAACCATACGAAAGATGACACGTTCTTTTGAAGCTTCAAAATACTAACGGATTTTAATATCAATCCTTACTTTTTATCTAAGGTCTATATTAGGCTTGTGTAGTATGGTGCAAAAGAGGCAGAATAAGCTATTCTTTTAATAATTATATATTTCTCTTTTAAAACCAATTTAGAATGTAATGTAAGCATAACTACATACAATAACTGAACAGTACTAAGAACTCGACGAAATATCCGTAGATACGGGCAGTAGAACGAGAACAGTATATCCCTGTAAATTAAATAAAGGGTTCCGTGTTGGTTACCGATTCCGATATACACCCGAGGAAGGCCGGAAAAGCCAACGACCGAAACGTCGCGGAAACAACAACAAATGATAATAGTCCGAATATAAATAGCTATGAATAATATGATGTTGTTTTAGCATCGTTATTCAATTCCTCATACGATGTTTATCGAGCGAAATGAAATTTCCAAGTTTATCTTTTCCTTTTATACAGAAATGTAATTTCGACGTTCTCATCGATTTCTTTAATTTACAGAAAAATATTCCTTGAAAATTGTTGCTAAACTTTGCCATTAAGGTCTCGATTTCATTTCTCTCTGTTTAATTTTTCAATATAATGATATAAATATCAACAAACAAATACACGAGAAAGACATTTTTTTTTCATAATTTAATAAATTCTTTTCGTGAAAACGTGACCCAATAAAAAGAAAACAAACTGTTTAAATTTCATCTTCGTTTGTGTCCGTGTGTAGGGCTTGGAGATAACAGACCCATTCGTTCTCAGAACGCTTGTATCTGTGTGTGCGGTTACACTTATGTATAACTGAACATGGCCCTTTTTTCTAAACATATACATCTGTCTGTATCGTATTTCGAAGTATGAATACAGGTTATGGTGGATTATATATAAGTTATTGTTCTTTTGAGGCTTCTAACAAAAGTTTGGTTTCTCCTAGAGATCAAGTGACAACCATCTCAACAAATGCTGAATGTCTGATCCTTTCTGAAATTTCTAATTCTACAAAATTCTTTGCGGTGTTTTCGAGATCATTCAAGCCGATTATGAGGTAGAAAAGAGCCAACCCTCTCATTCCAGATTTTTCAGTAGAATAGTCTAAATATTACGCATTATTTGAAATAGTTTTTCTCTTTTGTTACGATTATTATATAGGGTCTTCCATCCTGGCTTCGTCTTCTTCCTTTTCTTCTCGTCAGAGTCCATCCGGTGCATTTACAAATCTGTCATACGTCCGTATATTGAATACTGTTGCCATATCTGGTCTGGTGCTCCTGCTGTACTTCTTGGGATCCTTGACATAATCTAAAGACTGATCTGTAATGAAATAGATCCTGACTTGGCATCTCGGCTTCAGCCATTTTCCCACCGACGTGATCTAGCTTCCTCTGTCTTTTCTATAAATATTTTCATGGCAACTGCTCTATTGAGCCTTTCTTCCTGAGGCCCAGACTACATGAATTTAAGCATGCTACTAGATTGGCATCTAGGTCCCACCCTTTTACTGTTGCTAATTGCAAACGCCACTTCTACTCCCACAGTTGCTTTTTTCACACTTCCCGCCCGTGGAACTACCTTCGGTTTACTTGCTTCCCTGATAACAAAAATCTTCAAAAATTTAAATGCAATGTCAATCGCCATCTTCTGTCTTCTTCAATCCCGTTTATCTTATGTCCTTTTCAGCAATCCTTCCTATTCTCAGGTTTCTCTTTCACTTTTACTTTCACTTTCACTTTCACTTTCACTCTCACTTTCTGTAACCTGCGCGAACTAGTAGCGTTTCCACCTTGCTTTGGGTGAAATGATTAAAACCGACAAAATGTGTCGTGCCCCTTCAAAACGAAAATGATCATGACTCTCCACAATTTCCTGTCTTTTGTAGAATTTAATCAAGTGCATCTATGTGCTACATCACTTATTTCGCTGTTCTGCCAACATATTTTACACAAACTCCTTCGGTAGCTTAATCGCTGCTTCATTCTTCTTCGCTTGTCTTTAACATATCTTGTGAGGGACAAATTTTCCCAGCCTTCTTTTCTCATTATGTGCTGTAGGAATTTTAACTGTTTCTTTCTGGGGATACGTATAAGTGTACCTGATGTTTCTCTAAAACTTCGTCGTTGCTCACATGCTCCGTCCTTGGTATTCTCAGTATCCATCTGTAGACCAACATTTCTATCGCCTCAAGTATTTTGTTCATCTGTGATGAGATTGTTCATAGAGAAGTACTGATATTATATGAAAGCTCAGTATTTTTTTCTTTGATACCAATTAAATATTTCATGATTCTTAATACTTCTTTTAGCTTTTGGAAGACATCTTTCTCAGTCTCAATATTCCTTAGTCTCAAAGAACTGTAAGCTAATATGGAACAATTGTATACGGTATGGACTTCTTTGGAGTCTATGTTTTACGGGGAGACTAGGTTTGAAGAAGAAGAAGAAGAAGAAGAAGAAGAAGAAGAAGAAGATCCATTTACATAATCTAGTTATGAAGATCATGGCTCTCCACAACTTCCTATCCTTTGTAGTTCTCGCTATAACGATATTGAGAAAGAAAAGTATATATTTAAGTATATCTTCTTTCTTCGACATTTCTTCTTGTAGTTATCCTACCCTCAGTATCTTCATTGGATTGGCTGTTAATCTACACCATTTCTTGGAATGTTTAGAAAAAAGGGTCTCAACCATTTTTTACCCATGGACCACTTTTAATCTTAATTCTTTTTGGTGTGCTCCCATAACCATTCGATAAAAAAAAAGTTTATTTTATTTTTTACTAATAGATAAGTTTAGGAATTGTATTATAGAAATAGAAAATGTATTTACTTTCTTTATATATAATCCTTATGCAATTTATATATTAAATTAATTTTATTATTAATATTTTATTTTTTTTATATTTTATATTGATTAATTTATATTAATATTTTATTTTATTAATATTCAAAATTATATTATTTATTATTAATATATTAGATTAATTTATATAATAAATTATAATATTTATATAATTCTCCTTTATATATATATAATTCTTCTTTTATATATCCTTCTTTGGTAATCGGTGGCTGTCCTATTGTTTTTTATAGGTAAATCCTAGTATGCTGGTTTTGTTTTCGTTCCAAATGGGACGGGATTTTCCTTCAATTGTAAAGAAGTGTCCTCTTTTACTCTGTTTAATGTATCATCTTTTTCTTGTTTCTCTGCGATGAGATCGAAGGTAAGTGTTTCAGAATCTAGAGATTGTATTGTGTAGCGGAAGAGTACATCTACCACGGTATTGTTTAAACCAATGGTTCTCAACCATTTTTTACCCATGGACCACTTAAAAAAAAGAAGCTTATTTTATTTTTTTTACTAATAGATAAGTTTAGGAATTGTATTATAGAAATAGAAAATGTATATACTTTCTTTATATATAATCCTCATGCAATTTATATATTAAATTAATTTTATTATTAATATTTTATTTTTTTGTATTGATTAATTGATATTAATATATTAATATTTTATTTTATTAAGATTTAAAATTATATTATTTATTATTGATATATTAAATTAATTTATATAATAAATTATAATCTTTATATAATTCCCGCCCTCTGTGTATATATATATATATATATATATATATATATATATATATATATATATATATATATATATATCAGGGCCTGTTTTACCCTGACGATCCGTTTAGGTGAAACCTAGGTAGGTTTGCCTGGCTCTTTAGGTTTATATTATGCTTGCTCTACTTCGTGTATTGAGCACTTCAGGTAGTTATTTTTACTCGTTTTGGAGGTTTTTTTCTTTGGACTCTGAGCTTGAAATCTGGATGATTGTTTTCACCTAAATTACATGTTCTTTCTTTTTTTATTCCTCATTTTTCCTTGGGTACTGGTTTGTTCTATAATACTACAAGCTGATATATCAAAGGTTTTTCCAAGCGAGTACCACTATTCATATATATATATATATATATATATATATATATATATATATATATAGATATTATAAATTAATTGATTTAAAATATGGTCTTTCCGCTACACAGTTCTAACCATGTTTCAAAAATAGAAGCCCCGAATTTAATTTTGTAATTAAATTAAAGACATTAGTTCCATTTCATCCTAAAGCGAATTTTCAAGCAACTTTTAAAATTACTGGGTTTTAAAGACACAGCTAAAATCATAATTCACGTTTATAAAAAACAAAAAATTTACTGAATCAGAGAAATGAAATAGCTATTTTATGCCGTCATTGTCAAAAATTTTCCTTAAATAATATTAAAAATAAAAATAAATTTAAAGAGTGACCTCGTAATACACGTACTTATATTTAATGGGAAAAAATAATTTTATATACTGTAAGTAATTCTATTACATTTACAAAAAAGTCTATTAAAATAACAGTGAAAATACTTTAAAGTTGTATTTAAAATTTTAGTTAAAACAAATTCTAACCTAAACATCTTTTAAAATTGTAGTTAAATAAAACGTATTCTAACCAAAACACCTCTCTCAAAGTACTACCGGCTCTTAAAGGAATTCAATAAAACACCTACAGAAAAATGAAATTATGATGCAAAGCTATAAGATGTAGACCATTGAATGTCTCATGTCCTTTGTACAGACATGTGAAACTATATATTACTAAGTATAAAAATAAAGTTCACTAAATCAGAGAAATGAATTAGCTATTTTTACCGTAATTGTCATAAATTTTACTTAAATAATATTTAAATATAAAATTTTTTTAACAAAGGTAATATACATAATTATAATTGATATGTAAAAATAATTTTACTTACTGTAATTCTAATAGATTTACTTCTTTTAAAAAAGAAATATAGTCCATTAAAACTTACAATGAAAATATTTTAAAGTTGTATTTAAAATTGTAGTTAAATAAAAAGAAATTCGAACCTTAAAGGAATCCAATAAAACACCTACAGTAAAATGAATTTAATATGAAAAGCTAGAAGATGTAAGCCATTGAATGACCCATGTCCTTTGTACTTACATGAGAAACAAGATATTACTAAGTTTATAAAAAATAAAAGTTTACTAAATCAGTGAAATCGATTAGCTATTTTTGGCGTCATTGTCATAAAGTTTACTTAAAAAAAATTGTTATCCTAATAATATACATACTTATAGTTGATGTGAAAATAACTCTACATACTGTAAGGGATTCTAATACATTTACATGTTCTTAAAAGAAATAGAGTATATTAAAAATTAATAGTGAAAATATTTTTCAAATTGTAGTTAAATAAAACGTATTCTAACCTGAACACCCCCCCCGACAAAAAAAATCTTTAAATATACAAATAGAAAAAATGACATGAGAATTTTTGCCGTCAACAATAAATTTTTTTTTAAAT
Organism: Acanthosepion lycidas; assembly: GCA_963932145.1. Taxonomy (NCBI): domain Eukaryota; kingdom Metazoa; phylum Mollusca; class Cephalopoda; order Sepiida; family Sepiidae; genus Acanthosepion; species Acanthosepion lycidas. The sequence continues at coordinate 88,937,026 of OZ010590.1, read as the reverse complement.
CCAGACGACATGCATTTAACGGATGTCAGATTTCATTGAAGAATACACCCCTACCTCCTACCAAAACGTAGCTAATAACGGTTACATCAAAATACAGACATAAAGAACACGCAAACACCCCTGTCTAGTGGAAGTGAATTTATCTGTAACCTTGGAAACGTGAATTACGATTTTAGCTGTGTCATTAAAACCCAGTAGTTTTCAAAGTTACTCCAAAATTCGCTTGAGGATGAAATGGAACTAATGTCTTTAATTTAATTACAAAATTAAATTCGGACGTTCCATTTTTGAAACATGGTTAGAACTGTGTAGCGGAATAACCATATTTTAAATCAATTAATTTATAATATTAAATCTCAGTAAATTTACATTGAGCACTATTTTGTAAAAATAAAAATATCTATAAGAACACCGGATTATATATCTTACTGTTATATATATATATATATATATATATATATATATATATATATATATATATATATATATATGTGTGTATATATATATATGAATAGTAATTGAAGCCAAGGTAATTGAAGCCAAGATGCCAGGTCAGCACCAATAATATTGCATATTCATCTTTGTATTTTATCATGATCCAGTAGATAAAGGCGTAGGTTAGATCCAGTGACTAGAGCCAAAGAATTGCGAGTACAATATTAAGCTACAGCAGTGGCGAACCAAAACTTGGAGAGTTTAGTTAAAAGAAAATAACTGAGGCAATCGGAAGCGGCATGGCACGTGGAACTAGAACCGTCTACCTCGGTAGACGAAATAAAGTGTTCGGTTTGAAATTACAATCATCTGAAGAAGGACGAGGCGTACAAACGTTGTGAATATGGCAATGAAGATGAGGATAACAGTCTGAATAATGTAAATAATGCAAGTAATCATATTACCTCATTTCAGAGATATAGACAGATATTGAAGAATATCTAAATATGTAGCAGAAGCACTAGACCAGATGTTGCTGCAATATTCAAAGTATGAACGAATGGTAGACTTATATGTAAGATAGATTCTAGTGGGAAAAGCTGTCTGTCTCGAAACAGAGGATCAGCTTTCTTATCTGCAGGCTTAGCAATTGATTCCATATTCTCTTCCAACTTCATATCAGCGGAAAAACTTTAGTCCGAGAAAACGCAGTTTTTCACTCGCCTGGAGGTTATCATCGGCCATGTTGATGGAAGGTAATAAGGGTTCACTCATATGATTAAATCAGACAATAGCTTAATTTTTGAGCGGTTAAAATTAACAAGCCATTCCTTGCCCTATTTAACAACAAACTGTAGGTCAATTTTTGAGGTCAGTTGCTAATTTGACTTTAGTCCGAGAAAACGAAGTTTTTCACTCGCCTGGAGGTTATCATCAGCCATGTTGATGGAAGGTAATAAGGGTTCTCTCATATGATTAAAACAGACAGTAGTTTAATTTTTGAGGGGTTAAAATTAACAAGCCATTCCTTGCCCTATTTAACAACAAACTGTAGGTCAATTTTTGAGATCAGTTGCTAATTTGACTTTAGTCCGAGAAAACGCAGTTTTTCACTCGCCTGGATGTTATCATCGGCCATGTTGATGGAAGGTAATAAGGGTTCTCTCATATGATTAAAACAGACAGTAGTTTAATGTTGGAGGGGTTAAAATTAATAAGCCATTCCTTGCCCTATTTAACAACAAACTGTTGGTCAATTTTTGAGGTCAGTTGCTAATTTGACTTTAGTCCGAGAAAACGCAGATTTTCACTAGCCTGGATGTTATCATCGGCCATGTTGATGGAAGGTAATAAGGGTTCTCTGACATGATTAAAACAGACAGTAGTTTAATTTTTGAGGGGTTAAAATTAACAAGCCATTCCTTGCCCTTTTTAACAACAAACTGTAAGTCAATTTTTGAGATCAGTTGCTAATTTGACTTCAGTCCGAGAAAACGCAGTTTTTCACTCGGCTGGAGGTTATCATCGGCCATGTTGATGGAAGGTAATAAGGGTTCTCTCATATGATTAAAACAGACAGTAGTTTAATTTTTGAGGGGTTAAAATTAAGAAGCCATTCTTTGCCCTTTTTAACAACAAACTGTAGGTCAATTTTTTAGATCAGTTGCTAATTTGACTTTAGTCCGAGAAAACGCAGTTTTTCACTCGCCTGGATGTTATCATCGGCCATGTTGATGGAAGGTAATAAGGGTTCTCTCATATGATTAAAACAGACAGTAGTTTCATTTTTGAGGGTTTGAAATTAACAATCCATTCCTTGCCCTATTTAACAACAAACTGTAGGTCAATTTTTGAGGACATTTGCTAATTTGACTTTAGTCCGAGAAATCGCAGTTTTTCAGTCGCCTGGATGCTATCATCGGCCATGTTGATTGAAGGTAATAAGGGTTCTCTCATATGATTAAAACAGACAGTAGTTTAATTTTTGAGAGATTAAAATTAACAAGCCATTCCTTGCCCTATTTAACAACAAACTGTAGGTCAATTTTTGAGATCAGTTGCTAATTTAACTTTAGTCCGAGAAAACGCAGTTTTTCACTCACCTGGAGGTTATCATCGGCCATGTTGATGGTAGGTAATAAGGGTTCTCTCATATGATTAAATCAGACAGTAGCTTAACTTTTGAGTGGTTAAAATGAACAAGCCCTTCCTTGCCCTATTTAACAATAAACTGTAGGTCAATTTTTGAGGTCAGTTGCTAATTTGACTTTAGTCCGAGAAAACGCAGTTTTCACTCGCCTGGATGTTATCATCGGCCATGTTGATGGAAGGTAATAAGGGTTCTCTCATATGATTAAAAGAGACAGTAGTTTCATTTTTAAGGGGTGAAAATTAATAAGCCATTCCTTGCCCTATTTAACAACAAACTGTAGGTCAATTTTTGAGGTCAGTTTCTAATTTGACTTTAGTCCGATAAAACGCAGTTTTTCACTCGCCTGGATATTATCATCAGACATGTTGATGGAAGGTAATAAGGGTTCTCTCATATGATTAAAACAGACAGTAGCTTAATTTTTGAGGGGTTAAAATTAACAAGCCATTCCTGGCTCTATTTAACAACAAACTGTAGGTCAATTTTTGACATCAGTTGCTAATTTGACATTAGTCCGAGAAAACGCAGTTTTTCACTCGCCTAGATGTTATCATCGGCCATGTTGATGGAAGGTAATAAGGGTTCTCTCATATGATTAAAACAGACAGTACATTCATTTTTGAGGGTTTAAAATTAACAAGCCATACCTCCCATATTTAACAACAAACTGTAGGTCAATTTTTGAGGTCAGTTTCTAATTTGACTTTAGTCCGATAAAACGCAGTTTTTCACTCGCCTGGATATTATCATCAGACATGTTGATGGAAGGTAATAAGGGTTCTCTGACATGATTAAAACAGACAGTAGTTTAATTTTTGAGGGGTTAAAATTAACAAGCCATTCCTTGCCCTTTTTAACAACAAACTGTAAGTCAATTTTTGAGATCAGTTGCTAATTTGACTTCAGTCCGAGAAAACGCAGTTTTTCACTCGCCTGGATGCTATCATGGGCCATGTTGATGGAAGGTAATAAATTTTCTCTCATATGATTAAAACAGACAGTAGTTTAATTTTTGAGGGGTAAAAATTAAGAAGCCATTCCTTGCCCTATTTAACAACAAACTGTAGGTCAATTTTTGACATCAGTTGCTAATTTGACATTAGTCCGAGAAAACGCAGTTTTTCACTCGCCTAGATGTTATCATCGGCCATGTTGATGGAAGGTAATAAGGGTTCTCTCATATGATTAAAACAGACAGTACATTCATTTTTGAGGGTTTAAAATTAACAAGCCATACCTCCCCTATTTAACAACAAACTGTTGGTCAATTTTTGAGGTCAGTTGCTAATTTGACTTCAGTCCGAGAAAATGCAGTTTTTCACTCGCCTGGATGTTATCATCGGCCATGTTGATGGAAAGTAATAAGGGTTCTCTCATATGATTAAAACAGACAGTAGTTTCATTTTTGAGGGGTGAAAATTAACAAGCCATTCCTTGCCCTATTTAACAACAAACTGTAGGTCAATTTTTGTGGTCAGTTGCTAATTTGACTTTAGTCCGAGAAAACGCAGTTTTTCACTCGCCTGGAGGTTATCATCGGCCATGTTGATGGAAGGTAATAAGGGTTCTCTCATATGATTAAAATAGACCGTAGTTTCATTTTTGAGGGGTGAAAATTAACAAGCCATTCCTTGCCCTATTATCAACAAACTGTAGGTCAATTTTTTAGATCAGTTGCTAATTTGACTTTAGTCCGAGAAAACGCAGTTTTTCACTCGCCTGGATGTTATCATCGGCCATGTTGATGGAAGGTAATAAGGGTTCTCTCATATGATTAAAACTGACAGTAGTTTAATTTTTGAGGGGTTAAAATTAACAAGCAATTCCTTGCCCTATTATGAACAAACTGTAGGTCAATTTTTGAGATCAGTTGCTAATTTGACTTTAGTCCGAGAAAACGCAGTTTTCTCACTCGCCTGGAGGTTATCATCGGCCATGTTGATGGAAGGTAATAAGGGTTCTCTCATATGATTAAAACAGACAGTAGTTTCATTTTTGAGGGTTTGATATTAAGAACCCATTCCTTGCCCTATTTAACAACAAACTGTAGGTCAATTTTTGAGGTCATTTGCTAATTTGACTTTAGACCGAGAAATCGCAGTTCTTCAGTCGCCTGGATGCTATCATCGGCCATGTTGATTGAAGGTAATAAGGGTTCTCTCATATGATTAAAACAGACAGTAGTTTAATTTTTGAGAGATTAAAATTAACAAGCCATTCCTTGCCCTATTTAACAACAAACTGTAGGTCAATTTTTGAGATCAGTTGCTAATTTAACTTTAGTCCGAGAAAACGAAGTTTTTCACTCACCTGGAGGTTATCATCGGCCATGTTGATGGTAGGTAATAAGGGTTCTCTCATATGATTAAATCAGACAGTAGCTTAATTTTTGAGTGGTTAAAATGAACAAGCCCTTCCTTGCCCTATTTAACAATAAACTGTAGGTCAATTTTTGAGGTCAGTTGCTAATTTGACTTTAGTCCGAGAAAACGCAGTTTTCACTCGCCTGGATGTTATCATCGGCCATGTTGATGGAAGGTAATAAGGGTTCTCTCATATGATTAAAACAGACAGTAGTTTCATTTTTGAGAGGTGAAAATTAACAAGCCATTCCTTGCCCTATTTAACAACAAACTGTAGGTCAATTTTTGAGATCAGTGGCTAATTTGACTTTAGTCCGAGAAAACGCAGTTTTTCACTCGCCTGGTTGCTATTATCGGCCATGTTGATGGAAGGTAATAAGGGTTCTCTCATATGATTAAAACAGACAGTAGTTTAATTTTTGAGAGATTAAAATTAACAAGCCATTACTTGCACTATTTAACAACAAACTGAGATCAGTTTCTAATTTAACATCATCGATCTGATTAGACTTACTATTAAAACAGGAGTAAATAGTTGTGTCAAAAGCATAGATACTGAACCGAGAACTAATGTTCTACTGTTTTTTGTTTTGTTTTTTATCAAAAAATACATTATTTGTTTTTCGATTTAATTTTTATAAAAATCCTTTCTTTTACTCATGTAGAAATAACTTGTTTTCTAATGCTTCATGAATGAATCACAGGGTTTTATTTTTAAACCGGAGGTAAGCCTGGTTTCAATCTATCAAATAATAATCCTGTTGGTGTCTCCCTTCGTTAGTTCACACGACCGTTACGTCCTGTCAATATCTCATGAATAATGGATTATCCCGTTTTGATCGCGTGGAAAGTTAAAAGATGTATAAGAGATTTACGTTGTTTCAATGAAAAAAAAAAAATGAAATTTGGTTGATTATTTGATTGTTTTGTTTTATGGCATATCAAAACCTCAGTGGGTCATTTAATACCATCAAAATTTTTGAAATAGATACATAGCGATAATTTGGTAAAAAAGATGTGTATGTATACATATATAGTTGAACCATTTTTCAATCACATGTATTGCTGGTAATTTTCTTTTTTTTCAAAAACGTATTTTTTTTTTTTATTGCTGGTAAGAGTTATTTTTTTTCAAAAATAAATTTCTGTTAATAATTTTTTTCAAAGTATTTCTGATAATAAAATCCATTTTTATACCCCCATAATGCTTTTTACCTCAGTTTCGGTGTTAACCATTTGCCCACAGCTGGGACCCTAACAGGTGCCACCACCCCGAGCAAGAGCGGACCTGGGAACACCAGCAACTAAGAGGCGGCTCCACGCTCCTCAAAACCTCCCTATCAGAGGCTCTGCTAGCGGACGCAGTTCACTGTCTTACCCCGGACGCGGATGTAGTTTATCGTCATACCCGGGATGCCCCATTGGGAGGGGTTTTTTAACCCTCTGCAGAGGTGCAGTCAGTCGACAGGGCGGAGAAAGAAGTTTTTTTAATGTCTGCTAATACCTCCTAAATAACAGACTATTCCGTTTTGTTCGTGTGGGAAGACAAAAGCATATCAAAGACGCTACTTGATTTCAGTAACAAAATGACTGGAAAGAAAGGAAGATAGAAGTGCTTAACGTCTGTTTTCAGTGAAAAGTTGATAATTTCAAATCGTTTCATTTGTACCCCCTTACTTCTTAAAATAACGACCAACATTCATATTTATGATTGTTATTTGTATATTTTGTTAAAGTTGTTAAGCTGAAATATTTAACGATCCGATAGGGGAATTTCTATGGATATTTTATTGTATAACTCACCTTATTCAAAGATTTCAAATAGGAAAACCGTGAAATTTTCACGGGTCCAAACTAGTTTTAATAATATTCTTTTTGTTTTTGGTGTTGGCAAAAACTGTTCGTATGCATAGATCTGAACATTTTCCGCCATCATAGTTATTTACAAGAATATGGTTTCCAATTTTAAAAAAATAACAAAACATTGAAGCGCTTACTGTTTCATCATGGTGTTTTGGGTGTACAAGCTCAGTAATTGTCAATATTCTTTGCAGTGCTTGCTTGGGGCACTGAAACTCTCAAGGGTCTGTAGATGTTCCGAGACATAGTGTAGGAATGCAATAATTTTAACAGCCCCATAAAATTATATGTTGGTAGCGTAACGGTTATATGCGTCCAAAATTGTAATCAGCGAAACGGGTTCAAATTTTGGTCCAGTTAAACTGCGTTCCGAGCCGAAGTTGGTTGGTTAGCTGCTTCAACCTCTATGGGTTATTTAATGTTGAACTCTATACATTTTATTTTATTTTTTTTTTTTGTTGAGATAATAATTCTTTTTTTGTTTTTTTGAGATAATAATGTTTATTCTTTCTTTTTTTTTGCGAGATAATGTTTTTTTTTGGTGGGATAATAATGTTTTTTCTTTCTTTTTTTGATATAATAAGGTTTTTTTTAGATAATAATGTTTTTTTTCTTTTTTTTTGGTGATAATAATTTTTTTCTTTTTCTTTTTTTGAGATAATAATGTTTTTTTTTCTTTTTTGGGGGGGGATAATTTTTTTTTAGATAATAATGGTTTTAGTAATACAGGTCTTACTAATTAACCCATAGCTGGGTGAAGAAGAGATGGAATAATACCTTTCTCAAAGCTATTTGTGTGTAAGCGAATAAAACGAACCCAACTGGAACTGAAACTCGTCTTTCCGATTTACAATTTCGACTCATTATCCATTACACCACTGGTACATACAAGCTTACAGAACCTGGTATTCCTGAGTGGTCACACATTTAGATACTGACCAGGTTCGACGTTGCTTAACTTCGGTGATCGTGAGGGAACTGGAGTTTCAACGCGACGTGGCCGTAATCCCTGCGAGCCAAAGTCGAGCAGCTTTGATAGACCGACGTGATAACCGCAAATTGCCCTTTTCCGCCGCAGATTGCTTCCGGTGATGAACACGTGACATTCATTTAGTTGAATTAAGCTGCTTCATTAACCATTTTAACACAGGGGTTGTCAGCTAGCATAAATGTCTGAAAACAGGTACTGGGAAGGAAAAGGTGAAGAACTATTAATCCCACTCATTGAATTCTATATCAGTATTTATCTATATGCTTGTGTATTGGAAATGTCCTTGTATGTGTCATTTTAAGACATAGGTAATTATGGATCTCCACAAACTTCCGATGCTTTGTAACTCTTAGCAGTATTCGTCTCTTTACTATCCACCCAATTCCTTCATCCATTTACTCATGCTCGTTAAGTAGGTTGACCATAGCTCTCCACAACTTCCTATCTTTTGTAACCCTTAACAATATTTGTGTCCTTACTACCTTTCCCAATCACTACTGTCAGCCATTTACACTATCTCGTTAACTAGGCTCACCGCAAAATCCCATTCTTTATAGGTCTCAGCAATGTTTGTCTCCTTAATATCACCCATATACATACATACATATATATATATATATATATATATATATATATATATATTAGTTTGGTGCAAAAATAATGACGTAATAATGTCGTTTTTTGACGTTAAAAATACGTCAAAAAACGACATTATTACGTCATTATTTTTGCACCAACCTAATATATATATATATATATATATATATATATATATAAATAAACAATAATAATAATGGATAAGAACGAATCAAGGTAAACCGCCAGAAAACCCACACAAGTCATTTGATTAAAGTGATGAAGGCTTGTTCAGAACCATCCGCACTTTTCGGAACTATTGATACACAAAGTCGGTGCAAATAAATGCCACAGACGAAGCAGACAATATACCTCAGGCTTTTCGTTTAAGAGTTTTCCATCTCTTAGACCAATCGAGTTCTATAACACTAAAGAGCTTGGTCAGCCCTGGTAGACACTACTTGCGAACCTGGGAACAACAGCAAGTAAAAGTTGGTTCCACGCCCCTCAAATCCTCCAATCTACCGATGAGAAGACATGCTGCCGAATGTAGTTTATCGTCATACCCAGGTATGTAGGTTTGATGAATTGGATCGTAATTACGATTCCAATATAATAAATTATAACCATGGAATATTACTGTTTGAACCATTTATATTATATTCTTGCTCTGTCCTGAACGTTGAACTCTACCTGGATTCTATCCTCTTGAAAATGTAAATATATATATATATATATATATATATATATATATATATATATATATATATATATATATTGACCACTAATATTAGCAATATATATATATATATATATATATATATATATATATATATATAAAGTAAGAACAGTAAGATATGATGTGAAAATAATTCTACATACTGTAAGGGATTCTAATACATTTACTTAAAAAAAATATAGTATATTAAAAATTAAAAGTGAAAATATTTTTCAAATCGTAGTTAACTAAAACGTATTCTAACCTACCCCCCCAAAAAAAATCTTTAAATATACAAATAGAAAAAAATGCCGTAAGAATTTTTGCCGTTAACCATAAAATTTTAAAAAATCCAGACGACAACCATTTAACGGGTGTCAGATTTCATTGAAAAATACATCCCTACCCCTACCAAAACGTAACTAATAACTGATACATCAAAATACAGACATAATGAACACGCAAAACCCCTTGTCTGGATGAATGGATTTCTCTGTATCCTTGGAAACGTGAATTATGATTTTTGCTGTGTCTTTAAAACCCAGTAATTTTAAAAGTTACTCCAAAATTCGCTTGAGGATGAAATGGAACTAATGTCTTTAATTTAATTACAAAATTAAATTCGGAGCTTTCAGCTTCCTTTTTGTTAATATATATATATATATATATATATATATATATATATATATATATATATTATATCGCAAAATACATTCGAATGCTTGAAGGTGGTCCTCAGTGATGAAAGCCGTCTTCATCGCTGATTTCGGGGTTCTTATTCATCATATCAGCTCCGACAGCCACCCCGACCTGTTATCTTATTCAACAGGTCGCCACCGTGTAAAGATATTTATTTATACAAATTTTATGTATAAAATGTGGCACAAGGCCTAAAAGGGGGGATGGGGAATGACGGTCTTCTTCTGTCTTAAATCTAAACTTAGCTAGTCCCAGACACGGACCCAAACAAACCAACAATATTCCAATCACCAAAACAACACATTCACTCCTACCTTTCTTACCACGTCCACCATAACGCCTCGAATTCTCCATGAAGTCCTAACTAGTCCCCTTATGTACAAATATTGTTCGTGGGGGGAGGGTCATAAAAAACAATTTTTAAAAAGAACCCCAAATGATTTTGTACAATATGACTTAAAAATATTTACAATAAAACTAAACAAAACTGAGTTAGTAATAAAACCCCCCACAAACCATTTAATGTGGCAGCAAAATCAGTTAACTAGACGAAATCAATGCGGGGCTAAGAAAAATAAGAAAAAACATTCATTCCTCCAAGCATTCACACAGACACTCACACATTCATACACAACAACAAATACGAAAAAGCACACACACGAAACGAAAGTCGCCCCGCATCCACCAGAGAACTGAAGTCACTGACCACCTAACGAGGGAGGGGATGGGGAATTAAACGAAAGAAAAAATAGGGACAGAAATAAAAGGGACCAATGCGCATGCATACTCTAGCTAAGTTTACTAGAAAAAAGGGAAAACTAAAGATTCAAAATCAAAAACCTAGTCTAACCTAAAATCAGGGTGGGTTGCCTATGTTCAACCCTGTTAGGACAAATCCTGTACCTAACCGACGTCCAAGTGCCACTCTAGGTCAGCCCCTTTCACTCTACACATTCGCGCAAGATTCACCCACCTTTTGCCAAATTCCGATGAGGTGAGCCGCCGCCTTTCCGTCCTAATCTTGACTTTAAGCTGATGCTTAAAGTACAAGATCAGTTGGGAAGAGGTGAACTTCTCGCCCTCATGGAATCCCTTCTGACGCGTCGTCCAAATCACGACTCTCATAATCCCTAGTAAGCAACAGAACACATAGTGTTCAGCCTTCGTCAATTGCGACACCACATTGCTACAAACAGAACTGGCTTCCAGGACAAAGAACTTTCCCTGCAGCATGCGAACCATGAGGCCTTCAACAAACTTGCACAACGGCACTACCGTCTTGCACTGAAAAAAGGCGTGACCAATGGTCTCGACTTCGCCAGTGCAGCGACGACAGTTTGGATATTTCTCCAAACCTGCTGAACAGAGTCTCTTGCCGACCCAGAGGGCCTCACGAATCATCAGCCAGGTGAGTGATGCCTCATCGTTATTGAGACATTTCAACCCAGGCGCCCAAGGCCACATCGAGCGAGCCTCCTGCTTCGTAAGACCGAGCTCGTCGATCAGATCATCTTGAACGGACCCCCTAACTAACAATCGATACAATGCCTTACGAGACAACGCCTGGGCGTCGGAGAGGCCATCCGACGTCCGTAAAAGGAGCTTCAAAGCACTACGACATTCGCGGTAGAAGGCACACTCGGCACGAGGTCTACGGCCGGCCTCCTCCTCGCACGAGTGCACACTTCTCAGGGATGGGAAATGTTTTCGGACATCTTCTTTCCAAAAGGTGCCCACCTCATCCAATCCGCGACACATTCGGTCTAGAAAGGTAATGCGAAGCATATATTGACGAATCTCAATGCTAGGCATACCCAGACCGCCCTCAGAGGGATGAAGGCAACAGATCTCGCGAGTTACCATAGGGGCCTTGTCTCTCCACAAAAAGGAGAACAAGGTCCGGACTAATGACATTAGTCTGGCATACGGGAGCGGAAGCACAGAAAGTCGGTAAAGGAGTATCGGATATATGTGTGAAACACATACCTCCGCCCTTCCCTTCAGGGAAAGTCTCCTCCGAGACCACAGTTTAACCGCGATCTCGGCCTTCCCCTGCACCTCCGACCAATTCATTTCCAACTGGAGATCAGGACCGAACCAGACGCCGAGTATCTTGATCGGCCCATCCGTCCAGAGGAAAGGTCCGGGAAGAGAAACTCCCTTCCACGCACCCAACCGCAAGCCCACAGACTTATCGCGGTTGATCTTGGCCCCTGTCACCATCTCATACCCACTGATCTCTTTGCTGACTTCGTTAATCTCGGCTCTGCTCGACACCAGAACCGAAACGTCGTCAGCATAAGCAGAATACCTGGCTGAGGTGGAAGCCCCAGGCAGGGAAATTCCGCGCAGGACCGGATTTGCCTTCAACTTGCGAAGGAATGGTTCCAACGCAAGAACGTAAAGCAGAGGCGAGAGCGGACAACCTTGACGAATGGAGCGAGACAATACGAAAGGCTTCGATCTTACGCCATTCACTTCCACCAGCGCACCGGGGGTCGCATACAAAAGTCGGATCCAGGAGCGAAAGTCGGCTCTGAAACCGGCAGCCGAAAGGACAGCCTCCAGAAATCGATGGTCAACCCTATCGAAGGCCTTGGACTGATCTAAATTGATCAGCGCGGCTTCACTGTCGACTTTTTCTAAGATCAAGCGTACCATGTGAAGGTTATCCTGAATAGTCCTGCCCTTCACAGCACAAGTCTGTTCGGGGCCAATCAGACTAGACAGGACAAGCTGCAAACGGTTGGCTAAGATCTTCGCCAAAATCTTTAAGTCAGTGTTTAACATCGTTAAAGGGCGAAAGTTCCCTAACCCATCCCCACCGCCCTTGTCCTTACGCAGCAACTTGATCACACCCCTGGTGAAGCGTTGGGGTAAAGACCCCTGCTTCATCCAGTGGTTGTAAATCAGTTCCAGCAAAGGAACAAAAACGTGCGACAACCTCAAGTACACTTCGTAGGGAAGACCATCTAATCCCGGAGACTTATCCAGGCCAACCTGCTTCAGCGCTTCCCAGATCTCCGACTCTGTAATGGGACCCTCGCACCTAGCCGCTTCAGCTGCCGAAAGGCAGGGAAAGTCAGCTAAATAGGCGTCGAACTGAGCAGAGCTCAGACCGGGCTCCCTGGTGAAAAGATCCTGAAAGTAGTCCCGAAACACCTCACATATGCCCGCGTTTGTAGTCACGGTCCGCTTATCCGGCAACGTGACGCATGCGATATGTCGCTTAGACGCGCTTCGATTTTCCTCTGCACGCAGTTCAGCGGCCATATTCGTTGCCTCAGAAGACATTCTTTTTAACCTAGCCCTAACTACCAGAGCTTGATCCTTCTTGATAAGCAAGGAGGACAACTCTGCCTTAGCTAAGGCTATGTCCCCACTAACACGGGATTTCACTGCCCGATCGACTTTATCTTCTAAAGCAGTTTGCGCCGCTAATCTATCTAGATTGAGTCGACGACTAAAATCGGCAGCAAACGTTCGAATATGAGATTTTAATTTGCCCCACCAGGCATTTCCCACAACCGCACCCGTCAATTCCCTTTGGATCATTAGTAAAAGCTGGTCCCGGAAACCCTGATCACCAAAAAGGGAACAGTTCAATTTCCAGTAACCAGCCAATCTAACCTTAGGCTTATCTAAGTTTACACGGACCCGGACAAGCCTATGATCCGTGTAAACTATATAATGGAAACTTGGACAGCCTAAGAGCCCTACATCGACTCTCCTAACTAGGACCCGGTCCAGGTAGCTCGCAAGCGTCCCCGGAGCCGAGTTGCCACTATTTGTCCAAGTCCATGCTACCTCCCGAGGGTGTTCATTCCGGAACTTATCGACAAGATCAAACTCATCGATAAAGTCCCGAAATGGTTTCACATCCGGGTTGTTAGTACCTTGTTTATGCCCTATACGATCTATATCGGGGTCAAGGACGGCATTCCAATCCCCCGCTAAAACTACCCGACGAGACGTCGTCAAGAAGGGCGCGATCTGCCGAAACAAAGCAGGCCGCTCGGAATGGCTATTGGGCGCATAAACCCCAATGAGACGTAGAACCTTATCCTTTATGGTAACATCCAGCACGCAAAGTCTGCCCGCCGGATCCGCGAAGACAAGGGTACAAGCAGCCTTCAAAGACTTGCTCACTAGCCAAGAGACACCCCTCGAACGACCATCAAAACAGGCTGAATAAACGGCGAACCCCTTAGACAGTATGTCCTCACGATCATGAGAAGAAAAACGGGTCTCTTGTAAACAACATACATTCACCCCGAGGCGCTGAAGATCACGAGTGAGCCTCGCCCTGCGAGACTCGGACCTCACGCCCCGGACATTTAAACTAGCTAACCAGAGAGCCATTGTCAAGCCGATTAGGGTTGTCCTTCAGGATAGAACATGGCTGGGGTGAGGACACCGACAGCTCGTCCCATAGATCCGGACGCCATCTCATTTTCGACGGTATCGTCTTGAGACAAGCCGCCGATGTCCGAGGGGTAGGTGAGTTTCAGGGCTCTATAAAGGGATGGGTGAACAAAAACTGGGACCCTCCCTTTCAGCTTTTGATCAGATTCATTTGATTCGGGGTCAAGAAGATAGGCAGCTGGGGGCACCATTTTGAGCGACGACTGGGCCTCCTCTATCATGCCCCAAATCTCCCGCGTACCCGGGCCAGTTCTGATTACGGTCAGTACTCTTTGTGCGGAAGGGAAATTTTCGGGCATCTCCACATCTGTATCATTGATTTTTTTAAAATTCCACAGAATTTTCAGCTCTTTAGGGTTTCGAGTCTGCCCGAAAACCCTTTCCGCCTGGTCCCGGGATACGCGGCAGACGTCTTCCCCAGGGAAATAAGGAGGCTTGAGCTTTTTTTTCTTCTTGTCAGTAGTTGTTTGCGAGTCCGGGCTTCTGTACCTTTTTTTAAGTGGTGAATGAATGGGAGTAACCATTGGTGTGACATTAGGAGTAGTTGAAGGGGTCCATCCGGACGGCGTCCTCACCGGTGAAGGTTTGGACGAATGCATAGATTTTGCCGGTGAGTTGGATACAGATTTGGGCGGAGCTGGTTTCGAGAAAGATTTTTTTGATGCAGAAGGGGAAGACGGGGCAGAGGATAGGGGGCCCGGCGCCCCCGGCGATTTTTGCTTTTTAGCCCGCGTTTCATCCAGTTTGTGTTTAAGCTTTTTGATGTCCAAAATCTTCCTCCATCCGGGTTCATTGATTTTTTGCGCTTCGGTTGCATTGGATTCGTAAGACGCCGAGGCGTCGCCCTCCGAGCTGGTAGAGGGAATGGGGCTGTAGGTGACATTGTCCCTGGTGTCATGTTGGGACTGAAGAACCGCTGTTTGGGTCTTCCCCTTGCCTCTAACTACGAGGCGCCATTCCCCCTCCTCCTTCTCCTTATCCACACTTGTGGCAGGCGTCGGCTTCGGGGGTAATGAGGGACTAGGCCCAACCGGGGGATTTTCCTCACCGGTCCGCCTCGCAGCTAGGCCCACTACAGGCGCCGCGGATTTTAGCTTCTCGGCCAAGGGGGGATTTTGGTCGCCAGCGACCGGAACTCCAGGGGCCTTCTTTCCTGGGCAGGAGGAGGAAAGGTGACCAGTCTCTCCACACCTCCAGCAAGTTGGTCTTCTACCGGTCACTATGACCGGCATTTTCCGGTCGCCATACTCCAAACAGTTGGGGACGGACTTGAAGGCCTTCTGGTCGAGCATTATGTCAAAAGTCCATCCCCCGTTCAAATTGTCGGAGAGAGCCCCTAAAATTTGGCCGAACTGCAAAAAAAATGCAGCCAGGAGCTCTCCCGAAATTTGAGGAGGAACTTCAAAGACGGCTACCCTAGTCCGCCTGCGGCCCTCATACTCCGTTCTGATGATAAAATCCTTCGTAATTAGCTCTTTCTTGGCCATGGCCAGGCAATCTTCTGGGGTGGGCAGCAGAATGTCCCACATGAAGAACCCTCTACCCTTTATTACTCTTTGGGGTTTTATCCCCAGGGACAAAAGTGATTTAATCACTGTTTCTTTTGTGGAGCGACAAATCTTTCTAGTTTTCTTATCCACCACAAAAATGGTCACCATTCTTTTTGAGAACACATCGAGTTCTTGGACAATATCGACGAACCCATCTTTATTAACAAGATGGGCGTACCCCTTCGCCTTATCCAAGAAATCCGCCATGTTCAAGATACAACTTGGGGGGGACTTCCAACATGAGGGCAATTCCTCGGCGGTCTTGACTTGTGCCTCCTTGGGCACTTCTACATTTTTGCTAGTGTCTTTTTTCGAGACACTAGCACCTTTTTTCAAACTTGGGCTAGTGTTAGCCTGCTTCTTTGTCGGTTTCTCCGGCGGGTCAGCTTTCGCCGCCGAACCGAACAGGTCTTTCTTCACATTAGACCGACTGGCTTCGTCGGCCATGGTGAATTAAATTTGAGACTTCCAACTGCGGAAGTTGTGGAAAGGAGTTGGGAGAGAGGGAAAAAAAAAAAAAAAAAAAAAAAAAAAAAAAAAAAATTAAACAAATAAAGAAAAAGCCTGGATGAACCAGTAAATAAAATAGCAAAGACAAAAATAAAAATGAACAAACTTGCACAAACAGAAAGAAATAAAAAGGTAAGATTAAAAAATAAAGATGGCGCTCAAAGGCTGCCAAAAAAAAAAAAAAAAAAACAAAAACTCCTTTCTTTTTTTCCAAAAAATTCAAATAACTGTACAAAAGAAAAAGAAAAGAAAAAGTCTGGTTTGTAACCAGAAGAAAAAAAATAAAAGTTTGCGGCCGAAGCCGCTAAAGAAAATAAACTAAAAACACAAGAAAAACAAACTAGTCAAATCAAAAAGAAAAGAATGCGACCGAAGTCGCTAATAAAATGAAAATGGGTAAAAAAAATAAAAACGAAATAAAAAATAAAGATTTCTTTTTCTTTTTTTCTTAAAATGTACTTATTTTTTTTTTAACAACAAAAAAAATAAAACAATAAAAAATTATGTGGGCCGAAGCCCCCAAAAAATAAAAACAAACAAAAGAAAAAGAAGAATAAAAAATTAAAACTTAGCAAAATGTCTTGGTGTGTTCAAAGAATATCGGTAATTCCAACAAAGGTCGCCAAACGATTCCTCGTGGCCAAAAAAAAATAAGTTCGTCGCTGTGCAACACAAAAAAATGACAATTATCCAAGTTCAAAAAACACTGGTCACAAAAAGACGGATAACGTAACTCGGAGACAGCGTGTAAAGATATTTATTTATACAAATTTTATGTATAAAATGTGGCACAAGGCCTAAAAGGGGGGATGGGGAATGACGGTCTTCTTCTGTCTTAAATCTAAACTTAGCTAGTCCCAGACACGGACCCAAACAAACCAACAATATTCCAATCACCAAAACAACACATTCACTCCTACCTTTCTTACCACGTCCACCATAACGCCTCGAATTCTCCATGAAGTCCTAACTAGTCCCCTTATGTACAAATATTGTTCGTGGGGGGAGGGTCATAAAAAACAATTTTTAAAAAGAACCCCAAATGATTTTGTACAATATGACTTAAAAATATTTACAATAAAACTAAACAAAACTGAGTTAGTAATAAAACCCCCCACAAACCATTTAATGTGGCAGCAAAATCAGTTAACTAGACGAAATCAATGCGGGGCTAAGAAAAATAAGAAAAAACATTCATTCCTCCAAGCATTCACACAGACACTCACACATTCATACACAACAACAAATACGAAAAAGCACACACACGAAACGAAAGTCGCCCCGCATCCACCAGAGAACTGAAGTCACTGACCACCTAACGAGGGAGGGGATGGGGAATTAAACGAAAGAAAAAATAGGGACAGAAATAAAAGGGACCAATGCGCATGCATACTCTAGCTAAGTTTACTAGAAAAAAGGGAAAACTAAAGATTCAAAATCAAAAACCTAGTCTAACCTAAAATCAGGGTGGGTTGCCTATGTTCAACCCTGTTAGGACAAATCCTGTACCTAACCGACGTCCAAGTGCCACTCTAGGTCAGCCCCTTTCACTCTACACATTCGCGCAAGATTCACCCACCTTTTGCCAAATTCCGATGAGGTGAGCCGCCGCCTTTCCGTCCTAATCTTGACTTTAAGCTGATGCTTAAAGTACAAGATCAGTTGGGAAGAGGTGAACTTCTCGCCCTCATGGAATCCCTTCTGACGCGTCGTCCAAATCACGACTCTCATAATCCCTAGTAAGCAACAGAACACATAGTGTTCAGCCTTCGTCAATTGCGACACCACATTGCTACAAACAGAACTGGCTTCCAGGACAAAGAACTTTCCCTGCAGCATGCGAACCATGAGGCCTTCAACAAACTTGCACAACGGCACTACCGTCTTGCACTGAAAAAAGGCGTGACCAATGGTCTCGACTTCGCCAGTGCAGCGACGACAGTTTGGATATTTCTCCAAACCTGCTGAACAGAGTCTCTTGCCGACCCAGAGGGCCTCACGAATCATCAGCCAGGTGAGTGATGCCTCATCGTTATTGAGACATTTCAACCCAGGCGCCCAAGGCCACATCGAGCGAGCCTCCTGCTTCGTAAGACCGAGCTCGTCGATCAGATCATCTTGAACGGACCCCCTAACTAACAATCGATACAATGCCTTACGAGACAACGCCTGGGCGTCGGAGAGGCCATCCGACGTCCGTAAAAGGAGCTTCAAAGCACTACGACATTCGCGGTAGAAGGCACACTCGGCACGAGGTCTACGGCCGGCCTCCTCCTCGCACGAGTGCACACTTCTCAGGGATGGGAAATGTTTTCGGACATCTTCTTTCCAAAAGGTGCCCACCTCATCCAATCCGCGACACATTCGGTCTAGAAAGGTAATGCGAAGCATATATTGACGAATCTCAATGCTAGGCATACCCAGACCGCCCTCAGAGGGATGAAGGCAACAGATCTCGCGAGTTACCATAGGGGCCTTGTCTCTCCACAAAAAGGAGAACAAGGTCCGGACTAATGACATTAGTCTGGCATACGGGAGCGGAAGCACAGAAAGTCGGTAAAGGAGTATCGGATATATGTGTGAAACACATACCTCCGCCCTTCCCTTCAGGGAAAGTCTCCTCCGAGACCACAGTTTAACCGCGATCTCGGCCTTCCCCTGCACCTCCGACCAATTCATTTCCAACTGGAGATCAGGACCGAACCAGACGCCGAGTATCTTGATCGGCCCATCCGTCCAGAGGAAAGGTCCGGGAAGAGAAACTCCCTTCCACGCACCCAACCGCAAGCCCACAGACTTATCGCGGTTGATCTTGGCCCCTGTCACCATCTCATACCCACTGATCTCTTTGCTGACTTCGTTAATCTCGGCTCTGCTCGACACCAGAACCGAAACGTCGTCAGGATAAGCAGAATACCTGGCTGAGGTGGAAGCCCCAGGCAGGGAAATTCCGCGCAGGACCGGATTTGCCTTCAACTTGCGAAGGAATGGTTCCAACGCAAGAACGTAAAGCAGAGGCGAGAGCGGACAACCTTGACGAATGGAGCGAGACAATACGAAAGGCTTCGATCTTACGCCATTCACTTCCACCAGCGCACCGGGGGTCGCATACAAAAGTCGGATCCAGGAGCGAAAGTCGGCTCTGAAACCGGCAGCCGAAAGGACAGCCTCCAGAAATCGATGGTCAACCCTATCGAAGGCCTTGGACTGATCTAAATTGATCAGCGCGGCTTCACTGTCGACTTTTTCTAAGATCAAGCGTACCATGTGAAGGTTATCCTGAATAGTCCTGCCCTTCACAGCACAAGTCTGTTCGGGGCCAATCAGACTAGACAGGACAAGCTGCAAACGGTTGGCTAAGATCTTCGCCAAAATCTTTAAGTCAGTGTTTAACATCGTTAAAGGGCGAAAGTTCCCTAACCCATCCCCACCGCCCTTGTCCTTACGCAGCAACTTGATCACACCCCTGGTGAAGCGTTGGGGTAAAGACCCCTGCTTCATCCAGTGGTTGTAAATCAGTTCCAGCAAAGGAACAAAAACGTGCGACAACCTCAAGTACACTTCGTAGGGAAGACCATCTAATCCCGGAGACTTATCCAGGCCAACCTGCTTCAGCGCTTCCCAGATCTCCGACTCTGTAATGGGACCCTCGCACCTAGCCGCTTCAGCTGCCGAAAGGCAGGGAAAGTCAGCTAAATAGGCGTCGAACTGAGCAGAGCTCAGACCGGGCTCCCTGGTGAAAAGATCCTGAAAGTAGTCCCGAAACACCTCACATATGCCCGCGTTTGTAGTCACGGTCCGCTTATCCGGCAACGTGACGCATGCGATATGTCGCTTAGACGCGCTTCGATTTTCCTCTGCACGCAGTTCAGCGGCCATATTCGTTGCCTCAGAAGACATTCTTTTTAACCTAGCCCTAACTACCAGAGCTTGATCCTTCTTGATAAGCAAGGAGGACAACTCTGCCTTAGCTAAGGCTATGTCCCCACTAACACGGGATTTCACTGCCCGATCGACTTTATCTTCTAAAGCAGTTTGCGCCGCTAATCTATCTAGATTGAGTCGACGACTAAAATCGGCAGCAAACGTTCGAATATGAGATTTTAATTTGCCCCACCAGGCATTTCCCACAACCGCACCCGTCAATTCCCTTTGGATCATTAGTAAAAGCTGGTCCCGGAAACCCTGATCACCAAAAAGGGAACAGTTCAATTTCCAGTAACCAGCCAATCTAACCTTAGGCTTATCTAAGTTTACACGGACCCGGACAAGCCTATGATCCGTGTAAACTATATAATGGAAACTTGGACAGCCTAAGAGCCCTACATCGACTCTCCTAACTAGGACCCGGTCCAGGTAGCTCGCAAGCGTCCCCGGAGCCGAGTTGCCACTATTTGTCCAAGTCCATGCTACCTCCCGAGGGTGTTCATTCCGGAACTTATCGACAAGATCAAACTCATCGATAAAGTCCCGAAATGGTTTCACATCCGGGTTGTTAGTACCTTGTTTATGCCCTATACGATCTATATCGGGGTCAAGGACGGCATTCCAATCCCCCGCTAAAACTACCCGACGAGACGTCGTCAAGAAGGGCGCGATCTGCCGAAACAAAGCAGGCCGCTCGGAATGGCTATTGGGCGCATAAACCCCAATGAGACGTAGAACCTTATCCTTTATGGTAACATCCAGCACGCAAAGTCTGCCCGCCGGATCCGCGAAGACAAGGGTACAAGCAGCCTTCAAAGACTTGCTCACTAGCCAAGAGACACCCCTCGAACGACCATCAAAACAGGCTGAATAAACGGCGAACCCCTTAGACAGTATGTCCTCACGATCATGAGAAGAAAAACGGGTCTCTTGTAAACAACATACATTCACCCCGAGGCGCTGAAGATCACGAGTGAGCCTCGCCCTGCGAGACTCGGACCTCACGCCCCGGACATTTAAACTAGCTAACCAGAGAGCCATTGTCAAGCCGATTAGGGTTGTCCTTCAGGATAGAACATGGCTGGGGTGAGGACACCGACAGCTCGTCCCATAGATCCGGACGCCATCTCATTTTCGACGGTATCGTCTTGAGACAAGCCGCCGATGTCCGAGGGGTAGGTGAGTTTCAGGGCTCTATAAAGGGATGGGTGAACAAAAACTGGGACCCTCCCTTTCAGCTTTTGATCAGATTCATTTGATTCGGGGTCAAGAAGATAGGCAGCTGGGGGCACCATTTTGAGCGACGACTGGGCCTCCTCTATCATGCCCCAAATCTCCCGCGTACCCGGGCCAGTTCTGATTACGGTCAGTACTCTTTGTGCGGAAGGGAAATTTTCGGGCATCTCCACATCTGTATCATTGATTTTTTTAAAATTCCACAGAATTTTCAGCTCTTTAGGGTTTCGAGTCTGCCCGAAAACCCTTTCCGCCTGGTCCCGGGATACGCGGCAGACGTCTTCCCCAGGGAAATAAGGAGGCTTGAGCTTTTTTTTCTTCTTGTCAGTAGTTGTTTGCGAGTCCGGGCTTCTGTACCTTTTTTTAAGTGGTGAATGAATGGGAGTAACCATTGGTGTGACATTAGGAGTAGTTGAAGGGGTCCATCCGGACGGCGTCCTCACCGGTGAAGGTTTGGACGAATGCATAGATTTTGCCGGTGAGTTGGATACAGATTTGGGCGGAGCTGGTTTCGAGAAAGATTTTTTTGATGCAGAAGGGGAAGACGGGGCAGAGGATAGGGGGCCCGGCGCCCCCGGCGATTTTTGCTTTTTAGCCCGCGTTTCATCCAGTTTGTGTTTAAGCTTTTTGATGTCCAAAATCTTCCTCCATCCGGGTTCATTGATTTTTTGCGCTTCGGTTGCATTGGATTCGTAAGACGCCGAGGCGTCGCCCTCCGAGCTGGTAGAGGGAATGGGGCTGTAGGTGACATTGTCCCTGGTGTCATGTTGGGACTGAAGAACCGCTGTTTGGGTCTTCCCCTTGCCTCTAACTACGAGGCGCCATTCCCCCTCCTCCTTCTCCTTATCCACACTTGTGGCAGGCGTCGGCTTCGGGGGTAATGAGGGACTAGGCCCAACCGGGGGATTTTCCTCACCGGTCCGCCTCGCAGCTAGGCCCACTACAGGCGCCGCGGATTTTAGCTTCTCGGCCAAGGGGGGATTTTGGTCGCCAGCGACCGGAACTCCAGGGGCCTTCTTTCCTGGGCAGGAGGAGGAAAGGTGACCAGTCTCTCCACACCTCCAGCAAGTTGGTCTTCTACCGGTCACTATGACCGGCATTTTCCGGTCGCCATACTCCAAACAGTTGGGGACGGACTTGAAGGCCTTCTGGTCGAGCATTATGTCAAAAGTCCATCCCCCGTTCAAATTGTCGGAGAGAGCCCCTAAAATTTGGCCGAACTGCAAAAAAAATGCAGCCAGGAGCTCTCCCGAAATTTGAGGAGGAACTTCAAAGACGGCTACCCTAGTCCGCCTGCGGCCCTCATACTCCGTTCTGATGATAAAATCCTTCGTAATTAGCTCTTTCTTGGCCATGGCCAGGCAATCTTCTGGGGTGGGCAGCAGAATGTCCCACATGAAGAACCCTCTACCCTTTATTACTCTTTGGGGTTTTATCCCCAGGGACAAAAGTGATTTAATCACTGTTTCTTTTGTGGAGCGACAAATCTTTCTAGTTTTCTTATCCACCACAAAAATGGTCACCATTCTTTTTGAGAACACATCGAGTTCTTGGACAATATCGACGAACCCATCTTTATTAACAAGATGGGCGTACCCCTTCGCCTTATCCAAGAAATCCGCCATGTTCAAGATACAACTTGGGGGGGACTTCCAACATGAGGGCAATTCCTCGGCGGTCTTGACTTGTGCCTCCTTGGGCACTTCTACATTTTTGCTAGTGTCTTTTTTCGAGACACTAGCACCTTTTTTCAAACTTGGGCTAGTGTTAGCCTGCTTCTTTGTCGGTTTCTCCGGCGGGTCAGCTTTCGCCGCCGAACCGAACAGGTCTTTCTTCACATTAGACCGACTGGCTTCGTCGGCCATGGTGAATTAAATTTGAGACTTCCAACTGCGGAAGTTGTGGAAAGGAGTTGGGAGAGAGGGAAAAAAAAAAAAAAAAAAAAAAAAAAAAAAAAATTAAACAAATAAAGAAAAAGCCTGGATGAACCAGTAAATAAAATAGCAAAGACAAAAATAAAAATGAACAAACTTGCACAAACAGAAAGAAATAAAAAGGTAAGATTAAAAAATAAAGATGGCGCTCAAAGGCTGCCAAAAAAAAAAAAAAAAAACAAAAACTCCTTTCTTTTTTTCCAAAAAATTCAAATAACTGTACAAAAGAAAAAGAAAAGAAAAAGTCTGGTTTGTAACCAGAAGAAAAAAAATAAAAGTTTGCGGCCGAAGCCGCTAAAGAAAATAAACTAAAAACACAAGAAAAACAAACTAGTCAAATCAAAAAGAAAAGAATGCGACCGAAGTCGCTAATAAAATGAAAATGGGTAAAAAAAATAAAAACGAAATAAAAAATAAAGATTTCTTTTTCTTTTTTTCTTAAAATGTACTTATTTTTTTTTTAACAACAAAAAAAATAAAACAATAAAAAATTATGTGGGCCGAAGCCCCCAAAAAATAAAAACAAACAAAAGAAAAAGAAGAATAAAAAATTAAAACTTAGCAAAATGTCTTGGTGTGTTCAAAGAATATCGGTAATTCCAACAAAGGTCGCCAAACGATTCCTCGTGGCCAAAAAAAAATAAGTTCGTCGCTGTGCAACACAAAAAAATGACAATTATCCAAGTTCAAAAAACACTGGTCACAAAAAGACGGATAACGTAACTCGGAGACAGCGTGTAAAGATATTTATTTATACAAATTTTATGTATAAAATGTGGCACAAGGCCTAAAAGGGGGGATGGGGAATGACGGTCTTCTTCTGTCTTAAATCTAAACTTAGCTAGTCCCAGACACGGACCCAAACAAACCAACAATATTCCAATCACCAAAACAACACATTCACTCCTACCTTTCTTACCACGTCCACCATAACGCCTCGAATTCTCCATGAAGTCCTAACTAGTCCCCTTATGTACAAATATTGTTCGTGGGGGGAGGGTCATAAAAAACAATTTTTAAAAAGAACCCCAAATGATTTTGTACAATATGACTTAAAAATATTTACAATAAAACTAAACAAAACTGAGTTAGTAATAAAACCCCCCACAAACCATTTAATGTGGCAGCAAAATCAGTTAACTAGACGAAATCAATGCGGGGCTAAGAAAAATAAGAAAAAACATTCATTCCTCCAAGCATTCACACAGACACTCACACATTCATACACAACAACAAATACGAAAAAGCACACACACGAAACGAAAGTCGCCCCGCATCCACCAGAGAACTGAAGTCACTGACCACCTAACGAGGGAGGGGATGGGGAATTAAACGAAAGAAAAAATAGGGACAGAAATAAAAGGGACCAATGCGCATGCATACTCTAGCTAAGTTTACTAGAAAAAAGGGAAAACTAAAGATTCAAAATCAAAAACCTAGTCTAACCTAAAATCAGGGTGGGTTGCCTATGTTCAACCCTGTTAGGACAAATCCTGTACCTAACCGACGTCCAAGTGCCACTCTAGGTCAGCCCCTTTCACTCTACACATTCGCGCAAGATTCACCCACCTTTTGCCAAATTCCGATGAGGTGAGCCGCCGCCTTTCCGTCCTAATCTTGACTTTAAGCTGATGCTTAAAGTACAAGATCAGTTGGGAAGAGGTGAACTTCTCGCCCTCATGGAATCCCTTCTGACGCGTCGTCCAAATCACGACTCTCATAATCCCTAGTAAGCAACAGAACACATAGTGTTCAGCCTTCGTCAATTGCGACACCACATTGCTACAAACAGAACTGGCTTCCAGGACAAAGAACTTTCCCTGCAGCATGCGAACCATGAGGCCTTCAACAAACTTGCACAACGGCACTACCGTCTTGCACTGAAAAAAGGCGTGACCAATGGTCTCGACTTCGCCAGTGCAGCGACGACAGTTTGGATATTTCTCCAAACCTGCTAAACAGAGTCTCTTGCCGACCCAGAGGGCCTCACGAATCATCAGCCAGGTGAGTGATGCCTCATCGTTATTGAGACATTTCAACCCAGGCGCCCAAGGCCACATCGAGCGAGCCTCCTGCTTCGTAAGACCGAGCTCGTCGATCAGATCATCTTGAACGGACCCCCTAACTAACAATCGATACAATGCCTTACGAGACAACGCCTGGGCGTCGGAGAGGCCATCCGACGTCCGTAAAAGGAGCTTCAAAGCACTACGACATTCGCGGTAGAAGGCACACTCGGCACGAGGTCTACGGCCGGCCTCCTCCTCGCACGAGTGCACACTTCTCAGGGATGGGAAATGTTTTCGGACATCTTCTTTCCAAAAGGTGCCCACCTCATCCAATCCGCGACACATTCGGTCTAGAAAGGTAATGCGAAGCATATATTGACGAATCTCAATGCTAGGCATACCCAGACCGCCCTCAGAGGGATGAAGGCAACAGATCTCGCGAGTTACCATAGGGGCCTTGTCTCTCCACAAAAAGGAGAACAAGGTCCGGACTAATGACATTAGTCTGGCATACGGGAGCGGAAGCACAGAAAGTCGGTAAAGGAGTATCGGATATATGTGTGAAACACATACCTCCGCCCTTCCCTTCAGGGAAAGTCTCCTCCGAGACCACAGTTTAACCGCGATCTCGGCCTTCCCCTGCACCTCCGACCAATTCATTTCCAACTGGAGATCAGGACCGAACCAGACGCCGAGTATCTTGATCGGCCCATCCGTCCAGAGGAAAGGTCCGGGAAGAGAAACTCCCTTCCACGCACCCAACCGCAAGCCCACAGACTTATCGCGGTTGATCTTGGCCCCTGTCACCATCTCATACCCACTGATCTCTTTGCTGACTTCGTCAATCTCGGCTCTGCTCGACACCAGAACCGAAACGTCGTCAGCATAGGCAGAATACCTGGCTGAGGTGGAAGCCCCAGGCAGGGAAATTCCGCGCAGGACCGGATTTGCCTTCAACTTGCGAAGGAATGGTTCCAACGCAAGAACGTAAAGCAGAGGCGAGAGCGGACAACCTTGACGAATGGAGCGAGACAATACGAAAGGCTTCGATCTTACCCCATTCACTTCCACCAGCGCACCGGGGGTCGCATACAAAAGTCGGATCCAGGAGCGAAAGTCGGCTCTGAAACCGGCAGCCGAAAGGACAGCCTCCAGAAATCGATGGTCAACCCTATCGAAGGCCTTGGACTGATCTAAATTGATCAGCGCGGCTTCACTGTCGACTTTTTCTAAGATCAAGCGTACCATGTGAAGGTTATCCTGAATAGTCCTGCCCTTCACAGCACAAGTCTGTTCGGGGCCAATCAGACTAGACAGGACAAGCTGCAAACGGTTGGCTAAGATCTTCGCCAAAATCTTTAAGTCAGTGTTTAACATCGTTAAAGGGCGAAAGTTCCCTAACCCATCCCCACCGCCCTTGTCCTTACGCAGCAACTTGATCACACCCCTGGTGAAGCGTTGGGGTAAAGACCCCTGCTTCATCCAGTGGTTGTAAATCAGTTCCAGCAAAGGAACAAAAACGTGCGACAACCTCAAGTACACTTCGTAGGGAAGACCATCTAATCCCGGAGACTTATCCAGGCCAACCTGCTTCAGCGCTTCCCAGATCTCCGACTCTGTAATGGGACCCTCGCACCTAGCCGCTTCAGCTGCCGAAAGGCAGGGAAAGTCAGCTAAATAGGCGTCGAACTGAGCAGAGCTCAGACCGGGCTCCCTGGTGAAAAGATCCTGAAAGTAGTCCCGAAACACCTCACATATGCCCGCGTTTGTAGTCACGGTCCGCTTATCCGGCAATGTGACGCATGCGATATGTCGCTTAGACGCGCTTCGATTTTCCTCTGCACGCAGTTCAGCGGCCATATTCGTTGCCTCAGAAGACATTCTTTTTAACCTAGCCCTAACTACCAGAGCTTGATCCTTCTTGATAAGCAAGGAGGACAACTCTGCCTTAGCTAAGGCTATGTCCCCACTAACACGGGATTTCACTGCCCGATCGACTTTATCTTCTAAAGCAGTTTGCGCCGCTAATCTATCTAGATTGAGTCGACGACTAAAATCGGCAGCAAACGTTCGAATATGAGATTTTAATTTGCCCCACCAGGCATTTCCCACAACCGCACCCGTCAATTCCCTTTGGATCATTAGTAAAAGCTGGTCCCGGAAACCCTGATCACCAAAAAGGGAACAGTTCAATTTCCAGTAACCAGCCAATCTAACCTTAGGCTTATCTAAGTTTACACGGACCCGGACAAGCCTATGATCCGTATAAACTATATAATGGAAACTTGGACAGCCTAAGAGCCCTACATCGACTCTCCTAACTAGGACCCGGTCCAGGTAGCTCGCAAGCGTCCCGGGAGCCGAGTTGCCACTATTTGTCCAAGTCCATGCTACCTCCCGAGGGTGTTCATTCCGGAACTTATCGACAAGATCAAACTCATCGATAAAGTCCCGAAATGTTTTCACATCCGGGTTGTTAGTACCTTGTTTATGCCCTATACGATCTATATCGGGGTCAAGGACGGCATTCCAATCCCCCGCTAAAACTACCCGACGAGACGTCGTCAAGAACGGCGCGATCTGCCGAAACAAAGCAGGCCGCTCGGAATGGCTATTGGGCGCATAAACCCCAATGAGACGTAGAACCTTATCCTTTATGGTAACATCCAGCACGCAAAGTCTGCCCGCCGGATCCGCGAAGACAAGGGTACAAGCAGCCTTCAAAGACTTGCTCACTAGCCAAGAGACACCCCTCGAACGACCATCAAAACAGGCTGAATAAACGGCGAACCCCTTAGACAGTATGTCCTCACGATCATGAGAAGAAAAACGGGTCTCTTGTAAACAACATACATTCACCCCGAGGCGCTGAAGATCACGAGTGAGCCTCGCCCTGCGAGACTCGGACCTCACGCCCCGGACATTTAAGCTAGCTAACCAGAGAGCCATTGTCAAGCCGATTAGGGTTGTCCTTCAGGATAGAACATGGCTGGGGTGAGGACACCGACAGCTCGTCCCATAGATCCGGACGCCATCTCATTTTCGACGGTGTCATCTTGAGACAAGCCGCCGATGTCCGAGGGGTAGGTGAGTTTGAGGGCTCTATAAAGGGATGGGTGAACAAAAACTGGGACCCTCCCTTTCAGCTTTTGATCAGATTCATTTGATTCGGGGTCAAGAAGATAGGCAGCTGGGGGCACCATTTTGAGCGACGACTGGGCCTCCTCTATCATGCCCCAAATCTCCCGCGTACCCGGGCCAGTTCTGATTACGGTCAGTACTCTTTGTGCGGAAGGGAAATTTTCGGGCATCTCCACATCTGTATTATTGATTTTTTTAAAATTCCACAGAATTTTTAGCTCTTTAGGGTTTCGAGTCTGCCCAAAAACCCTTTCCGCCTGGTCCCGGGATACGCGGCAGACGTCTTCCCCAGGGAAATAAGGAGGCTTGAGCTTTTTTTTCTTCTTGTCAGTAGTTGTTTGCGAGTCTGGACTTCTGTACCTTTTTTTAAGTGGTGAATGAATGGGAGTAACCATTGGTGTGACATTAGGAGTAGTTGAAGGGGTCCATCCGGACGGCGTCCTCACCGGTGAAGGTTTGGACGAATGTAGAGATTTAGCCGGTGAGTTGGATACAGATTTGGGCGGAGCTGGTTTCGAGAAAGATTTTTTTGATGCAGAAGGGGAAGACGGGGCAGAGGATAGGGGGCCCGGTGCCCCCAGCGATTTTTGCTTTTTAGCCCGCGTTTCATCCAGTTTGTTTTTTAGCTTTTTTATGTCTAGAATTTTCCTCCATCCGGGTTCATTGATTTTTTGCGCTTCGGTTGCATTGGATTCGTAAGACGCCGAGGCGTCGCCCTCCGAGCTGGTAGAGGGAATGGGGCTGTAGGTGACATTGTCCCTGGTGTCATGTTGGGACTGAAGAACCGCTGTTTGGGTCTTCCCCTTGCCTCTAACTACGAGGCGCCATTCCCCCTCCTCCTTCTCCTTATCCACACTTGTGGCAGGCGTCGGCTTCGGGGGTAATGAGGGACTAGGCCCAACCGGGGGATTTTCCTCACCGGTCCGCCTCGCAGCTAGGCCCACTACAGGCGCCGCGGATTTTAGCTTCTCGGCCAAGGGGGGATTTTGGTCGCCAGCGACCGGAACTCCAGGGGCCTTCTTTCCTGGGCAGGAGGAGGAAAGGTGACCAGTCTCTCCACACCTCCAGCAAGTTGGTCTTCTACCGGTCACTATGACCGGCATTTTCCGGTCGCCATACTCCAAACAGTTGGGGACGGACTTGAAGGCCTTCTGGTCGAGCATTATGTCAAAAGTCCATCCCCCGTTCAAATTGTCGGAGAGAGCCCCTAAAATTTGGCCGAACTGCAAGAAAAATGCAGCCAGGAGCTCTCCCGAAATTTGAGGAGGAACTTCAAAGACGGCTACCCTAGTCCGCCTGCGGCCCTCATACTCCGTTCTGATGATAAAATCCTTCGTAATTAGCTCTTTCTTGGCCATGGCCAGGCAATCTTCTGGGGTGGGCAGCAGAATGTCCCACATGAAGAACCCTCTACCCTTTATTACTCTTTGGGGTTTTATCCCCAGGGACAAAAGTGATTTAATCACTGTGTCTTTTGTGGAGCGACAAATCTTTCTCGTTTTCTTATCCACCACAAAAATAGTCACCATTCTTTTTGAGAACACATCGAGTTCTTGGACAATATCGACGAACCCATCTTTATTAACAAGATGGGCGTACCCCTTCGCCTTATCCAAGAAATCCGCCATGTTCAAGATACAACTTGGGGGGGACTTCCAACATGAGGGCAATTCCTCGGCGGTCTTGACTTGTGCCTCCTTGGGCACTTCTACATTTTTGCTAGTGTCTTTTTTCGAGACACTAGCACCTTTTTTCAAACTTGGGCTAGTGTTAGCCTGCTTCTTTGTCGGTTTCTCCGGCGGGTCAGCTTTCGCCGCCGAACCGAACAGGTCTTTCTTCACATTAGACCGACTGGCTTCGTCGGCCATGGTGAATTAAATTTGAGACTTCCAACTGCGGAAGTTGTGGAAAGGAGTTGGGAGAGAGGGAAAAAAAAAAAAAAAAAAAAAAAAAAAAATTAAACAAATAAAGAAAAAGCCTGGATGAACCAGTAAATAAAATAGCAAAGACAAAAATAAAAATGAACAAACTTGCACAAACAGAAAGAAATAAAAAGGTAAGATTAAAAAATAAAGATGGCGCTCAAAGGCTGCCAAAAAAAAAAAAAAAAAAACAAAAACTCCTTTCTTTTTTTCCAAAAAATTCAAATAACTGTACAAAAGAAAAAGAAAAGAAAAAGTCTGGTTTGTAACCAGAAGAAAAAAAATAAAAGTTTGCGGCCGAAGCCGCTAAAGAAAATAAACTAAAAACACAAGAAAAACAAACTAGTCAAATCAAAAAGAAAAGAATGCGACCGAAGTCGCTAATAAAATGAAAATGGGTAAAAAAAATAAAAACGAAATAAAAAATAAAGATTTCTTTTTCTTTTTTTCTTAAAATGTACTTATTTTTTTTTTAACAACAAAAAAAATAAAACAATAAAAAATTATGTGGGCCGAAGCCCCCAAAAAATAAAAACAAACAAAAGAAAAAGAAGAATAAAAAATTAAAACTTAGCAAAATGTCTTGGTGTGTTCAAAGAATATCGGTAATTCCAACAAAGGTCGCCAAACGATTCCTCGTGGCCAAAAAAAAATAAGTTCGTCGCTGTGCAACACAAAAAAATGACAATTATCCAAGTTCAAAAAACACTGGTCACAAAAAGACGGATAACGTAACTCGGAGACAGCGTGTAAAGATATTTATTTATACAAAATTTTATGTATAAAATGTGGCACAAGGCCTAAAAGGGGGATGGGGAATGACGGTCTTCTTCTGTCTTAAATCTAAACTTAGCTAGTCCCAGACACGGACCCAAACAAACCAACAATATTCCAATCACCAAAATACCACATTCACTCCTACCTTTCTTACCACGTCCACCATAACGCCTCAAATTCTCCATGAAGTCCTAACTAGTCCCCTTATGTACAAATATTGTTCGTGGGGGGAGGGTCATAAAATAACAATTATTTTTAAAAAGAACCCCAAATGATTATGTACAATATGACTTTTAAATTATTTACAATAAAACTAAACAAAACTGTGTTAGTAATAAAACCCCCCACAAACCATAAATGTGGCAGCAAAATCAGTTAACTAGACGAAATCAATGCGGGGCTAAGAAAAAATTTGAAAAAACATTCATTCCTCCAAGCATTCACACAGACACTCACACATTCATACACAACAACAAATACGAAAAAGCACACACACGAAACGAAAGTCGCCCCGCATCCACCAGAGAACTGAAATCACTGACCACCTAACGAGGGAGGGGATGGGGAATTAAACGAAAGAAAAATAGGGACAGAAATAAAAGGGACCAATGCGCATGCATACCCTAGCTAAGTTTACTAGAAAAAAGGGAAAACTAAAGATTCAAAATCAAAAACCTAGTCTAACCTAAAATCAGGGTGGGTTGCCTATGTTCAACCCTGTTAGGACAAATCCTGTACCTAACCGACGTCCAAGTGCCACTCTAGGTCAGCCCCTTTCACTCTACACATTCGCGCAAGATTCACCCACCTTTTGCCAAATTCCGATGAGGTGAGCCGCCGCCTTTCCGTCCTAATCTTGACTTTAAGCTGATGCTTAAAGTACAAGATCAGTTGGGAAGAGGTGAACTTCTCGCCCTCATGGAATCCCTTCTGACGCGTCGTCCAAATCACGACTCTCATAATCCCTAGTAAGCAACAGAACACATAGTGTTCAGCCTTCGTCAATTGCGACACCACATTGCTACAAACAGAACTGGCTTCCAGGACAAAGAACTTTCCCTGCAGCATGCGAACCATGAGGCCTTCAACAAACTTGCACAACGGCACTACCGTCTTGCACTGAAAAAAGGCGTGACCAATGGTCTCGACTTCGCCAGTGCAGCGACGACAGTTTGGATATTTCTCCAAACCTGCTGAACAGAGTCTCTTGCCGACCCAGAGGGCCTCACGAATCATCAGCCAGGTGAGTGATGCCTCATCGTTATTGAGACATTTCAACCCAGGCGCCCAAGGCCACATCGAGCGAGCCTCCTGCTTCGTAAGACCGAGCTCGTCGATCAGATCATCTTGAACGGACCCCCTAACTAACAATCGATACAATGCCTTACGAGACAACGCCTGGGCGTCGGAGAGGCCATCCGACGTCCGTAAAAGGAGCTTCAAAGCACTACGACATTCGCGGTAGAAGGCACACTCGGCACGAGGTCTACGGCCGGCCTCCTCCTCGCACGAGTGCACACTTCTCAGGGATGGGAAATGTTTTCGGACATCTTCTTTCCAAAAGGTGCCCACCTCATCCAAACCGCGACACATTCGGTCTAGAAAGGTAATGCGAAGCATATATTGACGAATCTCAATGCTAGGCATACCCAGACCGCCCTCAGAGGGATGAAGGCAACAGATCTCGCGAGTTACCATAGGGGCCTTGTCTCTCCACAAAAAGGAGAACAAGGTCCGGACTAATGACATTAGTCTGGCATACGGGAGCGGAAGCACAGAAAGTCGGTAAAGGAGTATCGGATATATGTGTGAAACACATACCTCCGCCCTTCCCTTCAGGGAAAGTCTCCTCCGAGACCACAGTTTAACCGCGATCTCGGCCTTCCCCTGCACCTCCGACCAATTCATTTCCAACTGGAGATCAGGACCGAACCAGACGCCGAGTATCTTGATCGGCCCATCCGTCCAGAGGAAAGGTCCGGGAAGAGAAACTCCCTTCCACGCACCCAACCGCAAGCCCACAGACTTATCGCGGTTGATCTTGGCCCCTGTCACCATCTCATACCCACTGATCTCTTTGCTGACTTCGTTAATCTCGGCTCTGCTCGACACCAGAACCGAAACGTCGTCAGCATAGGCAGAATACCTGGCTGAGGTGGAAGCCCCAGGCAGGGAAATTCCGCGCAGGACCGGATTTGCCTTCAACTTGCGAAGGAATGGTTCCAACGCAAGAACGTAAAGCAGAGGCGAGAGCGGACAACCTTGACGAATGGAGCGAGACAATACGAAAGGCTTCGATCTTACGCCATTCACTTCCACCAGCGCACCGGGGGTCGCATACAAAAGTCGGATCCAGGAGCGAAAGTCGGCTCTGAAACCGGCAGCCGAAAGGACAGCCTCCAGAAATCGATGGTCAACCCTATCGAAGGCCTTGGACTGATCTAAATTGATCAGCGCGGCTTCTCTGTCGACTTTTTCTAAGATCAAGCGTACCATGTGAAGGTTATCCTGAATAGTCCTGCCCTTCACAGCACAAGTCTGTTCGGGGCCAATCAGACTAGACAGGACAAGCTGCAAACGGTTGGCTAAGATCTTCGCCAAAATCTTTAAGTCAGTGTTTAACATCGTTAAAGGGCGAAAGTTCCCTAACCCATCCCCACCGCCCTTGTCCTTACGCAGCAACTTGATCACACCCCTGGTGAAGCGTTGGGGTAAAGACCCCTGCTTCATCCAGTGGTTGTAAACCAGTTCCAGCAAAGGAACAAAAACGTGCGACAACCTCAAGTACACTTCGTAGGGAAGACCATCTAATCCCGGAGACTTATCCAGGCCAACCTGCTTCAGCGCTTCCCAGATCTCCGACTCTGTAATGGGACCCTCGCACCTAGCCGCTTCAGCTGCCGAAAGGCAGGGAAAGTCAGCTAAATAGGCGTCGAACTGAGCAGAGCTCAGACCGGGCTCCCTGGTGAAAAGATCCTGAAAGTAGTCCCGAAACACCTCACATATGCCCGCGTTTGTAGTCACGGTCCGCTTATCCGGCAATGTGACGCATGCGATATGTCGCTTAGACGCGCTTCGATTTTCCTCTGCACGCAGTTCAGCGGCCATATTCGTTGCCTCAGAAGACATTCTTTTTAACCTAGCCCTAACTACCAGAGCTTGATCCTTCTTGATAAGCAAGGAGGACAACTCTGCCTTAGCTAAGGCTATGTCCCCACTAACACGGGATTTCACTGCCCGATCGACTTTATCTTCTAAAGCAGTTTGCGCCGCTAATCTATCTAGATTGAGTCGACGACTAAAATCGGCAGCAAACGTTCGAATATGAGATTTTAATTTGCCCCACCAGGCATTTCCCACAACCGCACCCGTCAATTCCCTTTGGATCATTAGTAAAAGCTGGTCCCGGAAACCCTGATCACCAAAAAGGGAACAGTTCAATTTCCAGTAACCAGCCAATCTAACCTTAGGCTTATCTAAGTTTACACGGACCCGGACAAGCCTATGATCCGTATAAACTATATAATGGAAACTTGGACAGCCTAAGAGCCCTACATCGACTCTCCTAACTAGGACCCGGTCCAGGTAGCTCGCAAGCGTCCCGGGAGCCGAGTTGCCACTATTTGTCCAAGTCCATGCTACCTCCCGAGGGTGTTCATTCCGGAACTTATCGACAAGATCAAACTCATCGATAAAGTCCCGAAATGGTTTCACATCCGGGTTGTTAGTACCTTGTTTATGCCCTATCCGATCTATATCGGGGTCAAGGACGGCATTCCAATCCCCCGCTAAAACTACCCGACGAGACGTCGTCAAGAACGGCGCGATCTGCCGAAACAAAGCAGGCCGCTCGGAATGGCTATTGGGCGCATAAACCCCAATGAGACGTAGAACCTTATCCTTTATGGTAACATCCAGCACGCAAAGTCTGCCCGCCGGATCCGCGAAGACAAGGGTACAAGCAGCCTTCAAAGACTTGCTCACTAGCCAAGAGACACCCCTCGAACGACCATCAAAACAGGCTGAATAAACGGCGAACCCCTTAGACAGTATGTCCTCACGATCATGAGAAGAAAAACGGGTCTCTTGTAAACAACATACATTCACCCCGAGGCGCTGAAGATCACGAGTGAGCCTCGCCCTGCGAGACTCGGACCTCACGCCCCGGACATTTAAGCTAGCTAACCAGAGAGCCATTGTCAAGCCGATTAGGGTTGTCCTTCAGGATAGAACATGGCTGGGGTGAGGACACCGACAGCTCGTCCCATAGATCCGGACGCCATCTCATTTTCGACGGTGTCATCTTGAGACAAGCCGCCGATGTCCGAGGGGTAGGTGAGTTTGAGGGCTCTATAAAGGGATGGGTGAACAAAAACTGGGACCCTCCCTTTCAGCTTTTGATCAGATTCATTTGATTCGGGGTCAAGAAGATAGGCAGCTGGGGGCACCATTTTGAGCGACGACTGGGCCTCCTCTATCATGCCCCAAATCTCCCGCGTACCCGGGCCAGTTCTGATTACGGTCAGTACTCTTTGTGCGGAAGGGAAATTTTCGGGCATCTCCACATCTGTATCGTTGATTTTTTTAAAATTCCACAGAATTTTTAGCTCTTTAGGGTTTCGAGTCTGTCCGAAAACCCTTTCCGCCTGGTCCCGGGATACGCGGCAGACGTCTTCCCCAGGGAAATAAGGTGGCTTGAGCTTTTTTTTCTTCTTGTCAGTAGTTGTTTGCGAGTCTGGACTTCTGTACCTTTTTTTAAGTGGTGAATGAATGGGAGTAACCATTGGTGTGACATTAGGAGTAGTTGAAGGGGTCCATCCGGACGGCGTCCTCACCGGTGAAGGTTTGGACGAATGTAGAGATTTAGCCGGTGAGTTGGATACAGATTTGGGCGGAGCTGGTTTAGAGAACGATTTTTTTGATGAAGAAGGGGAAGACGGGGCAGAGGATAGGGGGCCCGGTGCCCCCAGCGATTTTTGCTTTTTAGCCCGCGTTGCATCCAGTTTGTCTTTTAGCTTTTTGATGTCTAAAATCTTCCTCCAGCCCGGTTCATTGAGTTTTTGCGCTTCGGTTGCTTTGGATTCGTAAGACGCCGAGGCGTCGCCCTCGGAGCTGGTAGAGGGAATGGGGCTGTAGGTGACATTGTCCCTGGTGTCATGTTGGGACTGAAGAACCGCTGTTTGGGTCTTCCCCTTGCCTCTAACTACGAGGCGCCATTCCCCCTCCTCCTTCTCCTTCTCCACACTTGTGGCAGGCGTCGGCTTCGGGGGTAATGAGGGACTATGCCCAACCGGGGGATTTTCCTCACCGGTCCGCCTCGCAGCTAGGCCCACTACAGGCGCCGCGGATATTAGCTTCTCGGCCAAGGGGGGATTTTGGTCGCCAGCGACCGGAACTCCAGGGGCCTTCTTTCCTGGGCAGGAGGAGGAAAGGTGACCAGTCTCTCCACACCTCCAGCAAGTTGGTCTTCTACCGGTCACTATGACCGGCATTTTCCGGTCGCCATACTCCAAACAGTTGGGGACGGACTTGAAGGCCTTCTGGTCGAGCATTATGTCAAAAGTCCATCCCCCGTTCAAATTGTCGGAGAGAGCCCCTAAAATTTGGCCGAACTGCAAGAAAAATGCAGCCAGGAGCTCTCCCGAAATTTGAGGAGGAACTTCAAAGACGGCTACCCTAGTCCGCCTGCGGCCCTCATACTCCGTTCTGATGATAAAATCCTTCGTAATTAGCTCTTTCTTGGCCATGGCCAGGCAATCTTCTGGGGTGGGCAGCAGAATGTCCCACATGAAGAACCCTCTACCCTTTATTACTCTTTGGGGTTTTATCCCCAGGGACAAAAGTGATTTAATCACTGTGTCTTTTGTGGAGCGACAAATCTTTCTCGTTTTCTTATCCACCACAAAAATAGTCACCATTCTTTTTGAGAACACATCGAGTTCTTGGACAATATCGACGAACCCATCTTTATTAACAAGATGGGCGTACCCCTTCGCCTTATCCAAGAAATCCGCCATGTTCAAGATACAACTTGGGGGGGACTTCCAACATGAGGGCAATTCCTCGGCGGTCTTGACTTGTGCCTCCTTGGGCACTTCTACATTTTTGCTAGTGTCTTTTTTCGAGACACTAGCACCTTTTTTCAAACTTGGGCTAGTGTTAGCCTGCTTCTTTGTCGGTTTCTCCGGCGGGTCAGCTTTCGCCGCCGAACCGAACAGGTCTTTCTTCACATTAGACCGACTGGCTTCGTCGGCCATGGTGAATTAAATTTGAGACTTCCAACTGCGGAAGTTGTGGAAAGGAGTTGGGAGAGAGGAAAAAAAAAAAAAAAAAAAAAAAAAAAAAAAAAAATTAAACAAATAAAGAAAAAGCCTGGATGAACCAGTAAATAAAATAGCAAAGACAAAAATAAAAATGAACAAACTTGCACAAACAGAAAGAAATAAAGATGGCGCTCAAAGGCTGCCGAAAATAAAAGAAAAAACAAAAACTCCTTTTTTTCAAAAAATTCAATTAAACTGTACAAAAGAAAAAGAAAAGAAAAAGTCTGGTTTGTAACCAGAAAAAAAAAAATAAAAGTTTGCGGCCGAAGCCGCTAAAGAAAATAAACTAAAAACACAAGAAAAACAAACTAGTCAAATCAAAAAGAAAAGAATGCGACCGAAGTCGCTAATAAAATGAAAATGGGTAAAAAAAATAAAAACGAAATAAAAATAAAGATTTCTTTTTCTTTTTTTCTTAAAATGTACTTATTTTTTTTAACAACAAAAAAAATAAAACAATAAAAAATTATGTGGGCCGAAGCCCCCAAAAAATAAAAACAAACAAAAGAAAAAGAAGAATAAAAAATTAAAACTTAGCAAAATGTCTTGGTGTGTTCAAAGAATATCGGTAATTCCAACAAAGGTCGCCAAACGATTCCTCGTGGCCAAAAAAAAATAAGTTCGTCGCTGTGCAACACAAAAAAATGACAATTATCCAAGTTCAAAAAACACTGGTCACAAAAAGACGGATAACGTAACTCGGAGACAGCGTGTAAAGATATTTATTTATACAGTTTAATGTATAAAATGTGGCACAAGGCCTAAAAGGGGGGATGGGGAATGACGGTCTTCTTCTGTCTTAAATCTAAACTTAGCTAGTCCCAGACACGGACCCAAACAAACCAACAATATTCCAATCACCAAAACAACACATTCACTCCTACCTTTCTTACCACGTCCACCATAACGCCTCGAATTCTCCATGAAGTCCTAACTAGTCCCCTTATGTACAAATATTGTTCGTGGGGGGAGGGTCATAAAATAACAATTTTTTTTTAAAAAGAACCCCAAATGATTATGTACAATATGACTTTTAAATTATTTACAATAAAACTAAACAAAACTGTGTTAGTAATAAAACCCCCCACAAACCATAAATGTGGCAGCAAAATCAGTTAACTAGACGAAATCAATGCGGGGCTGAGAAAAATAAGAAAAAACATTCATTCCTCCAAGCATTCACACAGACACTCACACATTCATACACAACAACAAATACGAAAAAGCACACACACGAAACGAAAGTCGCCCCGCATCCACCAGAGAACTGAAATCACTGACCACCTAACGAGGGAGGGGATGGGGAATTAAACGAAAGAAAAAATAGGGACAGAAATAAAAGGGGCCAATGCGCATGCATACCCTAGCTAAGTTTACTAGAAAAAAGGGAAAACTAAAGATTCAAATTCAAAAACCTAGTCTAACCTAAAATCAGGGTGGGTTGCCTATGTTCAACCCTGTTAGGACAAATCCTGTACCTAACCGACGTCCAAGTGCCACTCTAGGTCAGCCCCTTTCACTCTACACATTCGCGCAAGATTCACCCACCTTTTGCCAAATTCCGATGAGGTGAGCCGCCGCCTTTCCGTCCTAATCTTGACTTTAAGCTGATGCTTAAAGTACAAGATCAGTTGGGAAGAGGTGAACTTCTCGCCCTCATGGAATCCCTTCTGACGCGTCGTCCAAATCACGACTCTCATAATCCCTAGTAAGCAACAGAACACATAGTGTTCAGCCTTCGTCAATTGCGACACCACATTGCTACAAACAGAACTGGCTTCCAGGACAAAGAACTTTCCCTGCAGCATGCGAACCATGAGGCCTTCAACAAACTTGCACAACGGCACTACCGTCTTGCACTGAAAAAAGGCGTGACCAATGGTCTCGACTTCGCCAGTGCAGCGACGACAGTTTGGATATTTCTCCAAACCTGCTGAACAGAGTCTCTTGCCGACCCAGAGGGCCTCACGAATCATCAGCCAGGTGAGTGATGCCTCATCGTTATTGAGACATTTCAACCCAGGCGCCCAAGGCCACATCGAGCGAGCCTCCTGCTTCGTAAGACCGAGCTCGTCGATCAGATCATCTTGAACGGACCCCCTAACTAACAATCGATACAATGCCTTACGAGACAACGCCTGGGCGTCGGAGAGGCCATCCGACGTCCGTAAAAGGAGCTTCAAAGCACTACGACATTCGCGGTAGAAGGCACACTCGGCACGAGGTCTACGGCCGGCCTCCTCCTCGCACGAGTGCACACTTCTCAGGGATGGGAAATGTTTTCGGACATCTTCTTTCCAAAAGGTGCCCACCTCATCCAATCCGCGACACATTCGGTCTAGAAAGGTAATGCGAAGCATATATTGACGAATCTCAATGCTAGGCATACCCAGACCGCCCTCAGAGGGATGAAGGCAACAGATCTCGCGAGTTACCATAGGGGCCTTGTCTCTCCACAAAAAGGAGAACAAGGTCCGGACTAATGACATTAGTCTGGCATACGGGAGCGGAAGCACAGAAAGTCGGTAAAGGAGTATAGGATATATGTGTGAAACACATACCTCCGCCCTTCCCTTCAGGGAAAGTCTCCTCCGAGACCACAGTTTAACCGCGATCTCGGCCTTCCCCTGCACCTCCGACCAATTCATTTCCAACTGGAGATCAGGACCGAACCAGACGCCGAGTATCTTGATCGGCCCATCCGTCCAGAGGAAAGGTCCGGGAAGAGAAACTCCCTTCCACGCACCCAACCGCAAGCCCACAGACTTATCGCGGTTGATCTTGGCCCCTGTCACCATCTCATACCCACTGATCTCTTTGCTGACTTCGTTAATCTCGGCTCTGCTCGACACCAGAACCGAAACGTCGTCAGCATAGGCAGAATACCTGGCTGAGGTGGAAGCCCCAGGCAGGGAAATTCCGCGCAGGACCGGATTTGCCTTCAACTTGCGAAGGAATGGTTCCAACGCAAGAACGTAAAGCAGAGGCGAGAGCGGACAACCTTGACGAATGGAGCGAGACAATACGAAAGGCTTCGATCTTACGCCATTCACTTCCACCAGCGCACCGGGGGTCGCATACAAAAGTCGGATCCAGGAGCGAAAGTCGGCTCTGAAACCGGCAGCCGAAAGGACAGCCTCCAGAAATCGATGGTCAACCCTATCGAAGGCCTTGGACTGATCTAAATTGATCAGCGCGGCTTCACTGTCGACTTTTTCTAAGATCAAGCGTACCATGTGAAGGTTATCCTGAATAGTCCTGCCCTTCACAGCACAAGTCTGTTCGGGGCCAATCAGACTAGACAGGACAAGCTGCAAACGGTTGGCTAAGATCTTCGCCAAAATCTTTAAGTCAGTGTTTAACATCGTTAAAGGGCGAAAGTTCCCTAACCCATCCCCACCGCCCTTGTCCTTACGCAGCAACTTGATCACACCCCTGGTGAAGCGTTGGGGTAAAGACCCCTGCTTCATCCAGTGGTTGTAAATCAGTTCCAGCAAAGGAACAAAAACGTGCGACAACCTCAAGTACACTTCGTAGGGAAGACCATCTAATCCCGGAGACTTATCCAGGCCAACCTGCTTCAGCGCTTCCCAGATCTCCGACTCTGTAATGGGACCCTCGCACCTAGCCGCTTCAGCTGCCGAAAGGCAGGGAAAGTCAGCTAAATAGGCGTCGAACTGAGCAGAGCTCAGACCGGGCTCCCTGGTGAAAAGATCCTGAAAGTAGTCCCGAAACACCTCACATATGCCCGCGTTTGTAGTCACGGTCCGCTTATCCGGCAACGTGACGCATGCGATATGTCGCTTAGACGCGCTTCGATTTTCCTCTGCACGCAGTTCAGCGGCCATATTCGTTGCCTCAGAAGACATTCTTTTTAACCTAGCCCTAACTACCAGAGCTTGATCCTTCTTGATAAGCAAGGAGGACAACTCTGCCTTAGCTAAGGCTATGTCCCCACTAACACGGGATTTCACTGCCCGATCGACTTTATCTTCTAAAGCAGTTTGCGCCGCTAATCTATCTAGATTGAGTCGACGACTAAAATCGGCAGCAAACGTTCGAATATGAGATTTTAATTTGCCCCACCAGGCATTTCCCACAACCGCACCCGTCAATTCCCTTTGGATCATTAGTAAAAGCTGGTCCCGGAAACCCTGATCACCAAAAAGGGAACAGTTCAATTTCCAGTAACCAGCCAATCTAACCTTAGGCTTATCTAAGTTTACACGGACCCGGACAAGCCTATGATCCGTATAAACTATATAATGGAAACTTGGACAGCCTAAGAGCCCTACATCGACTCTCCTAACTAGGACCCGGTCCAGGTAGCTCGCAAGCGTCCCCGGAGCCGAGTTGCCACTATTTGTCCAAGTCCATGCTACCTCCCGAGGGTGTTCATTCCGGAACTTATCGACAAGATCAAACTCATCGATAAAGTCCCGAAATGGTTTCACATCCGGGTTGTTAGTACCTTGTTTATGCCCTATACGATCTATATCGGGGTCAAGGACGGCATTCCAATCCCCCGCTAAAACTACCCGACGAGACGTCGTCAAGAAGGGCGCGATCCGCCGAAACAAAGCAGGCCGCTCGGAATGGCTATTGGGCGCATAAACCCCAATGAGACGTAGAACCTTATCCTTTATGGTAACATCCAGCACGCAAAGTCTGCCCGCCGGATCCGCGAAGACAAGGGTACAAGCAGCCTTCAAAGACTTGCTCACTAGCCAAGAGACACCCCTCGAACGACCATCAAAACAGGCTGAATAAACGGCGAACCCCTTAGACAGTATGTCCTCACGATCATGAGAAGAAAAACGGGTCTCTTGTAAACAACATACATTCACCCCGAGGCGCTGAAGATCACGAGTGAGCCTCGCCCTGCGAGACTCGGACCTCACGCCCCGGACATTTAAACTAGCTAACCAGAGAGCCATTGTCAAGCCGATTAGGGTTGTCCTTCAGGATAGAACATGGCTGGGGTGAGGACACCGACAGCTCGTCCCATAGATCCGGACGCCATCTCATTTTCGACGGTATCGTCTTGAGACAAGCCGCCGATGTCCGAGGGGTAGGTGAGTTTCAGGGCTCTATAAAGGGATGGGTGAACAAAAACTGGGACCCTCCCTTTCAGCTTTTGATCAGATTCATTTGATTCGGGGTCAAGAAGATAGGCAGCTGGGGGCACCATTTTGAGCGACGACTGGGCCTCCTCTATCATGCCCCAAATCTCCCGCGTACCCGGGCCAGTTCTGATTACGGTCAGTACTCTTTGTGCGGAAGGGAAATTTTCGGGCATCTCCACATCTGTATCATTGATTTTTTTAAAATTCCACAGAATTTTCAGCTCTTTAGGGTTTCGAGTCTGCCCGAAAACCCTTTCCGCCTGGTCCCGGGATACGCGGCAGACGTCTTCCCCAGGGAAATAAGGAGGCTTGAGCTTTTTTTTCTTCTTGTCAGTAGTTGTTTGCGAGTCCGGGCTTCTGTACCTTTTTTTAAGTGGTGAATGAATGGGAGTAACCATTGGTGTGACATTAGGAGTAGTTGAAGGGGTCCATCCGGACGGCGTCCTCACCGGTGAAGGTTTGGACGAATGCATAGATTTTGCCGGTGAGTTGGATACAGATTTGGGCGGAGCTGGTTTCGAGAACGATTTTTTTGATGCAGAAGGGGAAGACGGGGCAGAGGATAGGGGGCCCGGTGCCCCCAGCGATTTTTGCTTTTTAGCCCGCGTTTCATCCAGTTTGTGTTTAAGCTTTTTGATGTCTAAAATCTTCCTCCATCCGGGTTCATTGATTTTTTGCGCTTCGGTTGCATTGGATTCGTAAGACGCCGAGGCGTCGCCCTCCGAGCTGGTAGAGGGAATGGGGCTGTAGGTGACATTGTCCCTGGTGTCATGATGGGACTGAAGAACCGCTGTTTGGGTCTTCCCCTTGCCTCTAACTACGAGGCGCCATTCCCCCTCCTCCTTCTCCTTCTCCACACTTGTGGCAGGCGTCGGCTTCGGGGGTAATGAGGGACTATGCCCAACCGGGGGATTTTCCTCACCGGTCCGCCTCGCAGCTAGGCCCACTACAGGCGCCGCGGATTTTAGCTTCTCGGCCAAGGGGGGATTTTGGTCGCCAGCGACCGGAACTCCAGGGGCCTTCTTTCCTGGGCAGGAGGAGGAAAGGTGACCAGTCTCTCCACACCTCCAGCAAGTTGGTCTTCTACCGGTCACTATGACCGGCATTTTCCGGTCGCCATACTCCAAACAGTTGGGGACGGACTTGAAGGCCTTCTGGTCGAGCATTATGTCAAAAGTCCATCCCCCGTTCAAATTGTCGGAGAGAGCCCCTAAAATTTGGCCGAACTGCAAGAAAAATGCAGCCAGGAGCTCTCCCGAAATTTGAGGAGGAACTTCAAAGACGGCTACCCTAGTCCGCCTGCGGCCCTCATACTCCGTTCTGATGATAAAATCCTTCGTAATTAGTTCTTTCTTGGCCATGGCCAGGCAATCTTCTGGGGTGGGCAGCAGAATGTCCCACATGAAGAACCCTCTACCCTTTATTACTCTTTGGGGTTTTATCCCCAGGGACAAAAGTGATTTAATCACTGTTTCTTTTGTGGAGCGACAAATCTTTCTCGTTTTCTTATCCACCACAAAAATGGTCACCATTCTTTTTGAGAACACATCGAGTTCTTGGACAATATCGACGAACCCATCTTTATTAACAAGATGGGCGTACCCCTTCGCCTTATCCAAGAAATCCGCCATGTTCAAGATACAACTTGGGGGGGAC
Source organism: Acanthosepion lycidas (assembly GCA_963932145.1). Lineage (NCBI taxonomy): Eukaryota > Metazoa > Mollusca > Cephalopoda > Sepiida > Sepiidae > Acanthosepion > Acanthosepion lycidas. The sequence goes on along the minus strand of OZ010590.1, from coordinate 88,892,696 downwards.
TTCCAACATGAGGGCAATTCCTCGGCGGTCTTGACTTGTGCCTCCTTGGGCACTTCTACATTTTTGCTAGTGTCTTTTTTCGAGACACTAGCACCTTTTTTCAAACTTGGGCTAGTGTTAGCCTGCTTCTTTGTCGGTTTCTCCGGCGGGTCAGCTTTCGCCGCCGAACCGAACAGGTCTTTCTTCACATTAGACCGACTGGCTTCGTCGGCCATGGTGAATTAAATTTGAGACTTCCAACTGCGGAAGTTGTGGAAAGGAGTTGGGAGAGAGGGGAAAAAAAAAAAAAAAAAAAAAAAAAAATTAAACAAATAAAGAAAAAGCCTGGATGAACCAGTAAATAAAATAGCAAAGACAAAAATAAAAATGAACAAACTTGCACAAACAGAAAGAAATAAAAAGGTAAGATTAAAAAATAAAGATGGCGCTCAAAGGCTGCCAAAAAAAAAAAAAAAAAAACAAAAACTCCTTTCTTTTTTTCCAAAAAATTCAAATAACTGTACAAAAGAAAAAGAAAAGAAAAAGTCTGGTTTGTAACCAGAAGAAAAAAAATAAAAGTTTGCGGCCGAAGCCGCTAAAGAAAATAAACTAAAAACACAAGAAAAACAAACTAGTCAAATCAAAAAGAAAAGAATGCGACCGAAGTCGCTAATAAAATGAAAATGGGTAAAAAAAATAAAAACGAAATAAAAAATAAAGATTTCTTTTTCTTTTTTTCTTAAAATGTACTTATTTTTTTTTTAACAACAAAAAAAATAAAACAATAAAAAATTATGTGGGACGAAGCCCCCAAAAAATAAAAACAAACAAAAGAAAAAGAAGAATAAAAAATTAAAACTTAGCAAAATGTCTTGGTGTGTTCAAAGAATATCGGTAATTCCAACAAAGGTCGCCAAACGATTCCTCGTGGCCAAAAAAAAATAAGTTCGTCGCTGTGCAACACAAAAAAATGACAATTATCCAAGTTCAAAAAACACTGGTCACAAAAAGACGGATAACGTAACTCGGAGACAGCGTGTAAAGATATTTATTTATACAGTTTAATGTATAAAATGTGGCACAAGGCCTAAAAGGGGGGATGGGGAATGACGGTCTTCTTCTGTCTTAAATCTAAACTTAGCTAGTCCCAGACACGGACCCAAACAAACCAACAATATTCCAATCACCAAAACAACACATTCACTCCTACCTTTCTTACCACGTCCACCATAACGCCTCGAATTCTCCATGAAGTCCTAACTAGTCCCCTTATGTACAAATATTGTTCGTGGGGGGAGGGTCATAAAATAACAATTTTTTTAAAAAGAACCCCAAATGATTATGTACAATATGACTTTTAAATTATTTACAATAAAACTAAACAAAACTGTGTTAGTAATAAAACCCCCCACAAACCATAAATGTGGCAGCAAAATCAGTTAACTAGACGAAATCAATGCGGGGCTGAGAAAAATAAGAAAAAACATTCATTCCTCCAAGCATTCACACAGACACTCACACATTCATACACAACAACAAATACGAAAAAGCACACACACGAAACGAAAGTCGCCCCGCATCCACCAGAGAACTGAAATCACTGACCACCTAACGAGGGAGGGGATGGGGAATTAAACGAAAGAAAAAATAGGGACAGAAATAAAAGGGGCCAATGCGCATGCATACCCTAGCTAAGTTTACTAGAAAAAAGGGAAAACTAAAGATTCAAATTCAAAAACCTAGTCTAACCTAAAATCAGGGTGGGTTGCCTATGTTCAACCCTGTTAGGACAAATCCTGTACCTAACCGACGTCCAAGTGCCACTCTAGGTCAGCCCCTTTCACTCTACACATTCGCGCAAGATTCACCCACCTTTTGCCAAATTCCGATGAGGTGAGCCGCCGCCTTTCCGTCCTAATCTTGACTTTAAGCTGATGCTTAAAGTACAAGATCAGTTGGGAAGAGGTGAACTTCTCGCCCTCATGGAATCCCTTCTGACGCGTCGTCCAAATCACGACTCTCATAATCCCTAGTAAGCAACAGAACACATAGTGTTCAGCCTTCGTCAATTGCGACACCACATTGCTACAAACAGAACTGGCTTCCAGGACAAAGAACTTTCCCTGCAGCATGCGAACCATGAGGCCTTCAACAAACTTGCACAACGGCACTACCGTCTTGCACTGAAAAAAGGCGTGACCAATGGTCTCGACTTCCCCAGTGCAGCGACGACAGTTTGGATATTTCTCCAAACCTGCTGAACAGAGTCTCTTGCCGACCCAGAGGGCCTCACGAATCATCAGCCAGGTGAGTGATGCCTCATCGTTATTGAGACATTTCAACCCAGGCGCCCAAGGCCACATCGAGCGAGCCTCCTGCTTCGTAAGACCGAGCTCGTCGATCAGATCATCTTGAACGGACCCCCTAACTAACAATCGATACAATGCCTTACGAGACAACGCCTGGGCGTCGGAGAGGCCATCCGACGTCCGTAAAAGGAGCTTCAAAGCACTACGACATTCGCGGTAGAAGGCACACTCGGCACGAGGTCTACGGCCGGCCTCCTCCTCGCACGAGTGCACACTTCTCAGGGATGGGAAATGTTTTCGGACATCTTCTTTCCAAAAGGTGCCCACCTCATCCAATCCGCGACACATTCGGTCTAGAAAGGTAATGCGAAGCATATATTGACGAATCTCAATGCTAGGCATACCCAGACCGCCCTCAGAGGGATGAAGGCAACAGATCTCGCGAGTTACCATAGGGGCCTTGTCTCTCCACAAAAAGGAGAACAAGGTCCGGACTAATGACATTAGTCTGGCATACGGGAGCGGAAGCACAGAAAGTCGGTAAAGGAGTATAGGATATATGTGTGAAACACATACCTCCGCCCTTCCCTTCAGGGAAAGTCTCCTCCGAGACCACAGTTTAACCGCGATCTCGGCCTTCCCCTGCACCTCCGACCAATTCATTTCCAACTGGAGATCAGGACCGAACCAGACGCCGAGTATCTTGATCGGCCCATCCGTCCAGAGGAAAGGTCCGGGAAGAGAAACTCCCTTCCACGCACCCAACCGCAAGCCCACTGACTTATCGCGGTTGATCTTGGCCCCTGTCACCATCTCATACCCACTGATCTCTTTGCTGACTTCGTTAATCTCGGCTCTGCTCGACACCAGAACCGAAACGTCGTCAGCATAGGCAGAATACCTGGCTGAGGTGGAAGCCCCAGGCAGGGAAATTCCGCGCAGGACCGGATTTGCCTTCAACTTGCGAAGGAATGGTTCCAACGCAAGAACGTAAAGCAGAGGCGAGAGCGGACAACCTTGACGAATGGAGCGAGACAATACGAAAGGCTTCGATCTTACGCCATTCACTTCCACCAGCGCACCGGGGGTCGCATACAAAAGTCGGATCCAGGAGCGAAAGTCGGCTCTGAAACCGGCAGCCGAAAGGACAGCCTCCAGAAATCGATGGTCAACCCTATCGAAGGCCTTGGACTGATCTAAATTGATCAGCGCGGCTTCACTGTCGACTTTTTCTAAGATCAAGCGTACCATGTGAAGGTCATCCTGAATAGTCCTGCCCTTCACAGCACAAGTCTGTTCGGGGCCAATCAGACTAGACAGGACAAGCTGCAAACGGTTGGCTAAGATCTTCGCCAAAATCTTTAAGTCAGTGTTTAACATCGTTAAAGGGCGAAAGTTCCCTAACCCATCCCCACCGCCCTTGTCCTTACGCAGCAACTTGATCACACCCCTGGTGAAGCGTTGGGGTAAAGACCCCTGCTTCATCCAGTGGTTGTAAATCAGTTCCAGCAAAGGAACAAAAACGTGCGACAACCTCAAGTACACTTCGTAGGGAAGACCATCTAATCCCGGAGACTTATCCAGGCCAACCTGCTTCAGCGCTTCCCAGATCTCCGACTCTGTAATGGGACCCTCGCACCTAGCCGCTTCAGCTGCCGAAAGGCAGGGAAAGTCAGCTAAATAGGCGTCGAACTGAGCAGAGCTCAGACCGGGCTCCCTGGTGAAAAGATCCTGAAAGTAGTCCCGAAACACCTCACATATGCCCGCGTTTGTAGTCACGGTCCGCTTATCCGGCAACGTGACGCATGCGATATGTCGCTTAGACGCGCTTCGATTTTCCTCTGCACGCAGTTCAGCGGCCATATTCGTTGCCTCAGAAGACATTCTTTTTAACCTAGCCCTAACTACCAGAGCTTGATCCTTCTTGATAAGCAAGGAGGACAACTCTGCCTTAGCTAAGGCTATGTCCCCACTAACACGGGATTTCACTGCCCGATCGACTTTATCTTCTAAAGCAGTTTGCGCCGCTAATCTATCTAGATTGAGTCGACGACTAAAATCGGCAGCAAACGTTCGAATATGAGATTTTAATTTGCCCCACCAGGCATTTCCCACAACCGCACCCGTCAATTCCCTTTGGATCATTAGTAAAAGCTGGTCCCGGAAACCCTGATCACCAAAAAGGGAACAGTTCAATTTCCAGTAACCAGCCAATCTAACCTTAGGCTTATCTAAGTTTACACGGACCCGGACAAGCCTATGATCCGTATAAACTATATAATGGAAACTTGGACAGCCTAAGAGCCCTACATCGACTCTCCTAACTAAGACCCGGTCCAGGTAGCTCGCAAGCGTCCCCGGAGCCGAGTTGCCACTATTTGTCCAAGTCCATGCTACCTCCCGAGGGTGTTCATTCCGGAACTTATCGACAAGATCAAACTCATCGATAAAGTCCCGAAATGGTTTCACATCCGGGTTGTTAGTACCTTGTTTATGCCCTATCCGATCTATATCGGGGTCAAGGACGGCATTCCAATCCCCCGCTAAAACTACCCGACGAGACGTCGTCAAGAAAGGCGCGATCTGCCGAAACAAAGCAGGCCGCTCGGAATGGCTATTGGGCGCATAAACCCCAATGAGACGTAGAACCTTATCCTTTATGGTAACATCCAGCACGCAAAGTCTGCCCGCCGGATCCGCGAAGACAAGGGTACAAGCAGCCTTCAAAGACTTGCTCACTAGCCAAGAGACACCCCTCGAACGACCATCAAAACAGGCTGAATAAACGGCGAACCCCTTAGACAGTATGTCCTCACGATCATGAGAAGAAAAACGGGTCTCTTGTAAACAACATACATTCACCCCGAGGCGCTGAAGATCACGAGTGAGCCTCGCCCTGCGAGACTCGGACCTCACGCCCCGGACATTTAAACTAGCTAACCAGAGAGCCATTGTCAAGCCGATTAGGGTTGTCCTTCAGGATAGAACATGGCTGGGGTGAGGACACCGACAGCTCGTCCCATAGATCCGGACGCCATCTCATTTTCGACGGTATCGTCTTGAGACAAGCCGCCGATGTCCGAGGGGTAGGTGAGTTTGAGGGCTCTATAAAGGGATGGGTGAACAAAAACTGGGACCCTCCCTTTCAGCTTTTGGTCAGATTCATTTGATTCGGGGTCAAGAAGATAGGCAGCTGGGGGCACCATTTTGAGCGACGACTGGGCCTCCTCTATCATGCCCCAAATCTCCCGCGTACCCGGGCCAGTTCTGATTACGGTCAGTACTCTTTGTGCGGAAGGGAAATTTTCGGGCATCTCCACATCTGTATCATTGATTTTTTTAAAATTCCACAGAATTTTCAGCTCTTTAGGGTTTCGAGTCTGCCCGAAAACCCTTTCCGCCTGGTCCCGGGATACGCGGCAGACGTCTTCCCCAGGGAAATAAGGAGGCTTGAGCTTTTTTTTCTTCTTGTCAGTAGTTGTTTGCGAGTCCGGGCTTCTGTACCTTTTTTTAAGTGGTGAATGAATGGGAGTAACCATTGGTGTGACATTAGGAGTAGTTGAAGGGGTCCATCCGGACGGCGTCCTCACCGGTGAAGGTTTGGACGAATGCATAGATTTTGCCGGTGAGTTGGATACAGATTTGGGCGGAGCTGGTTTCGAGAACGATTTTTTTGATGCAGAAGGGGAAGACGGGGCAGAGGATAGGGGGCCCGGTGCCCCCAGCGATTTTTGCTTTTTAGCCCGCGTTTCATCCAGTTTGTGTTTAAGCTTTTTGATGTCTAAAATCTTCCTCCATCCGGGTTCATTGATTTTTTGCGCTTCGGTTGCATTGGATTCGTAAGACGCCGAGGCGTCGCCCTCCGAGCTGGTAGAGGGAATGGGGCTGTAGGTGACATTGTCCCTGGTGTCATGATGGGACTGAAGAACCGCTGTTTGGGTCTTCCCCTTGCCTCTAACTACGAGGCGCCATTCCCCCTCCTCCTTCTCCTTCTCCACACTTGTGGCAGGCGTCGGCTTCGGGGGTAATGAGGGACTATGCCCAACCGGGGGATTTTCCTCACCGGTCCGCCTCGCAGCTAGGCCCACTACAGGCGCCGCGGATTTTAGCTTCTCGGCCAAGGGGGGATTTTGGTCGCCAGCGACCGGAACTCCAGGGGCCTTCTTTCCTGGGCAGGAGGAGGAAAGGTGACCAGTCTCTCCACACCTCCAGCAAGTTGGTCTTCTACCGGTCACTATGACCGGCATTTTCCGGTCGCCATACTCCAAACAGTTGGGGACGGACTTGAAGGCCTTCTGGTCGAGCATTATGTCAAAAGTCCATCCCCCGTTCAAATTGTCGGAGAGAGCCCCTAAAATTTGGCCGAACTGCAAGAAAAATGCAGCCAGGAGCTCTCCCGAAATTTGAGGAGGAACTTCAAAGACGGCTACCCTAGTCCGCCTGCGGCCCTCATACTCCGTTCTGATGATAAAATCCTTCGTAATTAGTTCTTTCTTGGCCATGGCCAGGCAATCTTCTGGGGTGGGCAGCAGAATGTCCCACATGAAGAACCCTCTACCCTTTATTACTCTTTGGGGTTTTATCCCCAGGGACAAAAGTGATTTAATCACTGTTTCTTTTGTGGAGCGACAAATCTTTCTCGTTTTCTTATCCACCACAAAAATGGTCACCATTCTTTTTGAGAACACATCGAGTTCTTGGACAATATCGACGAACCCATCTTTATTAACAAGATGGGCGTACCCCTTCGCCTTATCCAAGAAATCCGCCATGTTCAAGATACAACTTGGGGGGGACTTCCAACATGAGGGCAATTCCTCGGCGGTCTTGACTTGTGCCTCCTTGGGCACTTCTACATTTTTGCTAGTGTCTTTTTTCGAGACACTAGCACCTTTTTTCAAACTTGGGCTAGTGTTAGCCTGCTTCTTTGTCGGTTTCTCCGGCGGGTCAGCTTTCGCCGCCGAACCGAACAGGTCTTTCTTCACATTAGACCGACTGGCTTCGTCGGCCATGGTGAATTAAATTTGAGACTTCCAACTGCGGAAGTTGTGGAAAGGAGTTGGGAGAGAGGGAAAAAAAAAAAAAAAAAAAATTAAACAAATAAAGAAAAAGCCTGGATGAACCAGTAAATAAAATAGCAAAGACAAAAATAAAAATGAACAAACTTGCACAAACAGAAAGAAATAAAAAGGTAAGATTAAAAAATAAAGATGGCGCTCAAAGGCTGCCAAAAAAAAAAAAAAAAAAACAAAAACTCCTTTCTTTTTTTCCAAAAAATTCAAATAACTGTACAAAAGAAAAAGAAAAGAAAAAGTCTGGTTTGTAACCAGAAGAAAAAAAATAAAAGTTTGCGGCCGAAGCCGCTAAAGAAAATAAACTAAAAACACAAGAAAAACAAACTAGTCAAATCAAAAAGAAAAGAATGCGACCGAAGTCGCTAATAAAATGAAAATGGGTAAAAAAAATAAAAACGAAATAAAAAATAAAGATTTCTTTTTCTTTTTTTCTTAAAATGTACTTATTTTTTTTTTAACAACAAAAAAAATAAAACAATAAAAAATTATGTGGGCCGAAGCCCCCAAAAAATAAAAACAAACAAAAGAAAAAGAAGAATAAAAAATTAAAACTTAGCAAAATGTCTTGGTGTGTTCAAAGAATATCGGTAATTCCAACAAAGGTCGCCAAACGATTCCTCGTGGCCAAAAAAAAATAAGTTCGTCGCTGTGCAACACAAAAAAATGACAATTATCCAAGTTCAAAAAACACTGGTCACAAAAAGACGGATAACGTAACTCGGAGACAGCGTGTAAAGATATTTATTTATACAAAATTTTATGTATAAAATGTGGCACAAGGCCTAAAAGGGGGATGGGGAATGACGGTCTTCTTCTGTCTTAAATCTAAACTTAGCTAGTCCCAGACACGGACCCAAACAAACCAACAATATTCCAATCACCAAAACAACACATTCACTCCTACCTTTCTTACCACGTCCACCATAACGCCTCGAATTCTCCATGAAGTCCTAACTAGTCCCCTTATGTACAAATATTGTTCGTGGGGGGAGGGTCATAAAATAACAATTATTTTTAAAAAGAACCCCAAATGATTATGTACAATATGACTTTTAAATTATTTACAATAAAACTAAACAAAACTGTGTTAGTAATAAAACCCCCCACAAACCATAAATGTGGCAGCAAAATCAGTTAACTAGACGAAAATCAATGCGGGGCTAAGAAAAAAAAATAAGAAAAAACCATTCATTCCTCCAAGCATACACACACACATTCATACACAACAACAAATACGAAAAAGCACACACACGAAACGAAAGTCGCCCCGCATCCACCAGAGAACTGAAATCACTGACCACCTAACGAGGGAGGGGATGGGGAATTAAACGAAAGAAAAATAGGGACAGAAATAAAAGGGACCAATGCGCATGCATACCCTAGCTAAGTTTACTAGAAAAAAGGGAAAACTAAAGCTTCAAAATCAAAAAACCTAGTCTAACCTAAAATCAGGGTGGGTTGCCTATGTTCAACCCTGTTAGGACAAATCCTGTACCTAACCGACGTCCAAGTGCCACTCTAGGTCAGCCCCTTTCACTCTACACATTCGCGCAAGATTCACCCACCTTTTGCCAAATTCCGATGAGGTGAGCCGCCGCCTTTCCGTCCTAATCTTGACTTTAAGCTGATGCTTAAAGTACAAGATCAGTTGGGAAGAGGTGAACTTCTCGCCCTCATGGAATCCCTTCTGACGCGTCGTCCAAATCACGACTCTCATAATCCCTAGTAAGCAACAGAACACATAGTGTTCAGCCTTCGTCAATTGCGACACCACATTGCTACAAACAGAACTGGCTTCCAGGACAAAGAACTTTCCCTGCAGCATGCGAACCATGAGGCCTTCAACAAACTTGCACAACGGCACTACCGTCTTGCACTGAAAAAAGGCGTGACCAATGGTCTCGACTTCGCCAGTGCAGCGACGACAGTTTGGATATTTCTCCAAACCTGCTGAACAGAGTCTCTTGCCGACCCAGAGGGCCTCACGAATCATCAGCCAGGTGAGTGATGCCTCATCGTTATTGAGACATTTCAACCCAGGCGCCCAAGGCCACATCGAGCGAGCCTCCTGCTTCGTAAGACCGAGCTCGTCGATCAGATCATCTTGAACGGACCCCCTAACTAACAATCGATACAATGCCTTACGAGACAACGCCTGGGCGTCGGAGAGGCCATCCGACGTCCGTAAAAGGAGCTTCAAAGCACTACGACATTCGCGGTAGAAGGCACACTCGGCACGAGGTCTACGGCCGGCCTCCTCCTCGCACGAGTGCACACTTCTCAGGGATGGGAAATGTTTTCGGACATCTTCTTTCCAAAAGGTGCCCACCTCATCCAATCCGCGACACATTCGGTCTAGAAAGGTAATGCGAAGCATATATTGACGAATCTCAATGCTAGGCATACCCAGACCGCCCTCAGAGGGATGAAGGCAACAGATCTCGCGAGTTACCATAGGGGCCTTGTCTCTCCACAAAAAGGAGAACAAGGTCCGGACTAATGACATTAGTCTGGCATACGGGAGCGGAAGCACAGAAAGTCGGTAAAGGAGTATAGGATATATGTGTGAAACACATACCTCCGCCCTTCCCTTCAGGGAAAGTCTCCTCCGAGACCACAGTTTAACCGCGATCTCGGCCTTCCCCTGCACCTCCGACCAATTCATTTCCAACTGGAGATCAGGACCGAACCAGACGCCGAGTATCTTGATCGGCCCATCCGTCCAGAGGAAAGGTCCGGGAAGAGAAACTCCCTTCCACGCACCCAACCGCAAGCCCACAGACTTATCGCGGTTGATCTTGGCCCCTGTCACCATCTCATACCCACTGATCTCTTTGCTGACTTCGTTAATCTCGGCTCTGCTCGACACCAGAACCGAAACGTCGTCAGCATAGGCAGAATACCTGGCTGAGGTGGAAGCCCCAGGCAGGGAAATTCCGCGCAGGACCGGATTTGCCTTCAACTTGCGAAGGAATGGTTCCAACGCAAGAACGTAAAGCAGAGGCGAGAGCGGACAACCTTGACGAATGGAGCGAGACAATACGAAAGGCTTCGATCTTACCCCATTCACTTCCACCAGCGCACCGGGGGTCGCATACAAAAGTCGGATCCAGGAGCGAAAGTCGGCTCTGAAACCGGCAGCCGAAAGGACAGCCTCCAGAAATCGATGGTCAACCCTATCGAAGGCCTTGGACTGATCTAAATTGATCAGCGCAGCTTCACTGTCGACTTTTTCTAAGATCAAGCGTACCATGTGAAGGTTATCCTGAATAGTCCTGCCCTTCACAGCACAAGTCTGTTCGGGGCCAATCAGACTAGACAGGACAAGCTGCAAACGGTTGGCTAAGATCTTCGCCAAAATCTTTAAGTCAGTGTTTAACATCGTTAAAGGGCGAAAGTTCCCTAACCCATCCCCACCGCCCTTGTCCTTACGCAGCAACTTGATCACACCCCTGGTGAAGCGTTGGGGTAAAGACCCCTGCTTCATCCAGTGGTTGTAAATCAGTTCCAGCAAAGGAACAAAAACGTGCGACAACCTCAAGTACACTTCGTAGGGAAGACCATCTAATCCCGGAGACTTATCCAGGCCAACCTGCTTCAGCGCTTCCCAGATCTCCGACTCTGTAATGGGACCCTCGCACCTAGCCGCTTCAGCTGCCGAAAGGCAGGGAAAGTCAGCTAAATAGGCGTCGAACTGAGCAGAGCTCAGACCGGGCTCCCTGGTGAAAAGATCCTGAAAGTAATCCCGAAACACCTCACATATGCCCGCGTTTGTAGTCACGGTCCGCTTATCCGGCAATGTGACGCATGCGATATGTCGCTTAGACGCGCTTCGATTTTCCTCTGCACGCAGTTCAGCGGCCATATTCGTTGCCTCAGAAGACATTCTTTTTAACCTAGCCCTAACTACCAGAGCTTGATCCTTCTTGATAAGCAAGGAGGACAACTCTGCCTTAGCTAAGGCTATGTCCCCACTAACACGGGATTTCACTGCCCGATCGACTTTATCTTCTAAAGCAGTTTGCGCCGCTAATCTATCTAGATTGAGTCGACGACTAAAATCGGCAGCAAACGTTCGAATATGAGATTTTAATTTGCCCCACCAGGCATTTCCCACAACCGCACCCGTCAATTCCCTTTGGATCATTAGTAGCAGCTGGTCCCGGAAACCCTGATCACCAAAAAGGGAACAGTTCAATTTCCAGTAACCAGCCAATCTAACCTTAGGCTTATCTAAGTTTACACGGACCCGGACAAGCCTATGATCCGTATAAACTATATAATGGAAACTTGGACAGCCTAAGAGCCCTACATCGACTCTCCTAACTAGGACCCGGTCCAGGTAGCTCGCAAGCGTCCCGGGAGCCGAGTTGCCACTATTTGTCCAAGTCCATGCTACCTCCCGAGGGTGTTCATTCCGGAACTTATCGACAAGATCAAACTCATCGATAAAGTCCCGAAATGGTTTCACATCCGGGTTGTTAGTACCTTGTTTATGCCCTATACGATCTATATCGGGGTCAAGGACGGCATTCCAATCCCCCGCTAAAACTACCCGACGAGACGTCGTCAAGAAGGGCGCGATCTGCCGAAACAAAGCAGGCCGCTCGGAATGGCTATTGGGCGCATAAACCCCAATGAGACGTAGAACCTTATCCTTTATGGTAACATCCAGCACGCAAAGTCTGCCCGCCGGATCCGCGAAGACAAGGGTACAAGCAGCCTTCAAAGACTTGCTCACTAGCCAAGAGACACCCCTCGAACGACCATCAAAACAGGCTGAATAAACGGCGAACCCCTTAGACAGTATGTCCTCACGATCATGAGAAGAAAAACGGGTCTCTTGTAAACAACATACATTCACCCCGAGGCGCTGAAGATCACGAGTGAGCCTCGCCCTGCGAGACTCGGACCTCACGCCCCGGACATTTAAACTAGCTAACCAGAGAGCCATTGTCAAGCCGATTAGGGTTGTCCTTCAGGATAGAACATGGCTGGGGTGAGGACACCGACAGCTCGTCCCATAGATCCGGACGCCATCTCATTTTCGACGGTGTCATCTTGAGACAAGCCGCCGATGTCCGAGGGGTAGGTGAGTTTCAGGGCTCTATAAAGGGATGGGTGAACAAAAACTGGGACCCTCCCTTTCAGCTTTTGGTCAGATTCATTTGATTCGGGGTCAAGAAGATAGGCAGCTGGGGGCACCATTTTGAGCGACGACTGGGCCTCCTCTATCATGCCCCAAATCTCCCGCGTACCCGGGCCAGTTCTGATTACGGTCAGTACTCTTTGTGCGGAAGGGAAATTTTCGGGCATCTCCACATCTGTATCATTGATTTTTTTAAAATTCCACAGAATTTTCAGCTCTTTAGGGTTTCGAGTCTGCCCGAAAACCCTTTCCGCCTGGTCCCGGGATACGCGGCAGACGTCTTCCCCAGGGAAATAAGGAGGCTTGAGCTTTTTTTTCTTCTTGTCCGTAGTTGTTTGTGAGTCCGGACTTCTGTACCTTTTTTTAAGTGGTGAATGAATGGGAGTAACCATTGGTGTGACATTAGGAGTAGTTGAAGGGGTCCATCCGGACGGCGTCCTCACCGGTGAAGGTTTGGACGAATGTAGAGATTTAGCCGGTGAGTTGGATACAGATTTGGGCGGAGCTGGTTTAGAGAACGATTTTTTTGATGAAGAAGGGGAAGACGGGGCAGAGGATAGGGGGCCCGGTGCCCCCAGCGATTTTTGCTTTTTAGCCCGCGTTTCATCCAGTTTGTTTTTTAGCTTTTTTATGTCTAAAATTTTTCTCCATCCGGGTTCATTGATTTTTTGCGCTTCGGTTGCATTGGATTCGTAAGACGCCGAGGCGTCGCCCTCCGAGCTGGTAGAGGGAATGGGGCTGTAGGTGACATTGTCCCTGGTGTCATGTTGGGACTGAAGAACCGCTGTTTGGGTCTTCCCCTTGCCTCTAACTACGAGGCGCCATTCCCCCTCCTCCTTCTCCTTCTCCACACTTGTGGCAGGCGTCGGCTTCGGGGGTAATGAGGGACTATGCCCAACCGGGGGATTTTCCTCACCGGTCTGCCTCGCAGCTAGGCCCACTACAGGCGCCGCGGATTTTAGCTTCTCGGCCAAGGGGGGATTTTGGTCGCCAGCGACCGGAACTCCAGGGGCCTTCTTTCCTGGGCAGGAGGAGGAAAGGTGACCAGTCTCTCCACACCTCCAGCAAGTTGGTCTTCTACCGGTCACTATGACCGGCATTTTCCGGTCGCCATACTCCAAACAGTTGGGGACGGACTTGAAGGCCTTCTGGTCGAGCATTATGTCAAAAGTCCATCCCCCGTTCAAATTGTCGGAGAGAGCCCCTAAAATTTGGCCGAACTGCAAGAAAAATGCAGCCAGGAGCTCTCCCGAAATTTGAGGAGGAACTTCAAAGACGGCTACCCTAGTCCGCCTGCGGCCCTCATACTCCGTTCTGATGATAAAATCTTTAGTGATTAGTTCTTTCTTGGCCATGGCCAGGCAATCTTCTGGGGTGGGCAGCAGAATGTCCCACATGAAGAACCCTCTACCCTTTATTACTCTTTGGGGTTTTATCCCCAGGGACAAAAGTGATTTAATCACTGTGTCTTTTGTGGAGCGACAAATCTTTCTCGTTTTCTTATCCACCACAAAAATGGTCACCATTCTTTTTGAGAACACATCGAGTTCTTGGACAATATCGACGAACCCATCTTTATTAACAAGATGGGCGTACCCCTTCGCCTTATCCAAGAAATCCGCCATGTTCAAGATACAACTTGGGGGGGACTTCCAACATGAGGGCAATTCCTCGGCGGTCTTGACTTGTGCCTCTTTGGGCACTTCTACATTTTTGCTAGTGTCTTTTTTCGAGACACTAGCACCTTTTTTCAAACTTGGGCTAGTGTTAGCCTGCTTCTTTGTCGGTTTCTCCGGCGGGTCAGCTTTCGCCGCCGAACCGAACAGGTCTTTCTTCACATTAGACCGACTGGCTTCGTCGGCCATGGTGTATTTGTTTAGAGACTTCCAAACGCGGGTTCAATTTTTTGTTTTTTTTCCGTGGAAAGGAGTTGGGAAGAAAAAAAAAAAAAAAAAAAAAAAAAAAAAAAATTAAACAAATAAAGAAAAAGCCTGGATGAACCAGTAAATAAAATGGCAAATGAGACAAAAATAAATAAAATGAACAAACTTGTACAAACAGAAAGAAATAAAAAAAATAAAGATGGCGCTCAAAGCCTGCCGAAAATAAAAGAAAAACAAAAACTCCTTTCTTTTTTTCAAAAAATTCAATTAAACTGTACAAAAGAAAAAGTCTGGTTTGTAACCAGAAGAAAAAAAAATAAAAGTTTGCGGCCGAAGCCGCTAAAGAAAATAAACTAAAAACACAAGAAAAACAAACTAGTCAAACCAAAAAGGAAAAGAATGCGACCGAAGTCGCTAATAAAATGAAAATGGGTAAAAAAAATAAAAACGAAATAAAAAATAAAGCTTTCTTTTTCTTTTTTTTCTTAAATGTACTTATTTTTTAAACAACAAAAAAAAATAAAAAATAAAAAATTATGTGGGCCGAAGCCCCCAAAAAATAAAAACAAACAAAAGAAATGGAATAATAAAAAATTAAAACTTAGCAAAATGTCTTGGTGTGTTCAAAAAATATCGGTAATTCCAAAAAAAGGTCGCCAAACAATTCCTCGTGGCCAAAAAAAAATCAAATTCGTCGCTGTGGAACACAAAAAAAAGACAATTATACAAGTTCAAAAAACTCCGGTCACAAAAAGACGGATAACGTAACTCAGAGACAGCGTGTAAAGATATTTATTTATACATTTTAAATGTATAAAATGTGGCACAAGGCCTAAAAGGGGGATGGGGAATGACGGTCTTCTTCTGTCTTAAATCTAAACTTAGCTAGTCCCAGACACGGACCCAAACAAACCAACAATATTCCAGTCACCAAAACAACACATTCACTCCTACCTTTCTTACCACGTCCACCATAACGCCTCGAATTCTCCATGAAGTCCTAACTAGTCCCCTTATGTACAAATATTGTTCGTGGGGGGAGGGTCATAAAATAATAATTTTTTAAAAAGAACCCCAAATGATTTTGTACAATATGACTTTTAAATTATTTACAATAAAACTAAACAAAACTTTGTTAGTAATAAAACCCCCCACAAACCATAAATGTGGCAGCAAAATCAGTTAACTAGACGAAATCAATGCGGGGCTAAGAAAAAATTTGAAAAAACATTCATTCCTCCAAGCATTCACACAGACACTCACACATTCATACACAACAACAAATACGAAAAAGCACACACACGAAACGAAAGTCGCCCCGCATCCACCAGAGAACTGAAATCACTGACCACCTAACGAGGGAGGGGATGGGGAATTAAACGAAAGAAAAAATAGGGACAGAAATAAAAGGGGCCAATGCGCATGCATACCCTAGCTAAGTTTACTAGAAAAAAGGGAAAACTAAAGAATCAAATTCAAAAACCTAGTCTAACCTAAAATCAGGGTGGGTTGCCTATGTTCAACCCTGTTAGGACAAATCCTGTACCTAACCGACGTCCAAGTGCCACTCTAGGTCAGCCCCTTTCACTCTACACATTCGCGCAAGATTCACCCACCTTTTGCCAAATTCCGATGAGGTGAGCCGCCGCCTTTCCGTCCTAATCTTGACTTTAAGCTGATGCTTAAAGTACAAGATCAGTTGGGAAGAGGTGAACTTCTCGCCCTCATGGAATCCCTTCTGACGCGTCGTCCAAATCACGACTCTCATAATCCCTAGTAAGCAACAGAACACATAGTGTTCAGCCTTCGTCAATTGCGACACCACATTGCTACAAACAGAACTGGCTTCCAGGACAAAGAACTTTCCCTGCAGCATGCGAACCATGAGGCCTTCAACAAACTTGCACAACGGCACTACCGTCTTGCACTGAAAAAAGGCGTGACCAATGGTCTCGACTTCGCCAGTGCAGCGACGACAGTTTGGATATTTCTCCAAACCTGCTGAACAGAGTCTCTTGCCGACCCAGAGGGCCTCACGAATCATCAGCCAGGTGAGTGATGCCTCATCGTTATTGAGACATTTCAACCCAGGCGCCCAAGGCCACATCGAGCGAGCCTCCTGCTTCGTAAGACCGAGCTCGTCGATCAGATCATCTTGAACGGACCCCCTAACTAACAATCGATACAATGCCTTACGAGACAACGCCTGGGCGTCGGAGAGGCCATCCGACGTCCGTAAAAGGAGCTTCAAAGCACTACGACATTCGCGGTAGAAGGCACACTCGGCACGAGGTCTACGGCCGGCCTCCTCCTCGCACGAGTGCACACTTCTCAGGGATGGGAAATGTTTTCGGACATCTTCTTTCCAAAAGGTGCCCACCTCATCCAATCCGCGACACATTCGGTCTAGAAAGGTAATGCGAAGCATATATTGACGAATCTCAATGCTAGGCATACCCAGACCGCCCTCAGAGGGATGAAGGCAACAGATCTCGCGAGTTACCATAGGGGCCTTGTCTCTCCACAAAAAGGAGAACAAGGTCCGGACTAATGACATTAGTCTGGCATACGGGAGCGGAAGCACAGAAAGTCGGTAAAGGAGTATCGGATATATGTGTGAAACACATACCTCCGCCCTTCCCTTCAGGGAAAGTCTCCTCCGAGACCACAGTTTAACCGCGATCTCGGCCTTCCCCTGCACCTCCGACCAATTCATTTCCAACTGGAGATCAGGACCGAACCAGACGCCGAGTATCTTGATCGGCCCATCCGTCCAGAGGAAAGGTCCGGGAAGAGAAACTCCCTTCCACGCACCCAACCGCAAGCCCACAGACTTATCGCGGTTGATCTTGGCCCCTGTCACCATCTCATACCCACTGATCTCTTTGCTGACTTCGTCAATCTCGGCTCTGCTCGACACCAGAACCGAAACGTCGTCAGCATAGGCAGAATACCTGGCTGAGGTGGAAGCCCCAGGCAGGGAAATTCCGCGCAGGACCGGATTTGCCTTCAACTTGCGAAGGAATGGTTCCAACGCAAGAACGTAAAGCAGAGGCGAGAGCGGACAACCTTGACGAATGGAGCGAGACAATACGAAAGGCTTCGATCTTACGCCATTCACTTCCACCAGCGCACCGGGGGTCGCATACAAAAGTCGGATCCAGGAGCGAAAGTCGGCTCTGAAACCGGCAGCCGAAAGGACAGCCTCCAGAAATCGATGGTCAACCCTATCGAAGGCCTTGGACTGATCTAAATTGATCAGCGCGGCTTCACTGTCGACTTTTTCTAAGATCAAGCGTACCATGTGAAGGTTATCCTGAATAGTCCTGCCCTTCACAGCACAAGTCTGTTCGGGGCCAATCAGACTAGACAGGACAAGCTGCAAACGGTTGGCTAAGATCTTCGCCAAAATCTTTAAGTCAGTGTTTAACATCGTTAAAGGGCGAAAGTTCCCTAACCCATCCCCACCGCCCTTGTCCTTACGCAGCAACTTGATCACACCCCTGGTGAAGCGTTGGGGTAAAGACCCCTGCTTCATCCAGTGGTTGTAAATCAGTTCCAGCAAAGGAACAAAAACGTGCGACAACCTCAAGTACACTTCGTAGGGAAGACCATCTAATCCCGGAGACTTATCCAGGCCAACCTGCTTCAGCGCTTCCCAGATCTCCGACTCTGTAATGGGACCCTCGCACCTAGCCGCTTCAGCTGCCGAAAGGCAGGGAAAGTCAGCTAAATAGGCGTCGAACTGAGCAGAGCTCAGACCGGGCTCCCTGGTGAAAAGATCCTGAAAGTAATCCCGAAACACCTCACATATGCCCGCGTTTGTAGTCACGGTCCGCTTATCCGGCAATGTGACGCATGCGATATGTCGCTTAGACGCGCTTCGATTTTCCTCTGCACGCAGTTCAGCGGCCATATTCGTTGCCTCAGAAGACATTCTTTTTAACCTAGCCCTAACTACCAGAGCTTGATCCTTCTTGATAAGCAAGGAGGACAACTCTGCCTTAGCTAAGGCTATGTCCCCACTAACACGGGATTTCACTGCCCGATCGACTTTATCTTCTAAAGCAGTTTGCGCCGCTAATCTATCTAGATTGAGTCGACGACTAAAATCGGCAGCAAACGTTCGAATATGAGATTTTAATTTGCCCCACCAGGCATTTCCCACAACCGCACCCGTCAATTCCCTTTGGATCATTAGTAGCAGCTGGTCCCGGAAACCCTGATCACCAAAAAGGGAACAGTTCAATTTCCAGTAACCAGCCAATCTAACCTTAGGCTTATCTAAGTTTACACGGACCCGGACAAGCCTATGATCCGTATAAACTATATAATGGAAACTTGGACAGCCTAAGAGCCCTACATCGACTCTCCTAACTAGGACCCGGTCCAGGTAGCTCGCAAGCGTCCCGGGAGCCGAGTTGCCACTATTTGTCCAAGTCCATGCTACCTCCCGAGGGTGTTCATTCCGGAACTTATCGACAAGATCAAACTCATCGATAAAGTCCCGAAATGGTTTCACATCCGGGTTGTTAGTACCTTGTTTATGCCCTATACGATCTATATCGGGGTCAAGGACGGCATTCCAATCCCCCGCTAAAACTACCCGACGAGACGTCGTCAAGAAGGGCGCGATCTGCCGAAACAAAGCAGGCCGCTCGGAATGGCTATTGGGCGCATAAACCCCAATGAGACGTAGAACCTTATCCTTTATGGTAACATCCAGCACGCAAAGTCTGCCCGCCGGATCCGCGAAGACAAGGGTACAAGCAGCCTTCAAAGACTTGCTCACTAGCCAAGAGACACCCCTCGAACGACCATCAAAACAGGCTGAATAAACGGCGAACCCCTTAGACAGTATGTCCTCACGATCATGAGAAGAAAAACGGGTCTCTTGTAAACAACATACATTCACCCCGAGGCGCTGAAGATCACGAGTGAGCCTCGCCCTGCGAGACTCGGACCTCACGCCCCGGACATTTAAACTAGCTAACCAGAGAGCCATTGTCAAGCCGATTAGGGTTGTCCTTCAGGATAGAACATGGCTGGGGTGAGGACACCGACAGCTCGTCCCATAGATCCGGACGCCATCTCATTTTCGACGGTGTCATCTTGAGACAAGCCGCCGATGTCCGAGGGGTAGGTGAGTTTCAGGGCTCTATAAAGGGATGGGTGAACAAAAACTGGGACCCTCCCTTTCAGCTTTTGGTCAGATTCATTTGATTCGGGGTCAAGAAGATAGGCAGCTGGGGGCACCATTTTGAGCGACGACTGGGCCTCCTCTATCATGCCCCAAATCTCCCGCGTACCCGGGCCAGTTCTGATTACGGTCAGTACTCTTTGTGCGGAAGGGAAATTTTCGGGCATCTCCACATCTGTATCATTGATTTTTTTAAAATTCCACAGAATTTTCAGCTCTTTAGGGTTTCGAGTCTGCCCGAAAACCCTTTCCGCCTGGTCCCGGGATACGCGGCAGACGTCTTCCCCAGGGAAATAAGGAGGCTTGAGCTTTTTTTTCTTCTTGTCCGTAGTTGTTTGTGAGTCCGGACTTCTGTACCTTTTTTTAAGTGGTGAATGAATGGGAGTAACCATTGGTGTGACATTAGGAGTAGTTGAAGGGGTCCATCCGGACGGCGTCCTCACCGGTGAAGGTTTGGACGAATGTAGAGATTTAGCCGGTGAGTTGGATACAGATTTGGGCGGAGCTGGTTTAGAGAACGATTTTTTTGATGAAGAAGGGGAAGACGGGGCAGAGGATAGGGGGCCCGGTGCCCCCAGCGATTTTTGCTTTTTAGCCCGCGTTTCATCCAGTTTGTTTTTTAGCTTTTTTATGTCTAAAATTTTTCTCCATCCGGGTTCATTGATTTTTTGCGCTTCGGTTGCATTGGATTCGTAAGACGCCGAGGCGTCGCCCTCCGAGCTGGTAGAGGGAATGGGGCTGTAGGTGACATTGTCCCTGGTGTCATGTTGGGACTGAAGAACCGCTGTTTGGGTCTTCCCCTTGCCTCTAACTACGAGGCGCCATTCCCCCTCCTCCTTCTCCTTCTCCACACTTGTGGCAGGCGTCGGCTTCGGGGGTAATGAGGGACTATGCCCAACCGGGGGATTTTCCTCACCGGTCTGCCTCGCAGCTAGGCCCACTACAGGCGCCGCGGATTTTAGCTTCTCGGCCAAGGGGGGATTTTGGTCGCCAGCGACCGGAACTCCAGGGGCCTTCTTTCCTGGGCAGGAGGAGGAAAGGTGACCAGTCTCTCCACACCTCCAGCAAGTTGGTCTTCTACCGGTCACTATGACCGGCATTTTCCGGTCGCCATACTCCAAACAGTTGGGGACGGACTTGAAGGCCTTCTGGTCGAGCATTATGTCAAAAGTCCATCCCCCGTTCAAATTGTCGGAGAGAGCCCCTAAAATTTGGCCGAACTGCAAGAAAAATGCAGCCAGGAGCTCTCCCGAAATTTGAGGAGGAACTTCAAAGACGGCTACCCTAGTCCGCCTGCGGCCCTCATACTCCGTTCTGATGATAAAATCTTTAGTGATTAGTTCTTTCTTGGCCATGGCCAGGCAATCTTCTGGGGTGGGCAGCAGAATGTCCCACATGAAGAACCCTCTACCCTTTATTACTCTTTGGGGTTTTATCCCCAGGGACAAAAGTGATTTAATCACTGTGTCTTTTGTGGAGCGACAAATCTTTCTCGTTTTCTTATCCACCACAAAAATGGTCACCATTCTTTTTGAGAACACATCGAGTTCTTGGACAATATCGACGAACCCATCTTTATTAACAAGATGGGCGTACCCCTTCGCCTTATCCAAGAAATCCGCCATGTTCAAGATACAACTTGGGGGGGACTTCCAACATGAGGGCAATTCCTCGGCGGTCTTGACTTGTGCCTCTTTGGGCACTTCTACATTTTTGCTAGTGTCTTTTTTCGAGACACTAGCACCTTTTTTCAAACTTGGGCTAGTGTTAGCCTGCTTCTTTGTCGGTTTCTCCGGCGGGTCAGCTTTCGCCGCCGAACCGAACAGGTCTTTCTTCACATTAGACCGACTGGCTTCGTCGGCCATGGTGTATTTGTTTAGAGACTTCCAAACGCGGGTTCAATTTTTTGTTTTTTTTCCGTGGAAAGGAGTTGGGAAGAAAAAAAAAAAAAAAAAAAAAAAAAAAAAAAATTAAACAAATAAAGAAAAAGCCTGGATGAACCAGTAAATAAAATGGCAAATGAGACAAAAATAAATAAAATGAACAAACTTGTACAAACAGAAAGAAATAAAAAAAATAAAGATGGCGCTCAAAGCCTGCCGAAAATAAAAGAAAAACAAAAACTCCTTTCTTTTTTTCAAAAAATTCAATTAAACTGTACAAAAGAAAAAGTCTGGTTTGTAACCAGAAGAAAAAAAAATAAAAGTTTGCGGCCGAAGCCGCTAAAGAAAATAAACTAAAAACACAAGAAAAACAAACTAGTCAAACCAAAAAGGAAAAGAATGCGACCGAAGTCGCTAATAAAATGAAAATGGGTAAAAAAAATAAAAACGAAATAAAAAATAAAGCTTTCTTTTTCTTTTTTTTCTTAAATGTACTTATTTTTTAAACAACAAAAAAAAATAAAAAATAAAAAATTATGTGGGCCGAAGCCCCCAAAAAATAAAAACAAACAAAAGAAATGGAATAATAAAAAATTAAAACTTAGCAAAATGTCTTGGTGTGTTCAAAAAATATCGGTAATTCCAAAAAAAGGTCGCCAAACAATTCCTCGTGGCCAAAAAAAAATCAAATTCGTCGCTGTGGAACACAAAAAAAAGACAATTATACAAGTTCAAAAAACTCCGGTCACAAAAAGACGGATAACGTAACTCAGAGACAGCGTGTAAAGATATTTATTTATACAAAATTTTATGTATAAAATGTGGCACAAGGCCTAAAAGGGGGATGGGGAATGACGGTCTTCTTCTGTCTTAAATCTAAACTTAGCTAGTCCCAGACACGGACCCAAACAAACCAACAATATTTCAATCACCAAAACAACACATTCACTCCTACCTTTCTTACCACGTCCACCATAACGCCTCAAATTCTCCATGAAGTCCTAACTAGTCCCCTTATGTACAAATATTGTTCGTGGGGGGAGGGTCATAAAATAACAATTATTTTTAAAAAGAACCCCAAATGATTATGTACAATATGACTTTTAAATTATTTACAATAAAACTAAACAAAACTGTGTTAGTAATAAAACCCCCCACAAACCATAAATGTGGCAGCAAAATCAGTTAACTAGACGAAATCAATGCGGGGCTTAGAAAAATAAGAAAAACCATTCATTCCTCCAAGCATTCACACAGACACTCACACATTCATACACAACAACAAATACGAAAAAGCACACACACGAAACGAAAGTCGCCCCGCATCCACCAGAGAACTGAAATCACTGACCACCTAACGAGGGAGGGGATGGGGAATTAAACGAAAGAAAACATAGGGACAGAAATAAAAGGGGCCAATGCGCATGCATACCCTAGCTAAGTTTACTAGAAAAAAGGGAAAACTAAAGATTCAAATTCAAAAACCTAGTCTAACCTAAAATCAGGGTGGGTTGCCTATGTTCAACCCTGTTAGGACAAATCCTGTACCTAACCGACGTCCAAGTGCCACTCTAGGTCAGCCCC
This sequence comes from Acanthosepion lycidas, assembly GCA_963932145.1. NCBI lineage: Eukaryota > Metazoa > Mollusca > Cephalopoda > Sepiida > Sepiidae > Acanthosepion > Acanthosepion lycidas. Next base: position 88,869,634 of record OZ010590.1, on the reverse strand, counting down.
TTTCACTCTACACATTCGCGCAAGATTCACCCACCTTTTGCCAAATTCCGATGAGGTGAGCCGCCGCCTTTCCGTCCTAATCTTGACTTTAAGCTGATGCTTAAAGTACAAGATCAGTTGGGAAGAGGTGAACTTCTCGCCCTCATGGAATCCCTTCTGACGCGTCGTCCAAATCACGACTCTCATAATCCCTAGTAAGCAACAGAACACATAGTGTTCAGCCTTCGTCAATTGCGACACCACATTGCTACAAACAGAACTAGCTTCCAGGACAAAGAACTTTCCCTGCAGCATGCGAACCATGAGGCCTTCAACAAACTTGCACAACGGCACTACCGTCTTGCACTGAAAAAAGGCGTGACCAATGGTCTCGACTTCGCCAGTGCAGCGACGACAGTTTGGATATTTCTCCAAACCTGCTGAACAGAGTCTCTTGCCGACCCAGAGGGCCTCCCGAATCATCAGCCAGGTGAGTGATGCCTCATCGTTATTGAGACATTTCAACCCAGGCGCCCAAGGCCACATCGAGCGAGCCTCCTGCTTCGTAAGACCGAGCTCGTCGATCAGATCATCTTGAACGGACCCCCTAACTAACAATCGATACAATGCCTTACGAGACAACGCCTGGGCGTCGGAGAGGCCATCCGACGTCCGTAAAAGGAGCTTCAAAGCACTACGACATTCGCGGTAGAAGGCACACTCGGCACGAGGTCTACGGCCGGCCTCCTCCTCGCACGAGTGCACACTTCTCAGGGATGGGAAATGTTTTCGGACATCTTCTTTCCAAAAGGTGCCCACCTCATCCAATCCGCGACACATTCGGTCTAGAAAGGTAATGCGAAGCATATATTGACGAATCTCAATGCTAGGCATACCCAGACCGCCCTCAGAGGGATGAAGGCAACAGATCTCGCGAGTTACCATAGGGGCCTTGTCTCTCCACAAAAAGGAGAACAAGGTCCGGACTAATGACATTAGTCTGGCATACGGGAGCGGAAGCACAGAAAGTCGGTAAAGGAGTATAGGATATATGTGTGAAACACATACCTCCGCCCTTCCCTTCAGGGAAAGTCTCCTCCGAGACCACAGTTTAACCGCGATCTCGGCCTTCCCCTGCACCTCCGACCAATTCATTTCCAACTGGAGATCAGGACCGAACCAGACGCCGAGTATCTTGATCGGCCCATCCGTCCAGAGGAAAGGTCCGGGAAGAGAAACTCCCTTCCACGCACCCAACCGCAAGCCCACAGACTTATCGCGGTTGATCTTGGCCCCTGTCACCATCTCATACCCACTGATCTCTTTGCTGACTTCGTTAATCTCGGCTCTGCTCGACACAAGAACCGAAACGTCGTCAGCATAGGCAGAATACCTGGCTGAGGTGGAAGCCCCAGGCAGGGAAATTCCGCGCAGGACCGGATTTGCCTTCAACTTGCGAAGGAATGGTTCCAACGCAAGAACGTAAAGCAGAGGCGAGAGCGGACAACCTTGACGAATGGAGCGAGACAATACGAAAGGTTTCGATCTTACGCCATTCACTTCCACCAGCGCACCGGGGGTCGCATACAAAAGTCGGATCCAGGAGCGAAAGTCGGCTCTGAAACCGGCAGCCGAAAGGACAGCCTCCAGAAATCGATGGTCAACCCTATCGAAGGCCTTGGACTGATCTAAATTGATCAGCGCGGCTTCACTGTCGACTTTTTCTAAGATCAAGCGTACCATGTGAAGGTTATCCTGAATAGTCCTGCCCTTCACAGCACAAGTCTGTTCGGGGCCAATCAGACTAGACAGGACAAGCTGCAAACGGTTGGCTAAGATCTTCGCCAAAATCTTTAAGTCAGTGTTTAACATCGTTAAAGGGCGAAAGTTCCCTAACCCATCCCCACCGCCCTTGTCCTTACGCAGCAACTTGATCACACCCCTGGTGAAGCGTTGGGGTAAAGACCCCTGCTTCATCCAGTGGTTGTAAATCAGCTCCAGCAAAGGAACAAAAACGTGCGACAACCTCAAGTACACTTCGTAGGGAAGACCATCTAATCCCGGAGACTTATCCAGGCCAACCTGCTTCAGCGCTTCCCAGATCTCCGACTCTGTAATGGGACCCTCGCACCTAGCCGCTTCAGCTGCCGAAAGGCAGGGAAAGTCAGCTAAATAGGCGTCGAACTGAGCAGAGCTCAGACCGGGCTCCCTGGTGAAAAGATCCTGAAAGTAATCCCGAAACACCTCACATATGCCCGCGTTTGTAGTCACGGTCCGCTTATCCGGCAATGTGACGCATGCGATATGTCGCTTAGACGCGCTTCGATTTTCCTCTGCACGCAGTTCAGCGGCCATATTCGTTGCCTCAGAAGACATTCTTTTTAACCTAGCCCTAACTACCAGAGCTTGATCCTTCTTGATAAGCAAGGAGGACAACTCTGCCTTAGCTAAGGCTATGTCCCCACTAACACGGGATTTCACTGCCCGATCGACTTTATCTTCTAAAGCAGTTTGCGCCGCTAATCTATCTAGATTGAGTCGACGACTAAAATCGGCAGCAAACGTTCGAATATGAGATTTTAATTTGCCCCACCAGGCATTTCCCACAACCGCACCCGTCAATTCCCTTTGGATCATTAGTAAAAGCTGGTCCCGGAAACCCTGATCACCAAAAAGGGAACAGTTCAATTTCCAGTAACCAGCCAATCTAACCTTAGGCTTATCTAAGTTTACACGGACCCGGACAAGCCTATGATCCGTATAAACTATATAATGGAAACTTGGACAGCCTAAGAGCCCTACATCGACTCTCCTAACTAGGACCCGGTCCAGGTAGCTCGCAAGCGTCCCCGGAGCCGAGTTGCCACTATTTGTCCAAGTCCATGCTACCTCCCGAGGGTGTTCATTCCGGAACTTATCGACAAGATCAAACTCATCGATAAAGTCCCGAAACGGTTTCACATCCGGGTTGTTAGTACCTTGTTTATGCCCTATACGATCTATATCGGGGTCAAGGACGGCATTCCAATCCCCCGCTAAAACTACCCGACGAGACGTCGTCAAGAACGGCGCGATCTGCCGAAACAAAGCAGGCCGCTCGGAATGGCTATTGGGCGCATAAACCCCAATGAGACGTAGAACCTTATCCTTTATGGTAACATCCAGCACGCAAAGTCTGCCCGCCGGATCCGCGAAGACAAGGGTACAAGCAGCCTTCAAAGACTTGCTCACTAGCCAAGAGACACCCCTCGAACGACCATCAAAACAGGCTGAATAAACGGCGAACCCCTTAGACAGTATGTCCTCACGATCATGAGAAGAAAAACGGGTCTCTTGTAAACAACATACATTCACCCCGAGGCGCTGAAGATCACGAGTGAGCCTCGCCCTGCGAGACTCGGACCTCACGCCCCGGACATTTAAACTAGCTAACCAGAGAGCCATTGTCAAGCCGATTAGGGTTGTCCTTCAGGATAGAACATGGCTGGGGTGAGGACACCGACAGCTCGTCCCATAGATCCGGACGCCATCTCATTTTCGACGGTATCGTCTTGAGACAAGCCGCCGATGTCCGAGGGGTAGGTGAGTTTGAGGGCTCTATAAAGGGATGGGTGAACAAAAACTGGGACCCTCCCTTTCAGCTTTTGGTCAGATTCATTTGATTCGGGGTCAAGAAGATAGGCAGCTGGGGGCACCATTTTGAGCGACGACTGGGCCTCCTCTATCATGCCCCAAATCTCCCGCGTACCCGGGCCAGTTCTGATTACGGTCAGTACTCTTTGTGCGGAAGGGAAATTTTCGGGCATCTCCACATCTGTATCGTTGATTTTTTTAAAATTCCACAGAATTTTCAGCTCTTTAGGGTTTCGAGTCTGCCCGAAAACCCTTTCCGCCTGGTCCCGGGATACGCGGCAGACGTCTTCCCCAGGGAAATAAGGAGGTTTGAGCTTTTTTTTCTTCTTGTCAGTAGTTGTTTGCGAGTCTGGACTTCTGTACCTTTTTTTTAGTGGTGAATGAATGGGAGTAGCCATAGGAGTGACATTAGGAGTGGTTGAAGGGGTCCATCCGGACGGCGTCCTCACCGGTGAAGGTTTGGACGAATGCATAGATTTTGCCGGTGAGTTGGATACAGATTTGGGCGGAGCTGGTTTCGAGAAAGATTTTTTTGATGCAGAAGGGGAAGACGGGGCAGAGGATAGGGGGCCCGGCGCCCCCAGCGATTTTTGCTTTTTAGCCCGCGTTTCATCCAGTTTGTGTTTAAGCTTTTTGATGTCCAAAATCTTCCTCCATCCGGGTTCATTGATTTTTTGCGCTTCGGTTGCATTGGATTCGTAAGACGCCGAGGCGTCGCCCTCCGAGCTGGTAGAGGGAATGGGGCTGTAGGTGACATTGTCCCTGGTGTCATGTTGGGACTGAAGAACCGCTGTTTGGGTCTTCCCCTTGCCTCTAACTACGAGGCGCCATTCCCCCTCCTCCTTCTCCTTATCCACACTTGTGGCAGGCGTCGGCTTCGGGGGTAATGAGGGACTATGCCCAACCGGGGGATTTTCCTCACCGGTCCGCCTCGCAGCTAGGCCCACTACAGGCGCCGCGGATATTAGCTTCTCGGCCAAGGGGGGATTTTGGTCGCCAGCGACCGGAACTCCAGGGGCCTTCTTTCCTGGGCAGGAGGAGGAAAGGTGACCAGTCTCTCCACACCTCCAGCAAGTTGGTCTTCTACCGGTCACTATGACCGGCATTTTCCGGTCGCCATACTCCAAACAGTTGGGGACGGACTTGAAGGCCTTCTGGTCGAGCATTATGTCGAAAGTCCATCCCCCGTTCAAATTGTCGGAGAGAGCCCCTAAAATTTGGCCGAACTGCAAGAAAAATGCAGCCAGGAGCTCTCCCGAAATTTGAGGAGGAACTTCAAAGACGGCTACCCTAGTCCGCCTGCGGCCCTCATACTCCGTTCTGATGATAAAATCCTTCGTAATTAGCTCTTTCTTGGCCATGGCCAGGCAATCTTCTGGGGTGGGCAGCAGAATGTCCCACATGAAGAACCCTCTACCCTTTATTACTCTTTGGGGTTTTATCCCCAGGGACAAAAGTGATTTAATCACTGTGTCTTTTGTGGAGCGACAAATCTTTCTCGTTTTCTTATCCACCACAAAAATAGTCACCATTCTTTTTGAGAACACATCGAGTTCTTGGACAATATCGACGAACCCATCTTTATTAACAAGATGGGCGTACCCCTTCGCCTTATCCAAGAAATCCGCCATGTTCAAGATACAACTTGGGGGGGACTTCCAACATGAGGGCAATTCCTCGGCGGTCTTGACTTGTGCCTCCTTGGGCACTTCTACATTTTTGCTAGTGTCTTTTTTCGAGACACTAGCACCTTTTTTCAAACTTGGGCTAGTGTTAGCCTGCTTCTTTGTCGGTTTCTCCGGCGGGTCAGCTTTCGCCGCCGAACCGAACAGGTCTTTCTTCACATTAGACCGACTGGCTTCGTCGGCCATGGTGTATTAGATTAGAAACTTCCAAACGCGGGTTCAATTTTTTGTTTTTTTTCCCGTGGAAAGGAGTTGGGAAAAAAAAAAAAAAAAAAAAAAAAAAGGAAATTAAACAAATAAAGAAAAAGCCTGGATGAACCAGTAAATAAAATAGCAAAGACAAAAATAAAATAAAATGAACAAACTTGCACAAACAGAAAGAAATAAAAAGGTAAGATTAAAAAAAAATAAAGATGGCGCTCAAAGGCTGCCAAAAAAACAAAAACTCCTTTCTTTTTTTCCAAAAAATTCAAATAAACTTGTACAAAAGAAAAAGAAAAGAAAAAGTCTGGTTTGTAACCAGAAGAAAAAAAATAAAAGTTTGCGGCCGAAGCCGCTAAAGAAAATAAACTAAAAACACAAGAAAAACAAACTAGTCAAACCAAAAAGGAAAAGAATGCGACCGAAGTCGCTAATAAAATGAAAATGGGTAAAAAAAATAAAAACGAAATAAAAAATAAGGTTTTCTTTTTCTTTTTTTCTTAAAATGTACTTATTTTTTTTTTAACAACAAAAAAAAATAAAAAAAATAAAAAATTATGTGGGCCGAAGCCCCCAAAAAATAAAAACAAACAAAAGAAATGGAAGAATAAAAAATTAAAACTTAGCAAAATGTCTTGGAGTGTTCAAAGAATATCGGTAATTCCAAAAAAGGTCGCCAAACAATTCCTCGTGGCCAAAAAAAAAATCAAATTCGTCGCTGTGCAACACAAAAAATGACAATTATACAAGTTCAAAATCACTGGTCACAAAAAGACGGAAAACGTAACTCAGAGACAGCGTGTAAAGATATTTATTTATACATTTTAATGTATAAAATGTGGCACAAGGCCTAAAAGGGGGATGGGGAATGACGGTCTTCTTCTGTCTTAAATCTAAACTTAGCTAGTCCCAGACACGGACCCAAACAAACCAACAATATTCCAATCACCAAAACAACACATTCACTCCTACCTTTCTTACCACGTCCACCATAACGCCTCAAATTCTCCATGAAGTCCTAACTAGTCCCCTTATGTACAAATATTGTTCGTGGGGGGAGGGTCATAAAATAACAATTTTTTAAAAAGAACCCCAAATGATTATGTACAATATGACTTTTAAATTATTTACAATAAAACTAAACAAAACTGTGTTAGTAATAAAACCCCCCACAAACCATTTAATGTGGCAGCAAAATCAGTTAACTAGACGAAATCAATGCGGGGCTAAGAAAAATAAGAAAAAACATTCATTCCTCCAAGCATTCACACAGACACTCACACATTCATACACAACAACAAATACGAAAAAGCACACACACGAAACGAAAGTCGCCCCGCATCCACCAGAGAACTGAAATCACTGACCACCTAACGAGGGAGGGGATGGGGAATTAAACGAAAGAAAAAATAGGGACAGAAATAAACGGGACCAATGCGCATGCATACTCTAGCTAAGTTTACTAGAAAAAAGGGAAAACCAAAGATTCAAAATCAAAAACCTAGTCTAACCTAAAATCAGGGTGGGTTGCCTATGTTCAACCCTGTTAGGACAAATCCTGTACCTAACCGACGTCCAAGTGCCACTCTAGGTCAGCCCCTTTCACTCTACACATTCGCGCAAGATTCACCCACCTTTTGCCAAATTCCGATGAGGTGAGCCGCCGCCTTTCCGTCCTAATCTTGACTTTAAGCTGATGCTTAAAGTACAAGATCAGTTGGGAAGAGGTGAACTTCTCGCCCTCATGGAATCCCTTCTGACGCGTCGTCCAAATCACGACTCTCATAATCCCTAGTAAGCAACAGAACACATAGTGTTCAGCCTTCGTCAATTGCGACACCACATTGCTACAAACAGAACTGGCTTCCAGGACAAAGAACTTTCCCTGCAGCATGCGAACCATGAGGCCTTCAACAAACTTGCACAACGGCACTACCGTCTTGCACTGAAAAAAGGCGTGACCAATGGTCTCGACTTCCCCAGTGCAGCGACGACAGTTTGGATATTTCTCCAAACCTGCTGAACAGAGTCTCTTGCCGACCCAGAGGGCCTCACGAATCATCAGCCAGGTGAGTGATGCCTCATCGTTATTGAGACATTTCAACCCAGGCGCCCAAGGCCACATCGAGCGAGCCTCCTGCTTCGTAAGACCGAGCTCGTCGATCAGATCATCTTGAACGGACCCCCTAACTAACAATCGATACAATGCCTTACGAGACAACGCCTGGGCGTCGGAGAGGCCATCCGACGTCCGTAAAAGGAGCTTCAAAGCACTACGACATTCGCGGTAGAAGGCACACTCGGCACGAGGTCTACGGCCGGCCTCCTCCTCGCACGAGTGCACACTTCTCAGGGATGGGAAATGTTTTCGGACATCTTCTTTCCAAAAGGTGCCCACCTCATCCAATCCGCGACACATTCGGTCTAGAAAGGTAATGCGAAGCATATATTGACGAATCTCAATGCTAGGCATACCCAGACCGCCCTCAGAGGGATGAAGGCAACAGATCTCGCGAGTTACCATAGGGGCCTTGTCTCTCCACAAAAAGGAGAACAAGGTCCGGACTAATGACATTAGTCTGGCATACGGGAGCGGAAGCACAGAAAGTCGGTAAAGGAGTATCGGATATATGTGTGAAACACATACCTCCGCCCTTCCCTTCAGGGAAAGTCTCCTCCGAGACCACAGTTTAACCGCGATCTCGGCCTTCCCCTGCACCTCCGACCAATTCATTTCCAACTGGAGATCAGGACCGAACCAGACGCCGAGTATCTTGATCGGCCCATCCGTCCAGAGGAAAGGTCCGGGAAGAGAAACTCCCTTCCACGCACCCAACCGCAAGCCCACAGACTTATCGCGGTTGATCTTGGCCCCTGTCACCATCTCATACCCACTGATCTCTTTGCTGACTTCGTTAATCTCGGCTCTGCTCGACACCAGAACCGAAACGTCGTCAGCATAGGCAGAATACCTGGCTGAGGTGGAAGCCCCAGGCAGGGAAATTCCGCGCAGGACCGGATTTGCCTTCAACTTGCGAAGGAATGGTTCCAACGCAAGAACGTAAAGCAGAGGCGAGAGCGGACAACCTTGACGAATGGAGCGAGACAATACGAAAGGCTTCGATCTTACCCCATTCACTTCCACCAGCGCACCGGGGGTCGCATACAAAAGTCGGATCCAGGAGCGAAAGTCGGCTCTGAAACCGGCAGCCGAAAGGACAGCCTCCAGAAATCGATGGTCAACCCTATCGAAGGCCTTGGACTGATCTAAATTGATCAGCGCGGCTTCACTGTCGACTTTTTCTAAGATCAAGCGTACCATGTGAAGGTTATCCTGAATAGTCCTGCCCTTCACAGCACAAGTCTGTTCGGGGCCAATCAGACTAGACAGGACAAGCTGCAAACGGTTGGCTAAGATCTTCGCCAAAATCTTTAAGTCAGTGTTTAACATCGTTAAAGGGCGAAAGTTCCCTAACCCATCCCCACCGCCCTTGTCCTTACGCAGCAACTTGATCACACCCCTGGTGAAGCGTTGGGGTAAAGACCCCTGCTTCATCCAGTGGTTGTAAATCAGTTCCAGCAAAGGAACAAAAACGTGCGACAACCTCAAGTACACTTCGTAGGGAAGACCATCTAATCCCGGAGACTTATCCAGGCCAACCTGCTTCAGCGCTTCCCAGATCTCCGACTCTGTAATGGGACCCTCGCACCTAGCCGCTTCAGCTGCCGAAAGGCAGGGAAAGTCAGCTAAATAGGCGTCGAACTGAGCAGAGCTCAGACCGGGCTCCCTGGTGAAAAGATCCTGAAAGTAATCCCGAAACACCTCACATATGCCCGCGTTTGTAGTCACGGTCCGCTTATCCGGCAACGTGACGCATGCGATATGTCGCTTAGACGCGCTTCGATTTTCCTCTGCACGCAGTTCAGCGGCCATATTCGTTGCCTCAGAAGACATTCTTTTTAACCTAGCCCTAACTACCAGAGCTTGATCCTTCTTGATAAGCAAGGAGGACAACTCTGCCTTAGCTAAGGCTATGTCCCCACTAACACGGGATTTCACTGCCCGATCAACTTTATCTTCTAAAGCAGTTTGCGCCGCTAATCTATCTAGATTGAGTCGACGACTAAAATCGGCAGCAAACGTTCGAATATGAGATTTTAATTTGCCCCACCAGGCATTTCCCACAACCGCACCCGTCAATTCCCTTTGGATCATTAGTAGCAGCTGGTCCCGGAAACCCTGATCACCAAAAAGGGAACAGTTCAATTTCCAGTAACCAGCCAATCTAACCTTAGGCTTATCTAAGTTTACACGGACCCGGACAAGCCTATGATCCGTATAAACTATATAATGGAAACTTGGACAGCCTAAGAGCCCTACATCGACTCTCCTAACTAGGACCCGGTCCAGGTAGCTCGCAAGCGTCCCCGGAGCCGAGTTGCCACTATTTGTCCAAGTCCATGCTACCTCCCGAGGGTGTTCATTCCGGAACTTATCGACAAGATCAAACTCATCGATAAAGTCCCGAAATGGTTTCACATCCGGGTTGTTAGTACCTTGTTTATGCCCTATACGATCTATATCGGGGTCAAGGACGGCATTCCAATCCCCCGCTAAAACTACCCGACGAGACGTCGTCAAGAACGGCGCGATCTGCCGAAACAAAGCAGGCCGCTCGGAATGGCTATTGGGCGCATAAACCCCAATGAGACGTAGAACCTTATCCTTTATGGTAACATCCAGCACGCAAAGTCTGCCCGCCGGATCCGCGAAGACAAGGGTACAAGCAGCCTTCAAAGACTTGCTCACTAGCCAAGAGACACCCCTCGAACGACCATCAAAACAGGCTGAATAAACGGCGAACCCCTTAGACAGTATGTCCTCACGATCATGAGAAGAAAAACGGGTCTCTTGTAAACAACATACATTCACCCCGAGGCGCTGAAGATCACGAGTGAGCCTCGCCCTGCGAGACTCGGACCTCACGCCCCGGACATTTAAACTAGCTAACCAGAGAGCCATTGTCAAGCCGATTAGGGTTGTCCTTCAGGATAGAACATGGCTGGGGTGAGGACACCGACAGCTCGTCCCATAGATCCGGACGCCATCTCATTTTCGACGGTATCGTCTTGAGACAAGCCGCCGATGTCCGAGGGGTAGGTGAGTTTGAGGGCTCTATAAAGGGATGGGTGAACAAAAACTGGGACCCTCCCTTTCAGCTTTTGGTCAGATTCATTTGATTCGGGGTCAAGAAGATAGGCAGCTGGGGGCACCATTTTGAGCGACGACTGGGCCTCCTCTATCATGCCCCAAATCTCCCGCGTACCCGGGCCAGTTCTGATTACGGTCAGTACTCTTTGTGCGGAAGGGAAATTTTCGGGCATCTCCACATCTGTATCGTTGATTTTTTTAAAATTCCACAGAATTTTTAGCTCTTTAGGGTTTCGAGTCTGCCCGAAAACCCTTTCCGCCTGGTCCCGGGATACGCGGCAGACGTCTTCCCCAGGGAAATAAGGTGGCTTGAGCTTTTTTTTCTTCTTGTCAGTAGTTGTTTGCGAGTCTGGACTTCTGTACCTTTTTTTAAGTGGTGAATGAATGGGAGTAACCATTGGTGTGACATTAGGAGTAGTTGAAGGGGTCCATCCGGACGGCGTCCTCACCGGTGAAGGTTTGGACGAATGTAGAGATTTAGCCGGTGAGTTGGATACAGATTTGGGCGGAGCTGGTTTAGAGAACGATTTTTTTGATGAAGAAGGGGAAGACGGGGCAGAGGATAGGGGGCCCGGTGCCCCCAGCGATTTTTGCTTTTTAGCCCGCGTTGCATCCAGTTTGTCTTTTAGCTTTTTGATGTCTAAAATCTTCCTCCAGCCCGGTTCATTGAGTTTTTGCGCTTCGGTTGCTTTGGATTCGTAAGACGCCGAGGCGTCGCCCTCGGAGCTGGTAGAGGGAATGGGGCTGTAGGTGACATTGTCCCTGGTGTCATGTTGGGACTGAAGAACCGCTGTTTGGGTCTTCCCCTTGCCTCTAACTACGAGGCGCCATTCCCCCTCCTCCTTCTCCTTCTCCACACTTGTGGCAGGCGTCGGCTTCGGGGGTAATGAGGGACTATGCCCAACCGGGGGATTTTCCTCACCGGTCCGCCTCGCAGCTAGGCCCACTACAGGCGCCGCGGATATTAGCTTCTCGGCCAAGGGGGGATTTTGGTCGCCAGCGACCGGAACTCCAGGGGCCTTCTTTCCTGGGCAGGAGGAGGAAAGGTGACCAGTCTCTCCACACCTCCAGCAAGTTGGTCTTCTACCGGTCACTATGACCGGCATTTTCCGGTCGCCATACTCCAAACAGTTGGGGACGGACTTGAAGGCCTTCTGGTCGAGCATTATGTCAAAAGTCCATCCCCCGTTCAAATTGTCGGAGAGAGCCCCTAAAATTTGGCCGAACTGCAAGAAAAATGCAGCCAGGAGCTCTCCCGAAATTTGAGGAGGAACTTCAAAGACGGCTACCCTAGTCCGCCTGCGGCCCTCATACTCCGTTCTGATGATAAAATCCTTCGTAATTAGCTCTTTCTTGGCCATGGCCAGGCAATCTTCTGGGGTGGGCAGCAGAATGTCCCACATGAAGAACCCTCTACCCTTTATTACTCTTTGGGGTTTTATCCCCAGGGACAAAAGTGATTTAATCACTGTGTCTTTTGTGGAGCGACAAATCTTTCTCGTTTTCTTATCCACCACAAAAATAGTCACCATTCTTTTTGAGAACACATCGAGTTCTTGGACAATATCGACGAACCCATCTTTATTAACAAGATGGGCGTACCCCTTCGCCTTATCCAAGAAATCCGCCATGTTCAAGATACAACTTGGGGGGGACTTCCAACATGAGGGCAATTCCTCGGCGGTCTTGACTTGTGCCTCCTTGGGCACCTCTACATTTTTGCTAGCGTCTTTTTTCGAGACACTAGCACCTTTTTTCCAACTTGGGCTAGTGTTAGCCTGCTTCTTTGTCGGTTTATCCGGCGGGTCAGCTTTCGCCGCCGAACCGAACAGGTCTTTCTTCACATTTGACCGACTGGCTTCGTCGGCCATGGTGTATTAGTTTAGAAACTTCCAAACGCGGGTTCAATTTTTTGTTTTTTTTCCGTGGAAAGGAGTTGGGAAAAAAAAAAAAAAAAAAAAAAAAAAGGAAATTAAACAAATAAAGAAAAAGCCTGGATGAACCAGTAAATAAAATAGCAAAGACAAAAATAAAATAAAATGAACAAACTTGCACAAACAGAAAGAAATAAAAAGGTAAGATTAAAAAAAAATAAAGATGGCGCTCAAAGGCTGCCAAAAAAACAAAAACTCCTTTCTTTTTTTCCAAAAAATTCAAATAAACTTGTACAAAAGAAAAAGAAAAGAAAAAGTCTGGTTTGTAACCAGAAGAAAAAAAATAAAAGTTTGCGGCCGAAGCCGCTAAAGAAAATAAACTAAAAACACAAGAAAAACAAACTAGTCAAACCAAAAAGGAAAAGAATGCGACCGAAGTCGCTAATAAAATGAAAATGGGTAAAAAAAATAAAAACGAAATAAAAAATAAGGTTTTCTTTTTCTTTTTTTCTTAAAATGTACTTATTTTTTTTTTAACAACAAAAAAAAATAAAAAAAATAAAAAATTATGTGGGCCGAAGCCCCCAAAAAATAAAAACAAACAAAAGAAATGGAAGAATAAAAAATTAAAACTTAGCAAAATGTCTTGGAGTGTTCAAAGAATATCGGTAATTCCAAAAAAGGTCGCCAAACAATTCCTCGTGGCCAAAAAAAAAATCAAATTCGTCGCTGTGCAACACAAAAAATGACAATTATACAAGTTCAAAATCACTGGTCACAAAAAGACGGAAAACGTAACTCAGAGACAGCGTGTAAAGATATTTATTTATACAAAATTTTATGTATAAAATGTGGCACAAGGCCTAAAAGGGGGATGGGGAATGACGGTCTTCTTCTGTCTTAAATCTAAACTTAGCTAGTCCCAGACACGGACCCAAACAAACCAACAATATTCCAATCACCAAAACAACACATTCACTCCTACCTTTCTTACCACGTCCACCATAACGCCTCAAATTCTCCATGAAGTCCTAACTAGTCCCCTTATGTACAAATATTGTTCGTGGGGGGAGGGTCATAAAATAACAATTATTTTTAAAAAGAACCCCAAATGATTATGTACAATATGATTTTTAAATTATTTACAATAAAACTAAACAAAACTGTGTTAGTAATAAAACCCCCCACAAACCATAAATGTGGCAGCAAAATCAGTTAACTAGACGAAATCAATGCGGGGCTAAGAAAAAAAATAAGAAAAAACCATTCATTCCTCCAAGCATACACACAGACACACACACATTCATACACAACAACAAATACGAAAAAGCACACACACGAAACGAAAGTCGCCCCGCATCCACCAGAGAACTGAAGTCACTGACCACCTAACGAGGGAGGGGATGGGGAATTAAACGAAAGAAAAAATAGGGACAGAAATAAAAGGGGCCAATGCGCATGCATACCCTAGCTAAGTTTACTAGAAAAAAGGGAAAACTAAAGATTCAAAATCAAAAACCTAGTCTAACCTAAAATCAGGGTGGGTTGCCTATGTTCAACCCTGTTAGGACAAATCCTGTACCTAACCGACGTCCAAGTGCCACTCTAGGTCAGCCCCTTTCACTCTACACATTCGCGCAAGATTCACCCACCTTTTGCCAAATTCCGATGAGGTGAGCCGCCGCCTTTCCGTCCTAATCTTGACTTTAAGCTGATGCTTAAAGTACAAGATCAGTTGGGAAGAGGTGAACTTCTCGCCCTCATGGAATCCCTTCTGACGCGTCGTCCAAATCACGACTCTCATAATCCCTAGTAAGCAACAGAACACATAGTGTTCAGCCTTCGTCAATTGCGACACCACATTGCTACAAACAGAACTGGCTTCCAGGACAAAGAACTTTCCCTGCAGCATGCGAACCATGAGGCCTTCAACAAACTTGCACAACGGCACTACCGTCTTGCACTGAAAAAAGGCGTGACCAATGGTCTCGACTTCGCCAGAGCAGCGACGACAGTTTGGATATTTCTCCAAACCTGCTGAACAGAGTCTCTTGCCGACCCAGAGGGCCTCACGAATCATCAGCCAGGTGAGTGATGCCTCATCGTTATTGAGACATTTCAACCCAGGCGCCCAAGGCCACATCGAGCGAGCCTCCTGCTTCGTAAGACCGAGCTCGTCGATCAGATCATCTTGAACGGACCCCCTAACTAACAATCGATACAATGCCTTACGAGACAACGCCTGGGCGTCGGAGAGGCCATCCGACGTCCGTAAAAGGAGCTTCAAAGCACTACGACATTCGCGGTAGAAGGCACACTCGGCACGAGGTCTACGGCCGGCCTCCTCCTCGCACGAGTGCACACTTCTCAGGGATGGGAAATATTTTCGGACATCTTCTTTCCAAAAGGTGCCCACCTCATCCAATCCGCGACACATTCGGTCTAGAAAGGTAATGCGAAGCATATATTGACGAATCTCAATGCTAGGCATACCCAGACCGCCCTCAGAGGGATGAAGGCAACAGATCTCGCGAGTTACCATAGGGGCCTTGTCTCTCCACAAAAAGGAGAACAAGGTCCGGACTAATGACATTAGTCTGGCATACGGGAGCGGAAGCACAGAAAGTCGGTAAAGGAGTATCGGATATATGTGTGAAACACATACCTCCGCCCTTCCCTTCAGGGAAAGTCTCCTCCGAGACCACAGTTTAACCGCGATCTCGGCCTTCCCCTGCACCTCCGACCAATTCATTTCCAACTGGAGATCAGGACCGAACCAGACGCCGAGTATCTTGATCGGCCCATCCGTCCAGAGGAAAGGTCCGGGAAGAGAAACTCCCTTCCACGCACCCAACCGCAAGCCCACAGACTTATCGCGGTTGATCTTGGCCCCTGTCACCATCTCATACCCACTGATCTCTTTGCTGACTTCGTCAATCTCGGCTCTGCTCGACACCAGAACCGAAACGTCGTCAGCATAGGCAGAATACCTGGCTGAGGTGGAAGCCCCAGGCAGGGAAATTCCGCGCAGGACCGGATTTGCCTTCAACTTGCGAAGGAATGGTTCCAACGCAAGAACGTAAAGCAGAGGCGAGAGCGGACAACCTTGACGAATGGAGCGAGACAATACGAAAGGCTTCGATCTTACGCCATTCACTTCCACCAGCGCACCGGGGGTCGCATACAAAAGTCGGATCCAGGAGCGAAAGTCGGCTCTGAAACCGGCAGCCGAAAGGACAGCCTCCAGAAATCGATGGTCAACCCTATCGAAGGCCTTGGACTGATCTAAATTGATCAGCGCGGCTTCACTGTCGACTTTTTCTAAGATCAAGCGTACCATGTGAAGGTTATCCTGAATAGTCCTGCCCTTCACAGCACAAGTCTGTTCGGGGCCAATCAGACTAGACAGGACAAGCTGCAAACGGTTGGCTAAGATCTTCGCCAAAATCTTTAAGTCAGTGTTTAACATCGTTAAAGGGCGAAAGTTCCCTAACCCATCCCCACCGCCCTTGTCCTTACGCAGCAACTTGATCACACCCCTGGTGAAGCGTTGGGGTAAAGACCCCTGCTTCATCCAGTGGTTGTAAATCAGTTCCAGCAAAGGAACAAAAACGTGCGACAACCTCAAGTACACTTCGTAGGGAAGACCATCTAATCCCGGAGACTTATCCAGGCCAACCTGCTTCAGCGCTTCCCAGATCTCCGACTCTGTAATGGGACCCTCGCACCTAGCCGCTTCAGCTGCCGAAAGGCAGGGAAAGTCAGCTAAATAGGCGTCGAACTGAGCAGAGCTCAGACCGGGCTCCCTGGTGAAAAGATCCTGAAAGTAATCCCGAAACACCTCACATATGCCCGCGTTTGTAGTCACGGTCCGCTTATCCGGCAATGTGACGCATGCGATATGTCGCTTAGACGCGCTTCGATTTTCCTCTGCACGCAGTTCAGCGGCCATATTCGTTGCCTCAGAAGACATTCTTTTTAACCTAGCCCTAACTACCAGAGCTTGATCCTTCTTGATAAGCAAGGAGGACAACTCTGCCTTAGCTAAGGCTATGTCCCCACTAACACGGGATTTCACTGCCCGATCGACTTTATCTTCTAAAGCAGTTTGCGCCGCTAATCTATCTAGATTGAGTCGACGACTAAAATCGGCAGCAAACGTTCGAATATGAGATTTTAATTTGCCCCACCAGGCATTTCCCACAACCGCACCCGTCAATTCCCTTTGGATCATTAGTAGCAGCTGGTCCCGGAAACCCTGATCACCAAAAAGGGAACAGTTCAATTTCCAGTAACCAGCCAATCTAACCTTAGGCTTATCTAAGTTTACACGGACCCGGACAAGCCTATGATCCGTATAAACTATATAATGGAAACTTGGACAGCCTAAGAGCCCTACATCGACTCTCCTAACTAGGACCCGGTCCAGGTAGCTCGCAAGCGTCCCCGGAGCCGAGTTGCCACTATTTGTCCAAGTCCATGCTACCTCCCGAGGGTGTTCATTCCGGAACTTATCGACAAGATCAAACTCATCGATAAAGTCCCGAAATGGTTTCACATCCGGGTTGTTAGTACCTTGTTTATGCCCTATACGATCTATATCGGGGTCAAGGACGGCATTCCAATCCCCCGCTAAAACTACCCGACGAGACGTCGTCAAGAACGGCGCGATCTGCCGAAACAAAGCAGGCCGCTCGGAATGGCTATTGGGCGCATAAACCCCAATGAGACGTAGAACCTTATCCTTTATGGTAACATCCAGCACGCAAAGTCTGCCCGCCGGATCCGCGAAGACAAGGGTACAAGCAGCCTTCAAAGACTTGCTCACTAGCCAAGAGACACCCCTCGAACGACCATCAAAACAGGCTGAATAAACGGCGAACCCCCTAGACAGTATGTCCTCACGATCATGAGAAGAAAAACGGGTCTCTTGTAAACAACATACATTCACCCCGAGGCGCTGAAGATCACGAGTGAGCCTCGCCCTGCGAGACTCGGACCTCACGCCCCGGACATTTAAACTAGCTAACCAGAGAGCCATTGTCAAGCCGATTAGGGTTGTCCTTCAGGATAGAACATGGCTGGGGTGAGGACACCGACAGCTCGTCCCATAGATCCGGACGCCATCTCATTTTCGACGGTGTCGTCTTGAGACAAGCCGCCGATGTCCGAGGGGTAGGTGAGTTTGAGGGCTCTATAAAGGGATGGGTGAACAAAAACTGGGACCCTCCCTTTCAGCTTTTGATCAGATTCATTTGATTCGGGGTCAAGAAGATAGGCAGCTGGGGGCACCATTTTGAGCGACGACTGGGCCTCCTCTATCATGCCCCAAATCTCCCGCGTACCCGGGCCAGTTCTGATTACGGTCAGTACTCTTTGTGCGGAAGGGAAATTTTCGGGCATCTCCACATCTGTATCATTGATTTTTTTAAAATTCCACAGAATTTTCAGCTCTTTAGGGTTTCGAGTCTGCCCGAAAACCCTTTCCGCCTGGTCCCGGGATACGCGGCAGACGTCTTCCCCAGGGAAATAAGGAGGCTTGAGCTTTTTTTTCTTCTTGTCAGTAGTTGTTTGTGAGTCCGGACTTCTGTACCTTTTTTTAAGTGGTGAATGAATGGGAGTAACCATTGGTGTGACATTAGGAGTAGTTGAAGGGGTCCATCCGGACGGCGTCCTCACCGGTGAAGGTTTGGACGAATGTAGAGATTTAGCCGGTGAGTTGGATACAGATTTGGGCGGAGCTGGTTTAGAGAACGATTTTTTTGATGCAGAAGGGGAAGACGGGGCAGAGGATAGGGGGCCCGGTGCCCCCAGCGATTTTTGCTTTTTAGCCCGCGTTTCATCCAGTTTGTTTTTTAGCTTTTTTATGTCTAAAATTTTTCTCCATCCGGGTTCATTGATTTTTTGCGCTTCGGTTGCATTGGATTCGTAAGACGCCGAGGCGTCGCCCTCCGAGCTGGTAGAGGGAATGGGGCTGTAGGTGACATTGTCCCTGGTGTCATGTTGGGACTGAAGAACCGCTGTTTGGGTCTTCCCCTTGCCTCTAACTACGAGGCGCCATTCCCCCTCCTCCTTCTCCTTATCCACACTTGTGGCAGGCGTCGGCTTCGGGGGTAATGAGGGACTATGCCCAACCGGGGGATTTTCCTCACCGGTCCGCCTCGCAGCTAGGCCCACTACAGGCGCCGCGGATATTAGCTTCTCGGCCAAGGGGGGATTTTGGTCGCCAGCGACCGGAACTCCAGGGGCCTTCTTTCCTGGGCAGGAGGAGGAAAGGTGACCAGTCTCTCCACACCTCCAGCAAGTTGGTCTTCTACCGGTCACTATGACCGGCATTTTCCGGTCGCCATACTCCAAACAGTTGGGGACGGACTTGAAGGCCTTCTGGTCGAGCATTATGTCAAAAGTCCATCCCCCGTTCAAATTGTCGGAGAGAGCCCCTAAAATTTGGCCGAACTGCAAGAAAAATGCAGCCAGGAGCTCTCCCGAAATTTGAGGAGGAACTTCAAAGACGGCTACCCTAGTCCGCCTGCGGCCCTCATACTCCGTTCTGATGATAAAATCCTTCGTAATTAGCTCTTTCTTGGCCATGGCCAGGCAATCTTCTGGGGTGGGCAGCAGAATGTCCCACATGAAGAACCCTCTACCCTTTATTACTCTTTGGGGTTTTATCCCCAGGGACAAAAGTGATTTAATCACTGTGTCTTTTGTGGAGCGACAAATCTTTCTCGTTTTCTTATCCACCACAAAAATAGTCACCATTCTTTTTGAGAACACATCGAGTTCTTGGACAATATCGACGAACCCATCTTTATTAACAAGATGGGCGTACCCCTTCGCCTTATCCAAGAAATCCGCCATGTTCAAGATACAACTTGGGGGGGACTTCCAACATGAGGGCAATTCCTCGGCGGTCTTGACTTGTGCCTCCTTGGGCACCTCTACATTTTTGCTAGCGTCTTTTTTCGAGACACTAGCACCTTTTTTCCAACTTGGGCTAGTGTTAGCCTGCTTCTTTGTCGGTTTATCCGGCGGGTCAGCTTTCGCCGCCGAACCGAACAGGTCTTTCTTCACATTTGACCGACTGGCTTCGTCGGCCATGGTGTATTAGTTTAGAAACTTCCAAACGCGGGTTCAATTTTTTGTTTTTTTTCCGTGGAAAGGAGTTGGGAAAAAAAAAAAAAAAAAAAAAAAAAAGGAAATTAAACAAATAAAGAAAAAGCCTGGATGAACCAGTAAATAAAATAGCAAAGACAAAAATAAAATAAAATGAACAAACTTGCACAAACAGAAAGAAATAAAAAGGTAAGATTAAAAAAAAATAAAGATGGCGCTCAAAGGCTGCCAAAAAAACAAAAACTCCTTTCTTTTTTTCCAAAAAATTCAAATAAACTTGTACAAAAGAAAAAGAAAAGAAAAAGTCTGGTTTGTAACCAGAAGAAAAAAAATAAAAGTTTGCGGCCGAAGCCGCTAAAGAAAATAAACTAAAAACACAAGAAAAACAAACTAGTCAAACCAAAAAGGAAAAGAATGCGACCGAAGTCGCTAATAAAATGAAAATGGGTAAAAAAAATAAAAACGAAATAAAAAATAAGGTTTTCTTTTTCTTTTTTTCTTAAAATGTACTTATTTTTTTTTTAACAACAAAAAAAAATAAAAAAAATAAAAAATTATGTGGGCCGAAGCCCCCAAAAAATAAAAACAAACAAAAGAAATGGAAGAATAAAAAATTAAAACTTAGCAAAATGTCTTGGAGTGTTCAAAGAATATCGGTAATTCCAAAAAAGGTCGCCAAACAATTCCTCGTGGCCAAAAAAAAAATCAAATTCGTCGCTGTGCAACACAAAAAATGACAATTATACAAGTTCAAAATCACTGGTCACAAAAAGACGGAAAACGTAACTCAGAGACAGCGTGTAAAGATATTTATTTATACATTTTAATGTATAAAATGTGGCACAAGGCCTAAAAGGGGGATGGGGAATGACGGTCTTCTTCTGTCTTAAATCTAAACTTAGCTAGTCCCAGACACGGACCCAAACAAACCAACAATATTCCAATCACCAAAACAACACATTCACTCCTACCTTTCTTACCACGTCCACCATAACGCCTCAAATTCTCCATGAAGTCCTAACTAGTCCCCTTATGTACAAATATTGTTCGTGGGGGGAGGGTCATAAAATAACAATTTTTTAAAAAGAACCCCAAATGATTATGTACAATATGACTTTTAAATTATTTACAATAAAACTAAACAAAACTGTGTTAGTAATAAAACCCCCCACAAACCATTTAATGTGGCAGCAAAATCAGTTAACTAGACGAAATCAATGCGGGGCTAAGAAAAATAAGAAAAAACATTCATTCCTCCAAGCATTCACACAGACACTCACACATTCATACACAACAACAAATACGAAAAAGCACACACACGAAACGAAAGTCGCCCCGCATCCACCAGAGAACTGAAATCACTGACCACCTAACGAGGGAGGGGATGGGGAATTAAACGAAAGAAAAAATAGGGACAGAAATAAACGGGACCAATGCGCATGCATACTCTAGCTAAGTTTACTAGAAAAAAGGGAAAACCAAAGATTCAAAATCAAAAACCTAGTCTAACCTAAAATCAGGGTGGGTTGCCTATGTTCAACCCTGTTAGGACAAATCCTGTACCTAACCGACGTCCAAGTGCCACTCTAGGTCAGCCCCTTTCACTCTACACATTCGCGCAAGATTCACCCACCTTTTGCCAAATTCCGATGAGGTGAGCCGCCGCCTTTCCGTCCTAATCTTGACTTTAAGCTGATGCTTAAAGTACAAGATCAGTTGGGAAGAGGTGAACTTCTCGCCCTCATGGAATCCCTTCTGACGTGTCGTCCAAATCACGACTCTCATAATCCCTAGTAAGCAACAGAACACATAGTGTTCAGCCTTCGTCAATTGCGACACCACATTGCTACAAACAGAACTGGCTTCCAGGACAAAGAACTTTCCCTGCAGCATGCGAACCATGAGGCCTTCAACAAACTTGCACAACGGCACTACCGTCTTGCACTGAAAAAAGGCGTGACCAATGGTCTCGACTTCCCCAGTGCAGCGACGACAGTTTGGATATTTCTCCAAACCTGCTGAACAGAGTCTCTTGCCGACCCAGAGGGCCTCACGAATCATCAGCCAGGTGAGTGATGCCTCATCGTTATTGAGACATTTCAACCCAGGCGCCCAAGGCCACATCGAGCGAGCCTCCTGCTTCGTAAGACCGAGCTCGTCGATCAGATCATCTTGAACGGACCCCCTAACTAACAATCGATACAATGCCTTACGAGACAACGCCTGGGCGTCGGAGAGGCCATCCGACGTCCGTAAAAGGAGCTTCAAAGCACTACGACATTCGCGGTAGAAGGCACACTCGGCACGAGGTCTACGGCCGGCCTCCTCCTCGCACGAGTGCACACTTCTCAGGGATGGGAAATGTTTTCGGACATCTTCTTTCCAAAAGGTGCCCACCTCATCCAATCCGCGACACATTCGGTCTAGAAAGGTAATGCGAAGCATATATTGACGAATCTCAATGCTAGGCATACCCAGACCGCCCTCAGAGGGATGAAGGCAACAGATCTCGCGAGTTACCATAGGGGCCTTGTCTCTCCACAAAAAGGAGAACAAGGTCCGGACTAATGACATTAGTCTGGCATACGGGAGCGGAAGCACAGAAAGTCGGTAAAGGAGTATCGGATATATGTGTGAAACACATACCTCCGCCCTTCCCTTCAGGGAAAGTCTCCTCCGAGACCACAGTTTAACCGCGATCTCGGCCTTCCCCTGCACCTCCGACCAATTCATTTCCAACTGGAGATCAGGACCGAACCAGACGCCGAGTATCTTGATCGGCCCATCCGTCCAGAGGAAAGGTCCGGGAAGAGAAACTCCCTTCCACGCACCCAACCGCAAGCCCACAGACTTATCGCGGTTGATCTTGGCCCCTGTCACCATCTCATACCCACTGATCTCTTTGCTGACTTCGTCAATCTCGGCTCTGCTCGACACAAGAACCGAAACGTCGTCAGCATAGGCAGAATACCTGGCTGAGGTGGAAGCCCCAGGCAGGGAAATTCCGCGCAGGACCGGATTTGCCTTCAACTTGCGAAGGAATGGTTCCAACGCAAGAACGTAAAGCAGAGGCGAGAGCGGACAACCTTGACGAATGGAGCGAGACAATACGAAAGGCTTCGACCTTACCCCATTCACTTCCACCAGCGCACCGGGGGTCGCATACAAAAGTCGGATCCAGGAGCGAAAGTCGGCTCTGAAACCGGCAGCCGAAAGGACCGCCTCCAGAAATCGATGGTCAACCCTATCGAAGGCCTTGGACTGATCTAAATTGATCAGCGCGGCTTCACTGTCGACTTTTTCTAAGATCAAGCGTACCATGTGAAGGTTATCCTGAATAGTCCTGCCCTTCACAGCACAAGTCTGTTCGGGGCCAATCAGACTAGACAGGACAAGCTGCAAACGGTTGGCTAAGATCTTCGCCAAAATCTTTAAGTCAGTGTTTAACATCGTTAAAGGGCGAAAGTTCCCTAACCCATCCCCACCGCCCTTGTCCTTACGCAGCAACTTGATCACACCCCTGGTGAAGCGTTGGGGTAAAGACCCCTGCTTCATCCAGTGGTTGTAAATCAGTTCCAGCAAAGGAACAAAAACGTGCGACAACCTCAAGTACACTTCGTAGGGAAGACCATCTAATCCCGGAGACTTATCCAGGCCAACCTGCTTCAGCGCTTCCCAGATCTCCGACTCTGTAATGGGACCCTCGCACCTAGCCGCTTCAGCTGCCGAAAGGCAGGGAAAGTCAGCTAAATAGGCGTCGAACTGAGCAGAGCTCAGACCGGGCTCCCTGGTGAAAAGATCCTGAAAGTAGTCCCGAAACACCTCACATATGCCCGCGTTTGTAGTCACGGTCCGCTTATCCGGCAATGTGACGCATGCGATATGTCGCTTAGACGCGCTTCGATTTTCCTCTGCACGCAGTTCAGCGGCCATATTCGTTGCCTCAGAAGACATTCTTTTTAACCTAGCCCTAACTACCAGAGCTTGATCCTTCTTGATAAGCAAGGAGGACAACTCTGCCTTAGCTAAGGCTATGTCCCCACTAACACGGGATTTCACTGCCCGATCGACTTTATCTTCTAAAGCAGTTTGCGCCGCTAATCTATCTAGATTGAGTCGACGACTAAAATCGGCAGCAAACGTTCGAATATGAGATTTTAATTTGCCCCACCAGGCATTTCCCACAACCGCACCCGTCAATTCCCTTTGGATCATTAGTAAAAGCTGGTCCCGGAAACCCTGATCACCAAAAAGGGAACAGTTCAATTTCCAGTAACCAGCCAATCTAACCTTAGGCTTATCTAAGTTTACACGGACCCGGACAAGCCTATGATCCGTGTAAACTATATAATGGAAACTTGGACAGCCTAAGAGCCCTACATCGACTCTCCTAACTAGGACCCGGTCCAGGTAGCTCGCAAGCGTCCCCGGAGCCGAGTTGCCACTATTTGTCCAAGTCCATGCTACCTCCCGAGGGTGTTCATTCCGGAACTTATCGACAAGATCAAACTCATCGATAAAGTCCCGAAATGGTTTCACATCCGGGTTGTTAGTAACTTGTTTATGCCCTATACGATCTATATCGGGGTCAAGGACGGCATTCCAATCCCCCGCTAAAACTACCCGACGAGACGTCGTCAAGAAAGGCGCGATCTGCCGAAACAAAGCAGGCCGCTCGGAATGGCTATTGGGCGCATAAACCCCAATGAGACGTAGAACCTTATCCTTTATGGTAACATCCAGCACGCAAAGTCTGCCCGCCGGATCCGCGAAGACAAGGGTACAAGCAGCCTTCAAAGACTTGCTCACTAGCCAAGAGACACCCCTCGAACGACCATCAAAACAGGCTGAATAAACGGCGAACCCCTTAGACAGTATGTCCTCACGATCATGAGAAGAAAAACGGGTCTCTTGTAAACAACATACATTCACCCCGAGGCGCTGAAGATCACGAGTGAGCCTCGCCCTGCGAGACTCGGACCTCACGCCCCGGACATTTAAACTAGCTAACCAGAGAGCCATTGTCAAGCCGATTAGGGTTGTCCTTCAGGATAGAACATGGCTGGGGTGAGGACACCGACAGCTCGTCCCATAGATCCGGACGCCATCTCATTTTCGACGGTATCGTCTTGAGACAAGCCGCCGATGTCCGAGGGGTAGGTGAGTTTCAGGGCTCTATAAAGGGATGGGTGAACAAAAACTGGGACCCTCCCTTTCAGCTTTTGATCAGATTCATTTGATTCGGGGTCAAGAAGATAGGCAGCTGGGGGCACCATTTTGAGCGACGACTGGGCCTCCTCTATCATGCCCCAAATCTCCCGCGTACCCGGGCCAGTTCTGATTACAGTCAGTACTCTTTGTGCGGAAGGGAAATTTTCGGGCATCTCCACATCTATGTCGTTGATTTTTTTAAAATTCCACAGAATTTTCAGCTCTTTAGGGTTTCGAGTCTGCCCGAAAACCCTTTCCGCCTGGTCCCGGGATACGCGGCAGACGTCTTCCCCAGGAAAATAAGGTGGCTTGAGCTTTTTTTTCTTCTTGTCAGTAGTTGTTTGCGAGTCCGGACTTCTGTACCTTTTTTTAAGTGGTGAATGAATGGGAGTAACCATTGGTGTGACATTAGGAGTAGTTGAAGGGGTCCATCCGGACGGCGTCCTCACCGGTGAAGGTTTGGACGAATGCATAGATTTTGCCGGTGAGTTGGATACAGATTTGGGCGGAGCTGGTTTGGAGAAAGATTTTTTAGATGCAGAAGGGGAAGACGGGGCAGAGGATAGGGGGCCCGGTGCCCCCAGCGATTTTTGCTTTTTAGCCCGCGTTTCATCCAGTTTGTTTTTTAGCTTTTTGATGTCTAAAATTTTTCTCCATCCGGGTTCATTGATTTTTTGCGCTTCGGTTGCATTGGATTCGTAAGACGCCGAGGCGTCGCCCTCCGAGCTGGTAGAGGGAATGGGGCTGTAGGTGACATTGTCCCTGGTGTCATGTTGGGACTGAAGAACCGCTGTTTGGGTCTTCCCCTTGCCTCTAACTACGAGGCGCCATTCCCCCTCCTCCTTCTCCTTCTCCACACTTGTGGCAGGCGTCGGCTTCGGGGGTAATGAGGGACTATGCCCAACCGGTGGATTTTCCTCACCGGTCCGCCTCGCAGCTAGGCCCACTACAGGCGCCGCGGATTTTAGCTTCTCGGCCAAGGGGGGATTTTGGTCGCCAGCGACCGGAACTCCAGGGGCCTTCTTTCCTGGGCAGGAGGAGGAAAGGTGACCAGTCTCTCCACACCTCCAGCAAGTTGGTCTTCTACCGGTCACTATGACCGGCATTTTCCGGTCGCCATACTCCAAACAGTTGGGGACGGACTTGAAGGCCTTCTGGTCGAGCATTATGTCAAAAGTCCATCCCCCGTTCAAATTGTCGGAGAGAGCCCCTAAAATTTGGCCGAACTGCATAAAAAATGCAGCCAGGAGCTCTCCTGAAATTTGAGGAGGAACTTCAAAGACGGCTACCCTAGTCCGCCTGCGGCCCTCATACTCCGTTCTGATGATAAAATCCTTCGTAATTAGCTCTTTCTTGGCCATAGCCAGGCAATCTTCTGGGGTGGGCAGCAGAATGTCCCACATGAAGAACCCTCTACCCTTTATTACTCTTTGGGGTTTTATCCCCAGGGACAAAAGTGATTTAATCACTGTGTCTTTTGTGGAGCGACAAATCTTTCTAGTTTTCTTATCCACCACAAAAATGGTCACCATTCTTTTTGAGAACACATCGAGTTCTTGGACAATATCGACGAACCCATCTTTATTAACAAGATGGGCGTACCCCTTCGCCTTATCCAAGAAATCCGCCATGTTCAAGATACAACTTGGGGGGGACTTCCAACATGAGGGCAATTCCTCGGCGGTCTTGACTTGTGCCTCCTTGGGCACTTCTACATTTTTGCTAGTGTCTTTTTTCGAGACACTAGCACCTTTTTTCAAACTTGGGCTAGTGTTAGCCTGCTTCTTTGTCGGTTTCTCCGGCGGGTCAGCTTTCGCCGCCGAACCGAACAGGTCTTTCTTCACATTAGACCGACTGGCTTCGTCGGCCATGGTGTATTGGTGTAGAGACTTCCAAACGCGGGTTCAATTTTTGTTTTTTTTCCGTGGAAAGGAGTTGGGAAAAAAAAAAAAAAAAAAAAAAAAAAAAAAAAAAAAAAAAATTAAACAAATAAAGAAAAAGCCTGGATGAACCAGTAAATAAAATGGCAAATGAGACAAAAATAAATAAAATGAACAAACTTGTACAAACAGAAAGAAATAAAAAAATAAAGATGGCGCTCAAAGCCTGCCGAAAATAAAAGAAAAAACAAAAACTCCTTTCTTTTTTTTCAAAAAATTCAATTAAACTGTACAAAAGAAAAAGAAAAAGTCTGGTTTGTAACCAGACAAAAAAAATAAAAGTTTGCGGCCGAAGCCGCTAAAGAAAATAAACTAAAAACACAAGAAAAACAAACTAGTCAAACCAAAAAGGAAAAGAATGCGACCGAAGTCGCTAATAAAATGAAAAATGGGTAAAAAAAAAAATAAAAACGAAATAAAAAATAAGGTTTTCTTTTTCTTTTTTTCTTAAAATGTACTTATTTTTTTTTTTTTAACAACAAAAAAAAATAAAAAAAATAAAAAATTATGTGGGCCGAAGCCCCCAAAAAATAAAAACAAACAAAAGAAATGGAAGAATAAAAAATTAAAACTTAGCAAAATGTCTTGGAGTGTTCAAAGAATATCGGTAATTCCAAAAAAGGTCGCCAAACAATTCCTCGTGGCCAAAAAAAAATCAAATTCGTCGCTGTGCAACACAAAAAATGACAATTATACAAATTCCAAAACACTGGTCACAAAAAGACGGATAACGTAACTCGGAGACAGCGTGTAAAGATATTTATTTATACAGTTTAATGTATAAAATGTGGCACAAGGCCTAAAAGGGGGGATGGGGAATGACGGTCTTCTTCTGTCTTAAATCTAAACTTAGCTAGTCCCAGACACGGACCCAAACAAACCAACAATATTCCAATCACCAAAACAACACATTCACTCCTACCTTTCTTACCACGTCCACCATAACGCCTCGAATTCTCCATGAAGTCCTAACTAGTCCCCTTATGTACAAATATTGTTCGTGGGGGGAGGGTCATAAAATAACAATTTTTTTAAAAAGAACCCCAAATGATTATGTACAATATGACTTTTAAATTATTTACAATAAAACTAAACAAAACTGTGTTAGTAATAAAACCCCCCACAAACCATAAATGTGGCAGCAAAATCAGTTAACTAGACGAAATCAATGCGGGGCTGAGAAAAATAAGAAAAAACATTCATTCCTCCAAGCATTCACACAGACACTCACACATTCATACACAACAACAAATACGAAAAAGCACACACACGAAACGAAAGTCGCCCCGCATCCACCAGAGAACTGAAATCACTGACCACCTAACGAGGGAGGGGATGGGGAATTAAACGAAAGAAAAAATAGGGACAGAAATAAAAGGGGCCAATGCGCATGCATACCCTAGCTAAGTTTACTAGAAAAAAGGGAAAACTAAAGATTCAAATTCAAAAACCTAGTCTAACCTAAAATCAGGGTGGGTTGCCTATGTTCAACCCTGTTAGGACAAATCCTGTACCTAACCGACGTCCAAGTGCCACTCTAGGTCAGCCCCTTTCACTCTACACATTCGCGCAAGATTCACCCACCTTTTGCCAAATTCCGATGAGGTGAGCCGCCGCCTTTCCGTCCTAATCTTGACTTTAAGCTGATGCTTAAAGTACAAGATCAGTTGGGAAGAGGTGAACTTCTCGCCCTCATGGAATCCCTTCTGACGCGTCGTCCAAATCACGACTCTCATAATCCCTAGTAAGCAACAGAACACATAGTGTTCAGCCTTCGTCAATTGCGACACCACATTGCTACAAACAGAACTGGCTTCCAGGACAAAGAACTTTCCCTGCAGCATGCGAACCATGAGGCCTTCAACAAACTTGCACAACGGCACTACCGTCTTGCACTGAAAAAAGGCGTGACCAATGGTCTCGACTTCCCCAGTGCAGCGACGACAGTTTGGATATTTCTCCAAACCTGCTGAACAGAGTCTCTTGCCGACCCAGAGGGCCTCACGAATCATCAGCCAGGTGAGTGATGCCTCATCGTTATTGAGACATTTCAACCCAGGCGCCCAAGGCCACATCGAGCGAGCCTCCTGCTTCGTAAGACCGAGCTCGTCGATCAGATCATCTTGAACGGACCCCCTAACTAACAATCGATACAATGCCTTACGAGACAACGCCTGGGCGTCGGAGAGGCCATCCGACGTCCGTAAAAGGAGCTTCAAAGCACTACGACATTCGCGGTAGAAGGCACACTCGGCACGAGGTCTACGGCCGGCCTCCTCCTCGCACGAGTGCACACTTCTCAGGGATGGGAAATGTTTTCGGACATCTTCTTTCCAAAAGGTGCCCACCTCATCCAATCCGCGACACATTCGGTCTAGAAAGGTAATGCGAAGCATATATTGACGAATCTCAATGCTAGGCATACCCAGACCGCCCTCAGAGGGATGAAGGCAACAGATCTCGCGAGTTACCATAGGGGCCTTGTCTCTCCACAAAAAGGAGAACAAGGTCCGGACTAATGACATTAGTCTGGCATACGGGAGCGGAAGCACAGAAAGTCGGTAAAGGAGTATAGGATATATGTGTGAAACACATACCTCCGCCCTTCCCTTCAGGGAAAGTCTCCTCCGAGACCACAGTTTAACCGCGATCTCGGCCTTCCCCTGCACCTCCGACCAATTCATTTCCAACTGGAGATCAGGACCGAACCAGACGCCGAGTATCTTGATCGGCCCATCCGTCCAGAGGAAAGGTCCGGGAAGAGAAACTCCCTTCCACGCACCCAACCGCAAGCCCACAGACTTATCGCGGTTGATCTTGGCCCCTGTCACCATCTCATACCCACTGATCTCTTTGCTGACTTCGTTAATCTCGGCTCTGCTCGACACCAGAACCGAAACGTCGTCAGCATAGGCAGAATACCTGGCTGAGGTGGAAGCCCCAGGCAGGGAAATTCCGCGCAGGACCGGATTTGCCTTCAACTTGCGAAGGAATGGTTCCAACGCAAGAACGTAAAGCAGAGGCGAGAGCGGACAACCTTGACGAATGGAGCGAGACAATACGAAAGGCTTCGATCTTACGCCATTCACTTCCACCAGCGCACCGGGGGTCGCATACAAAAGTCGGATCCAGGAGCGAAAGTCGGCTCTGAAACCGGCAGCCGAAAGGACAGCCTCCAGAAATCGATGGTCAACCCTATCGAAGGCCTTGGACTGATCTAAATTGATCAGCGCGGCTTCACTGTCGACTTTTTCTAAGATCAAGCGTACCATGTGAAGGTTATCCTGAATAGTCCTGCCCTTCACAGCACAAGTCTGTTCGGGGCCAATCAGACTAGACAGGACAAGCTGCAAACGGTTGGCTAAGATCTTCGCCAAAATCTTTAAGTCAGTGTTTAACATCGTTAAAGGGCGAAAGTTCCCTAACCCATCCCCACCGCCCTTGTCCTTACGCAGCAACTTGATCACACCCCTGGTGAAGCGTTGGGGTAAAGACCCCTGCTTCATCCAGTGGTTGTAAATCAGTTCCAGCAAAGGAACAAAAACGTGCGACAACCTCAAGTACACTTCGTAGGGAAGACCATCTAATCCCGGAGACTTATCCAGGCCAACCTGCTTCAGCGCTTCCCAGATCTCCGACTCTGTAATGGGACCCTCGCACCTAGCCGCTTCAGCTGCCGAAAGGCAGGGAAAGTCAGCTAAATAGGCGTCGAACTGAGCAGAGCTCAGACCGGGCTCCCTGGTGAAAAGATCCTGAAAGTAGTCCCGAAACACCTCACATATGCCCGCGTTTGTAGTCACGGTCCGCTTATCCGGCAACGTGACGCATGCGATATGTCGCTTAGACGCGCTTCGATTTTCCTCTGCACGCAGTTCAGCGGCCATATTCGTTGCCTCAGAAGACATTCTTTTTAACCTAGCCCTAACTACCAGAGCTTGATCCTTCTTGATAAGCAAGGAGGACAACTCTGCCTTAGCTAAGGCTATGTCCCCACTAACACGGGATTTCACTGCCCGATCGACTTTATCTTCTAAAGCAGTTTGCGCCGCTAATCTATCTAGATTGAGTCGACGACTAAAATCGGCAGCAAACGTTCGAATATGAGATTTTAATTTGCCCCACCAGGCATTTCCCACAACCGCACCCGTCAATTCCCTTTGGATCATTAGTAAAAGCTGGTCCCGGAAACCCTGATCACCAAAAAGGGAACAGTTCAATTTCCAGTAACCAGCCAATCTAACCTTAGGCTTATCTAAGTTTACACGGACCCGGACAAGCCTATGATCCGTATAAACTATATAATGGAAACTTGGACAGCCTAAGAGCCCTACATCGACTCTCCTAACTAAGACCCGGTCCAGGTAGCTCGCAAGCGTCCCCGGAGCCGAGTTGCCACTATTTGTCCAAGTCCATGCTACCTCCCGAGGGTGTTCATTCCGGAACTTATCGACAAGATCAAACTCATCGATAAAGTCCCGAAATGGTTTCACATCCGGGTTGTTAGTACCTTGTTTATGCCCTATCCGATCTATATCGGGGTCAAGGACGGCATTCCAATCCCCCGCTAAAACTACCCGACGAGACGTCGTCAAGAAAGGCGCGATCTGCCGAAACAAAGCAGGCCGCTCGGAATGGCTATTGGGCGCATAAACCCCAATGAGACGTAGAACCTTATCCTTTATGGTAACATCCAGCACGCAAAGTCTGCCCGCCGGATCCGCGAAGACAAGGGTACAAGCAGCCTTCAAAGACTTGCTCACTAGCCAAGAGACACCCCTCGAACGACCATCAAAACAGGCTGAATAAACGGCGAACCCCTTAGACAGTATGTCCTCACGATCATGAGAAGAAAAACGGGTCTCTTGTAAACAACATACATTCACCCCGAGGCGCTGAAGATCACGAGTGAGCCTCGCCCTGCGAGACTCGGACCTCACGCCCCGGACATTTAAACTAGCTAACCAGAGAGCCATTGTCAAGCCGATTAGGGTTGTCCTTCAGGATAGAACATGGCTGGGGTGAGGACACCGACAGCTCGTCCCATAGATCCGGACGCCATCTCATTTTCGACGGTATCGTCTTGAGACAAGCCGCCGATGTCCGAGGGGTAGGTGAGTTTGAGGGCTCTATAAAGGGATGGGTGAACAAAAACTGGGACCCTCCCTTTCAGCTTTTGGTCAGATTCATTTGATTCGGGGTCAAGAAGATAGGCAGCTGGGGGCACCATTTTGAGCGACGACTGGGCCTCCTCTATCATGCCCCAAATCTCCCGCGTACCCGGGCCAGATCTAATAACAGTCAGGATTCTTGAGGCCGAAGGGAAGTTGTTCGGATTCTCCACATCTAGGCCATTTACTTTTTTAAAATTCCAAAGAATCTTCAGATCTTTTGGGTTGCGTGTTTGGCCAAAAACCCTTTCTGCTTGGACCCGGGGTACGCGGCAGACGTCTTCCCCTGGGAGATATGGTGGTTTGATTTTTTTCTTTTTCTTGTCAGTAATGGATTGAGCGTCTGGACTTCTTAATCTTTTTTTTTGAGGTGAATGTATGGGAGTTGACATGGGTGAGACATTGGGGGTGGTAGATGGTGTCCACCCGGTAGGCGTCCTCACTGGCGAAGGTTTAGAAGAATGACGCGATTTTGCTGGTGAGCTTGATGCAGATTTGGGCGGAGGTGGTTTTAAGAAAGACTTTTTAGATGAAGAAGGGGAAGACGGGGCAGAGGATAGGGGGCCCGGTGCCCCCAGCGATTTTTGCTTTTTAGCCCGCGTTTCATCCAGTTTGTCTTTTAGCTTTTTGATGTCTAAAATCTTCCTCCAGCCCGGTTCATTGAGTTTTTGCGCTTCGGTTGCTTTGGATTCGTAAGACGCCGAGGCGTCGCCCTCAGAGCTGGTAGAGGGAATGGGGCTGTAGGTGACATTGTCCCTGGTGTCATGTTGGGACTGAAGAACCGCTGTTTGGGTCTTCCCCTTGCCTCTAACTACGAGGCGCCATTCCCCCTCCTCCTTCTCCTTCTCCACACTTGTGGCAGGCGTCGGCTTCGGGGGTAATGAGGGACTATGCCCAACCGGGGGATTTTCCTCACCGGTCCGCCTCGCAGCTAGGCCCACTACAGGCGCCGCGGATTTTAGCTTCTCGGCCAAGGGGGGATTTTGGTCGCCAGCGACCGGAACTCCAGGGGCCTTCTTTCCTGGGCAGGAGGAGGAAAGGTGACCAGTCTCTCCACACCTCCAGCAAGTTGGTCTTCTACCGGTCACTATGACCGGCATTTTCCGGTCGCCATACTCCAAACAGTTGGGGACGGACTTGAAGGCCTTCTGGTCGAGCATTATGTCAAAAGTCCATCCCCCGTTCAAATTGTCGGAGAGAGCCCCTAAAATTTGGCCGAACTGCAAGAAAAATGCAGCCAGGAGCTCTCCCGAAATTTGAGGAGGAACTTCAAAGACGGCTACCCTAGTCCGCCTGCGGCCCTCATACTCCGTTCTGATGATAAAATCCTTCGTAATTAGCTCTTTCTTGGCCATGGCCAGGCAATCTTCTGGGGTGGGCAGCAGAATGTCCCACATGAAGAACCCTCTACCCTTTATTACTCTTTGGGGTTTTATCCCCAGGGACAAAAGTGATTTAATCACTGTGTCTTTTGTGGAGCGACAAATCTTTCTCGTTTTCTTATCCACCACAAAAATAGTCACCATTCTTTTTGAGAACACATCGAGTTCTTGGACAATATCGACAAACCCATCTTTATTAACAAGATGGGCGTACCCCTTCGCCTTATCCAAGAAATCCGCCATGTTCAAGATACAACTTGGGGGGGACTTCCAACATGAGGGCAATTCCTCGGCGGTCTTGACTTGTGCCTCCTTGGGCACTTCTACATTTTTGCTAGTGTCTTTTTTCGAGACACTAGCACCTTTTTTCAAACTTGGGCTAGTGTTAGCCTGCTTCTTTGTCGGTTTCTCCGGCGGGTCAGCTTTCGCCGCCGAACCGAACAGGTCTTTCTTCACATTAGACCGACTGGCTTCGTCGGCCATGGTGTATTGGTGTAGAGACTTCCAAACGCGGGTTCAATTTTTGTTTTTTTTCCGTGGAAAGGAGTTGGGAAAAAAAAAAAAAAAAAAAAAAAAAAAAATTAAACAAATAAAGAAAAAGCCTGGATGAACCAGTAAATAAAATGGCAAATGAGACAAAAATAAATAAAATGAACAAACTTGTACAAACAGAAAGAAATAAAAAAATAAAGATGGCGCTCAAAGCCTGCCGAAAATAAAAGAAAAAACAAAAACTCCTTTCTTTTTTTTCAAAAAATTCAATTAAACTGTACAAAAGAAAAAGAAAAAGTCTGGTTTGTAACCAGACAAAAAAAATAAAAGTTTGCGGCCGAAGCCGCTAAAGAAAATAAACTAAAAACACAAGAAAAACAAACTAGTCAAACCAAAAAGGAAAAGAATGCGACCGAAGTCGCTAATAAAATGAAAAATGGGTAAAAAAAAAAATAAAAACGAAATAAAAAATAAGGTTTTCTTTTTCTTTTTTTCTTAAAATGTACTTATTTTTTTTTTTTTAACAACAAAAAAAAATAAAAAAAATAAAAAATTATGTGGGCCGAAGCCCCCAAAAAATAAAAACAAACAAAAGAAATGGAAGAATAAAAAATTAAAACTTAGCAAAATGTCTTGGAGTGTTCAAAGAATATCGGTAATTCCAAAAAAGGTCGCCAAACAATTCCTCGTGGCCAAAAAAAAATCAAATTCGTCGCTGTGCAACACAAAAAATGACAATTATACAAATTCCAAAACACTGGTCACAAAAAGACGGATAACGTAACTCGGAGACAGCGTGTAAAGATATTTATTTATACAGTTTAATGTATAAAATGTGGCACAAGGCCAAAAAGGGGGGATGGGGAATGACGGTCTTCTTCTGTCTTAAATCTAAACTTAGCTAGTCCCAGACACGGACCCAAACAAACCAACAATATTCCAATCACCAAAACAACACATTCACTCCTACCTTTCTTACCACGTCCACCATAACGCCTCGAATTCTCCATGAAGTCCTAACTAGTCCCCTTATGTACAAATATTGTTCGTGGGGGGAGGGTCATAAAATAACAATTTTTAAAAAGAACCCCAAATGATTATGTACAATATGACTTTTAAATTATTTACAATAAAACTAAACAAAACTGTGTTAGTAATAAAACCCCCCACAAACCATAAATGTGGCAGCAAAATCAGTTAACTAGACGAAATCAATGCGGGGCTAAGAAAAAAAAATAAGAAAAAACCATTCATTCCTCCAAGCATACACACAGACACTCACACATTCATACACAACAACAAATACGAAAAAGCACACACACGAAACGAAAGTCGCCCCGCATCCACCAGAGAACTGAAATCACTGACCACCTAACGAGGGAGGGGATGGGGAATTAAACGAAAGAAAAAATAGGGACAGAAATAAAAGGGGGCCAATGCGCATGCATACCCTAGCTAAGTTTACTAGAAAAAAGGGAAAACTAAAGATTCAAATTCAAAAACCTAGTCTAACCTAAAATCAGGGTGGGTTGCCTATGTTCAACCCTGTTAGGACAAATCCTGTACCTAACCGACGTCCAAGTGCCACTCTAGGTCAGCCCCTTTCACTCTACACATTCGCGCAAGATTCACCCACCTTTTGCCAAATTCCGATGAGGTGAGCCGCCGCCTTTCCGTCCTAATCTTGACTTTAAGCTGATGCTTAAAGTACAAGATCAGTTGGGAAGAGGTGAACTTCTCGCCCTCATGGAATCCCTTCTGACGCGTCGTCCAAATCACGACTCTCATAATCCCTAGTAAGCAACAGAACACATAGTGTTCAGCCTTCGTCAATTGCGACACCACATTGCTACAAACAGAACTGGCTTCCAGGACAAAGAACTTTCCCTGCAGCATGCGAACCATGAGGCCTTCAACAAACTTGCACAACGGCACTACCGTCTTGCACTGAAAAAAGGCGTGACCAATGGTCTCGACTTCGCCAGTGCAGCGACGACAGTTTGGATATTTCTCCAAACCTGCTGAACAGAGTCTCTTGCCGACCCAGAGGGCCTCACGAATCATCAGCCAGGTGAGTGATGCCTCATCGTTATTGAGACATTTCAACCCAGGCGCCCAAGGCCACATCGAGCGAGCCTCCTGCTTCGTAAGACCGAGCTCGTCGATCAGATCATCTTGAACGGACCCCCTAACTAACAATCGATACAATGCCTTACGAGACAACGCCTGGGCGTCGGAGAGGCCATCCGACGTCCGTAAAAGGAGCTTCAAAGCACTACGACATTCGCGGTAGAAGGCACACTCGGCACGAGGTCTACGGCCGGCCTCCTCCTCGCACGAGTGCACACTTCTCAGGGATGGGAAATGTTTTCGGACATCTTCTTTCCAAAAGGTGCCCACCTCATCCAATCCGCGACACATTCGGTCTAGAAAGGTAATGCGAAGCATATATTGACGAATCTCAATGCTAGGCATACCCAGACCGCCCTCAGAGGGATGAAGGCAACAGATCTCGCGAGTTACCATAGGGGCCTTGTCTCTCCACAAAAAGGAGAACAAGGTCCGGACTAATGACATTAGTCTGGCATACGGGAGCGGAAGCACAGAAAGTCGGTAAAGGAGTATAGGATATATGTGTGAAACACATACCTCCGCCCTTCCCTTCAGGGAAAGTCTCCTCCGAGACCACAGTTTAACCGCGATCTCGGCCTTCCCCTGCACCTCCGACCAATTCATTTCCAACTGGAGATCAGGACCGAACCAGACGCCGAGTATCTTGATCGGCCCATCCGTCCAGAGGAAAGGTCCGGGAAGAGAAACTCCCTTCCACGCACCCAACCGCAAGCCCACAGACTTATCGCGGTTGATCTTGGCCCCTGTCACCATCTCATACCCACTGATCTCTTTGCTGACTTCGTCAATCTCGGCTCTGCTCGACACCAGAACCGAAACGTCGTCAGCATAGGCAGAATACCTGGCTGAGGTGGAAGCCCCAGGCAGGGAAATTCCGCGCAGGACCGGATTTGCCTTCAACTTGCGAAGGAATGGTTCCAACGCAAGAACGTAAAGCAGAGGCGAGAGCGGACAACCTTGACGAATGGAGCGAGACAATACGAAAGGCTTCGATCTTACGCCATTCACTTCCACCAGCGCACCGGGGGTCGCATACAAAAGTCGGATCCAGGAGCGAAAGTCGGCTCTGAAACCGGCAGCCGAAAGGACAGCCTCCAGAAATCGATGGTCAACCCTATCGAAGGCCTTGGACTGATCTAAATTGATCAGCGCGGCTTCACTGTCGACTTTTTCTAAGATCAAGCGTACCATGTGAAGGTTATCCTGAATAGTCCTGCCCTTCACAGCACAAGTCTGTTCGGGGCCAATCAGACTAGACAGGACAAGCTGCAAACGGTTGGCTAAGATCTTCGCCAAAATCTTTAAGTCAGTGTTTAACATCGTTAAAGGGCGAAAGTTCCCTAACCCATCCCCACCGCCCTTGTCCTTACGCAGCAACTTGATCACACCCCTGGTGAAGCGTTGGGGTAAAGACCCCTGCTTCATCCAGTGGTTGTAAATCAGTTCCAGCAAAGGAACAAAAACGTGCGACAACCTCAAGTACACTTCGTAGGGAAGACCATCTAATCCCGGAGACTTATCCAGGCCAACCTGCTTCAGCGCTTCCCAGATCTCCGACTCTGTAATGGGACCCTCGCACCTAGCCGCTTCAGCTGCCGAAAGGCAGGGAAAGTCAGCTAAATAGGCGTCGAACTGAGCAGAGCTCAGACCGGGCTCCCTGGTGAAAAGATCCTGAAAGTAGTCCCGAAACACCTCACATATGCCCGCGTTTGTAGTCACGGTCCGCTTATCCGGCAATGTGACGCATGCGATATGTCGCTTAGACGCGCTTCGATTTTCCTCTGCACGCAGTTCAGCGGCCATATTCGTTGCCTCAGAAGACATTCTTTTTAACCTAGCCCTAACTACCAGAGCTTGATCCTTCTTGATAAGCAAGGAGGACAACTCTGCCTTAGCTAAGGCTATGTCCCCACTAACACGGGATTTCACTGCCCGATCGACTTTATCTTCTAAAGCAGTTTGCGCCGCTAATCTATCTAGATTGAGTCGACGACTAAAATCGGCAGCAAACGTTCGAATATGAGATTTTAATTTGCCCCACCAGGCATTTCCCACAACCGCACCCGTCAATTCCCTTTGGATCATTAGTAAAAGCTGGTCCCGGAAACCCTGATCACCAAAAAGGGAACAGTTCAATTTCCAGTAACCAGCCAATCTAACCTTAGGCTTATCTAAGTTTACACGGACCCGGACAAGCCTATGATCCGTATAAACTATATAATGGAAACTTGGACAGCCTAAGAGCCCTACATCGACTCTCCTAACTAAGACCCGGTCCAGGTAGCTCGCAAGCGTCCCCGGAGCCGAGTTGCCACTATTTGTCCAAGTCCATGCTACCTCCCGAGGGTGTTCATTCCGGAACTTATCGACAAGATCAAACTCATCGATAAAGTCCCGAAATGGTTTCACATCCGGGTTGTTAGTACCTTGTTTATGCCCTATCCGATCTATATCGGGGTCAAGGACGGCATTCCAATCCCCCGCTAAAACTACCCGACGAGACGTCGTCAAGAAAGGCGCGATCTGCCGAAACAAAGCAGGCCGCTCGGAATGGCTATTGGGCGCATAAACCCCAATGAGACGTAGAACCTTATCCTTTATGGTAACATCCAGCACGCAAAGTCTGCCCGCCGGATCCGCGAAGACAAGGGTACAAGCAGCCTTCAAAGACTTGCTCACTAGCCAAGAGACACCCCTCGAACGACCATCAAAACAGGCTGAATAAACGGCGAACCCCTTAGACAGTATGTCCTCACGATCATGAGAAGAAAAACGGGTCTCTTGTAAACAACATACATTCACCCCGAGGCGCTGAAGATCACGAGTGAGCCTCGCCCTGCGAGACTCGGACCTCACGCCCCGGACATTTAAACTAGCTAACCAGAGAGCCATTGTCAAGCCGATTAGGGTTGTCCTTCAGGATAGAACATGGCTGGGGTGAGGACACCGACAGCTCGTCCCATAGATCCGGACGCCATCTCATTTTCGACGGTATCGTCTTGAGACAAGCCGCCGATGTCCGAGGGGTAGGTGAGTTTGAGGGCTCTATAAAGGGATGGGTGAACAAAAACTGGGACCCTCCCTTTCAGCTTTTGGTCAGATTCATTTGATTCGGGGTCAAGAAGATAGGCAGCTGGGGGCACCATTTTGAGCGACGACTGGGCCTCCTCTATCATGCCCCAAATCTCCCGCGTACCCGGGCCAGATCTAATAACAGTCAGGATTCTTGAGGCCGAAGGGAAGTTGTTCGGATTCTCCACATCTAGGCCATTTACTTTTTTAAAATTCCAAAGAATCTTCAGATCTTTTGGGTTGCGTGTTTGGCCAAAAACCCTTTCTGCTTGGACCCGGGGTACGCGGCAGACGTCTTCCCCTGGGAGATATGGTGGTTTGATTTTTTTCTTTTTCTTGTCAGTAATGGATTGAGCGTCTGGACTTCTTAATCTTTTTTTTTGAGGTGAATGTATGGGAGTTGACATGGGTGAGACATTGGGGGTGGTAGATGGTGTCCACCCGGTAGGCGTCCTCACTGGCGAAGGTTTAGAAGAATGACGCGATTTTGCTGGTGAGCTTGATGCAGATTTGGGCGGAGGTGGTTTTAAGAAAGACTTTTTAGATGAAGAAGGGGAAGACGGGGCAGAGGATAGGGGGCCCGGTGCCCCCAGCGATTTTTGCTTTTTAGCCCGCGTTTCATCCAGTTTGTCTTTTAGCTTTTTGATGTCTAAAATCTTCCTCCAGCCCGGTTCATTGAGTTTTTGCGCTTCGGTTGCTTTGGATTCGTAAGACGCCGAGGCGTCGCCCTCAGAGCTGGTAGAGGGAATGGGGCTGTAGGTGACATTGTCCCTGGTGTCATGTTGGGACTGAAGAACCGCTGTTTGGGTCTTCCCCTTGCCTCTAACTACGAGGCGCCATTCCCCCTCCTCCTTCTCCTTCTCCACACTTGTGGCAGGCGTCGGCTTCGGGGGTAATGAGGGACTATGCCCAACCGGGGGATTTTCCTCACCGGTCCGCCTCGCAGCTAGGCCCACTACAGGCGCCGCGGATTTTAGCTTCTCGGCCAAGGGGGGATTTTGGTCGCCAGCGACCGGAACTCCAGGGGCCTTCTTTCCTGGGCAGGAGGAGGAAAGGTGACCAGTCTCTCCACACCTCCAGCAAGTTGGTCTTCTACCGGTCACTATGACCGGCATTTTCCGGTCGCCATACTCCAAACAGTTGGGGACGGACTTGAAGGCCTTCTGGTCGAGCATTATGTCAAAAGTCCATCCCCCGTTCAAATTGTCGGAGAGAGCCCCTAAAATTTGGCCGAACTGCAAGAAAAATGCA
The DNA here is from genome assembly GCA_963932145.1 of Acanthosepion lycidas. Classification (NCBI taxonomy): domain Eukaryota; kingdom Metazoa; phylum Mollusca; class Cephalopoda; order Sepiida; family Sepiidae; genus Acanthosepion; species Acanthosepion lycidas. The sequence goes on along the minus strand of OZ010590.1, from coordinate 88,829,285 downwards.
GCCAGGAGCTCTCCCGAAATTTGAGGAGGAACTTCAAAGACGGCTACCCTAGTCCGCCTGCGGCCCTCATACTCCGTTCTGATGATAAAATCCTTCGTAATTAGCTCTTTCTTGGCCATGGCCAGGCAATCTTCTGGGGTGGGCAGCAGAATGTCCCACATGAAGAACCCTCTACCCTTTATTACTCTTTGGGGTTTTATCCCCAGGGACAAAAGTGATTTAATCACTGTGTCTTTTGTGGAGCGACAAATCTTTCTCGTTTTCTTATCCACCACAAAAATAGTCACCATTCTTTTTGAGAACACATCGAGTTCTTGGACAATATCGACAAACCCATCTTTATTAACAAGATGGGCGTACCCCTTCGCCTTATCCAAGAAATCCGCCATGTTCAAGATACAACTTGGGGGGGACTTCCAACATGAGGGCAATTCCTCGGCGGTCTTGACTTGTGCCTCCTTGGGCACTTCTACATTTTTGCTAGTGTCTTTTTTCGAGACACTAGCACCTTTTTTCAAACTTGGGCTAGTGTTAGCCTGCTTCTTTGTCGGTTTCTCCGGCGGGTCAGCTTTCGCCGCCGAACCGAACAGGTCTTTCTTCACATTAGACCGACTGGCTTCGTCGGCCATGGTGTATTGGTGTAGAGACTTCCAAACGCGGGTTCAATTTTTGTTTTTTTTCCGTGGAAAGGAGTTGGGAAAAAAAAAAAAAAAAAAAAAAAAAAAAATTAAACAAATAAAGAAAAAGCCTGGATGAACCAGTAAATAAAATGGCAAATGAGACAAAAATAAATAAAATGAACAAACTTGTACAAACAGAAAGAAATAAAAAAATAAAGATGGCGCTCAAAGCCTGCCGAAAATAAAAGAAAAAACAAAAACTCCTTTCTTTTTTTTCAAAAAATTCAATTAAACTGTACAAAAGAAAAAGAAAAAGTCTGGTTTGTAACCAGACAAAAAAAATAAAAGTTTGCGGCCGAAGCCGCTAAAGAAAATAAACTAAAAACACAAGAAAAACAAACTAGTCAAACCAAAAAGGAAAAGAATGCGACCGAAGTCGCTAATAAAATGAAAAATGGGTAAAAAAAAAAATAAAAACGAAATAAAAAATAAGGTTTTCTTTTTCTTTTTTTCTTAAAATGTACTTATTTTTTTTTTTTTAACAACAAAAAAAAATAAAAAAAATAAAAAATTATGTGGGCCGAAGCCCCCAAAAAATAAAAACAAACAAAAGAAATGGAAGAATAAAAAATTAAAACTTAGCAAAATGTCTTGGAGTGTTCAAAGAATATCGGTAATTCCAAAAAAGGTCGCCAAACAATTCCTCGTGGCCAAAAAAAAATCAAATTCGTCGCTGTGCAACACAAAAAATGACAATTATACAAATTCCAAAACACTGGTCACAAAAAGACGGATAACGTAACTCGGAGACAGCGTGTAAAGGATTGTGCTCGTGCTCATGACAGAATTTATACATTCAACTCTTAAAAACAAAACAAAAAAAAAAAATAAAAATAAACAACGGAAGCGTCCAAAATTGCTTACTCTGTCCCAATTAAAATATTTTAACGATACATTTAGCTGTTCACTAAAATGGGGGCGTCTTCTTTTTTTTTTCTTTCCCTCTTCTTTTTCTCTTCTTCTTCCTTCCTTCTTTTTCCTCTCTTTTCCTTTTTCCCTCCTTTTTCCCGTTTTTTCTCCTTCTCTTTCTTTTTTTCCCTTTTCCTCCTTCCAAACTGAATTATATAAATTCCTTCTCTTTCCTCTTTTTTTTACTTTTTCCCTCCTTTTTCCCCCTTCTTTCTCCTTCTCTTTCTTTTTTTTCCCTTTTCCTCTTTCCAAACTGAATTATATAAATTGCTTGCTTCGCACCAATTAAAAATGTAATCTTTTCCCCCAAAAATAACTTATACTACTTAATTAAAAAAAAAAAACAAAAAAAAAAAACTTTATAATATGTTTGGGGTGGTTAAGTTTTAACTTGTTAAAGTTTTTATTATCGTATGGAATGGATTGATTTTACGTATTTACAGTTAAAATATATCAATGTTACCGGGAGGGACGGATGGAATATTAAATCGAACTATATAGGGACGGATGAAATATTGATTTGAAATAAATTAACAATTTATATGGTTGAAATAGACTTGATACGATTGAAATATATTACTACTATCGTATGAAAACGGATGAATTCTAAATTATTAATTTAAAATAAATCAACGATATCGTCCGGGGGCTAGAATTTTATATTATTAAAGTTAAAATATATTATCAAAACAAAGAAAGAAACGAATTAATTCTAAATTATAACGATTAAAATAAATCGAAGATATTGTAGCGTATGGTATAAATGGATTTTATTAATGTTAAATTGTGTGGATTGATTTTCAATTATGTTACATTAAAATATAATAACATTATCGTATGAAAAGGATAAATTCTAAATTATGATAAGTTCCAGTACCTGAACAATATCGGATGTTAAGTTACAATATTTTATGTTTCATGAAGAATTATCGAGAGTTTGTAAGTTAAGTTTACCTAATAACACCTACGAAGAACCTATTTATTCCCAAGCAATGTAAATCCAAATAAATTTTATCAATACTGTGGGGTGATTTTGTATCTAGCTTTTTAGGGATTGTTTTCCATTGAATTATTCCCCCACTGCTCAGATCCTTTAAGCCATATCCATTTAGAAGCCGTCAGAGCTTCATTTGAAATTTTCTTAACGTCTTTGGCTTTAGCTGATTCCACAATCCCTATTTTCCTAAAAGCTTTGCATAATGACTGGCCTGCAAAGCCACGACATCCTACTTCCACAGAGTCATATGTGACCTTCCAGGAATTTTGTTGACACTTTTCGATCAATTCTTGATATTTTGATCGTTTCCTTTCGTTTGCTAATGTCAGGTGTTCTTCCCAGGAGACTGTGAGCTCCCATATTATACAGTGTTTGGTGGAGTTGGGATAGATAATCAAGTCTGGTCTGAGTGGTGTTTACGCTATATGTCTAGGGAACTTTAGTTGTGTCTTCAGGTCTGTATCCAAATGCCAATCATTTGCTGACGATAACAAGTTTGTTTTGGGGATCGTTTGTTTTTTCTTCTTTGTTCCCTCTTTAACGAAGGGAATTAATATGAACTTCTTATTCGGTTTGTATTTAGAAGTTCTCACTGCTTCACTGACTTCATGTGCTATTGCCTTTAGGACTTGGTCGTGGCGCCAACGGTATCTACCGTCACTCAAGGCTTTAGCGCAGCTACTTATGATATGTTGCAGTGAAGCGCGTTTCCCACATAATTGGCAATTTGGGGTATCCCTTTTGCTCCATAAATATAAATTGGATGGGCTAGGTAGCACATCGTATACCGATTTTATTAGGAAACTTATTTCACTAAAGTTTGACCGCCAGTAGTCTGACCAGCTGATCTTTTTCTGTTCGACACCCTGCCATTTTGTCCATGCTCCCTGTGAACTAAGCCCCACCATCTTGCAGTATCTCGTTTTTTCAATCCCTGCTCGCACTTCTTGGATTAGTTGGCATCTTTCTTTCCCTTTGGCTTTGTTTATTTGGGGACAAGGAAAATAGCCGAAACCCGCTCTACCTTTAGCGGTAATGCCAAGAATTACTTTATGCCGTAATCTATCCTCTGCTATCTTCAACTCCTTTTCTGCACGCCATTTTCTCCCCGTTCGAGATTGAATACATGCTGCAACCACTTTTGGGTCTTTTGATTCTTTATATTGCAGATGTTCTCTTACTCTTGTGACTTTAAACTCCTCTACAAGACTATTGAAAGGGTGCTGAAGAGCATTACTCCCGCCGTAGAGTGCTGCTCTGCTCAGACACTTCGGAACTCCCAACCATCTTCTCAGGCGCCTAGTTATTAATTTCTCGTGTGATTCTACACTGGTCATTGGGAATTCGTACATCAAAAGTGGTCATAATATTCTGGGTAACACGGCGTGTTGGAATAACCAGGCTTTAAATCGACCTGGTAAGCATGATTTATCAATCTTATTGAGCCACTGTGTAAGGTCTTTAGTTGTCTGTTCAATAGCCACAGTGTCTCTTAGACTGCCGTCGAAAAACTTGCCCAGGCTCTTTACAGGTTTTTCGTTTAGGGTTGGGATAGTTACACCGGATATTTTAAAATGATATTTCTCCGTTATTTTCCTTTTTTAATGACTAATGATCGGGACTTAGCTAGTTTAAAGGTCATTCTGGCCCATGTAATGTTTTTCTCTAAGCCCTTCAAGAGCCATCTTCCTCCTGTAACGGATATATATATATATATATATATATATATATATATATATATATATATATATATGCTACAATGAATGAATTGTCGTCTAAATTACGCAAAGATGAAAATAACACTGACATTCTATTTTAACAGATATATTTACCAAAATTACACAAAAATATCTTAAAATGGTAAAGAATAAATTTATTCAATAAAATCATCATTGGCTTCAACTAGGGCCTCCTAAAACTCTTCTGGACGGTCTCCTTGTTTAAGTTGGTGAATGCTGCCATGATCCTTGCCTTCATTTCATCTTTAGTGTTACAAGAAGTTTTGTTAGTGTCTTACTCAACTGCAGCTCACACATAATAATCAAAGGGATTGCAATCTAAGGAATCAGGTTGCCAGATGTCAGGGGTGATGGGGTCGAAGATATAAAAAAAAGCGGGGACGCTGCCCATTGGACAAAATCAAGAAGCTCTATCGCTAAGGGAGTGGGAAAGGGAAAAGATATACGGACATAGGAAATAAAAAGCTGACCCAGTCGAGATAAAATGGGGCCAAAACAAACTGGGGAGGTTTGGAATCTGAACTTGAATCATAACCAAAGATTCAGCCGGGAGCAGGCCAGGAACAATACTCATTAACACGAAGCTTGTCTAACATAAACAAGGGGTGGGCTACACAGAAAACCACCCCGATGTGACATAAGTTGACCTAAAAGAGAAAATCAAGGCTAGCCCCGTTCAAACGAACCAAGCTCGCCTCAGTCACCCACCTTTCGCTGAAGACTGTCGGTTCTAATCTTCATGTTGTGCTGATGCTCAAAGAATCGGATGGAATCCTGATGAGAAAGACGTTTACCTGACAAGATTTGCCCCTGTTGCGTTGTCCAAATCATCATTCGGGCCGTGGCCAGCAGCGTCAGAAACACCATTCGTTTCACCCGAGAATACGGGGGCGACGCATTGTCACACGTGTATGCGCGATCAATGAGCACAAGCTGATTGATCGCTCATACGATAAGTATATTTTGCTTAAAAAAAAAACAAGGTCTGTCTGTTTGATTTTTATTATATTTTTCCGACTTTCGGATAAAATACAAGATAAGTTCAAGCCGATGTGGAGTTTGTGTGATAGTTTTAACTCCCTTTCTTCATTTGGATATGCATGAGGACGCCAGACGTTTGAAATAGTCAAATGTGACGTCATGTATAACGGCTATTGAAAACGAGGCTGCGCAAAAATAATAATGACTGGAAAATCGAAAGTATTTGAAACAAAATAACAAAATATGAACTTTGGGCAGTTTATCCACATCTTCTAATGGTTCTTTTTAATCAAACTTAATTATATATATATTATATATATATATATATATTATATATATATATATATATATTATATATATATATATATGTTGGAATATGTAATATTGGAGGAATCGAGACTTTTATCAAACAGTCTCAGTTACGCTGGACTGTTAATGTCTTGAGAATGTCTGATGACAGTATACCTAAGTTCCTAATGTACAGCCAATTAGGGCTACTGTAAAGCAACTTGTCAGCAGTTAATATACCACATAACACCCTTGAGCGCTTAGCTTTGGAGCGGGTAGAATGGAGATCAACGTGTTTTAATGGACTCAGCAATTTTCAATCTGCTTGTCTGAATCATCTTCAAGAACCGAGAGCAAGATCTAAAAAGTCAGTCAATCTAACAGTGATCTCATCTCACAATTCTCACACCTGCTCCATCTGTGACCTCCTTTGTAAATCACTAGCGGGTCATAAATGCCACTTAAGATTATCGCATAATCTTTCATAACTGAATCAATAAGCTGGTAGAAACCGACGGGAGAGTCCATTATTATCATTATATATATATATATATATATATATATATATATATATATATATATATATATATATGAGTCAGTCTGTGTGTGTGTATGGGTCTGTGTGCGAGTGTGCGTGTGTGTGAAATTGTCACTGAAGTTAACACCAGGCCACGTCAGCTTGTTTCATGCTTAAACAAAATCTTCAGGCCATCAAGATTACGCTGAACACTTTTATATTTACATACGCTCTATCTTTCATATTGAGCACTTGTAAGTATAAATATAGCATAAAACTATATATTTATCATATATATATATATATATATATATATATATATATATATATATATATATATATATATAAATCAGCAAGTGGAAACAAGAAAACACACACGCACACACACAGACACACACACACACACATATATATATATATATATATATATATATATATATATTGTGTGTATTTTAATTGTTTATTTAATAATTTTAATGGATTGTATTATAATTGATAACAGAAGCCATTAGTTTATACCAACGGCTTGCCATAATCAACACTTCTCGTTTCACTCTCGCATGGTTATGTGTGATTTCATGAGCCGCGGTGCGATTTTCGCTTCCAGCGTCTCGTATATACGAGATTGTCGTTGCTTGGAAATCTTCCGTGTAAATAAAAACAGATTATCATTATTGTTATGCCTGTGTATTGTTTAATGTATTGTAATGTAATTGTCATCTTTGATAATGGCTTATGTAAGCCGAAAGCTTAGATAGGATAAAAAATATGTATCAATATTGTGATTTTCTTTCTTCGTTTAATGATAATGTTATTAAGCTTATCAGACAATATGAAGAGAATTTACATAAAATAGACAAAACTTGTCTATATTATTTAAACATGCATATATATATATATATATATATATATATATAGATAGATAGATAGATAGATAGATAGATAAACAAAATGTGTAAAGGAACTAAGTTGTCTATACGGTCTTATTTCAATGAGAATCTACCATGAAAAGTGTTAGGTCATTGCAGTGATTGATGACAATGTGCTGTTGAAATAGTCACCACATTCACCTGACTTGACATCTTGTGATTTTTTTCTATGGGGCTATGTGAAAAGACAGGTATATATCCTCCCTCTTTCGACAAGCCTAAAGAAGCTTAAGCAGAGAATCATTAAGGTGCTGGAGAATGTTACGCAAGACATGCTATAGCGTGCTTGGCAGGGGATGGAGAACCTGCTTGATGTGTATCGTGTCACAGTTGGGGAGCATATTGAACATTTGTGAAGCTTTGTGAAATCGGTTACAAATTTACATCCTTTTGAATACCTTACTAAAATTTTGAAAAATATATTTTTATTGTTCAACATGATGGTTATTTAATTTCGTCTGCCTGCAGCATGTATATTCACATTTTAAATTGTTTGAATTTTGGGCACGCGCAGTATATATTGGCGGGAGTGGTTTGTTTATTCATTTGGGTTAATTTATTTAACTTGTTTTTATTTTTATATATGTATTTATTCTTTTCAGCTTTCGATGTTTAATTGTAGTAAAAAAATGTTTGAGATTTGTTTGGGTCATTTATTTAATAGTTTGTTTTGTCCTGGGAAGATAATTAGTGCTATTTTTTCGTCCAATTTTTGCATTGATTGCTGTAGTATAGTCCAACTGTTATTTTGGCGGGGGCAGTTTTTTAATTTGTTTATTATTTGAATTATTTAATTGGATTGACTACTTTTACTTGTTTTTACTTATTTATTTTATTTTTTGTTATTGTTCTAACTGTTGTTTTAGGGGCCGGTTTGTTAATTATTTGTTATAAGTTTATTATATTATATATATCGTGATATCGTATTCTGAATTTAATATGATTAAACATTGGAACCTTACTTATATTAATAGTATGTCGTTAGTAGTGATTCTATTATTTCTCAAAGAAGTCATGGCAATTCACAGTTTTAAAGAAAAGAAACTATAGAGACCAATTACTAACTAGAGACAAGCATTAAAACCTACACTAGTTTATTAATTATGCTTATCTCATTTATAACTATTCGTCTGCATCTTTAAAAACATCTGTTGCTATGCCATCTTCATGTTTTTTTTTTATTTTTATCTTGGTTCACATTTTGAAGCACAAAACTTATTTCATGACGTAGGGACAGCACTGGTACCCTGCCGTAGTGATTGTTGGATGATTTCTTATTATTTTCTGAAGCATACTTGTTTACATTGTACCTTTTGTCTATTCTTGGATTTTCGTCTCTTTGTTCGCCAACTTTTTCAGTCTTGCAAATAGGTCAATGAATTATTCAGTGGGTTTGATGAGTGGCCAAATATATTTATTAGTGGCAAAAATATATGTCAAGTCATGATGTTGGTATACGTGTGCTTTTCCGGATTTGAAAATGTTGATTTCATTTAGATTAGCTCACCAAATAATAGCTTCTTGACTGCAAATGAAAACTGACGGCGATTAATTGAAAATAAAGCCATTTAACATCTGAATATGTTTATATGTGGGAATATACATACCGGTTTTTATTACCTGAGTATACAGATGGATATGTGTGTGCGTGTGTGTGTCTGTGAAAAAATATCTGCTGATGTATACCTCCCGAATATGTACATTGATCTATGTCTGTGAGTATGCGTGTATGTGTGAGGATATGTGGCTGAAGAAATCTATAGGTGTCTACCACTAGAATATGTAAATATCACTCTCTCTCTGCCTCTTTCTGTCTGTCTTTCTCTCTCTCTCTGTCTCTCTGCGCGCGAGCGCGTGTGTGTGTGTATCAGTGTGACTTTGTGAAGATTTGTATATATCTTCATTCAGTCACATAGTCATGTATGTGTGACTGTATGAAGATATGTGTGCGATATGATGCGCTTGTGCCCAAATTTCATCACTGGGTAGACTGTAATTACAACGTTTTCAGAGTTATTTTAGATAAAACTCACACAGCTATTCCCTGTCGTCAATAGACTGTTCATTTATAGAAGAACGTCCAAGAAAGATGAGAAAACTATCGTTCCCGGTAAAGATAAAAACATTCCTGATTTTAAGAGAAGATTGGATATTATGCTATTAAAATAAGTTGCTCTTTATTTATGGTATAAAATATATTCTTGATATCGTATTCTGAATTTAATATGACTAAACATTGGAACCTTACTTATATTAATAGTATGTCGTTATTATTTATTCGGTCAATCTATCCATGAGTCTATCACGCGAACGATTACGGCTCTGCATCAAGGTCGGAGGAAGTTGATTAGGATGGCATTCATTATCCTAACATGGCTGGTCAATGTAGATGGTTGCTGGGCGACCAACTCGTTTTGTACTATCGCTAGATATCCAAAATAATAGATCCTTCGCAAGGTCTTATTTTGATCGCCAGCAGTGTCAGGCAAAGTTCTTTTACGCGTTCGTGAGGTTACGCTTGTAATATTTACTTTCGAAATAAAACTAAAAAAAAAAGCATCTAAATACTTACCTATTAACAATTTGAAACCTGAAAACAGGAAATTAACAATTAGCAGCAGAGTCCTGCTAAGTGTGTAGGTTCCATCAAGCTTAGACTATTGGGTTATAGTTAATATCCAAGCTTATCTTAGATATATAAAATATTTGACTTTGTTTTGAGCCTTGTTGGTTACAGCTTATGAATTCAGTTTTAGAGGCATTCACAATCTTTTCGAAGTAGTTGCATTTATACGGTCGAGCTAGATAGGACATTCATGAGTCTATCACGGTAACCATCGCGGTCTTGCATCAAGGTCGGAGGAAGTTGATTAGGATGGCATTCATTATCCTAACATGGCTGGTCAATGTAGATGGTTGCTGGGCGACCAACTCGTTTTGTAATATCGCTAGATATCCAAAATAATAGATCCTTCGCAAGGTCTTATTTTGATCGCCAGCAGTGTCAGGCAAAGTTCTTTTACGCGTTCGTGAGGTTACGCTTGTAATATTTACTTTCGAAATAAAACTAAAAAAAAAAAAAAGCATCTAAATACTTACCTATTAACAATTTGAAACCTGAAAACAGGAAATTAACAATTAGCAGCAGAGTCCTGCTAAGTGTGTAGGTTCCATCAAGCTTAGACTATTGGGTTATAGTTAATATCCAAGCTTATCTTAGATATATAAAATATTTGACTTTGTTTTGAGCCTTGTTGATTACAGCTTATGAATTCAGTTTTAGAGACATTCACAATCTTTTCGAAGTAGTTGCATTTATACGGTCGAGCTAGATAGGACATTCATGAGTCTATCACGGTAACCATCACGATCTTGCATCAAGGTCGGAGGAAGTTGATAAGGATGGCATTCATTATCCTAACATGGCTGGTCAATGTAGATGGTTGCTGGGCGACCAACTCGTTTTCTAACTATGTGTCCAAAACAGTAGATCCCTCGCAAGGTCTTGTTTTGATCGCCAGCAGTGTCCCGCAAAGTGCATTCTGTTTAATTAAAACTAATTTAGTCCAAAACTCTTCATTTTTACGCGTTGGTGATGTTACGCTTATAATATTTACTTTCGAAATAAAACAAAAAAAAATCTAAATACTTACCTATTAACAATTTTAAACCTGAAAACAGGAAATTAACAATTAGCAGCAGTGTCCTGTAAATTGCATTTTGCTTCCACGTAAGATTGTAGAAATATCAAGGATGGGTCCACAGAGCTGTTATTTAGTTGGATATTGTCTCCAAGAGATTGTAAATACAGCAATCAGTATCCGTGTGTAGGTTCCATCAAGCTTAGAGTATCTTTATTTATGGTGATGGATTAGTTCATATAGTCACCGGGGGTGGACTATTTACTCCACAACAAAATTGTAAATGTTTCCTTATAAGGAAAAGACTAATTTCTCAATTACGATTATCATCTCTTGTCCTATTAGTTTTTCTTCATATTTGGAAGAGTGAGACGGAACCAGACCCATGGAAATATCGCATATTTCGGTTTACATTAGCTTTGATTCTTCAAGTTCTTAGCACTTATATTATATATTACATTATATTATATTCTAAGATAAAACATCTTTCCACCAATAAATAATTAGTCTCATCGAATTTTAAATCAGAATTTTACTTATGCTTAATTAAAACGAATTTAGTCCAAAACTCTGTTACGCTTGTAATATTTACTTTCGAAATAAAACTTAAAAAACAACAACATCTAAATACTTATTAACAATTTGAATCCTGGAAACAGGAAATTAACAAAAAAAAAGAAAGTTTGCTGTGCTAATGGAAACATTTTTCACTCATATTACGCAGCGGAGCCCGATGAAGTTAAAAAAAAAATACAATCTGCTTAGCATTTGACTAAAACGGCATTTTATAGAGGAAACGTTGATGGTATGCAAATTGCGTCAAAATTTCAGCCATATTGAACCCTGTTGCAGTAGTCTTATTACTATAAGTTTTTATTATTTATTATAATTATTATTTATTCGGTTGAGCTAGCTGGGATATTCATGATTCTATCTCGCCAACCATCACAGTCCTGCATCAAGGTCGGAAGTTGATTATGATGACATTCATTATCATAACATGGCTGATAAATGTAGATGGTTGTTAGGCAAAAAATCCGTCTTGTACCATTGTTAGATGTCCAGGACAGTAGATCACACGCGAGTGTAGGTTCCACCAACTTCTGATTCAAGGATTTTAGTTCATTTCCAATGAGTTGCATTATATACCACAACTCTCCTAAATCATCTACACGATGCTGTTAATGCTCTACGTGAATGCCCCCAAAACTGAATTCTTAAGCTTTAACAAGTAAGGCTCAATACAAACTGTCTTAAGTGAATCAATAAAATATGTCGATTTTTTTTTACATACCTAGGAAGCGAAATAAATTAAAAAGGATATTAAAATTCACATAGTTAAAGTCTGGGAAGCCTTGAATAAAATGGATATAATCTAGAAATCTGATCTACCAGACAACCTCAAATGGAGATTCTTTCAAGCCATTGTAGAGGCGGTGTTAATATATTGTGCCACTTCTTGGACATTAGCTAAAACCCTTGAGTCTAAGTTTGATGGAACCTACACACGGATGTTGATAGCTGTACTTATAATCTCTTGGAGACAACATCCAACTAAATCACAGCTCTATGGACCCATCCCGCATATTTCAACAATCTTATGTGGAAGTAGAATGTGCTTTGCAGGACACTGCTGGCCAGCAAAACAAGAACTTGCGAGGGATACACTTCTCTGGACACCTATCCATGGCACAAGACGAGTTGGTCGCCTAGCAACCAGCAACTATGAAATGACACAGGATGGTATCCTAATCACCTTCCGACCTTGATGCAGAGTCATGACTCATGAATGTCCCAGCTAGCTCGACCGAATAAAATATAAATTATGGACAGATCAAAAAAAATTTTCAATCAGTAAAGCTAAAAATAAAAACTGTCTCAGATGAATCAATAAAATCTGTTGAATCTTTTATATACCTCAGAAGTAAAATAAATTCTACTGAAAGGGATGTGAAAATTCACATACTAAAATCTGAGCCCCCTTGAATAAAATGGATATAATCTAGAAATCTGATCTACCAGACAACCTCAAACAGAGATTTTTTCAAGCCATTGTAGAGGCAGTGTTAATATATGGGGCCACTTCTTGGACATTAGCTAAAACCCTTGAGTCTAAGTTTGATAGAACCTACACACGGATGCTAAGAGATATGCTAAAAATCTCTTGGAGACAACATCCAACTAAATCACAGTTCTATGAAATCATCCCTGATAATTCTACAATCTTATGTGGAAGCAGAATGTGCTTTACATCTCCTTTTAGAACGTTGGCAATCATGGTTCTCCAATATTTCCTGTTCTTTGTAGGTCTTAATAAATTTTGTCTTCTTTGTTATCTCTCCGAAACATTTACCCTCCATCCATTTACTCAAGCTCGCTAGGTAGGTTATGAGTTGTTTTCCTCTATCCCTCTTGCCTTCAGTTTGTCCTGTGAGTATTCAGTTTTCCAAACCCTCTTTCCTCATTATGTGCTCTAGAAATTTAAACTGTCTCTTCCTGATGTTAAGCATACATTTCTTTTTTGTTTCCATTTTCTCCAAAACCTCGTCGTTCCTCACATGTTCGGTCCGTTTGTACTCTCAACGTGCTTCTGTAGAACCACATTTGTTGGACTCTATGTCAATAGCTCTAAAACTGAATTCATAAGCTGTAACCAGCAAGGCTCAAAACAAAGTCAAATATTTTATATACCTAAGAAGCGAAATAAATTCTGCTGACAATGATGTGAAAATTCGTTAGCTAAGGCCTGGGCCGCTTTGAATAAAATGGACGTAATCTGGAAATCTGATCTACCAGACAGCCCCAAGCAGGAATTCTTCCTCGCCACTGTACAGTGGGTTTTAATTGCATAGTAGTTGATCAATAATTTTTAGAACGACAGAAGTATTTAAAAAAGTTTAGTCGATTGAAACGTGTACCGCGGTTGGGTATTTGAGAATTTTTTAAAATAATTCTTATTAGATTTCACGTTTGTACACTATTTGAATGAACGAACACTAATTCAAACTTTCAGATTTAAAATTTGAAATTCTTAACTCTCTAGAGTTTTGATAGTGTTTTGGAGTCCGCCCTCTAATGAGGCTACTGTGGACTCTTCCACTTACTATAAAGTAGTAGAAAAGTAAGCCTCAGGCGGAACAGTGTTATAGCATAGAAACCCGAACGAGGCTTAGCCGCAGGACAAAGTTTCGTCCGGGAGATAGACAGTCCCTGAACCCGTTTATGCGGGTTCTATGGGAATATTTTTGACTGAGCCTACGGGCTCGGAGAACTCACGCTAAACCGGCCTTGTGCCACATACGACACACGTGGGGGGGGCGTTAAATATATCAGTGGCATAGCTTTTTCATCTGTCGAACTCTCTGGCTTGAGCAGAGAGGAACTCGGACGAAGCTTTTCTGAAGGGCAAAGTTTCGTCCGGGGAGGTAGACAGACCCTGAACAGGTTTATGTGGGTTCTAAGGGAATATTTTTGGTCGATCCTACGGTCTCGGAGAACCCACGGTAAACTCGGCCTTGTGTCACATACATCCCTCTTGGGTGGTGGTTGGGAGGGGCTGTTAAATACTAACGGTGATATAGAACACTTGTCAACCGACACACGCTCCCAAGTCGTGTAACCCACGCTGTATTTACTGTTCAATACATTATTTATCTGCAATCTCTTGTTTTCTTATTCCATAATCCATTATTTAGTCACAACAGTTAGAAATGCCATGAGACTTCTAATTTAAATCAGTATTTTTTAATATAATTTCCTCATTTTTGAATATATTCGTAATATTCAAATGTATCAATTATTATGTTTTTAAATTGATTAATTATATTTTCAATTTATTTTTATATCTTATAATTTTTTTTCGGCAAGAATATTAAACATATTTTTACATTAAATTGTAACCACACATACACACACACATATATATATATATATATGTATATATATATATATATATATATATATATATATATATATATATATATAGGTAGAGGCCATATATATATGCCTGTGTTTGTTATTTTTAGTATTAATCTCCCTCTCATGTATGCAAAAAAACAAAAAAAAAACTTAACAGTTTTTTCAGTTTGTTAGTATTAGGTTGGTGCAAGAATAATGATGTAATAATGTCGTTTTTGACGTATTTTTAACGTTAAGAAACGACATTATTACGTCATTATTTTTGCACCAACCTAATAATTCTAAAACAATACCTATATAACTATATCTATCTATCTATCTATCTATCTATCTATATATATATATATATATATATATATATATATATATATATATATATATGTATATATATATAAGTTTCATTATTCCTAGCAGCCCATTGCATCTCAGTGGCATTATCTCTTTGCTTGGCTGAATTGATTTATATACATATATATATATATATATATATATATATATATATATATATATGATCTTTGTATCAACGAAACAGGCTGTCTGTGGATGACAATACACACGCACACACACGCACCCCCCCCCCACACATATATATATATATATATATATATATATATATATATATATATATATATATATACTCCTAACTGCCTCATAGCCACAATAAATTGTGATCCTCAGCAAGCATAAGATTAGCTTCCCAAACATTTTTTTATTATTTTAAACTATTTAAGGCTATCGCAATAATTACCATAATAACATCTGAATTAATAAAGATGTACTAAAAATAAATCAAATAATCGTTATATATATATATATATATATATATATATATATATATATATGTATATATATATGTATCTATGTATGTATGTATGTGAATGTGTGTGTGTCTGTGTTATTTACGTGCACGAATGAAATATAAAATAGCGCACTGTAGTATAAAACGAAAGTGGAAAACTGATGAATAGACATTTTTATTCGAAAACAAAAACAGAACGTAAACATGGCCAGAGTTTAATAACGAAATCTATAAATTGAACTCTTTTACAACATCGTCCAGATCGATGCAAACAAAAGTGGTGATCAAAGCTTATATTTGGATGTAATGACGTCAAACTGCACAATGCGTTTGTGATTTTTGGTTTGTTGACGTCATTCCATATGTGACCTAAAGCTACGTCATACCGAAAGAGTCAGTAAACTTAAATGGTTGTGTGTATTTGTATGTTCAAGAAACTATTTCTATTCACAAATAATTATATATGTGCGTGGGCTAATAATATTGGACTGCATATATCAAATTTTTCCATTAAAGTGTATATAGGTTTCTCTGGGTGTGTCAAAAAATATTTCCTTAATATAATTATAATTAATTATATGAAGCTTAATTAGCATTAAAAAAACTGGTTTAATATATATATATATATATATATATATATATATATATATATATATATATATATATATATATATATATATATGTCACTTCTTTGCAGAAGAAATCCATCTCTTCACTTGGTAGCGTTTTTATTGTGCTTTTCATTCAGAGTTTTATTATTTCCATCATTTTTGCTCGAGCTAATGCTCTGCTAATATATATATATATATATATATATATATATATATATATATATTCACAAATAATTATATATATATATATATATATATATATATATATATATATATATATATATATAAAAGTGAACATAGAAGTCAACACTTATACGCGACAGTCTGTTTCATGTTAGATGCAATCGTCAGGCCTGACGATTGCGACTGTCGCCTCTAAGTGTTGACTTCTATGTTCACTTTTATATTTACTCACGCTCTATCTCTGATATTGAGCACTATATCCCATAAATATAGCACACCTCAAGACTATATTTCTTCATAATATATAACTTCATACATTATTATAGTGGATACTTGTATTTAAAAGAGACGCCTCATTTGTGATTCTACATAGTGTGTATTACGCCTATCGCCCATACACGAAATCCTAGAAAATAAAAAAAATATTTTAGGGTTTAGCCACCGTACGATCCAGTGCGTCTTACTGTTCGGCCACGGAGATCGTCCTAGAAAGCAAAGTTGTATTTTCTCTTTTTTTATGGAAAGCATATACTCTTCGCTCAGATAATTATCTCGAAGCCAGCTTACCCTGAAGATCCGTTTCGGTGAAACTTAGATAGATTGTTCCCAGCTCTTTAGGATTTGTTTAATTTATCCCTGTTCTACTTTGCGTATTGAGCACTCTATGTTTTAGCTTTATTACTCGACTGGTTTTTTTTTTGGGGGGACTAAAACTTAAGGCACTGGACGAATTGTTTCTCCCTGTTTGGATGTTTCTAGTTCTTTCTTTTTTATCCCATTTTTTTTCTCTGGGGTAACAATTTGTTTTTATAGACTTATTTTTTTCCAACCAATTATTATTAGTTATATATATATATATATATATATATATATATATATATATATATATATATATAATGACAATGACAGTGTTGTGCGAACCCCATCCCACGCAAAAATATATAAATAATATAAAACAAGGAATCTGTCTATATTTCTTAGATGAGGTATTATGTACATTATTTACATTATTCGGACTATTGTCCTCACATTTGTCGCCATATTTATTACAACGTTTCGGTCGTTGTACGCTACAGCCTTCTTCAGGTTTTTGGAATGTCGAATTGAACCCTTTATTTCGCTCACTGGGGTAGACTCAAGGACACATGGCACAGTGGATAAAGCCGTTAGTTAGATCCAGTGACAGGACCCAAAGAGTGTGAGTTCAATACCCAGTTAAGGCAGTTGAGAACTTTCAGAGGGAAATTAGCAGGAGACAACTGATAACTAACATCCATTAAACAAACACGTGGAACTAGAGCAGTCTACCCCAGTGAGCTGAATAGAAGCTTCAGTTATACATTACAACCACCTGATGAAGGCCGGAGCGTACAATGGCCGAAACGTTTTAATAAATATGTCGACAAAGATGAGGACAATAGTCCGAATAATATAAATAATGTGCATAAAAGAATGTGTTCCACAAGAGTGTGTGGATCAATAATTTCATTTTTGTATGCTTAATTATGGCCCTCCCATCTGAATAACATAGCACAAATGGCGACTCATCAAACCAGGTAATTTCTTTCTATTTTACTGCTGTTCTGTTGTTTTCTGATCCTTAACGAATTATAGCTTCTTTTTCTTGTTCTTCGCCGTCACAAGAGGCGTGGTCATTTGCTCCTGCCGTCGATCTGTTTCAAAGTTCAAAAGTGCGTGTATTCTGAGATATTCTATTTTTATGCCCCACCCACCGATCTGTAAAGAGTGATTATTTGACTTACTATTGCTTTTCTTTCAGCCTGAGCATTCTCGGCATTCTACACAAAACTCTTTCACGAACAAGGAATTTACGCCCCCAGGTTTGCCGCTGACTCATTTTATTTTATTTTATTTTTTTTTTTTTTGTTAGTCTTTTTTTGATCATTCTCTATAAACCCATGACATGGTTTGTCGTGAAAATGCTAATCGATCAACAGCATTTGTAATACGCAGGCGGTCCAGGCGGCTTTCAAAGTCACTTAAAACTTTTTCATTTCAATAATAATACATGAAATGAAATTCAGCATGTGGCAATGGCCATATTTCAATGACTGTTTTCATCAGCTTGTTAAAACATCATTGGCTGATTAGTATTAGCATTTGCTAATGTTGGAATGTCGAACTGAACCCTTTATTTCGCTCACTGGGGTAGACTGTTCTAGTTCCGCGTCTAATGGATGTCAGTTATCAGTTATCTCCTGTTAATTCCCCTCACCAAGTTCTCCACTGCTTTAACCGGGTATTGAACTCGTACTTTTTTGGTCCTATCACTGGATCTAAACAACACCTTTATCCACTGTGTCCTTGAGGACATCTGCGTATGAGTTTCTGGGTATTATAAACCTAATGTCTTCAGCAAACATTTTTTTACCAGTGCTCATATTGCAATTTTTTGCTGTTATCATTGCATGCTTTACCTGTCCAAATGAAAGTTATCCGTTCATTATTCATAGGACATAATTAGATATGATGAGAAACAAGTGATCGACAATTATTACGCAAACCGCTAAAAAAACAACAAAATGTTGACAGCAATCATTCAAATATATCTACATTAGAATAATTATTAAATTATTACTATATCCAGTTCACTTCCGTTAGTTTCTGCTTCAAAAAACTACTCAGGCTTAACATGACTGTAGTTAATTGGTGTGGCGGAGTTATTCGTGTGAGGATGTTTCTATCCTTTGTTTGTAAGGCGAGGCCGGCGATCATTGTAATTGGTCTTAGCTAAGTTTATTTTACTCGAAAGTATAGTGATAAAAATGTATAAGAGAGGTCAAGATTTTATCAGTACACGACTATAACGTTGGCGGACATGTTGTACAAATAAAAACCTCTATTTCATACGGATTGTAGGTATAATAATATTTTGAGATTTTAATTATATTTTGTTAATATCAT
Source organism: Acanthosepion lycidas (assembly GCA_963932145.1). Classification (NCBI taxonomy): domain Eukaryota; kingdom Metazoa; phylum Mollusca; class Cephalopoda; order Sepiida; family Sepiidae; genus Acanthosepion; species Acanthosepion lycidas. The sequence goes on along the minus strand of OZ010590.1, from coordinate 88,810,168 downwards.
TCGCATAGCAAAATACAACAGGACATTCAGTGCAGGGCAATTAGGCAAATCTCATTGGTTTGGGGTCAAATTGATAGGTCAGTTTGAGGACAGGAGGAAAAACAGCTTCTATAATTGTAAATAAGATTAAACAGTTGTGTTTTTGAGCAAAAAATGGGGGCAGATTTTAAATAATTCACTCGCCCACTACTCACTTTTTTCCCGTATTTCACGGAGTAGCTTCGGTTCTTAAACTGCTAAGATGTAAAGGACTTATTTAAGTTTAACCTATACCTAAGATATAATAATGTCATTACCTCCACCTCTGACAAAACTGCGGAAAAAATATTTATATTGGAGCATAGATATCCCCAAATAAAAACTATTTACAATTGCTTTCCAACAAACAGCTGGTATTTTATTTTATTGTGTGCGACCATTGGGAGGAGGTTTTGACCAAGAACATCGACACACCGTTAAAGCGACAGCGTAGAACTGGCCGGGGATGACAGAAGGACAGAATAAGAAAAAGACGAACAAAAAACACCTCATCAACAATATATTGTCATGTTTTGTTGACGTTAAAGGCCAGGATCGATAAGGTTGCTACACATCTCTAAGAGAAGAAAATCAGTTCTATGAATGAACAGTAGACACATCCCCAAAACAACCTTCTGTCTCCCACCTTGCTTCACCATACAGGAGACGAGAATTAATCTAGATATTGGAAGCGATTGGCGTCGTTTTCCTAAAGAAGTCTGCACTGAAGACTTAATTAACTCAAAAAATAAAACGGTTACCAGGCATTTTGATATAACGCAATTTTCAGAATGATTTTGTAAATTTTTTTTAACGGACTCATGCTCTGTTATTTGTTGTAGGTTTTTAGTAATTTTACTGGCTCGTAGCGGAATGTGTTGCATCTCCAGACAAGGGGCACGACCCACATTATTTATTATGCTAATTTAGGGACGTGGAAGTAAGACTGAAATGGCGATGTTTTCAGTTAAGCCAAGAAAAAAACGGGAGGTAAGGACGAACTGTCAATTGTAAGAAGACGTAATATTAGGTTGGTGCAAAAATAATGACGTAATAATGTCGTTTTTTGACTTTAAAAAATACGTCAAAAAACGACATTATTACGTCATTATTTTTGTATCAACCTAATATATTGATTGAGTGATCAGTTCATTTTCTATGGCTCTTTGCTGGTTATCTAAAGCCAGAAAATATTTTTAGATTGTTAGAATATTTTTTTTTTTTTTGAGATAATAGTTTAATGATAAAAATCTTACTAATTAATCCATAGGTGGAGGAAAGAAGTAGATTCATACCTTTCCCAAGGGTATCTGTGAATAACTGAATATAACCAACCCCACAAAAATTGAAATTTTGCTCTCCGATTAACAATTCCAAGCCATTATCCACCAAACTACCAGTACATCCAAGCACACACACACACATACACACATTAGGTTGGTGCAAAAATAATGACGTAATAATGTCGTTTTTTGACGTTAAAAATACGTCAAAAAACGACATTATTACGTTATTATTTTTGAACCAACCTAATATATGGTTGTTAGCAAGAGTAGCAGTCTAAAATCATTCGTTCGTTAGTTGGTAGATGTTGTTGCCGAGTATTAGAGGTGACATGTGCTTCTGTGGGAAATGCGTCCTATGTTGGATCTGAAGAGACGTCCACAGCCACCATATGGTAGAGTAGGGTTGTTCAGAAGATGGAGAGCTCTGGCTTTTCTTTGGGTTCTTTTCTATTTATCATCTCGTGTTTTCGAAGGAAGTTTTTTCGTAGACTGTTATGATATTCTTTACGTTAGTTGAACAAAATTCTTTGATCAGATTTCATTATACAAGCCAATTTTCTCACATTAGTCCAAAAAACTAATGTTGGTGAACATTCTGTGCTGTTTGTTCCAGGCTAAGCCGTCGTCTTCGTTGGCAGAACTCGTTGCCGAGTATTTGGGTGCTCATAGACATAACCTTCTGTGTGAAATGAGTACTATATTGGATCTGAAGAGACATCCACGGCCACTGCGTAGCGTAGCAGGGTTCAGGGGATGGAGAGTTTTGGCTTTTCTTTGGGTTCTCTTCGTCTTTTCTATTTGTCTTATCGTGTTTTCGAAGGATGTTGTTTTTTCGGAAACTGCTATGGTTCTTTAGACGTCAGCGGAACAAAATTGTTTGATCAGATTTCATTATACGAGCCAATTTTGTGTGGTGTTGTGCTTCTTCGAGCGATGGTAAGTGACTGGCGATTAAATTTGTTTTTCTACTTGTTTTTCACAAAAACTATTTAATCTCCAATCACTTACCATCGCCTGAAAAAAGCACAACGAAGTGCCGAAAACCGAAAGCTATTTTGTAGTGTTTTAAACATGTTTTGTACTAATATCTTATAATGAAATAACAATATATGTATATTTCAATAAGTACATAGGAATACATTATTTAAAAAAAAAAAAAAAAAAAAAAACGAAGAAGAGAAATTTAGAGGTAGAAAAGAAAGATATATTTTGCAAAATATTTGGCTTCCACAAAATGATTTTTCCCTTTCAGTGGAGCATTGCGCTGTCGGCCAAAATGTTACATTGTAATGCTAGATTTTATTCTCTTGCTCAGAGAATCATCCAGCGAAGCTGTTCGAACCAGATCTTTTTCGGATTTAATTTGATTTGTGTGATATTTAATGTCGGGAGTTTGTCGAAGCAGACATAGGATTTCCTATTCCTTGAAAAGAATAGAAAGTGCTTTTATGGATGAATATATTTCCAGGTAGGTACGTCGTGTAGTTTGCTTACGTGTTAGGTAAGCATTTTAGTTGATATTGAAGGATAACTGCATTATGCTTCCTGGGTTAGTGACAGGTGAACCTTGAGAAGTCAGCGGTCGGAAGTGGCTGTCAAAATATTTCATTAATCCGTCTTGCGAAGATGTTGCAGAGAAATCTTTACAATCGAAGAAACACTCATCGGATAAAATGAAAGAGAAATACACGCATAGAGTTTGGAAGATAGATATAAACAGAAAAATTAATAAATAAAAAATCATTGGAAAATAAAATGATACACGCATAGAAGCATGTTTCGCTGTATCATAGCTCATCAGTGTGCCTAGATATCCGATTGCTTCAAACCGCGAACGAAACTCAACAGATCCGGTGTCAGTCAGAGACTTTACCCCTAAGCTATCGGCGCACGACAGAAAAAAGGATTTAACGTATTATATACGTGATGTATATAAACGCCAAATCAGCAGCCAGAGCGCTCAGATGAAGAGCGATGCGTTATAAGCAGTAAGCAGCCACTGTTAAAAATTACTTTATTTTTAAAAAAAATAATAACACAAATACTAAAGAACTTTGGATTATTTACCTAACCAGGTCTTTCCTATTTTCTATATATTTTCACACACACACACACACACACACACACACACACACACACATATATATATGCAGTACACCCAAGTAGTTAGAACGTTCCGTTTGTGACCATGAGAACCAGGTTCGAATCTCACCACAGTTGATTTGTCAGAAAGAAGACGTCCTGACGTTATCGGTCTGGAGGGTGACGATCTCAGCGTGCTGTACATTTGGAAAGTGCCTGAAAGACATAGCACGAGTTCACCCAAGCCTTGTGAGTGGAATTGGGTAGACGGAACAATTGGGGACTGTCGATAGCCGTGCTAGCACGAAGTCACAAGTCATCGTGACCGAGGGTGTGAATGTGATGGCGTTGTTCAGATTGTTAATCACGTTTTATATCACGCTCTCTCCCAGAAACTGTAACTAAGATCTGCTCAGCATAGCTGCAGTATAAATTTACAGTTTGGCGAGCATCTGCAATAGACATTGTCTAGCCGCCCTAGTAGACAGGTATCCAAAAATACGAGTGACCAGTTATTATTATTATTTTATATGTAGTAAGAGAGAGGGAGAAAGTGTGTATGTGTGTGAGAGAGAGAGAGAGAGAGAGAGAGATAGAGAGAGATAGAGAGAGGGGGAATACCATGCGGTATTGGTTTGCAGTGCCTACATATATGTTACAATGCACATAAATAAATTTATGTGCATTCGCGTGATCGGCCCGTGTTTGTGTATGTGCTGCAAATTGTCGTATCTGCATATTGGCATAAATCTAGCATGTATATCTATATAGATACTTACTGTTTCTCTTTCACGTATTCCCCTCTCTCTATATCACCCAAACACGCTCAGATAGGCACAGATATTTATATATAAATAGATAAATTGCCTGTTGAATGTTCAAACAGCAACAAAAGTTTAACCAGACTTTCATCGGTGCATAGTCAGTGGTTGAATATTTACATGCATTGCACTTTTGTTGATATTAACCCACATATACAAATATAAGTATATTTATATATATGTAGTCATGTAAATATATATATATATATATATATATATATATATATATATATGTATGAAGAAATATATTATTAAGGTGTGCTATATTTATGTGATAAAGTGCTCAATATCAGTTATAGAGCGTGTGTAAATATAAAAGTGAACATTGTAGTCAGTACTTAGAGGCGACAGGCTGTTTCATGCTGGACACAATCGGTGACCTGACGATTGCATCTAGCAAGAAACAGACTGTCACCTCTAAGTGTTGACATCTATATTCACTTTACACGAATGTCTAAAGTGTAAAAAGTATGATTAAAATTAAATATAATTTTGCGTGTGTATGCGTGCGTTTGTAAAATGTGACAGAATTTATGTATTAGTGTATTTATGCACCCCCACACACAGACACATCTATCTATCTATCTATTAGGTTGGTACAAAAATAATGACGTAATAATGTCGTTTTTTAACGTATATTTTAACGTAAAAAACGACATTACTACGTCATTATTTTTGCACCAACCTAATATATATATATATATATATATATATATATATATATATATATATATATATATATATACTCTAATACATCAAAAATGAGTGTATTTATATAGCGGTTTTACATATGTTCTAATGTAATATCAATAAAGAATACTGCTCTACCATTGTGTTGAACCCTATTTTTAAATTAATGCTATGATCGTTTGAATTTATATTTGATCATTTCATTTGCATGTATATATATATATATATATATATATATATATATATATATATATATATGTGTGTGTGTGTGTGTGTGTGTGTGTGTGTGAGTGTGAGTGTGTGTGTGTGTGTGTGTGTGTGTGTGTGTGTGTGTGTAACAATAGGTAAGTAAAATGAAAATTTTACGTCTAAAACAGAAAACGCACCCAAAAAAGACACGGTGCTCAATGCAATTTAAACTCAAGCTAAAATTAGTTTTACCAACTCGTCGATTTTTCTGTAAGGCTGTTGAAAAAATGTGACATCTTATTGAAATAAATAAATCTAAGATCGGACGAAACTGAATTTGAGCAACACTTCGGATAATTTTGTTTCCACTGACAGTCGAGATATTTAAACTCTTGTTCCCAGAAGAAATTCTTGCACCAAAGAATTTTTTAAAAGTTTTATCTGCTTGGTGCTCGCTTTTGGGAACAGAATTCGCATCGCAATATAGAATGACCTTTCTTTCTCTTGTGTTACGTGTCCCATGACCCATTAAGATGTTAGCTATATATATATATATATATATATATATATATATATATATATATATATATATATATAGGGTGTCCATAAAATTCGCGTGCACTTTAAAAACTTTATTTGTATTTGCGATAGAAATAATTTGTAAAAAGGATTAGAAAGAAGTAAATGTATGTTTTTTAAGGTTTCATTGAAATTTTATCTAAGTTTCCAGATGTCCTCCATCATTAGCAATACAAAGGGTAATATGATTTTGCAGTTCACGGAAAACATTTGCCAACTGATTTACAGTAATGCCTGAAATCACATCAGTTATTTTAGCTATACTTAAAACTAGGTACATTAAACTTTCTAACATTTTTTACAGATTATTTCTATCGCAAATACAAATAAAGTTATAATCTTTTTAAAGTGAACCCGAATTTTATGGACACCCTGTATGCACACACACACAGACACACACACATATATATATATATATATATATATATATATATATATATATATATATATATATATATATATATATATATATATATATATATATATATATATATATATATATATATATATATATATATATATATATATATATATATATCGTGAAGGAGTACAACCTAGGTTGCATTTTTTGCAGGTTCGAATCCTGTCGGGGTGGGGGGGGGCGTATATTTTTCTTTAATAATATTTCTCAGGCCGTTTGACGAATATAATTATACTGTTTAAAATAAACGGAGCGTCTACTCAAATTTGGGTATCCAGTAAAATTAATGTTGAAAGTGATAACAAATATGTATGTATTGACATATAGTCAGTAATAGCTAACAAGACTGAGCGGTCACCGACAGAATCATATCTTGAAGAAACGGTTTTTGAAGAAACGATCAATAACGGATCACGTGGGAAATGGCGGACGCTCCAAGCATGAAAGTGTTATACTTGAAAAATCTTTTATCATCGACTTTCATAGGGTTTACAAATATTGATTAGCATCAGGTGTTCGACGAAATCACCCCATTCTTCACATGCAACTGTATGAAGAGTTAATAACAATTTGCATTTGAGATCTTCGTCTCTTTCCAAGAAGCAATTGCTTGTAAATAGAGTTCTTCTACTCAACCATTTCTGTAGGCAGCTAAAAAAAAAACAACCATTTTACTGAAATACTTTTTAATGCCTCTAAAATAACTTCTTCCGATTCCTGATATCGATTGAATTGTTTTTTTTTTTTTCTTGAATAAGTATCAACATAGTCCTATATATATTTTCAGGTAAAAAAACAAAAACTAAAGATAAGGAAAAAGTGCTCTATGCAGTTTAAATTCGAGCTAAAATAAATTATAGCAACTCAAAAAAAAACAAAAAACAACAACCTCGAAGCCCTTTATATAAGAGAGTTAAATCCCCAAATAAAGTAAGTCACCTATGCGTAGAGCAACAAAGACCTTAAATGCTTATAAAAGAAATAAATAAAATTATTTATGTATGAGCAAAAATGGAAAAGTTACTTCCCTTATACTGGGAAAAAAAACAACATACACCGTTTTAGATTTCAAAGTTCAAAGTTGAACTTTGAACTTTGAAATCTAAAACGGTGTATAAGAAGTAAAAACGAACAGTTGAATTGTTTTGAATTTACTAAAGCACATATACATGTTCACGGACAACTTAACCGCCTGATGATGGTCTCAGATGAAATTGAAAGTACACAGGTAATTAAAAACTATTTGAAAGAAAATTTAGGCATTTTTCTTAATCAATTTTCTACGGCTAACAAGAAATAAATCTGTAAAGTTGAAAAGATCACAACGAAAACTAATCGACATGATATGTCTGAATTATTTGCGTAAACCTGTTTGAATGAAAATATGCTACCTAAATATACAATATATATATATATATATATATATATATATATATATATATAAAATTAATATATATAAGTAAAAGGTTTGTCACTTATCTGATTGATGTTACCTTTAGTATTCTGAGTACAGCAATATATATATATATATATATATATATATATATATATATATATATATATATATATATATATATAATTCTATTACAAGCTTGTTGGTTCGTCCCTTTGTTAGTTAGCGCGTAGGTTACACCCTGCCAATTCCTCATGAATAATGGACTATGCCGTTTTCATCGCGAGGAAAGACGGAAAAGACATATCAGAGATCCTGATACTTAATATGCAATGATTATTTTACGTACGATTTTTAATTTTTCCTGCTATAATCTTCTGTACCAAATTCAAAATGCTCATGACGAGGGCATATTTATATCTGGGAAGCTCAGCTTGTGATGTGTCGTCTCTGAGAAAGGGGTTGCAGTGTGGAAAATATTTCATCCCTACAAGGATGAGGAGAAGCTTTTGGACTCTGTCGAGTGTGGAACTTGAAGCTTATGCTCCTCTCACCGATATATGACAGCAGTAACGATTTTCGGCCTGATCTGGCTCTTGTAAAGGTAAAGGATAGCTGGAGGAGTCAGGTACTTGCTGGAGTGGTACATGGAATAGTGATGGATCAAAGTACAAGGCCTCCTCGAGGGAACACGATTGGTGAAAGTACTGGGTTCCATTGGCGATGGTGGAAGGCCAGTAGTTTGGTTTTTGAGGCATTTAATCTGACCAGCCATTGTTTTCCTCCCACTGCGCTGAGAGAAGCGACCAGCTACCCAAATCTGTTTATTGAGGACTTGGGTATATAAGCAAGATAACGTTTAAGCTTAGATTTGAACAGGTTAAGACCGTAATGGTAGAGGAAGCAGCAGCCTCTTGGTGGTCTTTTGCACAAGACAATAGTTCGTGGGAATAAGCCCGCTAGAGTGTACTTATATCTCCTCAGGCTGATACGATGGGAATAAAACTGATTTACTACAATGGGTGTGGCATGGTGGGTCCTAGCCATGACGGAGGGGACTTGTAGAACTAAGGAGTGTCGTTCAGATGTAGTTCTCCATGGAAACAGTGGTAGACCAGTGAGACGCTTGCAATATCATGTCTGTGACAAAGGAGGGCTGTAGGGGGAAATAATTCATCACCCACAAGGACACAGAGACATTTTTGGAATATTAATATTAGAGAGTGAAGATTTGAGGGAACACGATTGGTGAATTTACTGGGTTCGATTGGCGATAGTGGAGGGCCACTAGTTTGTTCAGTGATGAAAAGAAAAAATAATAAGATACAGGAGGCGTTGAATGGAAAACCTTATATTGAATCATTTTATTTGTAGCTTTGTTGCGGGTACTTATTCTAGTTAGACTAAAAGCCGTGACAACAATATGTAAATGATGGGTAGTGGAAGAAAATGGAAAGCAATTTAATCAAGGCGATATTTTATATTTTGGTTTTTATATAGCCTTTTTTTTTAAGGAATTTTACCCACATCGAGTGAAAGTGAGAGAAAAGACTGAATATAGGAAGGATTGAGGAATGGACAAATGATGAACGGGATACAAGAAGATAGAAGATGGCGATTGACGTTGCATTTACATTTTTGTAGATTTTAGTTATCAGAGAAACAAGAAATCGTAAGGGAGTTCCACAGGCGGTAAATGCGAGAAAAGAAACTGTTGGAGTAGAAGTGGCGGTTGCATTTTGCTGCTTCAACAGTAAAAAGGTGGGACCTAGATGCCAATCTAGTATCACGCTTAAATTCATTTATTCGGGACACCAGGAAAAACAGCTCGACAAAGCAGTTGACACGAAAATAGTAAAAAGAGAGAGAAAATATACTAGTATAAATGCAAAAGATTGAAGATTATACAAATTATGAAATGTCTGCGTGTGTGTATGTGTGTGGGGGAAATTTGCTCACTAAGGGAAAAGAAATACCAATGCTCGGAAGCAAAGTCCTGTGCATGTCGCTACAGCATGCTGGGCAGTAAGGAGAGAGAAAATGAAGACATGCAGCGTCCCGTTTTTATAGTTATTACACAGCGCCATCTAACAACACCTTGGCGAGATTGGCAAAGATGGAATAACCCAAACCTTCTTACTTCTTTAAATAATGACTCGCTGTCATTCTTATGATTGCTATTGCATTATTTTGTTAAAGTTCCAAACTTCAAATATTCAACAATGCAATCGAAGACTTTTCACTGAGATTTAGAAGTTTCTTCAATAATTAAATTAAAATCAGTCATTAAATTAAGATTGATGATTCATCGTTAAATCAAGAATTATGATTTATCATGAAATTAAGACTCATGATTCATTATCAAATTAAGAATTATGATTCATCATTTAATTAAGAATTATGATTCATCATTTAATTAAGAATTATGATTCATCATTTAATTAAGAATTATGATTCATCATTAAATTAAGAATTATGATTCATCATTTAATTAAGATGATTCATAATTAAATTAAGAATTAGGATTTACCATTAAATTACGAATTTTGATTAATCATTAAATTAAGAATTATGATTTATAATTAAATTAAAAATTAGGATTCATCATTAAATTAAGAATTAGGATTAATCGAAATAATTCAAATAGAAAAGGTTTTCTCGTTAAATACGCAATCATCAAAAGTTAATACCATTTCTTTCTGACGCATCTTCGTTGTGATTTAATGGTAAGACATTTTAAAATTACGATTGAGTTAAATCCTCACAGGTTTTGCTTTAATTTGGCCCTATGTCAAAAAATAACATTTAGGCCTGTATGTACAAAGAGTGTCTTTTTGTCATTTTCTTCACTCGTGGACAGAGCTCTGACGAAGGTGGAATGAAATCCGGTTAAGTCATTTTTGGTTCTTTTTTGTTTTGTTTTTTGATTCACTTCTACGCGAACTATAAACTGTTTTTATTAATCTTTCCTCTTTGATTAAAACATGTGAGACTATCTCTATTAATATTAGGTTGGTGCAAAAATAATGTCGTTTATTGACGTATTTTTTTAACGTCAAAAAACGACATTATTTTTGCACCAACCCTACTAAATACTTTCATTATTTGTTTAACATAACTACTCAGAATACGCCACAGGTAAGTATATTATGCTTATACTGGAAACGCTAACAAATATTTGCAAGAAATCTTTGTATAGATTCATCGACTCGACCGTTGAATTATCGATTGGGCCACGAAATGCATGATGCAATGTTTATAATGCAGATATATCCCTGTGAGTATTTCATGTGAGGGGTGATAGGTTTGTATGTGGTTGTCTAAAGAGCACGGTGGTTAGCGCGAAAAATAAGGTATGCCATTCAGAAGCTAACAATAGGTAAGCCCTGAAGAGGAATAGAGAAGACAAACGAAGTCTACGTTCTATGTATAAAGAAAGCGCGAACGAAAGCGACTTGTGGAGAGTAAAGAAAAGTGCGCAAAAACTTTTTTGATGAAGAAAGCGAGGTGGGGTGTGAAACCGAAAGTCGAATGAGTACCTTGCGAAGTATCGGAAGGAAAGTAATAAAACTAAAAAATAAAATCATTTGCTAAAAAAAAAAAAAAAAAAATAACAAAAATTTAACGCAAGTGGTCGCAACAATTAACAACTGAGTCAATTTTTAGTATTTATTCCCTGCTTTGAAAGCTGCCATTCAAGGCGGACTTTTTAAATCGTTCCGATTAAATTATCTTTAACTGTTTCTTCTTCTTCTTCTTTAATCGGCAAAAATCTACTTGTTGTCTTTTGTCGCGTCCTGTCTTCTTTAGTCTATTGATTTCAACGATTTTCGTCAATCTATACAAATTACGAATCGATAATGTATTGAAAACAAAAAGCAACAACTACAAGCGAAGATACTGATAAAAAAAAAAAAAACCCGATTGAATTGTCTTCTGAAAATAAAAGAAAACTGAAGTAAATCTTTAACTAGGGTCGGACAAATGGACGTTGCGACATTAATAAAAGCATGTAGTGTGAAATAGGAATGTGACTGTAAATTTACGAGTGCACCGATTTTTTAATGGTTCCTACTGCTCCATTTATTCCCAACCAATGCGTCGACATAAAATAGAGAAATTCTTAATATGCAATGATTATTTTACGTGCGATTTTTAATTTTTCCTGCTATTATGTTGGTATAAAAATAATGACGTAATAATGTCGTTTTTTGACGTTAAAAATACTTCGAAAAACGACATTATTATATATATTTTATATTACATATTATATATATATATATATATATATATATATATATATATATATATATATTATATTGTCTGTTTAACTACCACTCTCAACACCCTCTATTAAATTACAAAAATTACACTACCCACCAATTTCTAATCCCATTTTTCCTCTCAATTTGACGTTAAAAATACTTCGAAAAACGACATTATTATATATATTTTATATTACATATTATATATATATATATATATATATATATATATATATATATATATATATATATATATATTATATTGTCTGTTTAACTACCACTCTCAACACCCTCTATTAAATTACAAAAATTACACTACCCACCAATTTCTAATCCCATTTTTCCTCTCAATTCGTTGTTGGAAGTTTTACCTGATGATCCTGAATCCTTAAAAAAGGACTTAGGTGAAATAAATTATCGTAATGGTACCTTAAAGTGGTTTGTTTTCCATTACATATATATATATATATATATATATATATATATATATATATATATAATTCTATTACAAGCTTGTTGGTTCGTCCCTTTGTTAGTTAGCGCGTGGGTTACACCCTGCCAATTCCTCATGAATAATGGACTATGCCGTTTTCATCGCGAGGAAAGACGGAAAAGACATATCAGAGATCCTGATACTTAATATGCAATGATCATTTTACGTACGATTTTTAATTTTTCCTGATATAATCTTCTGTACCAAATTCAAAATGCTCATGACGAGGGCATATTTATATCTGGGAAGCTGAGCTTGTGATGTGTCGTCTCTCAGAAAGGGGTTGCAGTGTGGAAAATATTTCGTCGGCTACAAGGACGAGGAGAAGCTTTTGGACTCTGTCGAGTGTGGAAATTGAAGCTTATGCTCCTCTCACCGATATATGACAGCAGTAACGATATTCGGCCTGATCTGGCTCTTGTAAAGGTAAAGGATAGCTAGAAGAGTCAGGTACTTGCTGGTGTGGTATATGGAATAGTGACATATCGTATGTACGAGGTCTACTCGAGGTCTGTGTTGAGTTTAAGACCCAATAGGTTCTCAAAGTACAAGGCCTTCTCGAAGGAACACGATTGGTGAAAGTACTGGGTTCCATTGGCGATGGTGGAAGGCCACTAGTTTGGTTTTTGAGGCATTTAATGTGACCAGCCATTGTTTTCTTCCCACTGAGCTGAGAGAAGCGACCAGCTGCCCAAATTTGGTCATTGAGGATTTTGGTATATCTTCGGAAGATAATGGTTAAGCTTACATTTGAACAGGTTAAGACCGTAATGGTAGAGGAAGCAGCAGCCTCTTGGGTGTCTTTTCCACAAGGCAATGAATCGTGGGAAGAAGCCCGCTAGAGTGAACTTATATCTCCTCAGGCTGATACGATGGGGATAAAAGTGATTTACTACATTGGGTGTCGCATGGTGGGTCCTAGATAAGATACCTAGGACTTGTGGATCTAAGGAGTGTCATTCAGATGTAGTTCTCCATGGAAATAGTGATAGACCAGCGAGAAACTTGCAATATCATGTCTGTAACAAAGGAGAGTTGTAGGGGGAAATAATTCATCACCTACAAAGACACAGAGGTACTTTTGGAATATTAATATTAAAAAGAGAAGACTGTGTAGCTCCTGCCCATATATAGCTGCAGTACTCCATTTTTGGTCTGATCTGGCTCTTGTAAAAGTAAAGGATAAGCAAGGGTCAGGTATTTACAAGAACGGTACATGGAACCGGCCATCTTCCCGGCATCCTTAGCGATTAATCATATGTACGAATTCTACTTGAGGTCAGGGGTGAATCTAAGTCCGAATAGGCTTATATACACATTATATATTGATAAGTATACGTGTATATTATTACATACACACATACATAGATACTTGAAAATCTATATCTAGTGTGTATGTGCGATTTACTTTCTATTCGTTCTTTCAAATAATTTACTATTCTCCTTATTTTTTCTATTAATAATTCATGGCTTTTTCACATCTCTCTTGGCTGTCTCCATAGTTCACTTGATGAGCTGTGTGGTCGTATTAAGCACTGTCCGATTCGAACAATGCCTGGTCAACCACGCGAGAGTTTGATGGCCCGAGACAGAAATGAAGGAGGAACGGACCGATCGATTGAATTCCAAATCTCTTTCAATTGGTCAGTCGCAAGGTTTCGAGAATTAACTGCCATAGATATAGAATCATGATCTCTGGCAGTTTCAAAACGTAAGTGCTCATCAGACTGAGGTCACTAGGCAATGTTGATTTCTATCTTCACATTTTATATCGACAAACTTTATCCCCAACTTTATCACCCTTCTATAAATATAACAATTAATACACACACACACACACACACACACACACACATATATATATATATATATATATATATATATATATATTATGAAATGGACAAAGTCCGACAATTATTTTAAGATATTTTATGTTTATACATTCTTTTTATATATACAAATATTTAAGTAAGTGCTCTGTTTATAATAAACAGTATTAAACAACATTTACCGGCCTGAATGCCAGACTTAGTAATATATATATTTGTATTTTACATTAAAAATTAATTTTATGTAATGTAAGTAATTCTATTACATATACTTTTTTAAAAAATAAATATACTCTTTTAAAGTTAACAGTGAAAATATTTTAAAATTGTAGTAAAATAAAATGTATTCTAACCTAAACATCTTTTAAAATTGTAGTTAAACAAAATAAAACAAATTCTAACCTAATCATATCTCACAAAGTATTTCTGACACTAAAAAGAATAAAAAAAAAACACCTAAAGTAAAATAGAAACTAATAAGAAAAGTTAAAATATGTAAGCAAATAAATGTCCTTTGTGCACACATGAGAAACTATATATTACTAGGTTTATATATAAAATATAAAAAAATAAAAAAATTACTGAATCAGAGAAATGAAATAGTTATTTTTTGTCGTCATTGTCAAAAAAATTTCCTTAAATAATATTTTGAAAAATAAAATTAAAAAAATGTGACCTGGTAATATACATACTTATATTTGATATGGAAAAATAATTTTATATACTGGAAGTAATTCTATTACATTTACTTGTTTTAAAAAGTAATATAGTCTATTAAAAATTAAAAGGAAAAATATTTAGAAATAGTAGTTAAATAAAACGTATACTAACCTAAACATAAAAAAAAAAATCTTTAAGTATACAAATAGAAAAAATGCCGTAAGAATTTTTGCCGTTAACAATAAAAATTGTTTTTTTTTAAAAAAAACCCAAAAACCCCAGACGACATGAATTTAACGGATGTCAGAACTCGTTGAAAAATACATCCCCACCCGTACCTAAACTTAACCCCTTTTTCGAACGTAGCAAGTAACTGATATAACAAAAGTTAATAAAAATGAACACGTTACCACCTCTTGTCTGGGTGATTGGATTTCTCTGTATCCTTGGTAAACCTAAATTATGAATTTCCCTTGTAGTTAAAACTCAGTAAATGTAAAAAATAAGTTACTCCAAAATTCGCTCGAGGATGAAATGTAACTAATGTTTTTAATTTAATTACAAAAATTAAAGTTTTTAGCTTCCATCTTTGAAACATGGTTATTACTGTGTAGCGGAAAAAACATACTTTAAATCAGTTAATTTATAATATTAATGCTCTGTAAATTTAAATTGAGCGCTATTTTGTAAAAAATAAAAATATCAGTAAGAACACCGGATTACATATCTTAATGTTCTTTATATATATATATATATATATATATATATATATATATATATATATATATATATGTTTGTGCAGAAATAATGACGTAATAATGTCGTTTTTTGACGTAATAATGTCGTTTTTTGACGTATTTTTTAACGTCAAAAAACGACATTATTACGTCATTATTTTTGCACCAACCTAATATATATATATATATATATATATATATATATATAGCTGGTGATCGAGCACTTTTTGTGTGTACAGCATTATTTGTACTTCCTCATACACTCTCATTATTTCATGTCGTCACCTGCCATCGTGCAAGAATTTAACATCAGGCACTCTTTGAAAAATAATCCAATACCCAGCAGGCATAATTACAGGCTAGCTTTATTAAATAAGGTTGAATCCTTTCTCGTTAAAATGAAATGGAAGGTCCTATTTTTTAAAACAAATATATTAATGCGCGGGACAATGATGGCGTATAACACCTTGGAACAAGAAGATACCCAACAACCGTAGAGGAGTTGTACAATTTCGAAAAAGATCCTTTCGATATCATTGACAACCTGCAATTTAAACGGACGAAAAGCGGCTTTGTAATAAAACCGAAAGTGGAGGAGATTAAAAGGACTATGAAAAATACTAGTCATGGGCGATAAAACCAAAAGTATATATTGAATGAACCCTAATGCCTACAAAAGGAAACTTGCAAACGAATGCACCAAGTTCTATAAGAAACACCAAGTTCTTATGCTAATTCAATTGGCAATGAAGCCAAGGAATCTTTTAATAAAATGTGTGCTGGTAACAAAATCCGTACTCTTTGCGAAAAAGAAACATTCCTCGCTGTGAAAGATCATAAGAAAAACTTCGGTAGTTGTCCTTCATTTTAACTCATTAACCCTTCTAAGCCGGAGCCAGGAGTTATTAGAATAGTTATTCAGAATATCTGCAATTCGCTGTGAGTAGCCATAGAAGGTCAATCACTGGCAAGGCAGCAATGAGGGCGTCACCTGGTTTAATAATATTAAAAATAAAAAAGAACTTGGTCTTCATTACGTATGACATTTGCGATTTCTATCCTTTCATTACTGAGAAATGCCTGAGAGAAGCATTTGTGAATCATACATAAAAAAATCGCAATTATGGCTTTAACATCCCCCAGGGTTCACTAGATGAAGTAGAGGTTTCCGAACTCATTGGAATTTACATATTGAGTAAATTAAATAAATTGGTCCATGGACTATACAGGGATGACGGACTAATGACCGTATCCGCTAATAAAAGAGCCAATGACAGCATTCGGAAAGAGCTCTTTAAAACTTTTAAAGATTTGGTCTTTAAAATTACCGTTGAGGTGAACATGAAAACTGTCTAATTTTTGGTTGCTGTATTAAATCTCACCATTGGCACTGTTTCGCCTTACTTGAAACCTAATAACACCCTCAAATATATAAATACTAAGTCATATATCACCCAATACGTGTTATTAAGCACATACCCATAGGAGCTGAATGCAGGATCTCTCGAAATTCGTCAACTAAAAAGATTTTTCACTGTAATAAAATTGTATACGAAAGGGCTTTGAGAAAGGCGGGCCATAATACCAACTTTGCTTTTTCACCTCTCGCCCGGTCTAAACGTAATACCAGGACCAGGGATCTAATCTGGTTAACCCTCTCTTTAATCTGCAGTTAAAAACTAAAATTGGGAGAGTATCTTTTAAGCTTTTGGATAAACATTTTCCAAAGAACTCTCCATTGGCTAAGGTGTTCAACAGAAATACCGTGAAACTGGGTTACAGTTGCACTGGTAACATGTTCAATATAGTAAAGAACGATAATGTGAAAATTATAGAGGCGGAAATAGGTGGGATGGAAAAAGCAAAGCCATGCAACTGCAGAGATAAAAGTAATTGCCCATTAAGCGGTGAGTATCTTGCAGAGGGAATCGTTTATTCTGCATGTGACAAAAACAGTTTCAAGAGGATATACATTAGTTGTACCGAAGGTCCTTTTAAAAAGAGGTTTTATAAACATGCTATCTCCTTTAGGCTGGAAAGTCACAGAAATGACACCAAACGTGGGGATTGTATTTTGGAGGCGGAGTTAGAGAGATATATGGCAGAAATCCATGTGTAAAGTGGAGTATAATAGGAAAGGTTAAGCCAGGCAAAGTCCGTGGCAAGTGCTGCCGCCTGTGTCAAGAGGCGAAATTGGCTATTGCTACATATCCTAATAGAGATGTTCTGCTGAATGAGAGAACTGAGATGTTGTCCGAGTGCAGGCATTTAAGTAAATATTTTTTTGTTTTGTATGAACCCGAATGAATGCAATGAACCCTATATAAATCCAAAATTAAAAAAAAAATAATCAGTTTGTTTGACGATCGCAAATAGCGTGAAAACCGGGGTCGCAAACTCACATGAATCCAACTAAATATGTTAGCTCTGTGACTGATATTGAGCGCTTTCCAGTAAGTACCGCGCATTGTCACTGCTCGATTTTGAAGGGTGACAAAAACAAAGGCGGGCGATGAGTATACGCTTGCTGGCTAAATTAATTTTGAAGGAAGAAACCCAAGAAAAACAACCATATTTTAGTCTATTTCGGACTGGGTTGCCAGTGTTCGGCCCAGAAGACCAAACTTCTGATGCCTAACCGACGTCCAATGCCACTTCAAGCCGGCTCCTTTCAATCGAAACTCTCACCCACCGTTCGCCAAATTCTGATGAAGAGTTCTCGAATAGCTGCTGTTTTTTTTTTCTGTTTTTTTTTTAACATCAAGTAGAATGCTGAATAATTGAGAATTGATTGCTCATCATAATAACGAGATATTTTGCATGACGCAGGCACATCTCTTCAAATCAATGCCTGCGGATATTTCCAAAGTCGTTACTTAATTGGCCTTCATCATTTAAATCTATAGTACCATATCCCTAAAGAATCTACAAGCAAAAAACTGTTTCTTTTTTCCCCCAGAAGGGGGAGACTCTGCTGATGACATCGGTATTCATAGTTGTGTGAAAAATAATTTTGAACAAAAACAAAACAAAAAAACCATATGTGTCTATATTTCTGAGATGAGGTAATATGTACACTATTTACATTATTCGGACTATTGTCTTCATTTTTGTTGCTATATTTATCACGTCGTTTCGGCCGTTGTATTGCCATAATACTCACTGACTTCTACCGCCTCGTACATTCACATCACACGCCTTGAACTTTAGTATCTGTCTATATTTCTGAGATGAGGTATTATGTACACTATTTACATTATTCGGACTATTGTCCTCATCTTTGTCGCCATATTTATTACACCGTTTCGGCCGCTGTATTCTCCGGCGTCCTTCAGTATCTGTCTATATTTCTGAGATGAGGTCTTATGTACACTATTTGCATTATTCAGACTATTGTCCTCATCTTTGTCGCCATATTTATTACAACGTTTCGGCCGTTGTACGCTCCGGCCTTCTTCAGGTGGTTGGAATGTAGAACCGAAGCCTTTATTCGCTCACTGGCACGTGGAACTAGGACAGTCTACCCCAGTGTGCGAAATAAAGGGTTCAGTTCGACATTCCAACCACGGAGCGTAGAACGGCCAAAACCTTGTAATAAATATGGCGACAAAGACGAGGACAATAGTCTGAATAATGTCAATAGTGTAAAAAAACATAAGTCGTATTAAGATGTATGGGATTAAATAGCCTTACGTGGAAACTAGTCTAAGAGGAGAAAACTTCTAAACTGTGGAAAAGGCAACAGGGGAATATTTCACTATCTTTGATAAAGGATGCATCGCAATTCACATATAATAAAGAAAAAGGAATCTGTGGAGAGCCATGATTCCCTATGTCCTGTAGGAACATGGCATTTAAAAAATGAATTATGTAATATGTGGCTTATACTAGATTTAATTTGCATGTAGTGTACTGCAGTTGAGCTAGAGGTGGAGATCTTCAATTCATCAGATGTCAGTGGTAACACCGACATGTGATCAGATGATCGAACCAGCTCCGTTGAGATGTGTACGCGTGGCTAAGAGCCGTATGGCAGATAGATATGTGAACACGCACGACAGGGAAAGAGACTCGGACATTCTGATAAAAGAGTACATGCTTGGGGGAGGCGTCGAGTGAACACACTGCAGTCTAGTGTTGAATAAAATGTTATTTCATGGCTAGCAAGGCTGGAATGTCACTAGTGCGCAAAAGGGTCGTTACAAAGAGTGAATGTGAAAGACTGAGTATAGGGAGTATTGAGGAAAGAACAGAAGATGAACGGGAGTTAAGAAGATAGAAGATGGCGATTGACGCTGCATTTACTTTTTTTGAAGATTGCAGTTATCAGTGAAGCAAGTAGACGGAAGGGAGTTTCGCAGGCGGGAAGTACGAGAAAATAAATTGTTGGAGAATAAATGGCGGTTACATTTAGCTATTTCAACAGTAAAAAGGCGGGACATAGGTATCAGTCTAGTTTAAATTCACGTAGTTGGGATACCAGGGAAAAAAACTCCTCAGAGAAGATGCCATGGAAATATTTGTAGAAAAAGACAGAGGGAAATCGAGTCACATCGTTGAGGAGGTGACTTAAATCGAGATGCCAAGCCAAGATCGATTACATTGCAGATCCGTCTTTGGAATTTGTGTAGAATCTCAAGGTGTACAGCAGGCCAGAGATGGCAACTGTATTCAATATCCGGACTAATGGTAGATATCAGACGATAAATAACATTCAACCAAGACACAGTGATCCAAATTGAATCCTAACGTTAGATCTATTTCTTTAGATTTAGCGTTTTTGTTTGCTTTTTTTCTTCATTTGCGAGTGAAATAAATTAATAAACCACTCACCTGAATATCTTTGAAAACACAGAAGATCATGATCTATGCAGTTTTTTGGTGGAGTGCTGAATCCATTTTCAGCACTGAATATTTTCTTTAAAACAAATCACCCAGAGCTAGTGTCACTAGCATGCAAGCAGTTACAGAGCGTGAGAGCAAGAATAAAGAGGAGTCTTTGGGAAAATGATAAAGAGAAGAACAAGGATCAAGATCAAGACATCAGAAAATGTCGATTGACATTACATTTAAATATTTTAAGATCATAGCTATCAGAGAAGCAAGTGATAGGAAGGGACTTCCACTGACGAGAGGTGCGAGATAAGAAGCTGTTGGGGTAGAAGAGACGGCTACATTTAGCCGTTTCGACAGTGAAAGGGTGGGACCGTGATGCCAACCTAGTAGCGTGCCTAAATTCATGCAGTTTGGGAACCAGCGAAAGTTGCTCGACGGAGCACTTGCCATGAAAATACTTTTAGAAAAGACAGAGGGAAGCTACAGCAAGTCTGTGAGATAGTGACTGTAGATGGGATGCCAGATCAGGACCTGTCATATAGCATATCCGTCTCTAGATTTTGTCGAGGACCCCGAGATGAACAGCGGGAGGACCAGACTATATATGGCAGCAGTATTCCATGCAAGGATGAATGGCCGATTTGTAGATTTGAAGGATCGGCTCAACCCCAAAGAGATGTCTTAATGTATTAAATACAAAATTTAATCTCTTCTCGGTAATTTAGACACCTCACTGCAGAACAGAATTTCTAGGCGTAAACCCCTTTTTTGAATTGGGTACGTGAACATCATGTTTTAAAGTTCCCCTTAAGTCTTCTTTCTACCTTGTCTCTTCATGACGTAGGCGAACATGGCTCTCGATAATTTTCTATCATTTGTAGCTCTCAACCTTACTATTAATTTACTCAAGCACTCTAGGAAGGTTATGCGTTGTTTTCCTCTGTTCCTCTTACCTTCAATCTGTCTTGTGAATATCAAATTTTCTAAACCTTCTTTCCTCATTATGTGTCCTAGAAATTTCAAGTTTCTCTGCTTGATTTTAAGTATAAATGTCAGTTTTGTTTTCATTTTCTTTAAAACTTCGTCGTTGTTCGGTCTAAGACATTCTCAGCATCCTTCTTTAGATCCACATTTTTGTTGCTTAAAGTCTCTTCTTCATCTGTGAGGAGATTGTTCACCATTCACTGCTATATAGCATGGTTGATATAGTTCAGTACTCTTTTCCTTGTTTTTGACGAAAACAAATAACATTAATATAGTTTATGGAATGGACAAAGGCATTTTTTATGTTTATACATTCTTTTTATAGATACAAATGTTTAAGTAAATGCTCTGTTTATAATAAACAGTATTAACAACATTTATCGGCCTGAATGTCCGAGAAATTTTCATAGAAAATATGCATCCTCCGACAGAAATCTAACCTATATCCTATACGGAACCGTCATATAGCCTGACGTGTTTTTACCGATTGAGCCACAGAGGATCGTTTCGATTAGCAAGGTCGATTTTACTGTTTTTTTTAAACTACAATTTTCCATGATTTTCTCACGTACATTCATATCTGCTCGATGCGTATACAAATGTAAACAAATGACGTCTGACATTATGAAACGGACAAAGTCCGACAATTATTTGAAGACATTTTTATGTTTATCTATAAAAAATAATGTATGAACATAAAAATGTCTTAAATTAATACAATTCCATAATTGGTCTGAAAATCATCCAGGGAAGTGGAAAACCGAAAATGTCGGCCTGTCTTAATTGTGCGAGTCCCACTGTGAAACATTGTCATTGAAAACAATATAGCTATTGATAGAAGTAGGAAAATAAATGATTCGTCTGCAGACATTAACATTTAATTCGAAAAGAAACACGTTTAAGGGTGGCCAGATCGATTTTAACTTAGACTGTATGCTTTTGTTTAAGAAATTTAAAACAGTGAACAATCATTGAACAGAAATTGTTTTGGACGGTAATGGCTTCTCTAAGACGCGGATTCAAAACGAGGCAGATGGGAATGGCCCACGGTTGAGAGAGAGAGAGAGAGAGAGAGAGAGAGAGAGAGAGAGAGAGAGAGAGAGAGAGAGAGAGAGTGAGAGACAGAGACAGAGAGAGTAATGTCATAGTGTGCCTGAACATAATATAGGTTAGGATGGTTTGAAAAGCTCATTACTTTGCAAATTATAAAGAAAATCGTGGAACGCTTTCTCTGCCTACACAAAATTATAATTAACAATTTGTGGGAGATGAAATTCCTCCGATTCCAAGCCTATCCCCAACCTCGTCAAGAGAACACATTGATAAGAATGCTGAGTTGTAATGTGCACACATACAGGCAGACACACACGCACGCACGCACGCATATACGTACAAGCACTCAAACGCACCAACACGCAAACGTATATGCATACACATACGAACACACAGAAATAGACAGGCAAACACACACGTACACATACACACACGCAAAATTACACGTACATGGACGCGCGAACACACACGCAGGCCAGTACACACGCAGGCCAGTACACACGCATGTACGCACACACACATGGACTCGCGTAGACACAGGAACAGGGCGTTGCGTACGATTCCTGAAATCCACGACCAAGGTGTGGAGCAAGCCTGATTGCGGGCCCTGAGTATTGTTTCGGACTCTCAATATCTCAACATTGGCCTTTTTTTTTTCTACCTGCATTTGTTACAAATTAAATTAAGTACAACCGACTTTAAAAGATGAAATATTTCCGTGTATTTTGTCTTCATACTGAAGCCTTTTTATTTTATACCTGGATTTTATTTTGCTTGAATAATAAAATTCATTATTTTTTTTATTCATAATATTTATTAATAAGAAAAAAGCACACCTGTCTATATTTCTGAGATGAGGTATTATATACATTATTTACATTATTCGAACTATTATCCTCATCTTTGTCGTCATGCACAGATGTCCTCAAGGACACATGGCACAGTGGATAAAGGCGTTAGTTAGATCCAGTGACAGAACCCAAAGAGTGTGAGTTCAATACCGGCTAAGGCAGTGGAGAACTTTTAGAGGGAAATCAACAGGAGATAACTGATAACTGATGTCCATTAAAACATCACACGTGGAACTAGAACAGTCTATCTCAGTGAGCGAAATAAAGGCTGCAGTTTGACAATCCAACCACCTGAAGAAGCCCGGAAAGTACAACGGCCGAAACGTTGTATTAAATATGGCGACAAAGATCAGGACAATAGTTTGAATAATGTAAATAATGAAAAATCACAAGTTAATGTTAAAAATTGCAGCAGAACATTGTTGAATTATTTAAGATATAATGATCTATTATAACATGTCTCTAATTTGTATTTAGATATATTGTATTTATTTTCAGTTTTTCTAGTTGAATTTTCACCTATATTGCATATAATCGATTAGGTTACAATATAATTTGTATTTTGACTTCATTCTAGGACCTTTTTGTCGTCCACATCCGTGAATTTGTTTTTCTCAGGAAATGTATATATATATATATATATATATATATATATATATGTAAAAATATATAGAAAATAGGAAAGAACTCGTTAGGTTAATAATCCAAAGTTCTTAAGTATTTTTGTTATTATTTCAAAAAAAATAGTGCTCGATACAAAAGTAGAGCATAAATATAATTATTTATTTAAAAATATAATTCCAGCGCTACATAAGAGTTCTCATGTTTCAAAACAAGACCCGAAATCTTCAATATAATTATTTGAATTAAATTGAATTAAAGTACTAAAGTACTTTAATTCAATTTAATGAATTTAAATTTAAATTGAATTAAAGTACTAAAGTACTTTAATTCAAATAATTATATTGAAGTTTTCGGCTCTTGTTTTGAAACATGAGAACTCTTATGTAGCGTTGGAATCATATTTTTAAATAAATAATTATATATATATATATATATATATATATATATATATATATATATAAACACTGTATAAAATTCACAATTTAAAATTATTTAAACTTGTTCGCAAGAAAAATCACAAGCTGATGTTAACAATTACGCAAACATTTGTGATTTATTTAAGATGGAATGATCTATTATGACATATCTCTAATTTGTATTTACTTGTCATTTTTCTAGTTGTATTGCTCACCTGATTTGCATAGGATTCATTATTGTACATGACTAGCTTACAATAAAATTTATATTTTATATGAATACAACCTTATTATAATTGAAATGTAGAAGAGTCGGGAGCTGCTCTATCAGACATTCGAGGGTGAGAGCCGTATCATAGATTCAGACCAGGCCTAAGAGGCACGACACCCTTGCACCAGCCCTGCACAAATTCACACACACATATATTAATCTGCAAATCGAATAGCAAATTCGCAATTTTATATTTAGTTCCTACTATTAAGCAGCTAGTAGAACTTGCCAATAACATCTGCAATAATATATAATATATATACATATTTATTTTATATATATATATATATATATATATATATATATATATATATATATACACACACACACACACACACATATATATATATATATATATATATATATATATATATATCTTCGAATGAAATATTTTGGAAAAATGTTTTTCTTTTTTTTAAATATTTCATTGTTTTTGCACTGAAAGATTAACTGTCATTATATTGTAGATCAGGAATATCACACCGATAATATTTTTAATAATGTTGTAACGTATCAACTTTTCATCGCCCATAATAATTTAGTTTTATTAGCGAGTCTCTCACAGAAATACAAGCGAACTGCAAGCGAGGGATACACACCAAAAAAGCCATAGAAAAGCATCTCTTGGCTGACTATATTTATGTTTAACCCAGTCTGATAAAACGCACCATATGCGAGAGACCTATTGAAAATCACAAATATTAAACCAAAAATGGAGTATTACCGATATATCTGTCTGGAGCTGCCAAAACTTCACATTGCAGCCTTCATAGACTTAAAAGAGGTTTACGTATAAGCGTATAAGAACATTACCACTATTTCCATGGCGTATAAGAACATTACCACTATTTCCATGGAATGTAGCTAGTCGGAACGACTAGCTACATTCCATAGTTCCCTCAGTTCAAGCGTTTACAGCTACAATACATACATACATACATACATATATATATATATATATATATATATATATATATATATATATATATGAGAAAGTAAGTTTTATATTTATAAGTATATTCTCTCATAATTCCGTAATTATGAGAGGGTCCTATTAAAAATTAGGAGACAAAACTTGTCTAAATTATTAAATTAAATATTTCTTAATGAAAACATTCTGCCTAAATATATGCAATATATCTATATATCTATATCTATCTATATATATGTGTGGTGGGGTATGTATATATACATCCTGTACAAGTAACATATGGAGAAAATAAATTAAGAATGCAACTAGTCTTTTTATTTCGAGTAAATTTAGTTTCACAGTTGCATGATTTTCAAAAAAGCAAAATGAAATCCGAAACATATCACGACAAAGCCACACATCTCCATTGAACTTTTGAAAAGCATATACAGTGTAACCCGGATATAAGAAACCCGGATATAAGAGAGATTTTATCTGGTCCTAAATTAGAGCCTGTGTTAATGTATATATAATAGACCAAACCCGTATATAAGAGAAAACCGGATATAAGAGACTTCTTCTCGGTCCCGACAATATAATTATATATGATTTTACCGTCATTTTAGTTATCCGTTATCGCTATACAAGTACAGTGTAACCCGGATATAAGAGACCCGGATATAAGAGAGATTTTTTCTGGTCCCAAATTAGAGCCATACTTACCTAAACAAAATAGACCAAACCTGGATCTAAGAGAAACCCGGATATAACAGACTTCTCCGTTCTCCGTTCCCGACAACTCTCTTAAAGCCGCGTTACACTGTAACTGTGAAACAGGTAAAGTTACTTTAAATAAATACTCTTAAAGACTCTGGTTGTATTTTCAACCTCTTCGTATCTATTTATTTCTCTCTCTCTCTCTCTCTCTCTCTCTCTCTATATATATATATATATATATATATATATATATATATATGTACATATATGTATATATATATATATATATATATATATTTAAAATTTGTGTATTCAGGCAGCAGATTCTCTTTTAGGTATGGCTGATTGATAAAAAACAGACATTATGTCTGCTAATTTTTATCAAAATCCGTTCATACTCACGAATAACCTTCCGTGTATTGATGTCAACTGTTGAGAGAAATGTGTTATAGCTGTTTAAATTTCTTTTATTTTCATTTCCCAAGTACTTTCGGTCTTCTTCCACGATCATCTTCAGGGGTGCGGTAGTACAAACTAGGTGTTGTTCATTAGTACAAGTATTTATACAAATTTACACACACACATATACACACACACACACACACACACACACACACACACACACATATATATATATATATATATATATATATGTTGGGGTAAGGCATAAATAACAAGTGTTTATAAATCTAACATGTTTTGCTTTTATTTAAGATCGTT
Organism: Acanthosepion lycidas; assembly: GCA_963932145.1. Lineage (NCBI taxonomy): Eukaryota > Metazoa > Mollusca > Cephalopoda > Sepiida > Sepiidae > Acanthosepion > Acanthosepion lycidas. The sequence continues at coordinate 88,783,323 of OZ010590.1, read as the reverse complement.
GGGGAAATAATTGTGAATGAGAAAGTTTAAGTACTTTTAGTTTTGTGTAATGTGTCTTTGTCTTTGTCTTGTGGTATTAATGTGTGTACGGGTATGCGCCTGTGTACGTTTGGACTTTTAGTGTGAGTTTTCTGTCAGTCTGGCTGTATTCGTGTGTATAATTCCTGACGATGGTAATGAGATGTTAGTGTATCTGTGTGTCTATGGATTATATTTATTGTTGGTCTTGCGGGATTTGTGGGTGTGTGCGTCTGTTTCTTTTTGGTAGTGTCCATATTTTCATTGTCGGATGTTTGGTATGGGTGTAAAAGACTTAAGCTCATCGGCCGCAGATTTGCGGATCTTAGATTCCTTAATTCTGGGTCTTATGAAACTTGGTGATATGAAAAATGTTTTTGGCGCACGTTTATCAATGAGAAAGTGTTTATTAGTATCCCTTCTAAATATCTTCTTCGTAGTAAAACTGGCTCTTTTCTTATTATTAGAATGGCGATTTTAAATCGAATATATTTTATTTCTATGTAATACGAAAGAGTTCAGTGAGTTATCTCAACGTAGATCTTTCATATATTCATCGATTCGGGCTTATAGGTTTCTGGTTTGTAGGCATTTAATTTTATAAATCCCGGCATCTCCTGTGGTGTCGGTTGTATGTTTCTTGCTAACTATATCTTTGATCGTCTTGGTGGTGGTGGTTATGATCCTTCATGACAATGCTTGACCAAGTGATGCCAAGATGGATGCTACAAAAGCTTCATGGAATAAGAGACTTTTCCACATTCGATATCTCGAATAATAATTACCAAATTTTCATTCATTTTGGAAATTTCTTTTAAGACATTCCGTTTCAAAGAACATGTCGAAACTGCATTCAAAGATTTCTTGGACTCCGAACCTTTAGAGATTTATCGTAAAGGCAAAAATAAACTTGTAAATCGATGGCAGAAATGAACATAATTTTTAAAAATCACTTGACCGCAAGCAAGGCAATAAAGCCACTCAGATGCAAGGGGTTACTAAGTGTTTGAGAATACAAGAAAAAAACACTATTAACGAGAGAGAACAATAAAAGAACATGAATTAAGAAGACAAAAGATAACAATTGAAATTGCATATACATTTTTAAGCATCAAAGTTGACTGGAAAGCAATAAACCGAAAGAGATTTCCACAAGCGAGAAGTGCGAGCGAAGAAACTCTTAGCATAGAACTCGCGGTAACATCTAGATATTTCAACTGTAAAATTATGAGACCTTGTCGCCAATCTAGTACTGCGCTTACATTTTTAAAGTCTATGTTCTGAGTTCCTATTTTGATTGATTCAGCCATTAATTCAAGTATAAAAGTTTATTCGAAAATAGGCCATTATTTTAAGAACACCCTAATATTTAATAGTCATTTTCAATGGAAACAAGATGGCGCTTGTAGCGTATCTGTTATCGACGTGGAAATTTGGATTAGCGTACCAAATTCAAATTTCAGCTCAGGCTCGCTTTTGTATAAATATCATTGAAAAAGTATGAAGTCAGCTCTTCTTGTCAGCAGTTAGGAGCTTATATTAGTTCAAACTCGGTTCTCTAGCCATGATTGGAAACAAGTCTAGGAGAATGCCAAGTCTGAATTCACAACTGGTTGGCCGAAGGGTTAATCACTCCCTCATCCCCGTAAAAAACTATTTGCTACCAATCGTAGTGAAGCTGTGGCCTTATACTGTAGTTGGGCATCTATAGGATTAACTCACAGACACACACATATATTATTTGATTTTTTATTTACACCATGTATTATATTGTTTACTGTAATGAACATCGGCTACTTGCTAACTGATTCGAACTTTATAAAATGATAAATAATAAGGATTTCCTTATAGATGGTGTAATGACAAAAGTACGCAGCTGTAGACTTTAAGAAAGCTTTATTCAAATATAAGGTTCACGTATGTCCTATTATAGTCCCAGTAAACAGAAATAACGCTCTCTAAGTGGAGAGTAACAAAACAAGTGGAGGCCACTCTTGATTATTCATAATAGTTGGTTCACATATTTTAATAATTTAGTAAATGTTTATAAATTTACGAATAAAAAATTATTTTCATAATTATTTCTTTATGAATTGGTAAATGATAAATATTGCATTGTTTTAGTTTTGATTGTATTAGTTTTAGAGTGTTATAAATATACAATCATTATTCTAAATAAACAATCTAATAAATTATTTATTATTTTTTGTCAATTCTCAAGACCCATAAATGTATAAATTCACGTCATCATAATTTTAGATTTTATTCCAATTCTAATCATCGATTTTTAGAAGGGGTAAAATGTACTTTTGTCACTTTTTTTTGCTTTTTTCGGACATGGAGTTTGTCACTAATTCTATAAAATTTACTGCGATTTTGTATTTAATTGAGAAATGAACGATCTTTTGGTTTTTCTCTCTTCCTTATTTCAAACTTTCCGTCATTAAATTATTCATACTTTTTTTTGGCTTTTGTTTTGGCTTGGAGTTTGCCCATCAAAATGGAGTCTGTTATGCGGCTAGAACGCTAGTGATGTCCTCGCAAAACCCTTCAATGTTTTTCATTTGAACGTTGGAAAAGCCAAATTAGGAAAATAAAAAATGAATTTGATTTCATGCTCGCTGACAAGGCCAGTTACGTTAAACATAGTAAACGCCATAAACAAACATAACAGCAAATTTACCAAAATTCCGAGTAATAAAATGTTTCTCAGAAAGGAAAAAAAAAAAAAAAATCAGAGAGAACATATCAGAATTCCAGAGAGAAATCAAGATCCCAAACTTCAGTGAAACAGGAAAATCATCGAGGAAATTATAAAGAGCCATTTCATAACCTGCATTAAGCAAGCAGAAATAGTAATGCCAAAGGGAGATAACTCAAAAAAACTCAAAAGAAATAAAAGACAGAATTAAATAAACTGATCAGCAAAAGAAAAAAAAATAAGACAAAGAAAGATGAAAAATAATAAATTCAATCTGTATTTGTTCGTATCTTTCGTGTCTGTATCGTTTGCTGACGTTAATTTCTATCCTTGCTTTTTTATTTTTAGTTATAAGTAATGAAACGTTAAAATATACTTAAAATGAATAAAGAGAATTAAAAATTGTGTGAAAACGTTCAGTTGGAAGAAAATGGATGATAATGATGAGGAATCTGACTATAGAACTTAAAAATATATCTGATATTTCTAAAAGTTTGAAGTTCTTATTCTTTCAAGTACCTTTGATAAAAAATTGAATTCAAGTGTTTTTTTCGTACTTAATATTTGAATCGTGTTAAATATTTGTACTGGTTTTAAATTAAAAAAAATCTTTTCAGCCCAAACAAGGCAATAAAGCCACTAAGATACAAGGAGTTACTGAGTGAGAGACGATATGAGAAAAAGAAAACACTAAATAAACATGAATTAAGAAGACAGAAGATAATAAATGTTATTGCATTTAACTTCTTGAAGATCAAAGTTGACTGGAAAGCAGGAAAAGACTTCTAAAAGAGAGAAAGTTTGATAGAAGAAACTGTTAGCATAGAAATTCCGATTACATCTAGCAATTTCGAACTGTAAAATGATGAGACTTTCCCGCTAATCTAGCACTGCGCTTAAATTCATAAAGTGTAAGAGCCCAAGAAGAAAGTCCGTCATAAAAATCACCATGAAAATGTTTATTGAAAAGGCACAGGAAAGTGGGAAAGTAACTGAAGCTGAGATGCCATGTGAGGACCAATAACATTACAGGTTCTTTTTTGTATTTTATTAAGAATCTCTAAATATATAGTAGAACCACTAAACCAGATGTGAAAGCAATGTTCGATGCACGGTCGAATGGTAGACTTAGAAATATGGAAGATAGATTCTGATGGAAAAATGTCTAGAACAACACAACGGACCAGCTTTTCTAGCAGTAGAACTAACAATTGATTCGATGTAATCATTCCACTTTATGCCAGTGGAAAAACGTGTAATCGAGAGGGCACAACGAATGACTCTCCTGGATAGAATCAATCTTTTGAATGGATTACTGATAATTTAAAGACAGATCTCCAGATTCTTTGCCAAAATCATGTGCCAGACATTTGAATGATACCAACTGTGTTTTATGATCGAAAAGACATTGTGATTGAAATTTCAATTCCATAAAATAGTAGACACTGGAATATTGATATATTCAGCGTCATTCAAGTCTATAAAATATACATTGATCAACTACCAAATCCCAAATGGTATCAATAAGTATCTGTCTATATTTCTGAGATGAGGTATTATCTACGCTGTTTACATTATTCGGACTATCATCCACATCTTTTTCACCATATTTATTACAACGTTTCGGCCGTTGTATTGCCATAATCTTCACTAACTTCTACCGCCTCGTACATTCACATCACACGCCTTGAACTTTAGTATCTGTCTATATTTCTGAGATGAGGTATTATGTACATTATTTACATTATTCAGACTATTGTCCTCATCTTTGTGACCATATTTATTACAACGTTTCGGCCGTTGTGTGGCCATAAACTTTACTGACTTCTACCGCCTCGTACATTCACATCACACGCCTTGAACTTTAGTATCTGTCTAGATTTCTGAGATGAGGTATTATGTACACTATATGCATTATTCGGACTATTGTCCTCATCTTTGTTGCCATATTTATCACAACGTTTCGGCCGTTGTACGCCCCTGCCTTCAGGCGCTTGGAATGTCGAACTGACCCGTTTATTGCGGGTTCAATTGTATTGCAAAAGATTACTTGCTTCGATGTAGAAAGACGAGCAGCAGTTGTGAAAGAGGATCCAAGATAGAATTATGATGTTTTTGATGTCATGAGTTAGGTGATATTTCTTCCAATTTTGGGAGAAACAAAATGGAAGGAAACCGAAGGATATATATAAATAAATATAGAAGGGAATGGAAGGAAAACGACATTAGTGCCAGTTAAACTCATATGGTATATACTGGGATCACATTAGATGATGTGCAAATAGACAATATTGACATTGTTCGGACTATCATCCTCATCTTTGTTACCATATTTATCACAACGTTTCGGCCGCTGTACGCTACGGCCTTCTTCAGGTGGTTGGAATGTCGAACTGAACCCTTTATTTCGATCGCTGGGGTAGACTGTTCTAGTTCCACGTGCCATGTCTAATGGATGTCAGTTATAAGTTATCTCCTGTTAATTCACCTTTGCTAATTCTCCACTGCCTTAACCAGGTATTGAACTCACAACTCGTTGTGTCCTGTCACTGGATCTAACCAACGCCTTTATGCACTGTGTCATGTGTATCAATTAGTATCTAAAACGTCTATTAATACAGGTTTTGCATATATTAGACATGGCACGTGGAACTAGAACAGTCTACACCAGCGAGCGAAATAAATGAATCAGTTCGTTATTCAGGAGAAGGCCGGATCGTACAACGGCCGAAATGAGGCAACCAAGATGACGGCAATAGTCCGAATAATGTAAATAGGGTATCAATTAGTATCTAAAACATCTATTAATACACGTTTTGTATATATTAGTAAGGTTCGAGTTCATAGATTGGATTTTTTGAACTTTTAAAAAATTATGCGCCACATCCTTTTATTTAAATAAAGGTGAAGGCACCTAAACTTAGTTTCGAAATTAGAACTTAGATTGTTCGGGTCCATTGAGGTGGTAGATATAAATGCAATTTTTACAAGACTCGATGCATCCTTCTAAATTTGAAGAGACAAATACTTTTGCAAATACAGTTGGACGTGACCTTCTAACAACTGATGGAATAACAAATATGTTACAATTAAGAGTATTGCAAATAATTTAGAAGTCGCTACAGAGAAATCAACAAGGAAATATTCCAAGGGACCTGTAGAATGCACATCAGAAAACATGCCCAACTCGTAAATATCAACTATTTCAAGAGATATCATAAGCGTCTTCCTGGGCGCCTCGACCTGGCGTTATGGTTAACAAGCTTTTCTCACTAGAATAATTACGAGCGAGTCGTGAGTTCGATCCTCACTGAATGCATCATACTTTCGGCCTTGTGCCATATATAAGCTGCGCTAGGAAATGCTCTATAAGAGTTTTTTTGAGCTGCCGATTGTACTACCCGGAAAATTTTATTTTAAGGCGGGTAAGTTATTAAGCACCATGTGAACATAACATTTTTTCTCAAAAAGATGGAAGGATTTTGGTATGTTAATCTATATAAAATAAGCGTTTCTGGGATACCAAGATTGATAAAATCAGAATTTATTCTAAGTTCACCTATCTTACGGAAACTTACGCTCACACTAAGAGATAATAAACATGTTTAAATCATTTTACATGAAGGTGTCGGAGTTAACTCCCCCTTAATTTCCTAATTGTCCAAATTGTTCACTAGAGGACGCTACTCCTAAACTATAAATACTTGAATACTTCGTTCTCTCATCCTATTTTTTCACTTCGATATTTTTGCGGACACTACAACAATGTAGGCTCTTTCAGAAAATACGCGTTTGCCACTGGTACAAAAACGCCATGAAACACACGCACACGAACATTGATTGGCACACGAAATTTCTACACACACACATCAATGTCTTTGTCCCTTTGTAAATTCTGTTGTTGTTTAATACATATACTGGTTTGTATATATATATATATATATATATATATATAGGTCTTGTTTGTTTTCTTTACATTTCTTTGGTTGGACTCAACTTGAGTCCGTCATTATATTGTAGTGGGCTTTATTTTCTATCAGGAATCATACACATGTTTTATTTAACAACACGTATAAACCAACGGTCCACTACAAAGGCAAGGCGATAAAAGTCACAAAAATACAAAGGTTTGCTGCCAATAAAATAAACAGAGGGGACAATAAAATAACATGATTTTAATAAGACAAAAGATGATGATTTACATTGCATTTAAATTTTTGAAGATCGTAGTTGACAGGAAAGAATGGGGCCGGAACGCATTCCACAAGCGTGACATGCGAAAAAAAAAAAGAAAAAAAAAAGCGAACCCCCCACCAAAAAACCAAAAAAACCCCAAAAAACCATTATCATAGAATTAGGGTTACAACTAATCAAAAGTGAAATTATGAGACCTATCAGCCAATCTAGTACAGAGCTTAAATTTCGGGAAGTCTATCATCAGAACAATTACCATGAAAATATAGAAAATGCAAGGAGAATCTATGTTACGACAATGGAAAACTGACAGAAGCGTAGATGCCAAATCATAACCGATGACGTTGCAGATTCTTCTTTGGAATCCGTCAAAGATCTCTAGAATCACACATCTTGAAATTATCTTCTTGAAAATGAACTGGGAAGGTAGTGGAGTAAACAGAAGCCAAGAAAATATAAATTTTATGAGCCACTTCATGATTTGTCGACATATAAAATAAATACTTATTGGATTGTAAATATTTAAAAATCTACTTGCGCGTTAACAGTATTAAATAACATTTACCGACCTGAATGTCCGAGAAATTTTCATAGAACACTCCTTTGTGGCCGAATCGGTTAGGCACGCCCGGCTAAATGGCGGTTCCGTATAGGATGCAGGTTCGAATCCTGTCAAAGGACGAATATTTTCTATGAAAATTTCTCGGACATTCAGGCCGGTAAATGTTATTTAATACTGTTTATTATAAACAGAGCATTTACTTAAATACTTGGATCTATAAAAAGAACGTTAAACATAAAAATGTCTTTAATAAATATGTATATATATATATATATTTGTAAAAATAAAAAGAACAGTGGATTATATATCTTACTGTTCTTTCCTCATATATATATATATATATATATATATATATATATATATATATATATATATATATATATATATATATATATGTAGAAAGAACAGTAAGATATATAATCCGCTGTTCTTATTAATATTTTTATTTTTACAAAATAGTGCTGAATGGAAATTTACAGGGCATTAATATTATAAATTAACTAGTTTAAAATATGTTTTTTTCGCTACACAGTATTAACCATGTTTCAAAAATGGAAGCTAAAAGCTTCAAATTTAATTTTGTAATTAAATTAAAAACATTAGTTCCATTTCATTCTCAAGCGACACACACACATACATTTGTATTTTATTTAATTATTTGCGCATTAAATTAATACTAATTCTCGATATAGCTAAAAAATGTAAGTTTTTCCTGTGCATATATAAATACATAAATATATAGCGATCCACATACAAGCCGGTTTCGCTCGATCACAGATAGACGTCCGATTGCTTCAAGCCGGGATCGAAACTCGACCGATTTGGCATCAGTAATAGATTTTACCGCAAGGATATGGAGACACGGAGAGCTGAGTTCGAATTCCACTCGAGTTTAGTACATTCACTTACTTAGTCTTGGGAAGGTATGAATAAATCCCTTATTTTAACAGCTATTGGTAAATAGCAAGACAGATTCGGTAGACATTCTTAGTGGAATATATATATATATATATATATATATATATATATATATATATATATATATATATATATATATACCGGGTGTAACACCAAAATTACCCAAATCGTGTAACAGAAAGTATTGTCCAATTGTTAGATTCAGCTCTGAACCTTTTTATCCTCGAAATGATTAAAGTTATCTTACTGGAATTCTTCTAACTTTTTTAAACTATTGGGCTCTACTCTGAGCAATAAGACTGTATAATTACTCTCTAAGTTTAACAGAAGAATAGTGATGTAATTGATCATAAATGCAAATGACATATTCATCATTAATTAATCATCAATAAGGATTGGAAGATCATGAAGGATTGAATTAAAGTCCATATATATATATATATATATATATATATATATATATATATATATATATATATATATATATATATATATTATTCCAGGATCATTTTCCAACTTATTCATGACGATCTTCCCCCTCTATAAAGTTGCCACACAGGTTTCACGTACGATTCCATTTTCGAGTCATTTTCACTGTTCTTTGAACTGTCAGAGCTGAAACTTCTCTCTCACGTACCAGACGTCTTATGAATTGAGTTGGATCTTTTCTAATTGAACGCTTTAGCTCTAAGTTGTAATGCTGGTCACTCTTCCTGATGTAACCTCGTGATCCAGTTTTTCTCTATACTGTTCTCTCTTTTTTAAACTTGAAGATGGTAGCCAGAGTATGAATGGCGGTACAATTACTGAAGGCCTTATTCCTCTCAATATTACTTAATTGGTAAGACTGGGTCGGACAAAAAACGATTTTAACCTGTTCTCTTTTTAGCTGAATAACTAGTTTTTTTTTTCAGTGAATTTTTACAACAAATGGTGTCAAGATGGCCAAACGTCTAATCAGAAAACCACGAAAAAGGAAATTAGCTTATTAGATTAGATTATTATACTGTTACACGATTTGGACATTTTTTCTTTTACACCCTATATAATGTATATCGTATTCGAGGATAACTCTACTAGGGCAGATAGCCAGTCGCTATTGCAAACGTTTGCTCAGGCGCATTTGTGTTTATTCAACACCGATAAAGTCTATCTGTGGTTTATACTGCAGCAATGCTGAGCAGACCTTAGTTACAGTTTCTCGGAAATAGCGTGTTATCTAGTGTGATCATCAATTTGAACAAGGCCAGCAAGTTTAAGCCCTCGACTACGATGACTTGTGACTGTGTACTAGCACAGCTATTGACGGGCCCCAAGGTTTCCGTCTAATCAATTTTACTGACAAGGCTTGGGTCAACCCGTGGTAGGGTTTTCAGTCACTTTCCAAAGGTGCCGCATGCTGAGATCAACCCCTCCAGTCCAATAGCATCAGGAAGTCTTCTTCCTGACAAATCGACCATGGTGAGATTCGAACCCCGGTCAGAATGTGAACGTTCCTACCACTACTAATATTGCTTCATATATATATATATATATATATATATATATATATATATATATATATATATATATATATATATATATGAATACTGCTTCATATCTACAATGAAAAATCTCTCATATATATATATATATATATATATATATATATATATATATTTGGTTGGCTTGATGTGAGTTTGTGACCCTGGGTTTCACGCTTTTGCGATCGTCAGACAATATATATATATATATATATATATATATATATATATATATATATATATATATATATATATATATATATATATATATATATGAATACTGCTTCGTATCTCCAATGAAAAATCTCTTTAGTGTGTGCTTTCACAGTGAGTGTCATCTTTACGGTTTTCTTTTGTATCAGATTATGAAGAATATTGTCTGTTTGATTCCAACCACACCAATTTTATTCGTATTAGAATTGGAAGCACTAAACGTAAAGCCAAATGAGCAGCTGGAATCTGAAATAATCTTTTCTTGGAGACTTTGTCTCTTTGATGTTTGCTCTCCATTTTCTCTTGCTTCAATTGTTTTCGTTTGAATGTCTTCTTTTATTTTTTGTTTAATGTCTGATGACACCATCATTCTTTCTTTTCATCGTTACTTATTTCTTCTCTGCTTTCGTGAAGATTGTCCTATTCGTTGCCCATTATTGTGATATTAATTGCTTGTCTTATTCTTAATTTAATATTTTATATTCTTTTCAGGACTTCGGATGTAATCTATGGCTTTTTAATTAGGTTTTCTCCTTTTTTAATTTCTTTTTGTCTTTTACCTTTTTGTTCTTTTATTTCGACTGTCGACGTTTCTATCTTTTATTTTTTTTTCTTTGATTCATTATTGCCAAATAATGCTGAAAAGTACTCGCTCCGACCAGTAATCTTCTTTTATGTGTCGTGTCACTTGTGGATGTGGGCGAACACAGCTCTCCACAACTTCCTATCCCTTACAGCTCTTAATAAGGTTTTGTTTTTTTGTCATCACTCTTACCTCCTCCCATTTTTGCTATCCATTCAAGCTGCCACCCTTTTTCCCTCAATGTCATGTGAGTGTCTAACTCCCCATGTTCTCCTCCCTTATTATGTGTCCGAAATATTTCTGCAGTCTCTTTCTTCTTCTGTGTATAAGTCCCATAAACAAAAGCGTCAAAAAGAGGCCAAACAGCGGAAAATAGGTAATTGCCTTAATAAAAGTTCGCGTAAAGTCATTTGAAGACTGTCAAGGCATTTAGTCGTTATTACGATTATCGAAAAGTTCGCCGTCTGACCAAAAGTCTTCTGCTTCTGTTTGGCGTGCCCATTCACGGCGTGGGCGATCATGCCTCTCCACAATTTCCTGTTTCTTACAGTTAATGTTTGTCTTTTTGACGTCGCTCCCACTCATCGTTCTCTCTAAGCATTCAAGCAGATTTGTCAGGCAGTTGACCCGTTGCCTAACATTTGCCTTCAATCTCATGTGAGCTTCAAATTCTTCAAGTCATCCTCCATTATTTTGCGTCCAATAAATTTCTGCTTCGGATTTCGGTGTCACAATTTCTATCTGTTAAAGCACTTCCAAGTTATTTACACTTTTGTAGTTTCTTTCTATCTACAATTCATAGTCCCAATTTTCGGCTTTTTCAATACACGGAAAATAAAAACAATCCGCTTAATTTACCGTATTTATATCTAACTCATAAAAACGTGACTATTTTAGCTTGACGTGACTTTACCGATGTGGCCACAGAGGTGCGTTCGGTTAGCAAAGTCGAATATACTATATTTAAATTTCAATCTTCCATGAATCTATCACGTACATTCATGTCTGCTCATGGCGTATCAAATGTAAACAAATGACGTCACACATTATGAAATGGACAAAGTCCGACAATTATTTTAAGACATTTTTATGTTTATATATTCTTTTTATAGATACAAATATTTGAGTAAATGCGGTGTTTATAATAAACAGTATTAAACAATATTTACCGGCCTGAATGTCCGAGAAATTGTTATAGAAAATATGCGTCCCCCGACAGGAATCAAACCTGTTTCCTATATAATAATTTGTATCCTATGATAATTTCTCGGATATTCAGGCCGGTAAATTTTGTTAATACCGTTTATTATAAACAGAATTTACTTAAATATTTGTATCTATAAAAAAAGAATGTATAAACATAAAACTGTCTTCAAATAATTGTCGGACTTTGTCCAGTTCATAATGTGTGACGTCATTTGTTTACATTTGCATACGCATCGAGCAGATATGAATGTACGTGAGAAAATCATGGAAAATTGTAGTTTAATAAAAGTAAAATCGACCTTGCTAACCGAAATGCTCCTCTGTGGCGAAATCGGTAAAAGCACATCAAGCTATATGACGGTTCCGTATAGGATACAGGTTCGATTCCTGTCGGAGGACGCATATTTTGTATGACAATTTCTCGAACATTCAGGCCGGTAAATGTTGTTAATACTGTTTATTATAAAATAGAGCATTTACTTAAATAATTGTATCTATAAAAAGAATGTATAAACATAAAAATGTCTTAAAATCAAATGAATAACATTAAAGTTTGACCCTTCTCTTGCAAACACTATAATATCACTACCAATAATGGCAGTAATTATAAAAGGTGAGGTCATGAATTTCCGTACGATCGTGCATCGAAAATCGCTGTCGGTGGCTGGGTTAATTCAATTTGACTTGCTGAATCTCTAACCTCATCGTCCAGGTCGATACTGTTCTGTCCAATCTAAAGCGTTGTTATTGATCCCTTCGGCTGCACGAAATGTGTTCGGACCAATGCCAGCTTGTCCTTGGGTAATTGTAGTTTTCTCTAATCTGATTGAATCTGGCATTTAATTTTAAAATCCGTGTCTAGTCACGTGATTAGCTACATCTGTTAAAATGGCTACCAGAAAATTGATATAGATTAATCCCTGACACAAGGCCGCTTTCGGCCAAGATCTGACGCACGAACAGAAACCGACTTATAGACGTAGTCCCTTATTTGTTTGTGTGTGCGTTTGTTTACGCAATCGTCATATCTCGCACTAAATGTATATGTATTTGTACAAAAGTAGGCTTTATTATGGAAATAAAAAAAAAGGTAATACCAATTTTACCCTTCATAATTAAAAAAAAAAACGACCAATTACCCCCTCACTCAACAGAAATGGAACCAAAAGAATAAATATCAAAATATAAAATATAAAATAAATTTAATTTAAGGTGTTTATTTATCAAATATATGTGATTGTCGTCCGAAGTAACTGATTATTAGAATTTAAAAAATATCCATTCTTATTGGGACCCCACGTTGCATCTTACGACGTGAGCTTTTTTTTTATATCTAGAAAACCTGTAAATAGAATGATTTTCTTAGTTGCTTGACAAAATCGGCGATATTTAAATTTCAAGCTTAGTTTTATGATTGATGAAAACTTAAACGTCTTTCTGGATGTTTGGGATGAGGAGCTATCACTATTTACATTATTTATTAGGTTGGTGCCAAAATAATGTCGTTTTTTGACGTTCAACACATGTGAGAAAACGGCATTATTTTTGCAACCAACCTAATACATGCAAACTATTTTCTTCATCTTTATTACTAGTATCGTAACGTTTCGGCCGTTGTGCTTAGCTTCATCAGGTACTACTTGATGCAGTTAATTCAGGTAGCAAAGCATTGTATATACCTGAGTGGAGCCTTAAACCCACCTGTCTCTCCTTGTCACGCTTGAATGCACTCATCGATTATTTTCTTTTCTACAATGGCTGCTGCTTTTGTGGCTTTGCTTTCATTCTCTTCTTTTCTTTCGAAATAAACACTATATGTAAGGCGTTAATAATTTTCAGGACTGTCCCACGAGACAATATCCTTGTGGATTAAAGTGTTAATTTGGCTACTTATTAGTTGTGTGTTCAATTCCTGGGTCAGGCTGTGCGTACTTAGATTCATTGGGAACAAGCAGAGCATTAATTGAGTAGTACTAAAATAAGAATTACACGAAATATCTCGAAACATGGCCAATGGAAGGAGAACAACCTGCTCCCGTAGAATAAATAAAGGGTTCAGTTTGAAATTTCATGGTGTTTACCTGGATTGACAGACACCTGACGAATGTCAGAGAGCATTCTTGGGCTCTTGATGAAGAACAAGTTTATTCCCTGTCATTTGTAAAGTAAACCTATATATATATATATATATATATATATATATATACATATATATATATTTACAAGTCTATCATTCGCCCGTGTTTTGTAGATTGTTGCCATATCTTGATGCTCCTGCTATGTATTTAGGGATCCTTGATAAAATCCAAAGTGCCTTTAGTATAAATACTTTTACGGCAATTGTTCTTTCCTTTATGGTATGTGGACTTTATGAATTTAAGCGTAGTACTAGATTGGCGGCTAGGTCTCATCATTTTTCAGTTGAAATGGCTAGATGTAACCGTATGTTCTATGTTAACAGTTTATTCTATCGCACTTCTTGCTTGTGGAACTCTCTTCCGGCTTCCGGCTTCCCAGTCAAATTTGATCTTTAAAAATTTAAATGCAATTTTAAATCGTGACCGACTGTTTTCTTAATTTCTGTTCTGTTATTGTTCTGTGTTCTTAAAAAAACTTTTTAAAAAATTTTTCTTATATTCTCTCACACCCAGTAACCCCTTGCGTCTTAGTGGATTTATTGCCTTGCTTGGTGTGAAATAATTAGAAAAGAAAAGAAAAAGAAAACGCAAACCATTGCATCACTTCGCGTTCGTTTTAAGATTACACAACTAAAGGAAGATCAATTTCCAGTCAATTCCTTGTGTTGATTGTTTGTATTCAGACATAATTCTTCTAATGTATCATTCTGTTTTTCCTGCAGCATTTTAAAGTCCTTGAATGTAGCTGTTAATGGTCAGCGCTCCGACGCCCATCAGATCAATGCAGACCTCCCCAAGGTTCGCTTCCAACTCTCTTCCTGTTTCAGATTAATGACCTGCCTAAGTGCATACTCCAATCTCTTGTGCATATTTATGCAGGTAATACAACTTTATATGGATGCACCTCCCAAATGCACATGAACAGAGCCTGGCAGATGGTCATTCCTCTTACTTTGCGCAATAATGGTAAAATTAGCTGGTCACTTTAGATTCCTCAAAGACCAAATTCGTAACGTTCCATCATCACCGAGCAGTCCCTGAATTTCCGTCTATCGCAATGAACGCTTGTTCTCCCGTGAAAGACCTCTGCTTTGAATGCCTATTGGGAAATACGCTTACCCCAGACTTAAAGTGGAACTCATATATATGTATATACGATCCTTTGCTAAAGATGCTGGAATATGGCCGGTTCCCTGTACCGCTCCTGTAAGCACGTAAATCCTCTTGCTATCTAAACGAGAGCAAGATCAAGCCGGAAATAGAGCACTGTTGCCATATTTCATTTTCCAGTCTTAACAGACTTCCATCGCATCTACACGGCCTTGTGGGTGATGAATTGTTTTCCGCCTTACAACCGCTTTCCCACAGACAAAACGCTGTAAGCCTCTCGCTGCTCTGCCGCTATGTCAATGGACAATTTTCTGATGGGTTACATTCCTTCGTTCCACCAAGTGTAACCCTCCCGGCTAAGATCGACCACTCCCCGTGCAGTGAGATGAATCAGGCTCGTTCCATTTGGATTTCATTAGTAAGGAAATAGGTTCCCTTCAGATAAATTCTGATCAAGAACTGTTGTTTTGTAGAACAGAATAATGTTTTCCTGGACACAACAATGAAAAAACCGCCTTCAGTAACCCTCTTCCATGAATGGCCTTCAGGCCTTGTCTCGGACAAACATTAAAAAAAAGGGTTTACTTTACATGATCATTGAAAACCTATTATTAAGACTAACATATTATTAGGATAATTGTTTTTGTCGGCCTCATTCATATTCTGACTCGAAAAATACAGCATTTTATTTTTTATGTATTGTGTCTCTTCAGAACATGGCCGGTCATGGCTCTTCACAACTTCTTATTCTTTGTAACTCAATGATTATCTCCTTACTATCCTTCCAATTTTTCCTGTATATCCCCATAATCTGAATTTCTTAACAACTGTTACGTTTATATAACAACTTTATTCAGTAACCCTCTACCTTGAGTGGCACTTTGGCCTTATACTGGGCAAAAAATTATTTTCAAAAATCTTTTTTAACCAATTCACCCCAAGTCTGGCGATAATTTCACTAAAATGCAAGAGGCTACTGGAAGTGACAAGGAATGAGAAAACTATAAGAGGAAATAAAAATCCAATCCTAAACAGGAAAGATGGGGTAAACCTCTACTCCTGTTCAAAAGACCGGAAAGGAGTGTGAACCGGGCGATAGGCGAACCTATCTATTCCTGCCATTCTATTACTCGTTAGGAAGGTTACTCGCTGTTTCTCTCTGTCCAGTATGCCTTGTGGTTGTCATATTCTCTAAGCCATCTATCCTCATCATGTGCCATAGAATTTTCAGTTGCTTAAAAAATTACGTTCTTTTATGCTAGCTTTTCAAAACAAGGTTACTCTTACGATTGGAAAGTAATTGGCGATTTTTCAGTTTACATCAGTTATTAAGTCATCGGAACAGAGTAATTAATTTTTATTTTAATCCGATGACAGTTGCTTGTTCTTATAAATCTAGACATGACAGGAAAACTGTAGTGATATGGGCAGACTGTAATAAATTGTGGCATTAGTAATACCAGATTAAAAGCTGATACGGGGGCGAACATTTGCTAATGGTAGTAATAGAAAAATACGTTGATTCAATTAAAAAAAAACATCGAAGAAAAAAATAAAGGAATCCCCTACAAATCTTAATCGTTGATTAATATACTTTACTACACATATTAATACTGCCTTTGCTACTAGTTATTTACCAGTGGGCGTTTGTTTATGTGATCTTTATATTTTGCATTGAATGTATAGGTATTTATATCCTTCACTAAATGGATAGGTATATATATATCCTCACTAAATATGGACACCCTGTATATTAGGTTGGTGCAAAAATGATGACGTAATAATGTCGTTTTCTGACGTTAAAAAATACGTCAAAAAACGACATTATTACGTCATTATTTTTGCACCAACCTAATATAAAAATATCCATTTCTTTTCTTTACAGATTATTAGGAAGTGTTATAAGAAAAATGACACACTAATTCGAATAGCGAAAGATGACTTCCAAACCGTCTTCTTCTTCTTCTTCTTCTTCCACCACCACCACCCATCTTCCTCCTCCGCCTCTTCTTCGTCCACTTCTTCTTTTGCTTCCACCACCACCACCTCTTCTTCCTCCTCCTCCTTGTCCATTTTTCTTCTTCTTCTTCTTTCTAATCCTCCTCGTCTACATCTTCTTTTTCTCCATAACGCTCCTCCTCCCCCTCACCTCTTCTTTTTCTCCCTCCTCCTACACTATCATCTCTTCTTCCTCCTCCACCTCATCCACCTCTTCTTTTTCTTCTTCTGCTTCCCCCTCCTCCCTTACCTCTTCTTCTTCCTCCTCCTCCGCGTCCACCTCTTCTTTTTCTTCTTCCTTCACTTCTTCCCTCACCTCTTCTTCTTCTTCTTCTTCTTCTTCTTCTTCTTCTTAATCCTACTCCTCCACTGTCATCTCTTCTTCCTCCTCCTCCTCGTCGTCGTCGTCGTCCACCTCTTCTTCATTTACTTCTTCTTCTCCTCCTTCTCCCTCATGTCTTCTTCTTTCTCCTCTTCTATCATCATCTCTTCTTCCCCCTCCTCCTTGTCCACTTCTTCTTTTCTAACACTGATAAATTCCGTTTTTCTTGTATTTTTCATGAAGCATATTTTCTCGCATATCATCCGATTGTGGCTACAGTCACATATGGAATACAAACTGGTTATTTAGAATTAATTATTGCCATTCTATTTGTAACTAAGAGTACCTTTTTCCTCACAAGATTTATTTACTAAATATACATGGTAGGAAGACAGAATATAGTATTGTTAGTAAGCGTAAAAGGTCAAAACGCGGACTACAAAATTGAGATATCAAGTTCAAGCGAGTTTAAATATCTGGAACATTTTTTTAACAGACGAAGGAAAATATGACAACGAAATCTCATTGTAATCGCAAAAGATGCCCTCCAAAAACTAAAGAAAAATACAAAGAAACTGTGGAATTTCGCTTGAAACAAAGAAAAGTGTGCTGAACTGCTATAGAATATTAAGCTTCCTATGTGGCAGTGATTGCTGATCAACTTCCTCACTTCCTGAAGAAGAGACTTTGGACAGTAGAAATGTATTTCTGCTGAATTTGCTGAGACAGAACCTCTGAATAATTAGGAAAGTTAAAATGAAAAGGACAATTCGAATTAGTATGAGAAAGCGATAATTAACACATATTGAAGAAAGAAGGATTGAAATATTTAACACACAAGGAGCATATAGAACTCAAGTGTGATAGAAGGTAGGAGTGAGTAACATGGCTAACGAGCATACATAAATGGATGAAAGAAATGGATGGCAGGATATGGACTGGGAGAGGTATTAAGAAAACAATCATTGCTTAGAGCTACAAAGGATAGGAAGTTGTAGAGAGCCATGATCAACCTACCTAACGAGAGGGTGTAAATGAATGGAGAGAAATGATCCCCTGTCTAATAAAGAGACACGGTACATGGAAGAAGAAGAAGAAGAAGAAGAAGAAGAAGAAGAAGAAGAAGAAGAAGAAGAAAATGAAGAAGAAAAAGAAGAAGAAGAGGAAGAAGATAAAGAAGAAAATGAAGATGATGAAGAAGAAGAAAAAGAAGAAGAGGAGGAAGAAGATAATGATGATGAAGAAGAAGATGAAGAAGAAAAAGAAGAAGAAGAGGAAGATGAAAAAGAAGTAGAAGAGGAAGATGAAAAAGAAGTAGAAGAGGAAGAAGAAGAAGAAGATAAAGAAGAAGAAGATGAAGAAAATGAAGAAAATGAAGAAGAAGAAAATGAATAAGAAGATAAAGAAGAAAAAATGAAGAAGATGATGATGAAGAAGATAAAGAAGAAGAAATAAAAAAGAAGGTGAAGAAAAAGATAAAGATAAAGAAGAAGAAGAAGAAGAAGAAGAAGAAGAAGAAGAAGAAGAAGAAGAAGAACTTGATAAATCATTTTCTGAAGAAACTTTGGTCTTTGACTAGAGACTATATTATATATTTAATATATTTAATTGTGCATCTATGTTCTGGGGTGTGGTTCATTTCCCGAATGCGTCTCCTTCTGTGTGTTTAGAAATGCTTTAGTTAGAAAAACATGTTCAACCAAGGAATAGGAAAATAAATAGTTTTTTTTTCGGTTTCCTATTTTGGGCAAAAATGGATGCTCGCTCACATTCACATTCCTTATTTATCGACCTAAGAATCGATCGTCTGACCATGTTTTACTTTCTACCTTTACGATCAAACAATAGAAATGTGCTTAATTTTTGCCTGAATTTTTGGAGATGAGCAATCATCATCACTCTACATCAGTTCATTCGGACTCTTATCCTTATACTGGCAGTTTGACATTCACAGCGTTTCGAACGATCATCAAGGTGAAAATGGCTGGATTTATACACTTTTTAAAATTTATTAATTAATATTGATTATATAAATATATTAGGTTGGTGCAAAAATAATGTCGTTTTATCACAAAGTAATATATGTGAAAAAACGACATTATTTTTGCACCAACCTAATATATATATATATCACTTTAGTTATAATTCTTTCTCCGTCTGCTCTATCTATCTATCTATCTATCTATCTATCTATCTATCTACTTATCTATCTATCTATCTATCTATCTATCTATCTATCTATCTATCTCAGTCTTTTCATATCTATCTATCGATCGATCTAAATCATTCGGTTCATATCCATCTATCTAAATCTGCTCATATCTATCTATCTATCTATCTATCTATCTATCTATCTATCTATCTATCTCAGTCTCTTCATATCTATCTATCGATCGATCTAAATCATTTTGTTCATATCTATCTAAATCTGCTCATATCTATCTATCTATCTATCTATCTATCTATCTATCTATCTATCTATCTCAGTCTCTTCTCTATATCTATCTATCGATCGATCTAAATCATTTTGTTCATATCTATCTAAATCTGCTCATATCTATCTATCTATCTATCTATCTATCTATCTATCTATCTATCTATATATCTATCTATCTCAGTCTCTTCTCTATATCTATCTATCGATCGATCTAAATCATTTTGTTCCTATCTAAATCTGCTCATATCTATCTATCTATCTATCTATCTATCTATCTATCTATCTATCTATCTATCTATGTCAGTCTCTTCTCTATATCTATCTATCTATCTATCTATCTAAATCATTTTGTTCATATCTATCTAAATCTGCTCATATCTATCTATCTATCTATCTATCTATCTATCTATCTCAGTCTCTTCTCTATATCTATCTATCGATCGATCTAAATCATTTTGTTCATATCTATCTAAATCTGCTCATATCTATCTATCTATCTATCTATCTATCTATCTATCTATCTCAGTCTCTTCTCTATATCTATCTATCGATCGATCTAAATCATTTTGTTCCTATCTAAATCTGCTCATATCTATCTATCTATCTATCTATCTATCTATCTATCTATCTATCTATCTATCTATCTATCTATCTATCTATGTCAGTCTCTTCTCTATATATATCTATCTATCTATCTAAATCATTTTGTTCATATCTATCTAAATCTGCTCATATCTATCTATCTATCTATCTATCTATCTATCTATCTATCTATCTCAGTCTCTTCTCTATATCTATCTATCGATCGATCTAAATCATTTTGTTCATATCTATCTAAATCTGCTCATATCTATCTATCTATCTATCTATCTATCTATCTATCTATCTATCTCAGTCTCTTCTCTATATCTATCTATCGATCGATCTAAATCATTTTGTTCATATCTATCTAAATCTGCTCATATCTATCTATCTATCTATCTATCTATCTATCTATCTATCTATCTATCTATCTATCTATCTATGTCAGTCTCTTCTCTATATCTATCTATCTATCTATCTAAATCATTTTGTTCATATCTATCTAAATCTGCTCATATCTATCTATCTATCTATCTATCTATCTATCTATCTATCTATCTCAGTCTCTTCTCTATATCTATCTATCGATCGATCTAAATCATTTTGTTCATATCTATCTAAATCTGCTCATATCTATCTATCTATCTATCTATCTATCTATCTATCTATCTATCTATCTATCTATCTATCTAAGTCTGTTTATATCTATCTATCTATCTATCTATCTATCTATCTATCTATCTCAGTCTGTTCATATCTATCTATCTATCTATCTATCTATCTATCTATCTATCTATCTATCTCAGTCTGTTCATATCTATCTATCTATCTATCTATCTATCTATCTATCTATCTATCTAGTCCATTCTATCCTTATCTATCTAATAGTTTGTCATGTTTTCTTTAGGTTTATCTCTTTGTCCCTTATCGCTCTCCTTCTTCTGAGTACAGTAACATATTAGACAAAATATCTGATAATATAGTTACGGCTCTCTTTCTCTTTTTATCTCTCCTCCCCTCTCTCTCTTTCTACATAAATTTTGAAACATTTTTGGTGTTTGGTTAAATTAAAACATTCTACTAGGAAAGTTAGTGCCCTGTTCTAGAGAATTATTTCTTTTCAGAACCTATCTTATATATTTATAGCTCTACTTATTCGTCAATACATTGGATATTATTGTCACATATGTTTTGGTACTTCTGCAAGATATTTAGAGATTCTTGATAAAATATAAAGGGGAATTGACAATGCCATTGGTTCTGGTATCTCAGCTTCAATCCCTTCCCACTGCCGTAATATAAATTCCCTGTGTCTTTTCTATAATTACTTTCATGCTAATTGTTCTGATGAGCTTCTATATTTTATGAATTTAAGTGCAGTACGAGATTGGCGGAAAGGTCTCATCATTTTACAGTTGAAATCGCTAGAAGTATCATTAAGTTCTATGTTGATCTTCAACACTAAATGCAATGTTAATCATTTTCTTCTGTCTTCTTAATTCTTGTTTTTTGTCCTCTCTCTTTAATTGTAGATTTATGAATTTAAAGCGCAGTAATAAATTGGCTGAAATGTTTCATCATTTTAGAGTTGAAATGGCTAGAGGTATCCGTAAATTCTATCGTGAGCTTTCAAAATTGAAAAGCAGTGTCAATCGTTGTCGTCTCTCTTCTTAATTTGTTTTGTTATTATTTTCTCTCCTTAATATGTTTTTCTACTTTTCTCATATTCTTTAACACTCAGTAATCCCTTGCGTTGTAGTGGCTTTATTTCCTTGCTTGGTTTGAAATGATTAAAAAAAAAACATTTTTCGTTTTTAGAATCAGTTATGAAATCCGTTATCTCTTATTTTTCCCCTCATTGTTTTCTTTTCCAATGTTACTTTTTCGCCATTCTTGTTTTTCGGAACAACCCTATTCATGCTATATTTTTCTCCTTACATGTATTGATTCAATTGCATGTAACGTTATGAATTTTAATTTCTCTTTTCGTTTTCACCATTTCCCATTTTTTCGTGCGTTCCAATTTACTATTGCTTCCTATTTCAAGTTTTGCTCGTGTTTCTTTTCATATATTTGCATTAATTTTTAGGTCTACAAAAGAACTATTTCTAATTTTCATTTTCTTCTCTCATCCTTTATTTTCATTTACATCTTTTAAAATCATTTTCTAGTTTACTTCCAACATTTTCTATGGTTTCTTTTGTATCCTTTTTTTATTGTTAAATTTTCTGTTGGTTCTTTTTTTTTCAACTGTTTCCTTTTTCCATTTATCCTTAAGACTTTGTTTAATTTTTCCATTTTCTTTTCCTACGGTTTCCTTTTTCTATTATTTTCCTATTCCCTCCTTTTATTTTTCGGTTGTTTCCTTTCCACATCCTTTACTTTTTTTATATAGTTTCATTCCTTATTGTTTCGTTTTTCTATTATTTTCCTTTTCCCTCCTTTTATTTTTCGGCTGTTTCCTTTTCACATCCTTTACTTTTTTTTTTATATAGTCTCATTCCATATTGTTTCGTTTTTCTATTATTTTCATTTTCCCTCCTTTTATTTTTCGGCTGTTTCCTTTTCACATCCTTTACTTTTTTTTATATAGTTTCATTATTGTTTCGTTTTTCTATTATTTTCATTTTCCCTCCTTTTATTTTTCGCTTGTTTCCTTTCCACATCCTTTACTTTTTTTATATAGTCTCATTCCTTATTGTTTCGTTTTTCTATTATTTTCATTTTCCCTCCTTTTATTTTTCGCTTGTTTCCTTTCCACACCCTTTACTTTTTTTTATATATAGTCTCATTCCTTATTGTTTCGTTTTTCTATTATTTTCATTTTCCCTCCTTTTATTTTTCGGTTGTTTCCTTTCCACATCCTTTACTTTTTTTATATAGTTTCATTCCTTATTGTTTCGTTTTTCTATTATTTTCATTTTCCCTCCTTTTATTTTTCGCTTGTTTCCTTTCCACATCCTTTACTTTTTTTATATAGTTTCATTCCTTATTGTTTCGTTTTTCTATTATTTTCATTTTCCCTCCTTTTATTTTTCGCTTGTTTCCTTTCCACACCCTTTACTTTTTTTTTATATAGTCTCATTCCTTATTGTTTCGTTTTTCTATTATTTTCATTTTCCCTCCTTTTATTTTTCGGCTGTTTCCTTTTCACATCCTTTACTTTTTTTTATATAGTTTCATTATTGTTTCGTTTTTCTATTATTTTATTTTCCCTCCTTTTATTTTTCGCTTGTTTCCTTTCCACACCCTTTACTTTTTTTTTATATAGTCTCATTCCTTATTGTTTCGTTTTTCTATTATTTTCATTTTCCCTCCTTTTATTTTTCGCTTGTTTCCTTTCCACACCCTTTACTTTTTTTTTTATATAGTCTCATTCCTTATTGTTTCGTTTTTCTATTATTTTCATTTTCCCTCCTTTTATTTTTCGCTTGTTTCCTTTCCACATCCTTTACTTTTTTTATATAGTTTCATTCCTTATTGTTTCGTTTTTCTATTATTTTCATTTTCCCTCCTTTTATTTTTCGCTTGTTTCCTTTCCACACCCTTTACTTTTTTTTTTATATAGTCTCATTCCTTATTGTTTCGTTTTTCTATTATTTTCATTTTCCCTCCTTTTATTTTTCGGCTGTTTCCTTTTCACATCCTTTACTTTTTTTATATAGTTTCATTATTGTTTCGTTTTTCTATTATTTTCATTTTCCCTCCTTTTATTTTTCGCTTGTTTCCTTTCCACATCCTTTACTTTTTTTATATAGTTTCATTCCTTATTGTTTCGTTTTTCTATTATTTTCATTTTCCCTCCTTTTATTTTTCGCTTGTTTCCTTTCCACACCCTTTACTTTTTTTTTTATATAGTCTCATTCCTTATTGTTTCGTTTTTCTATTATTTTCATTTTCCCTCCTTTTATTTTTCGGCTGTTTCCTTTTCACATCCTTTACTTTTTTTTATATAGTTTCATTATTGTTTCGTTTTTCTATTATTTTCATTTTCCCTCCTTTTATTTTTCGCTTGTTTCCTTTCCACATCCTTTACTTTTTTTATATAGTTTCATTCCTTATTGTTTCGTTTTTCTATTATTTTCATTTTCCCTCCTTTTATTTTTCGGCTGTTTCCTTTCCACACCCTTTACTTTTTTTTTATATAGTCTCATTCCTTATTGTTTCGTTTTTCTATTATTTTCATTTTCCCTCCTTTTATTTTTCGGCTGTTTCCTTTTCACATCCTTTACTTTTTTTTATATAGTTTCATTATTGTTTCGTTTTTCTATTATTTTCATTTTCCCTCCTTTTATTTTTCGCTTGTTTCCTTTCCCCATCCTTTACTTTTTTTATATAGTTTCATTCCTTATTGTTTCGTTTTTCTATTATTTTCATTTTCCCTCCTTTTATTTTTCGCTTGTTTCCTTTCCACACCCTTTACTTTTTTTTTTATATAGTCTCATTCCTTATTGTTTCGTTTTTCTATTATTTTCATTTTCCCTCCTTTTATTTTTCGGCTGTTTCCTTTTCACATCCTTTACTTTTTTTTATATAGTTTCATTATTGTTTCGTTTTTCTATTATTTTCATTTTCCCTCCTTTTATTTTTCGCTTGTTTCCTTTCCACATCCTTTACTTTTTTTATATAGTTTCATTCCTTATTGTTTCGTTTTTCTATTATTTTCATTTTCCCTCCTTTTATTTTTCGCTTGTTTCCTTTCCACACCCTTTACTTTTTTTTATATATAGTCTCATTCCTTATTGTTTCGTTTTTCTATTATTTTCATTTTCCCTCCTTTTATTTTTCGGTTGTTTCCTTTCCACATCCTTTACTTTTTTTATATAGTTTCATTCCTTATTGTTTCGTTTTTCTATTATTTTCATTTTCCCTCCTTTTATTTTTCGCTTGTTTCCTTTCCACATCCTTTACTTTTTTTATATAGTTTCATTCCTTATTGTTTCGTTTTTCTATTATTTTCATTTTCCCTCCTTTTATTTTTCGCTTGTTTCCTTACCACACCCTTTACTTTTTTTTTATATAGTCTCATTCCTTATTGTTTCGTTTTTCTATTATTTTCATTTTCCCTCCTTTTATTTTTCGGCTGTTTCCTTTTCACATCCTTTACTTTTTTTTATATAGTTTCATTATTGTTTCGTTTTTCTATTATTTTCATTTTCCCTCCTTTTATTTTTCGCTTGTTTCCTTTCCACACCCTTTACTTTTTTTTTATATAGTCTCATTCCTTATTGTTTCGTTTTTCTATTATTTTCATTTTCCCTCCTTTTATTTTTCGCTTGTTTCCTTTCCACACCCTTTACTTTTTTTTTTATATAGTCTCATTCCTTATTGTTTCGTTTTTCTATTATTTTCATTTTCCCTCCTTTTATTTTTCGCTTGTTTCCTTTCCACATCCTTTACTTTTTTTTATATAGTTTCATTATTGTTTCGTTTTTCTATTATTTTCATTTTCCCTCCTTTTATTTTTCGCTTGTTTCCTTTCCACATCCTTTACTTTTTTTATATAGTTTCATTCCTTATTGTTTCGTTTTTCTATTATTTTCATTTTCCCTCCTTTTATTTTTCGCTTGTTTCCTTTCCACACCCTTTACTTTTTTTTTTATATAGTCTCATTCCTTATTGTTTCGTTTTTCTATTATTTTCATTTTCCCTCCTTTTATTTTTCGGTTGTTTCCTTTCCACATCCTTTACTTTTTTTTATATAGTTTCATTCCTTATTGTTTCGTTTTTCTATTATTTTCATTTTCCCTCCTTTTATTTTTCGGCTGTTTCCTTTTCACATCCTTTACTTTTTTTTTTTATATAGTCTCATTCCTTATTGTTTCGTTTTTCTATTATTTTCATTTTCCCTCCTTTTATTTTTCGCTTGTTTCCTTTCCACACCCTTTACTTTTTTTTTATATAGTCTCATTCCTTATTGTTTCGTTTTTCTATTATTTTCATTTTCCCTCCTTTTATTTTTCGCTTGTTTCCTTTCCACACCCTTTACTTTTTTTTTTATATAGTCTCATTCCTTATTGTTTCGTTTTTCTATTATTTTCATTTTCCCTCCTTTTATTTTTCGCTTGTTTCCTTTCCACATCCTTTACTTTTTTTATATAGTTTCATTCCTTATTGTTTCGTTTTTCTATTATTTTCATTTTCCCTCCTTTTATTTTTCGCTTGTTTCCTTTCCACACCCTTTACTTTTTTTTTATATAGTCTCATTCCTTATTGTTTCGTTTTTCTATTATTTTCATTTTCCCTCCTTTTATTTTTCGGCTGTTTCCTTTTCACATCCTTTACTTTTTTTTATATAGTTTCATTATTGTTTCGTTTTTCTATTATTTTCATTTTCCCTCCTTTTATTTTTCGCTTGTTTCCTTTCCACATCCTTTACTTTTTTTATATAGTCTCATTCCTTATTGTTTCGTTTTTCTATTATTTTCATTTTCCCTCCTTTTATTTTTCGCTTGTTTCCTTTCCACACCCTTTACTTTTTTTTTATATAGTCTCATTCCTTATTGTTTCGTTTTTCTATTATTTTCATTTTCCCTCCTTTTATTTTTCGGCTGTTTCCTTTTCACATCCTTTACTTTTTTTTATATAGTTTCATTATTGTTTCGTTTTTCTATTATTTTCATTTTCCCTCCTTTTATTTTTCGCTTGTTTCCTTTCCACATCCATTACTTTTTTTATATAGTTTCATTCCTTATTGTTTCGTTTTTCTATTATTTTCATTTTCCCTCCTTTTATTTTTCGCTTGTTTCCTTTCCACACCCTTTACTTTTTTTTATATAGTCTCATTCCTTATTGTTTCGTTTTTCTATTATTTTCATTTTCCCTCCTTTTATTTTTCGGCTGTTTCCTTTTCACATCCTTTACTTTTTTTTATATAGTTTCATTCCTTATTGTTTCGTTTTTCTATTATTTTCATTTTCCCTCCTTTTATTTTTCGCTTGTTTCCTTTCCACACCCTTTACTTTTTTTTTTATATAGTCTCATTCCTTATTGTTTCGTTTTTCTATTATTTTCATTTTCCCTCCTTTTATTTTTCGCTTGTTTCCTTTCCACATCCTTTACTTTTTTTATATAGTTTCATTCCTTATTGTTTCGTTTTTCTATTATTTTCATTTTCCCTCCTTTTATTTTTCGGTTGTTTCCTTTCCACACCCTTTACTTTTTTTTATATAGTTTCATTCCTTATTCTTTCGTTTTTCTATTATTTTCATTTTCCCTCCTTTTATTTTTCGGTTGTTTGCTTTTCACATCCTTTACTTTTTTTTATATATTTTCCTTCCTTATTGTTTCGTTTTTCTATTATTTTCATTTTATGTCCTTTTATTTTTCGGTTGTTTCCTTTTTACGTCCTTGACCTTTTTTATATAGTTTCATTCTTTATTGTTTCCTTTTTCTATTATTTTTCTTTCCCATCGTTTCATTTTTCGGTTGTTTCCTCTTTACATCATTTACTTTTTATATACTTTCATTTTTATTGTTTCTTTTTTTTTATCGTTTAACTATTTATATAGTTTAATTCTTTATTGTTTCGTTTCTTCTACTATTTTCATCTTCCCTCGTTTTATTTTTCGGTTGTTTTCGTTTTACATCGTTTACTTTTTTATTTAGTTTCATTCTTTAATGTTTCCTTTTATCCATTATTTTTTTACCACGATTTCCTTTTCTATTGTTACCTTTTTTGATTGTTTCCTTCTTCCTTTTGTTTACGTTTTCCATTGTTTCATTTTTCGATTGTTCATTTTTGGGGATTGTTTTCTTTTTACGTTGTTCCTTTTCCATTGTTACCTTTTTCGCTGGTTTCCTTTTTGCATTGTTTCTTTTTTCGATTGTTTCCTTTTCCGAATGTTTCCCTTTTACTCCTTTTGTGTCTGTTTCCTTTTTAACATTGTTTCCCTTTTTCCATGTAATAAGGAATCATTACATTTTTTCCTTATTTCTATTTGTCTTTTCATTTTGCCACATATTCTACGTAGAAATATTCATTCTTTTTTTAATGTCCTTTCTTTTCTCGTTATATTTATTTTTTCGATTACAAGTTTCTTATAGAAAGTTATTTTCTCATTTCGTTTTTACCCTTTCTCTGCTGTTTACATTCTCCACTGTTCACTTTTCATGTCCTTTCCTTTTTATTTGGCCCTAAAAATTGTTGACTTTTCCTGAATACTGTTTAACTTATATTTATTTATTCATTATCAAGCTATTTTTTTCGCAATTCATTTCTGTTATATAGGAATAAAATGTCGCTGCCGACACTTGAGTTTGAACCTGTCGCATGGCGTCTAGATTGATCATTCTTTCTAGTCTATCCTCTATTACTATTCGGAACTCTATTTCTACTCCATTCTCTATAACTATATGGACCGCTATTCTCTACTTTATTCACTATACTATTTCTCTATTCGGATCACTATACAGATTACTATTCGAGCGAGTATTTTCGAGCAAGTACTATTAGTGCAAGTAATATTCGAAGGTGTCTGACACCAGTATTGTTCAACGGCATTACTACGGTGTAATTGCGATTATAAAGTCACTATTACAAGGAGCATTACGAAAGCGACAACGAGTATTCGTTTGCATTACAAAAGTGGCTACAATTGTTCGTTGAGATCACAAAAGTTTCCACAGAATTCTTTTTTTCGAAAATATATTCGAAGCATGATCTATTGCTACATTTAAAAAAAAAAAATAGAAATCATTATTAAATCATTAATATTTTTCAGATGTCACATTTAGTCTTAACCGAGCGAAATCTGATCTATTTCCTACCTTTTACGTCACCAGTACTCTACAGACATGTCACGCAACTCAGCATGTGCTTTCGCGCCATTTTCTCAATCGGTGAACCGGACGTTGATCGATCGTTAGTTATGATGCCATTCTCTTGTATTGTGTATATACACGAAAAGTGTTTCTGCAGATATAGATTGATATGAGCAAGAATATATATATATATATATATATATATATATATATATATATATATATAGAGAGAGAGAGAGAGAGAGAGAGAGAGAGATGTGTGTGTGTTTGTGTGTAAGTGAGGTGTGCATGCACGATTATATACGCCAATGGTAATATCATACTGACTCTGTCAATATTTCTGAGATGAGGTATTGTAACTATTTACACTATTTAATTTTTTTCACTGTTATCCTCATCTTTATTGTCATATTAACAGTCTATATTTCTGAGATGAGGTATTGTAACTATTTACATCGTTTGGACTGTTGTCCTCACCTTTATTGTCATATTCACAATCTATATTTCTGAGATGAGGTACTGTAACTATTTACACTATTTATATTCTTTGGACTGTTGTCCTCATCTTTATTGTCATATTCACAGTCTATATTTCTGAGATGAGGTATTGTAACTATTTACACTATTTATATTCTTTGGACTGTTGTCCTCATCTTTATTGTCATATTCACAGTCTATATTTCTGAGATGAGGTATTGTAACTATTTACACTATTTACATCGATTGGACTGTTGTCCTCATCTTTATTGTGATATTCACAGTCTATATTTCTGAGATGAGGTATTGTAACTATTTACACTATTTACATTGTTTGGACTGTTGTCCTCATCTTTATTGTCATATTCACAGTCTATATTTCTGAGATGAGGTATTGTAACTATTTACACTATTTACATTGTTTGGTCTGTTGTCCTCATCTTTATTGTCATATTCACAGTCTATATTTCTGAGATGACGTATTGTAACTATTTACACTATTTACATTGTTTGGTCTGTTGTCCTCATCTTTATTGTCATATTCACAGTCTATATTTCTGAGATGAGGTATTGTGACTATTTACAATGTTTACACTGTTCGGAGAGTGGTCCTCATCTTTACTGACACATTCACGACGTTTCAATATTTGTACGCCCCGATATACTTCAGGTAGTGTACGTTGCGATTTCAAACTGTACTCTTTGTTTATTCCACGGCGGTAGATTATTCTAATTCCACGTGCCATGCCTTTTTTATATCTTTGCATCACTTAATTCCTATTTGTAACATAACTTTCCAAGTGTTTGTTCTCTCTACTGTGGTCTGGTATTGAACTTATAATTATTTGTTTCAAATCACTTTTTGGTTACTCAACTAAAGATTTTATGCACTGGGCCAGGTGTCCTTGGGGTAATTTGAACAATGCAGCCCGTCTACTAAATAAAGTGGTCGGTTCGAATTTCCATCGTATATTACCTGAATAAGGTCGGTGCGCACAACAGTCGAAACGCCGTGAATATGGAAATAAGAATGAGGACAACTGTTCAAACGATGTGATATGGTCTGATGCTTTCGCTGTTCATCTCGAGGTGCTCGACGAAATCCAGAAACGGATATGCAATTTAATTGTTCCTGATCTGGCATCTCGTCTACAGTCATATTCTCACAGACGGGCTGTGGCTTCCCTCTGTCTTTTCTACAATTATTTTCATGGCAACTGCTTTGACGAGCTACTTTTACTGGTTCTCAAATTGCATGAATTTAAGCGTGCTACTAGGTTGGCATCTCGGTCCCACCCTTTCACTGTCGAAACAAATAAATGTAGCCATCTCTTCTACTCCAACAGCTTCTTATCTCGCACTTCCCATCAGTGGAACTCCCTTCCTATCACTTGCTTCTTTGATAGCTATAGTCTTCAAATATTCATATGTAATGTTAATCGACATCCGATCATTTAACAGTGATTCCTGTTCTCAAACCCTCATCTTTACTCTTACTGTCATTCTCTGTAAACACTTGTTTGCTACTGGCGGTCCTGCCTTGCTTTGGGACGAATCGCTTAAAAGAAATATCTAGCTATCTGTTTGTCTGTCAGTCCCTCTTTCATAGTTTCTTTACTCGTTCTCTTGTAAACATGATTCATTTCATCCTTTATGTCCTGTCATATATTGTGTATATGCATTGATGAATGAAAACTTGTTGCATTCAGTACAATCAATGATTTAGCGATTAGAATGAAAAAAAACAAAACAAAAAAACAAAAACAAAATGGACACCACACAGTTTTTACGTTAATCGTATATCAAAAGCTTAAGAAGAATGTTCTTATTGATAAAAATATGTTTCGTTAGAACCGGAAACAAATGAATATCTATTAGGTTGAATCATTAGTAATTTTTGTTTTCCTGAGAAACAGTTTTAATGACGAATGTATCAACTTAACTACTAATCATATGTAGTAACAAAGGATAAATTTGGTGCACCCTAACATACAACAATATTCAGTGCAAAAAGCAGTAACTGATAAGGATAAATTCTAATAAGTGACCCCCAAAATCAGTAACTTCTACTATAGGTTGTTCCAAAATAATGTATAGACTCTTTAAATATTAATAATTAATAATACATTACCATGATGTGAGAACTTATATGGATGAAAATATGCAAAACAGTTGGATTGGAAGAAGGGCAGTTGAATACCCACCTAGATCACCAGATTTGACACCCTTGGATCTGTGGGGGTTTCTCAAAGACAAATTTTCCAGCAGGAAACCTGAAACAATTACTGAAATGAGAGTCGCAAGTGAAAAAGATTGTGCTCAAATATCAGAGGACATTTTTAGGTTTATTTCTTCAAGATATGAAAAGTGTATTGAACAGAATGGCAACCAGTTTGAGCACTTGATGTCAACTCATCATTATATGAACATTCTGCCATTGACCCAAATAACTTTTATTAAAGTTAATTTTTTATGTTTTTGTATATTTTACTCTCAAATTCTTTAAATGTGTATTCTTTCTCTTGTATTAATCTTATTTACAAGTCAAAATACATAAATTGAATAAGTTATAACGATTCAAAGAATATATACATTATTTTGGGACACCCTATATATTTTTTATCAAGATTGTTTTGTTAAATTTTAAACTTTTCACCATCATCATCATTATCATTCGACAGTAGACGGAATCATTGAGCCAATACGAACGATCCTTTCCTTAGCTGCATAATATGTGCTTTGCCAGGGCTACATAGAGTTTTGAATTCAGAGTTTTCCTTCTCTTAGACCGGTTCCCACCCAAGGCTATAGAATCCAGTCTGTTAAGGAATCGGCCGTAGACGGAATCATTGAGCCAATGCGAACGATCCTTTCTTTAGCTGTATAGTATGTGCTATGTCAGAGGTACATACTTTAAAATTTATTAGGATGAGTCATAAATAACCATTCCTTAAATATGTCATAACAGGTGATGAAAAATGGGTTCCACATAGATTCAAAGAAAAAGGCAGTAGATTGACTAGGACCTATCTCTACAACCGATACCAAAGGCTAAGCTCCATTGAAGAAAGTTAATTTTGTGTCTGTTGTGGGATCGTAGCGGTATTATTCATTTAAATTTCTAAAAAGGAAATAAAACACTAAATACACATTTATAATTCCAGCAGTGTCTATAAAAGTCTGATCGAAAAGAGGCCTGACCTCGTCAACAAGAAAAATGGTTTTCTCCCCCAACTCCGCATCCAGCAATAACAACACAGAAAAGAGATTTTGGGAACTCGGTTGGTCTGTTCTGTTCCACATGCCATAACCACCCGATGTTGCACCAACCGATTATTATCTTTTTCGATCACAAACCATTGGATGGTGAGGTAACTTTTCGAAAACTTTTTCACATCAAAACCTGCCGAATTTTACTCAAAGATATCGAAGAGATGCCTGATAAGCGACAACAGATCATTGCAAATAACAATTGAAGAATAAAGTTGATGAAAAAAAACGGAAATCGTTTCATGAGACCACCTAATAATTGCAAAATATCATTAATTGAAAATAACCTTTAATTCACAAATATTGTCACACAAGATGTCTGAATCTAACTAAATGCTGACACTAGTACATGAATACGACTGCTTTTTGTGTTTATACAACGAATAGAAATCATGTTCATCTTTAGTAAATGACAACTACAGTAATAATAATAATAATAATAATAATAATAATAATAATAATAATAATAATAATAGTTACGGAGATAGGACCTGATACAATTCTATGGGATTACACAATACACACTGACAGAACAATCAAGGCCAACCGCCCAGATATTGTTATTAAAGACCACAAACAAAAACGGTGCCTCCTTATTGATATGGCAGTCCCTGCTGACTGCAATGTATCATTGAAGATATTCAAAAAGCTGTCAAAATACAAGGACCTTGAAATAGAAATCCCGAAAATGTGGCATATGGGAACATCAACAATCCCTGTTGTAGTTGGAGCCCTAGGACTGGTTGGAAAAGATTGCAGTAGACTAACTGAAGGGATTCCTGGAAGTCCATGCCTCAAGGAGATACAAAAAATTGTTCTGACAAGTACAGCCCACACTCTACGAAGACTCTATGTAATTTTTTTTTTTATTTTTTTTTGTCAGTGGAAAGTGTCATGATGCCATTTCTAACCTTAGGTCCCTGGGCGGGACCCGGAAAGAAATGTGTAAACGCCAGAAATCAAAGAAAATAAATAATAATAATAATAATAATAATAATAATAATAATAATAATAACAATAGGGCTAATGCTTGCAAACTAGAAATTTACAAGAACACATACTGAAAATTTATTTTGCCCCCACCTCTAATGCTGATTCTGTGATATCCAGAAATAACTGGCCATATTGTGTCAGGTTGCACGGTGTTAGCGCCCCCTGAATATAAAACACGGCATAATAGAGTGGGCCAATATTTGTACTGGAAAATATGCAAATCTTTTTCGGGAAGGGAACTGCGAGAAACTGCTATGAACGTCATCTAGACCCAGTTACAGAGATAGGACCTGTAACAACTTTTATGGGGACTTTACAATACACATAAACAGAACAATGAAAGAATCACCCAGACATCGTGATCAAAGACCAAAAAACAGAACGTGCTTTCTTATCGAGTGTATTGTATTTTTGTGTATCTTTAAAAAAAAACTATACAAGGATTTGAAGTGGAAATCTAAAGAATGTGGTACATGAGGACATCAATAATTCCAGTTGTAGTTGGAGCACTCGGATTAATTGGAAAAGATTCCGATAGATTCATTAAAGGGATCACTGTAGCCCATACCTTAAAGAAAAACAAAATATTGTATTCACAAGTACAGATCATATTAGGAAGAGCTTTATCTATGTAAAATGTGTGCGATCTTTGTTTTTGTTTTTTTTTGTTTTGTTTTTTTCATGAAGCCATTTCTGACCTGAGGTCTTTAGTTGGAACTCGGAAAGAAATGTGAGTACAACAGAAAGCAAAGGAAATAATAATAATAATAATAATAATAATAATAATAATAATAATAATAATAAATGCTCTGATGCTACACACGTCGTTCCCAACATGATCCACACACTCCACAGTGTGTGTGTGGGGGGCGGTTTTGATTTTTAAGGGGTTGGGCAGTTCAAGAATGTTTTATTAACGGTGATTTTTTCTCGTGAGTGTGTTTGAATATGAGTGTATGTGCGATTATGCATTCATAAAAAAATGTCTATATCTATATGTGTAATTGGGCGAGTGGCTAGAACGTTCGCTTTTTGGCCATGAGACCCGGGTTCGAATCTCACCATGGTCGATTTTTCAGGAAGTAGACCCCCTGATGTTGTGAGGGGAGGGGCGATCCCAGCATGCAACACCTTTGGAAAGTGCCTGAAAACCCTTACCACAGGTTGACCCAAGCCTTGTGAGTGAAATTGGGTAGTCGGAACCCTTGTTAGCACGAAGTCACAAGTCATCCTGACCGAGAGTTTGAGCGTGCTGGCCTTGTTCAGAATGCTGATCGCGCTAGATAACACGTTCTCTATCTCAGAAACTGTAAAATCGGAAAATGTAACTATTGCAGTATAAATCACAGGTTGGCTCTGTTGCCTGAGTGAGCGTCTGCAATAGCGATTGGCTAGAATATCCTCGAATACGAGCTATTATATGTATAATTACGTATGTTGGACATGTCAGTGATGGTCATACTCGCTTTGAGAGTCGACAGCTACAATAGGTATGCACTGTATAATATATATATATATATATATATATATATATATATATATATATGCATTGTATAATATATATATATATATATTAGTAACACAATATTTTTATATATACTGTAAAAATCTACAATTAAATGATGTGATTATTTTGGGGATTTAGGCTAATAATACAGTAATTCGTCGAGCCTCGAATAATCCTCAACAGAATGCAGAAAGCACGTTTCGCCTATCTGGGACGCATCCACTATCGAGAATCGAACCCGGACCGTTTCGATATCGAGTCTAATTTGTGTCTTCTTCGTACCCGAGGCCCATTGTACAGTTGGTATGACGTTTGCGTTGTATCGAAAACGGTCCGCGTTCGATTCTCGGTAGTGGATCCGCATTGCTGATGAGTCCCAGGTAGGACGAAATGGCCGTCCAGTGCTTTTTCTGCATTTGTGTTGAGGATTCATTTAGGCTCGATGAATTACTATATAATTAAATGATAATACTATTATATATATGCAATCTTGTTTAGACCACGTTAATGGCATAGTAGGACCATCAGGATTTGAAAGATGCCATGTTGGGAACCACTGTGCTATACCAGATAATTCAACCAAATACGTTATGAAATGTTTTCATTAAGGTAAGTCTTGGATCAACCGTTATTTGTCCTCATAATCTTCTCTTTCTTCCTCCATTAGAATAATCTCGTAATTCTTTACATTGAGTGGTTCTTTCGCCTTGTATTAGGTAAACATTAAGTAAAAACGAATCACACATTAAATATATATATTTTTTCAATTCAGCTCGAACTCATATTTTAGCAGCAACGCTTCGCTTCTTGGGTAATTTTAATTAAAGGACAGAAAGCGTTCGAGATTCTGTTTTGTTGGAGGCGGGTCCTTCCGCAAAAGATTTACAGGAGTCTGACCAGCCAACGACTGTTTGCTGTTTGTATCCGTTGCCAAGAGAGACATTTTATATTCAATAGAATCAGAAAATAATATATTGATTAGCAATTGTCTAAACATTGTTTTTGCTTATTTTTTCGCTTTTCTTCCGTGCTTCCGGACTGGTCCGTAGGGAGTTTTAGCAGGAATCCGCGCCCATTGAAGATTTATCAAGAAACTAAGCAGGAAAACAAATCTGAAAAGGCATAAACAGTTTTACACCTAACAACCTTTGTGGGTTTCCATGAACGGATGCTTTGTATTATTCGATCCAAAATTATCGGGATAGTATACGTTATTCAATTTGCTTCAATAGTTTTTTTAATCGATTCACCCCAAGCAAGGCGGGAAGCCACTAGCACGCAAGGGGTTACAGAGGATTTGAAGCGAGAGCAGATAGGAGTGATAGAGGAAAAGATGAGGAGAAGGATAATGGACAGATCAAGGCAACTGGAGATGTCGATTGACATTACATTTGAATAGTTGAAGATTATAGCTCTTAAGGAAACAGGAAAAGGGAGGAGTGTTCCACAGGCGAGAGGTGAGAGATATAAAGCTATTGGGGTAGAAGAGACGGCTACATTTAACAGTTTCAATAGTGAGAGGGTGGGAACGGGATGCCAGCCTCGTAGGACGCTTGAATTCATGAAGTCTGGGAACCAGCAAAAGCAGCTCATCGGAGCAATTACCATGAAAGTATTTGTAAAAAAGACAGAGGGAGGCGACGGCACGTCTGTGAGAGAGCCAGCGGGAACGTTGAGGTAATGGCGGTATGGATGATTAGTCCCGATATTTACAACAAAAGAATAAATTTCTGAACGCTGTTGCATATTTTTCTAATGAGCTCATGGTGTTTTTTTAAATCTCTACAAAGTTTCTGTCAGGTATAAATCCAGCTTTTATTTTTATAAATATTCACCCAATGTAGGTCACATCTACTAAAACCTGAAAAACCACCATTGTATGGCCCATGCCAGAAACCATACACACTGTTTTTACTAAAAGTGCTATAACGTCCAGCAAACCAGAATAAAGGCATCCTTCGATTAAAGCGTTTACGCCTAATGCGTCTTCGATAAGTGCGCTAAAATTGTTATATACCAAAATTTGACCGTCCTGGATAAGACGTTAAACTACGCCCAGCAACAAGTCCTCTGATCGGAAGGTTTTTAGGAGAGTGGAACCACGTCTTAATTGCTGGTGTTCCTAGGTTCACACTGACTCGGGGTGGTAGAACCTGTTAGGGTCCCAGCTATGGGTAAATTAACATCCAAACTGGGGTTAAAACACTATGAAAGTGTAAAAATAGTTTTTAATACTAGCAATGAATTTTTGAAGAAAAATTGTTGCCAGCAATAGATTATTACCAGCAAGATATTTTTGAAAAAAGTAGCAGCTATACATTTAAAAAAGTATATATTACCAGCAATACATTTTTGGAAAAAAATATTAGCAGCAATAAAAATCTTGTCGGTCGGCATAAAATAACCTATTGAGGTTGATATGACGTAAAAACAAACCAAACCAAACCAAACCAAAATGTTGATTAGTGAATACATAATACTTGTTTAGTGTGGTAAAACATTCTTCTGTTTAACGGTAGTAATTGAAAATTTATTTTTTTATAGTTAACGATTAATTAAAATTTTATAAAAATTAAAAATAGAAAATGGCTATTTTGTTTGTCAAGTATTACGTTATCTAAATAACTACAGTAGTGTTCAAAAAATGAAGGTTAGAAATAGAGGAATTTTATAATATGAGTCTATGATGAAAATATATATTTAAATATTTGTCTCTACTAAATTTTATTGAATATTATGATTTTTTTTATGTTTATTTTGAAGTTCTTAAAAGGAATTTTCTGATTTCTTATTAAACAAAACTGAGTGATTTAATTAGATACAGAAATTTACATTTATTAAAACATCGAAATATAAAAGATATATGCACTTTTTATGGAAAGATTATAAATAAAAATTTTTAGGTCAAAATAATAATGATTATGATATATTTCGAAATTTTACAAAAATAAAAAATATACGTAACAGATGGTCCATTTTAGAAAAAAAATAAATAAATTAAAAAATTATTAGATTCAATCACCCGATTTAAACTCTATTGAAAATATATGGAATTTAATGAAAAGAAAAATCAAAGGCAAATTCTTTTAAAATAATGATGAATTAAAAGACGATATTTGAAATAACATCGATAAAAATTTAATTTAATGTTTTTCATAAAAATCAAATTAATAGACATTAATTCATATTGTATCTTATATCATGTACCAAAATTTTAGTATCTATCTATATTTCTGAGATGAGGTATTATGTACATTACATTATTCGGACTATTGTCCTCATCTTTGTCGCCATATTTATTACAACGTTTAGAGAGATACTGGAAGGCCGAAACGTTGTAATAAATATGGCGACAAAGATGAGGACAATAGTCCGAATAATGTAAATAATGTACATAATACCTCATCTCAGAAATATAGACAGATACTGGAAGGACGAAACGTTGTAATAAATATGGCCACAAAGATGAGGAGAATAGTCCGAATAATGTAAATAATGTACCTAAATTTTAATTAAAAAGTACACAAATTAATAATTAATTGTGAATGAAACTAAAATTTGGGGTACAGATTACACCATTTCCTATATTTTATTTGATTAATGCATTTTCGATTAATTCGTATTTTTAATGGACATATTAACCGGAATGATCTCTATTTCTATCATACCAGAAGTCCGGAATGGCACGGCTTATTGCTTTTATTGTGTTTATTATTTACACTCATTAAAAAATATGAAAATATCAAAGATGTAATCATTTACTACGGAAAGATTATAAATAACATTTTCAGGTTAAAATACTAATGAGTATATATTTGGAAAATTTGAAGAGACAATTTCAAAGTACCGCGAATTATACGAAAAACAGGAGAATACCATACGCTAAACATCTCTAAATAGGTTTTTCATAAAAAAAAAAATCAGATTAAAAAAACATTTTTCATAGCATTTTTATTTTATCTTCTATATTTTTTCTATATTATTCGATTCTATATTTCAATTGTGAATGAGATTAAAATGTCAGGTACACCTTACATTATTTCCCATGTTATTACATTCAATTAATGAGTTTTCGATTAATGTGTATCTTTTAATATCTAAAATTAGCTGCACTAATCAAAGGATACCTGTACTACAAACCGGATATCTTAAAGGAGTTATGCAAAAATACTGATCGAAATAACTTCATTAATGAAATTAGGCTCTAGAGGAAAATATAAAATAAAATCTTTACCAAACCTGCTTACCCACGTTGTTTTGCAATGAATTTTATGCAATATACAATTCCCGGGAAAAAAAATTACCTTATATAGTCCTATGCTCTCAAAAGAATATAACTCAAATTATTCACCTGAAAAATTTCTTCGGCATTAAATGATCCACCTGGGTTGATGTACCGTAAAATAAATCATGCACAACCCTGCATCCAAAGCGCAGAGTCTCGTTCAGGGAGGTTGACCAACCCGATCCCATTTATACGGGTTCTACGGGCATTTTTTGGCCGAGCCTATGGGCTCGGGAAAATCACGTTAAACTCGGCCTTGTGTAGATACCCAATCGAGCCGAGCTTCTCGGCTTGACGGTCGAACTCTCTGCCTCTGAGCAGAGAGGAACCCGGACGAGGCTCCGCCGAAGGGCAGAGTTTCGTTCGCGGAGGTTGACCAACCCGATCCCGTTTATACGGGTTCTATGGGCATTTTTTGGCCGAGCCTACGGGCTCGGGAAACCCACGTTAAACTCGGCCTTGTGCCACATGCAACCCTGGCGGAGAAGGGTGGGGTGGCTAGATACCGAATCGAGCAGAGCTTCTCAGCTTAACAGTCGAACTCTCTGTCTCTGAACAGAGTGGAACCCGGACGAGGATCCGCCGAAGGGCAGAGTCTCGTTCGGGGAAGTTGACCAAGCTGATCCCGTTTATACGGGTTCTATTGGCATTTTTTGGCCTAGCCTACGGGCTTGGGAAACTCACCTTAAACTCGGCCTTGTGCGACATGCAACCCTCGTGGGAGGGATAGATACCCAATCGAACCGAGCTTCTCGGCTTGACGGTCGAACTGTCTGCCTCTGAGCAGAGAGGAACCTGGACGAGGCTCCGCCGAAGGGCATAGTCTCGTTCGGGGAGTTTGATCAACCCGAACCCGTTTATACGTGTTCTGCTGGTATTTTTTGGCCGAGCCTACGGGCTCGGGAAACCCACGTTAAACTTGGCTTTGTGCCACATGCAACCTTCCTAGGGGGTGGCTAGATACCGAATCGAGTCGAGCCGATAGTAGTTCACTCCAAACCAGACTGACAGTCATACTAACACCTTCCACATCTTGTATTATTATTTCGTGTAATATACCTTCGTTATTTCTACTCTTGTGTTTGTGTTGTTCTTCCTTGGTCCTAACTTTGGACCATAACAGTAATAGTTTTTTTCCAAAAACATATTGCTGCTAATATTTTTTTTCTTCAAAAATTTATTTCTGGTAATTTTTTACAAAGTATTTCTGGTATTAAAATCTATTTTTACACTTTTAGAATGCCTTTTACCTCAGTTTCAGGGTTAACCATAGCTGGGACCCTAACAGGTGCTACCACCCCGGTTCAGAGTGGACCTGGGAATACCAGCAATTAAAAAGAGGTTCTACGCTCCACAAAGGCTCCTGATCAGAAGGCTTGCTGTTGGACGTAGTTTATCGTTTTACCCTGGACGCGGATGTAGTTTATCGTCATACCCAGGACGCAGAGTGGAGTTCAAGTGCAAATTATGATGAATTGTCGGATAGAAGCCCGGTGACGTTATATTTGAGCATTGTAGGCATCGAGAAAGCATTATGTCCGGAAGTCTGTTGCGCGAAGAGAAGTATGCAACATCTTTCTAACCAAAAGAATAAGAAGGAAATGGGGAAGATTTATCATATTAGTTCCTCTAGATGTAAACGCTCCATGTACCGGTGAGACTAAAGAATGTAAGTCGTCTTTAAAAGATGACTGGGATAATTTGATACGTACAGGATATATTAAAAGCAAAAAGGGCCAAAAGAAATATAAATTATCGTATTAAACGAGGTAGCAGAATATGGCATGAAGATGTTAGTAAGGAGACAAAAATTGTAAACGATGACAAAAGATAGGAAGTTGTGTCTTTCCTGCCATGAAGAGTCATACCACATAAAAGAGGAAGAAGAATTTACGCGGAATGAAACAGGGGTAGGGAGTTGCTGAATTAGTGAGCCGATAAATGAAAACATTTTCAAGCGTATACAGAATTTGTGGAGGTCTAGGGTATTCCAAGTCCAAAATTTGTAACAGGAATGCGGACTTGAACTGAAGCAACGTTGCCGATTAACTATGCGGACGAAATAATTATTTATTCCTTTCTTAACCCAAGAACACTAACCATCAATTAAAATTACCCCACTACTAACCATTGGTATATCATACCCGATTTTGAAAATATCAAAAAAATATTAAATATAAATCTTTATTTGAAATATTTTACATGCAGGCACTTCAAACTTTGAGTTAACATTAATAGGAACGGAAAAACATATTATTTAGGTAAGAAAATCAGCTACTGAAAATTGTAATTAAAAACAGGAAGATTTGCGCTGGGTACTATATACCTATGGTTAGTGTTCTAAGGTTAAGATTAAATCTGATAGGTTCGATAAAATCAAATTGGCAGCTGATTTTGAAAATGACTTTCAGAGTTCGGGCTTCTTCAGAACCGAAACCTCGTGAATATAGCAATAAAGATGACGACTTTCAACCTGTTGTTAACAGGACATGAAATGGATTGTTCATTTTAACACCGACAAAATGAGACTGCTCTCTAATTATCTTAAAGAACTTTTTCTTCTTTCCATCAGTGTGTTTGATAGAAACCCCACCTGGAGAGCAACCCGTTCGCCTCCTTGGTTTTGACATGAAGTGGCAGGATTATATTGAATCAATTCCTTGGTCTGCTGCTAGGAAAATTGGTTCACTAAGTCATGCTAAACAATTTTGACTCCACAAAAAGGATTAAAACATTTAATGAAGTAATAAAAAAATACTTTGGTTTTTAATAATAACAGAAAAATTTTGATGATAAAACTGTGTTTTTATCAAGTTTGGGGTCTTTTTTCATCATGGGTTTCATTTTTTTCGGCGAGTTAGAGGAGATACCTAATTTAGAACTTTCATAAATGCCTCTTCTAAAAAAGCCACAAAACTTCTGGAACGCCCCTCGTATGTGTCAATTTGTGTTCTTCTCCTTTCCTCCATTTAACCTTCTTTAAATTTCCATTATGCTCCATTGCTCTCTCATCCATTGTCACCTATTGTCTTTGTTCTGTTATCAATTGTCTGTTTTTGTCTTTGCTTGCCAACCATTGTCCACTATTGTCGTTGTGTCAAACATTGTCCTTTCTTGTTTTTGCAAGTTTATTATTCTTCAATGTGTCGAATACTGCCGTCACATCTGGTATGGTTTGTTTTGCTAAATAGAGGATGTCCATAAAGTTCATGTGCACTTTAAAAAAATTATAACTTTATTTGTATTTGCGATAGAAATAATTTGTAAAAGGATTAGAAAGAAGTAAATCTATATTTTTTTAAAGGTTTTATTGAAATTTTATTTAAGTTTCTACATGTCCTCCATCATTAGCAATACAAAGGTTAATACGATTTTGCAGTTCACGGAAAACATTTGTCAACTGATTTACAGTAATGCCTGAAATCACATAAATTACTTTATCTATACTTAAAATGAGATACTTTAAACTTTATAACATTTTTTTACAGATTATTTCTATCGCAAATACAAATAAAGTTATAAATTTTTTAAAGTCCACACGAACTTTATGGATACCCTGTATTTAGAGATACTTGACTAAATCCAAATTATTCTGATGAGCTTTCCTTTTTGGTAGATCAACCTCACTAATTTAAGTGCAGTACTAGATTGGCAGCTAGGTCTCGCTTTTCCCGCACGTCTGGCTTGTGGAACTCTCTTCCGGATATCCTGTCAATTACAATCTTCAAACATTTAAATGCAATGTAAATTGTTATGTTCTATCTTTTTGAATACTCTGTTTCTGTCTCTCTCAGTAAACACTTGTATCTTAGTGACATATTGCCTTTCTTGGTGAGCAGTGATTAAAAAATGATTTCACAGAAAAAAATGTCGTGAACTGAAAATATTTTCAAATACATCAGGAACTTATCGTCTACGTCCGAAAAGGACACAAGGCATAGAAAAATGGCCGCTTCCGCCCGTTCCAAGGCTTGTCTCCGCCCGTTCCAAGGCTTGTCTCCGCCCGTTTCCAGGTTCGTTTCCACCCGTTTCAGATATCGAATGGTACCTTTTTATGAAAAGATGTCAGGCTTTTTATGCCCTTATGGGCGGCACTTACATGGATCTATCAAGGATTTACTTTTAACAGTTTATTTACGCTTGCGAAGAACATGGCTAATTTGTAAGAATTTCACATGATTGTTTTTTTGTTTTTTTTTTTAGTAGACTCCATTTTTCCTATTTTATAAGAATCAGGTTTTATAAAACTAACGAAGGGTAAATTTATTTGCTGAAAAATTACCGATCCCTTTCTCTTATTTTGCCTTATCGGAAATCTTCCCGGCAGCCATATTGTGTGTATTTTTTTAAAGGTTTTTTATATATTCCAATGTAATTTGAGCTCAAATAAAAAAGCGACATGGAAACATGTATTTTTTTTTTTATTTATCGAATTTAAAAAAACAAAAAAACAAACAAACTGAAAACGGTACACAGACAATAGGAAAAAACATTTAAAATTAATCTGTATTTTATTTTTGTAGTCATATATTGATTTGCATGCACATAGATCTTAATGAAACATTTTCTTTTATCATTCAAGCTTTCAGTGTATTTTAAAAATATCTCCCGCCCTTTTTTTTCTTGTTCGCACCGATTTAGGTTCGTCTAACAAGACGCAGGTATTGCACTTAAAATCAATTCCACCTTTCTTATTTTACTTTTCTCTGTTTTTTTTCTTTCCACGTCTTAATTCTTCTTTTTGTTTGCCTTCTTTCTTTATAAACCCTTTTTTATTATCTG
Organism: Acanthosepion lycidas; assembly: GCA_963932145.1. Classification (NCBI taxonomy): domain Eukaryota; kingdom Metazoa; phylum Mollusca; class Cephalopoda; order Sepiida; family Sepiidae; genus Acanthosepion; species Acanthosepion lycidas. Next base: position 88,738,741 of record OZ010590.1, on the reverse strand, counting down.
GTTTGCTTTTTATATTTATTCCTCGCCTTCATTCGTTCTGGATTTTTTAAAAATCATTTTTCACTTATTTAAATCATGATTCGTTGTGTTCGTTCATCTTTCATTCTTGTGTGTTTTTTTTTTTTTCAACTTTTTTTCCCCTTTTTTTCTTCTTTTCCTTTTCCATTATTTTCCTTTCTTTGTAACCAATACCTTCTCTTTCTTCAGGTTCCAATTCTTTGTTTGACTCCTTTCATTCCTTTCTGACATCTGTTCGGTCGTTACACTTCTCCACTAAGCTTCGATCCCCAGAAATTAATCAATATATCGACACGGCACTCAACCACATGAACCAGCCATATTACTCGACCCTTTATGCACCAAGATTCTTTTACACTTTTGGATGATGTTCAGGAAGAAAGGAAGAATTCTTCATTGATTTAACCAAAAAATAAAAAAATAAAAAATAAAATAAAATAAAAAAAAATAAAGACACAAAGTGAAAATTTGTTCGCCAAACTTTTTTTTTTTTTTTTTTGTCATAGTCAAGGCATAGTAGAAAATATCTTTCTAATGGCTTACAAAAATCCACATTTCTTTAAATGTTAAAAGTTATAAACAGCAATAAAAATTAGCTCAGTTTATAATTTTCTATTAAGAATACAGACAAAAATCAATACTCTGGGAAACGGCAACACAGTAGCACTTTGAATTCAAAGGAAACAGCGCGATAGCAGTTAAAATACCTGCGTTTGCAAACCTAAATTATCTAGCGAGCACTGATGCCGGTGGAGAAATTCGAATGTCGGATTTTAACGCAAATTTAAGATTGTTATTCTACGATCGTTAAAGTGTTGGATATATATAATAAGTCTTTGGCGATATTTGAACACGGATCCATTTTGTAAAAATCTGTTTGATCGATATTGTGATATATGTCTCCCAAAGAATTTTCACTTTTAAGGACAAACAAAGCAAAACATCTCAACATCAAGCCATACAAACATCATAGCAAGGAAATAAAAATAAAAAAAAATCTTCTTCTTATCTGTCTATGATATTTTTGTAAATCGCAGTATTTATCTGTTGTACAGTAATGAATTAGAAAACTTGCAACAATTTCGGACTAATTCGCGATACTTAAGAATTAAAATGAAGTTTTAAAAATGAAAAGCTTTCTTGAAGCTTTCATTATACAGTGTAACCCGGATATAAGAGCCTGATATAAGAGAAACCCGGATATAAGAGAGATTTTCTCTGGTCCCAAATTAGAGCCATACTTACCTAAACAAAATAGACCAAACCCGGATATAAGAGAAACCAGGATATAAGAGACATATCCGTTCCCGACAACTCTCTTATATCCGGGTTACACTGTAGCTTTAATTGAAAGCTAAAGGATTAAATTTACTATTTCCAGTAAGCAAAATACTTTGGTGTATTTCAAACGGGAATTATATTGATTCGCATTGATATTTTAAACGGAAATTATAATCATTGGAATCGATTTTGATTAGCGCCCTTTTTCGTTGCCTTTCATCGCTATGTAATTCTCTTCCTTAAAAATTTTCAAAAAATAAAATATAATTTTCTGAAACTTTATTTAACGAATATTAGCTGATTTAAGGTATAGTTAATCTGATTTGAAAACATATTATTTACTTCAAGTTTAAAATAACGGGAAAATGGATTTTTAAAACGTACAGTAGCGCTGATTAAACTGATAAAACTGGCAACAACTTTATTGTTGTTCTACGGAGACTTTATCTGTTAAAACATAATTTAAGAAAATGATGGATGAAAACCTTTTTTTTTTTATATAATTATTAAGTACTCAGTAATCTTAAAATTGTTGGAAAACATTTACCGTAATCTAATTTCAGGAATGTTGAATTTAAATTTACTATAGTCATCGCTCTTATTTTCTGATAATGTCGTGTATGTTCTACCATACTTTCAAACAGGGCCATGTTACATAATATTTTATATACAAAAAAAATTATTTAAACAATCTTGAAGCAAAATACTTTTCAGTTTTTGATTAGTAAATATAGTTTTCACTTAACCACAATATGACCTAACCGGATTAAAGTAATTCAGCATTTTTAAAATATTTAAAATGACTGGAAGGAGTTTTCGCTTTGAAATCAATCATTTTAGCGCCATTTTTAGACTTACATCATTGCAATGTAATTCTCTTTATTAAAAAATCTTCCAAAAATAAAATATTCTTTTCTGAAATTTTATTTGAGGAATATTAGCTGATTTAAGGTATCTGATTTGAAACAAATATTATTTATTTTAAGTTTAAAATAACACAGAAATGCAATTTTAAAACAAAGAGCAGCTGTGTTTTTAAACAACAATAGCCATGTTTACATATTTGCCGAGTGTTGACAAGTGATGAAAAGGGGAGTTTTATATCATTTTTAAGTACTCAGGAATCTGAAAAATGTTCGAAAATATTCTCCATAATCTAATTTTAGGAATGCTGACTTTGAATTTACTATAGCCATCACTCTTATTTTCTGATTATGTCGTGTATGGTCGCCTATACTTTCAACTAAATATACTGGATATAGTTTACACTTATAACAATATCTAACACAATCAAAGCAATGCAGAAAATTATAGGATTTGAAACTTAATAAATTATTATAATTAAAATTAGATACACAATGAAAATAATTCTTGTAAAAGTTCATTATTCGTCAAAGAAAATTCTTAAGACAATAGTTTCGTTAATAAATCTTATTTATAAAAGCAATTAAAATTTTTCCTAATTTAATAATGTTTTATTACATTTTTTTATTTTATGATACGGAGCAGATTTTCGCGAAATGTGTAACTTTGAGAAAGAAAAAAATTATGATTTACGTTTTCCAAGGTGTCCTTCTTTTAACTAATAAAAACATTTTGCGATCAAAATTTAATTTCTTGAAATTTCATAAAATTAATTAAATAGGTATATCTAGTATAAAAAACCTAATATTTTTTTTACTGAGATTTTCAAAAAAAAAAAAAAAATTAAAAAAATTTCAAAACAATTCATTTGCAAATAAGTCCTGAAAGTTTCATCAAAATACGACAATTATTAGATTTTTGGCATAATTATAAAATCAGTGTGTATGTGTGTACTTTTTTTTTTTCCGAAAAAAGGCGCTAAATACCCATAGCAATCAAAGATTGCTATGTGTACTTCAGAAGAAAAAAAAAGAAGATATTTAGCCAAAATTTAGAACGTGCGAGAAAGGATGAAAAATGAAAAAAAGCGAAATAAAAAAAAAAAAAAAATACTTTGGTTTTTCCTCTTAATAATAACATAAACATTTTGACGATAAAACTTTGTTTTTATCAAGTTTGGGGGCTTAATTTAGGACTTATAACCGCCTTTTCTAAAAAAAAAACAAAACAAAAAAAACAAAACTTCTGGAATGTCTGTCGAATGTGCCATTTTCTTTAACATTATGAATTTTTGTTTTCGCCCTGCCCTCCATTTAACCTTCTTTTCACATCCCTTATAATCTATTGTACTTGCTTTCTAATCCATTGTCTCTTATTGCTTCTCTGTATTTGTCCTTGCTTGACATTCCATTGTACACCATTGTCCTTGTTGTGTCATCCATTGTCCATCGTTATACATCTTGTGCCATATATCTGTAAAAAGTCAATATGAATAAAGACAAAAAGAGCACATTTTCTTTACCGACGCGTTTCGTCCTCTGATGGGCTTCATCAAGGCAAATAGAATTTACCTTGATGAAGTCCGAGAAAGAAGATGAAACGTATCAGTAAAAAAATATTACTTTCGACTTTATTCTTATTTCTTTTACAGAAATATTTTACTCATATCTCAATTTTTACACTGATGCACACAATCATATATATATATACATATATATATATATATATATATATATATATATATTCAGTTGTATGGATATAAGTTTGTGACCCTGGGTTTCACGCTTTTGCGAACGTCAGACAAGTTGGTTTATTTTTTTTAAAAAATACAACTGAATATGTTACATCTATCACTGATATTAAACACTTTCTAATAAGCACCATGCATATAATATATATATATATATATATATATATATATATATATATATATATATATATATATATATATACAGGGGTTGGACAAAATAATTGGAACACTTGTTAAAATCAAAGAAAATTTATTTAATATAGACTTGGTCCTCCTTTGAGAGAGGTGGTTTCCTCACAGCGGCTCTCCCATGATATGCAACCTTATAGAGCTTACGGTGAACAGTTTTAGTAGAAACTGAACTATTCAGATGGTTATTCAACTCAGCAGTCACTTTGGCCGCATTTGTCCGATGTTTTTTTCTTATTACGTTTCAATGCACATCAGTCCCTGTCAGTAAGTTTGCAAGTCCGGCCCGAATTGCTCCCGTTCCTAGAGGTCTTGCCCTGTTTCTCGAATTGCATCAGTGTTCTTGATATGGTAGCCCTTGAAAAACCAAACAGTTCAGCAAACTTAGTGATCGAGGCTCCTGCCATGCGAGCTCCAACAATTTGCTCTTTTTCGAACTCGGTGGGGTCATGCATTTAGCTTGAATTTTACTAAATTCTAAAAATAAATAAGACAAAGACAGTAAATTAGATAAATAAACGTATTTACAATAGATATAACCTGTAATTACGAAGTTTTAGTTAAAGTTCTTAATATAATAGGTCTTTGAAATATAGGAGTGGATTTTGCCACTGTTTCAATTATATTGTCCATCCCCTATATATTTATATATATATATATATATATATATATATATATATATATATATAGAGAGAGAGAGAGAGAGAGAGAGAGAGACAGAGAGAGTTCGAATTTCATTTGAATTCATTACATTCACTTACGTGCTAATATCCTTGAGAAAGGTGTCAATACTCTTCTTCTCTCTTCCGTTATGGGTAAATAGGAGAACAGACTGGATTCCATAGCCTTGGATGGCAACTGGTCTAGGAGAAGGAAAACTCTGAATTCAAAACCTGTGGCGGGTCGTTTGGGAACCTTGTGGCACGTAGTGCACCAGGTCTCTGTATTCGGCCCCTCAAAAAGTGTGGATAGTCCTGCACGAAACCTTCACCACTATAATCAAATCTCATGTGCTGTTTGTTTCCTGGGAACTGATCTGCTTGACCCTCATGCGTCGAATCTCGACGGGAGAGTCGAGTATATATATATATATATATATATATATATATATATATATATATATATATAGTTTTAAGGCATGATATATTTATGGGTGAAAGTACTCACTATCAGAGAGTGTATGTAAATATAACAATCTGTTTCACGCTTAAAGAAACTCGTCATGGCCTGATGATTCGATATAAGCCTGAAACATACTATATATATATATATATATATGTATATATATATATATATATATATATATATATGCGTGTGTGTGTGTGTGTGTGTGTGTATAAACTAACTACGTTTGTTCGGAAAGTATCAAGCTATTATTAATATCTAGAGCATTGGTTGCACGACCTTTTTTTATCTAAACAATCTATCAGAGGATACCTTGCTGTGCATGCATGAGTAAGCACTTTCTCCCATAGTTATTAAATCGGTCGTGAATGTCTATTGCCTGAGCATTTGTATTGCGTTCCCGTCGCATGAATGAAGTAAACGGGTTCGCCTGTTCTGCACTTTTAAAACATTAACACACCTTGTTACCTCACCCACCTAAACCGACCACTAAAAGTGACAATATAAATATGTCAGAGGACTTTACAGATTTTCGAAAAATGGAATGGTATTTGGAACCTTCCTTGCAGGCAATTTATTTAACGTTTCATCAGGTGAAAGCATCGTGATTTCACACCTGATGAAACGGTAAAAATTTAACGTTGAAACAAGATGTACAGTTTTGTAGTGGGTATTTGCATGTTCTAATATAACCCTGCATAATATATATATATATATATATATATATATATATATATATATATATATATATATAGTGAATATTTCTTCGTTCTTATATGGAATTTTATTTATGAACTTTTATCTTTGTCCTGAAAATCGTAAAAGCATTTTCGTTCGATCAGTTCTTGATTGTGATTAAGGGGTTTTTCGGGAAATGCCTTAAAAGCATTAGCGGTTGTCAAACATCCATACTTTCTCTACTTCCTTTGATTTCTTCAAATCACCGATCTTCCTTGCACTGCAGAAAGGGGTTCACGTCTTTCCTGACTGTCAAATATATCTATCAATTATCTTAAATTATCGATCAATTAAAAAAAAACACAGACACACATCAGATATCTATAGAATTTTTATATCCTCGAGCCATTCTTGCATCTACTGACAGATCTGTCAATCAATTTGTCGTATTCAGGAAGATGTAAGCACATCATTTAGTCAAGTATATATGAATATTTTTGAATTGATATTGGCCGTAACTTGCTCAGTGTATATGTATGTATGTATGTATGTATGTATGTATACATACATACATACATACATACGTGTATTTTATGGACGCGTGGCCGAGTGGTTAGAACGTTCGCTCTCTGACCATGAGACCCAGGTTCGAATTTCACCATGGTCGATTTGTCAGGAAGGAGAGTTCCTGATATCATCGGAATGGATCGACACTTTTTGGAAAGTGTCAGAAAACCATGCCACGGGTTGAACCAAGTTTTGTAAGTGAAATTGGGTAGACGGAACTCGATAGCTGTGCTAACACAAATCCACAAATCATCGTGGCCGAGGGTTTAAGTGTTCTGGCCATGTTCAAATTGTTGATCACGCTAGATAACATGCTCTTTCCTATAAACTGTAACTAAGGTCTGCTCAGCATAGTTGGAATATAAACCACAAATTGAGCAAACACGAGCGTCTGCAATAGGGATTGGATAGACGCCATAGTAGACGGGTATCCTCGAATATGGGTGGCCAGCTATTATATTATGCGTGTGTGTACTTGTCTGCATATAAAAACCCGGTGGTGATGAAACAAAAGTGGAAAAGCTTTTAAACGACGCGTTTCGCCGACGTGACCTTTGGGCTTTTCAGGTCCTGAATAAGGAAAACGGTTTGGGACTTTTCAGGATAAGAGGGGCAATGAATGAGACTAAAACATATGAAATATATATTTAAATCTATGTTTAAGTATATGTTTAGGGTTTGCGAGTAACATTACAGTTATGAATCTTTTTTAGTAGTAAGGTTTACCCTGTAGAAGGCCCGGGGCGAATAGAGGTAGAGGGTTGCGGTAAAAGACATTTTGTACGGATAGCAGAGGTAGATAACGAGAGTGAACAAGAGTGAACAGGTTAAGATTGTAGTGATCGGAGAAGCATCCTCTTGGAGGTCATTTTCACAGAGCAGCGGTTCGCAGGAAGAACTTACTTCTTACTAACAGAGAGGGAATGTTTGTGGTTTGCTATAATGTGCGTGAAGTTTAAAGCAGGCAGAACCAAGGAATGTAGTTCTTCCGAGCACTTTCCGTGAAAGTAGAGCAGTAAGAGGTTTGCCACATCTCGTCTGTGTGTGAGAGAGAGAGAGAGAGAGAGAGAGAGAGGGGTTTGAGGGTGAAAAATAATTGGTCACCTACAAAGACTCGCAGACGCTTTTGGACTATTTTTGGGCTGATCTGGCTCTTGTAAAGTGACAGGATAGCACCCGGTGTCAGGTACTTACTGGAAGAATACAGAGAGTCGACTATTTTCACTGCATTTTTAGTGATGGTTCGTATGTGCGAGTTCTACTTGAAGTCCGGTGTAAATTTCAGGCTTCATAGACTCTCAAGGCACGGTGCCTATACGAGGAGGACAATCCGTTCATCGTGACTGGCGGTAGTTCCGGGTCCGAGGGCCGATGCGGGAATGTAAGTGAAAAGTGGAATCATCGGCTCGTCGAGTAAACATTATGATCAGCTGTGCTACGAGGATGTTTAGCTACAAAGATCGTCAGAGTAGAGTAAAGGGTAAATAGAGCCTTGATGTACCGTGGCGCTCTTCGTAACCGAACGGTAGAGCACACCGGAGAAACGGTGATTTCTCCTACAAAAGAGGTCGCAGGTTCGATTTCTCTCAGGAAGAATATTTTCTTTATTGGGATTTCTGGAGTGATATATATATATATATATATATATATATGATAAAATATAGTTTTAAGGTATGCTATATTTGTTCAATATCAAGGATAGACCATATGCAAATATAAAACTGGGCAATGAACTTAACACCCACAAGCGCTATATATATATATATATATATATATATATATATATATATATATATATATATATATATACACACACACAGAATGGGAGAGAGATAGAGCAATTCCTGTTTTATACAAGTTTCGTTTAAGACGACTAACAAGGTGCTGCGATTAAGCTCTTTATTTAATTTTTCTTGTGTTCATACAAGTGTTTTCTGTTTATATATATATATATATATATATACATATATATATATATATATATATATATACATATATATATATATATGTATATACATATATATATATATATATATATATATATATATATATATATACATATATATATATATATATATATATATATAAATATATATATATATATATATATATATATATATATACATATATATATATATATATATATATACATATATATATATATATATATATATATATATAAGGGGGATGTTATAGTTGCTCCAACGAGAAAAAGTGTATAATGGAGGAAATATAGAAACCGTAAACGTTATTTGTTATAATATGGATTTTTAAAAATATATATTATACTTTATTTTCCATATTTTATAATATGTGATAATAACCATTCTTTGCCTGATGAAGATCGCAAGATCGGAAACCCGTGTAGCAAAAATATAGAAAATAAAGTATAATATATATTTAAAAAATCCACATTATAACCAAAAGCGTTTGCGTCTTTCTCTCTCTCTCTCTCTCTCTCTATATATATATATATATATATATATATATATATATATAAATATGTAATGAAAAACAAATCACTTTAATGTACCATTACGATAATTTTATTTCACCTAAATCCTTTTTTAAGGATTCAGGATCATCAGGTAAATCTTCCAACCTGATGATCCTGAATCCTTAAAAAAGGATTTAGGTGAAATAAATTATCGTAATGGTACATTAAAGTGATTTGTTTTTCATTACATATTAGCTCTGTCCTAACATTGAGCTCTCAGGATTTCATCCTCTTTGGATTTACCAATTCGGTTTACCAAGTTCCTTATAACTTAAATATATATATATATATATATATATATATATATATATATATATATATATATATATATATATATATCAAGTATGTGGTGCAGTTCAATTTACATTACATGAATCTTTTTTGTATGAATGATTTATGTAATATATATATATATATATATATATATATATATATATATATATGGAAACACCAGTTCCCGTACGATCACCAAAGTTAAGCAACGTTGATCTGTAGCTAGCTGCGTTACCGCTTCGGAATATCAAGTCCTGTACGCTTGGATATGCGGCTGTTTTAATGGATAATGGCTCGGAATTGTTAATCGGAGAGTCGAGTTCCAGTACTAGTTGGGTTCGTTATATTCACTTACGAGCAAATACCATTTGGGAAAGATATGGATCCACCTCTTCTCTCCCCAGCTATCGGTTAAATAACAAGACCTGTATCACTAAACCATTATTATTTCCCCACGAACCCCCATCAAAAACATTCTTACAATCTAAAGATATTTTCTGACTTTAAATAAACTTCAAAGAACGCCAATCAGTCAATCTATCACAGGTAGATGTCTCCTATAACCATGTCTGACACATGAGCACTTAATGAAGTTAAACCGGTTATAGTACAAAGATGTCCTGTGAATCTGCACCTTCCTTAGCTCGGTTCATCAGTGATAGATATGCTAAGCGGGTTTCTGTAGCAGTTCGACAACACTCGTGTTGTTTTTTTTCCTGACACAACTGTTCTTCTATCCATGCGGAAAGACGTTCTTCTTCCACATCATAATAGTTCTTTGATTTATTCATTTAAATCTAGTTGTGGTACACACTATATAGGAAGAACGACTCAAAGGCTGGATGTCAGAATAAAACAGCATGTATCAACAGAAATCCGAAACCTTAAGTATTCTCCGTCAAACATTATGACCAACAAATACAGATCTTCCATCGTGAATCACTTGGATAAATAACAATAACTGTACCGCTGATTTTAGTATGGTCTCGTTTTCTGTCCTCAGTAATTCCCACTCAAAAAAACTACTTGAAAATATTGGAGGCCATATATATTTCTTCCGTGAAACCATCATTATGTAAACAGAAGGAATTTTACGTATTTATTTTGAGTAAACATATACGTTTTTATTTGTATAAACATATTCCCGGAAATTATATATTACTTGAACGTACAAGACTTATTGTCTGAACTGACAAATCTTACACCTAAATTTTATTCTACAATAATTGGGCAAGAAAGAAAGTGTGAATGATGGTATAATTTTAACTTTATTTATTTTTTGAATTAAAGCTGGAGAAAACGAATCATTGAACGATAATAATGTATACGTTTTTACCTATCTTTATCTATCTCTTCTATCTGTCTATAATAACTTCGTATATTCCTATTTGTTCTTGCATGACTACTAGAAACTGTCTCTTCTGTGTGTTTGCCTGACATCCGGTAAACTAAAGAAATTTTTTCTTTCTTTTTCTTATCTTCTACAATAATGTCAAGGTTTCATTAAAAAAATAAAAAGGAACAATTCAGTTTATTATAAATTTTCAGATAATGAAAAAAAAATGCGTTTATTTCAACAACGTTATGTTTTATTATTTTTAGTTGCAGGAAATATTTGAACCTTTTTGCGAGTTGATATCGATTGATGCCGTTCTTCTGTTGTGAAAACCACTTTAAGGAAAGAAAAAACGACAAAAAAGAAAGAATCAAGACTAAGAAGAAATGTGGAAAAATATATTTAAAAAATATCTAATGGTAATTACCAAAGGAAGAAAATTAAAAGAAAAATTCTATTTATTCTTTTCTCTTCTTGTTATCATATGGATGATCGCCATTGGCATTTCATGTTCATCATCGTCAGCATCATTTGCTTTCTTTTCAAAATATATAATTAGAATAAGTGATATTAAAATAATTATTTTACAATAATTATGCTAATTGATAGAATTAGTAAGAACATCGTCCTTGCTTTGAATATTTCTGCCACATTGGGTGTAGTGCCTCTGCTATATATTTACAGATTCTTGATAAAATCCAAAGAATCTGCAATATTATTGATCCTAACCTGGCATCTCGGTTTCAGTCACTTTCGCACCGCCGTAACGTAGCTTCTTTGTACTCCAGTTTGGTTGCCACTCAGAGCTAGAGAGCCCAGTCTACCCTACTAATTAACCAATATTTGTGCGGTGAATAAAGGGATTCATGCCTTGTCCAAAGGCATTGCTACGAAAATAAACACTATTCAGATTAATGCGCCTATATTGGGTACTCAACCTGATCATTCGTTTCAGTATTTTTACACGTTAACCAAGTCAAACATCTGGTTTATCATTCCTGCTATAACTTTAGAGATTCTTGATAAAATCGAAAGAAGAATCTGCAATGTTATTCGTCCTAACCTGGCATCTGGGCTTCAGTCACTTTCCCATCGCCGTAACGAAGTCTTCCTGTGCCTTTTTTATAAATACTTTCATGGTAATTGCCCTGATAAACTCTGGTTTTATTACTAACACTATTTTTGTTTAGTTCCTTGTATATAAATTGTAATCATTGTAAGTATTTATTGGAGTTTAATTTTTAAATGTTACTTTTATTCTGAACCGTACACAGACAAATTTCACATATTAGAACTAGTTAGGACTTCATAGAGACTTGAGGTATTATGGTAGCTGTATGAAAGAATGGTAAGTAAGAATGTGTTGTTTTGATGTAAGGGATATTTTAGTATGTTTGGGTCAGTAATTGTGGTTATCTAGGTTTAAGATAAGACAGACTGAAGACCGGCCTTCCTCAAATTTTCCCTTTTGGTCTTTTGCCACATTTTTATATTTTCAAAATAAATATTACTTTCTTCTATGGTACCTAGACATGATGAGTTTATGCGCAGTACTAGATTGGCGGTAAGGTCTCATCATTTTACAGTGGAAATATTACGTTGGTGCAAAAATAATGTCGTTTTCTCACATATGTTACTATGTGATAAAACAACTTTATTTTTGCACCAACCTAATAGCTTGACGTTCCATGCTAACAGTTTTTTTTTTCTCCTCCTCTTCGCCCTTATGGAATTGTCTTCCGGTTCTTGCTTCCAAGTTAAATTTGATCGTCGAAAATTTAAATGCAATGTCAATCTTCTGTCATCTTAATTTTTGTTCGTTTATAGTTCTCTCTTCTTAATAGTGTTTGTTTCTCATATTCTATAACACTCAGTAACCCCCTTTGTCTTAGTGACTTTATTGCCTTGCTTAGGGTGAAATTATTTTAAAAACAAACAGAGATCATCATTAAATGTCCTTATTATTTTCCATATCATAATTCCCTTTGAACTGTGTTGATTGCAAACAAAAAAGAAATAAAACCAAGTGATATTAGGTTGGTGCAAAAATAATGACGTAATAATGTCGTTTTTGACGTATTTTTTAACGTCAAAAAACGACATTATTACGTCATTATTTTTGCACTAACCTAATATAATTGTTTCGTCGTCTGCACAAAAGTATTTGAAGAATTACGGCACAAAGACCTATTTGAACTATTTGAACGAGCATTACAAAAGTGACAATGAGTATTAGTTGATATCACAGAACATAGGTACAGTTGTGTTTTTTTTTTTGTTTTCTTTTGCTTTCTTTGGATACCGATCTCTCAGTAAAAGAAATCGTCTTCTTGTACTTTTGCATTCCATTTAAGCAGAATTATTCTAATGTTGCTTGCCAGGGGTAGTTTCTCGTAACACCGCAATCTGCTAAAGCATTAAGCACAAAACTTGGGCGACGTTCTTTAATAGTCTCTTCAGATCCAGTCTTTTATAAAGACGCCATACATGGCGTCAAATCTGTTCAGAAATATCTAAGCTGTCGGCTGCATGTATCCGCCATCTTTGATCGTTCGTTAAAATGCTTTCGACCGTGTTGGTCTCAGCGATGACCCTCCTTTTTTCGAAGCTCAACTAATGAAGGTAGGGAACGACGAACAAAGAACTGTACCTGATAAAAGAACTCACAACAACATAAGACATTCAACAGCGCCAAAAACTAAAAGCCTGGGCGGGGGGACGGCGTTTAAATCGAAGTTAAAAATAAGGACATAATCGAGTTGTCGACGTTTTAAATTACCGGAAACCAAACCTTTTTCCCCCAAATGATCGTTGTTTTTTTTTTTTTACACACACCCACACACAAACACACACGCGCGCAGACACACACACACACACACACACACATATATATATATATATAATTATTTATTTAAAAATATGATTTCAACTTTAAATAAATAATTATATTTATGCTCTACTTTCGTATCCAGCACTATTTTTTAAAAATAATAACAAGAATACTAAGGAACTTTGGATTATTTACCAAACCAGTTTCTTTCCTATTTTCTATAATATTTTCATATATATATATATATATATATATATATATATATATATATATATATATATATATATATATATAATGGGCCACTGTCGTATTTCATATAGGGTAGGATCTCTGACTGATGCCAAATCGTTCGGATTTCGATTTCGGCTTGAAGCAATCGGATGTCTGGCCATACTGAAGATCTGTGATAAAGCGAAACAGTTTGTCTGTGGATGTCAATACACACACACACACACACACACACACACACACACACACACACACACACACACACATATATATATATATATATATATATGAAGACATGTTTTGTTGTGTAGTTCAGACATGTTCTGCTGGTAACTTATTTTCGATAAAATCATTTCATACTCTCGGATAAGCTTTTTAGTGTCATTATTGAAGGACGAGAGAAAATCGCAATGTTGATACATATAACTTTTATTTCCAAGTACTTTCGACATCTCCATGTCATCACCAGCGTATTTTTTTATTACAAAATAAATATTGTAGTATTTATTATTGTCAGAGACAAATTGTTATAAACAAGATGAAAATATCCTAAAAAAATTAATAAATATTAATATATTCACCACAGACCCTAGTAAAAAAGTAAAATTAATTATTTACTACACTAAATTTACTATAGCTAATACAATCATTAGTAATGACTTTTCCCAGTCCAGTAACCGTGTTGCAGAAAACCAACATTGTTTATAAATTAATCTTTTATTTAATATACGGGGTGAGATTTACAGTCAGTATGTTGTATTGAACTTTGTTGCTATGACAACGTTTTAGTTGTTCTTCCCAGCGGTTTTCTTTAGTGAAAAATATTCTATCGTGTCAAGAGCAAAATGGGTATCTGAAAATTAAAATGCAACAATACCCTACTGTTATATACCGTATCCAAATCCTCATAAATACTTTGGACACTATTGTAAGTGGGGGTAATATGCTGTCTAAGTAGTCCACGAATATCAGTGGTTTACCTACTTCACGCCGCTGGCGAGTATTTTATTTTGTTGGTGTTATAAAATTACCATTTCATTTCCAACCTACCTTTTGGTTATTCCTCATTCAGTAACCTTTTCTAGGCTACAACAGAAAGAAAGAAAGAAAGAAAGAAAGAAAGAAAGAAAGAAAGAAAAAAAGAAAGAAAGTGTTATATACTATACCTATGGACATAAATAGGTCCTCATAAATACGTCGGTCACAATTTTAAGTGGGTGAAATATGCTGTCTAAATAGTCCGCCACTAGCAGTGGTTTATCTACTTCGAGTATTGTATTTTGTTGATATTATAATGATTACCATTTCATTTCTAACGTCCGTTTTAGTTATTCCTCATTCTGTAACCTTTTCTAGGATACAACACTATCTATCTGTCTATTCATCTATCTATCTATCTATCTATCTATCTATCTATCTATCTATCTATCTATCTATTTGTCTATCTCTCTATCTGATATATACCATACCTATGAACACTAATGGGTATGTCCCAATCCTCATAAATACGTTGAACACTATTGTAAGGGGGGGGTAATATGCTGTCTAAGTAGTCCACCACTAGCAGTGGTTTACCTATTTCATGCCGCCGACGGGTATTTTATTTTGTTGGGGTTATAAAGATTACCATTTCATTTCCAACCTACCTTTTGGTTATTCCTCATTCAGTAACCCCTTCTAGGAGACAATACCTACACTGTAGAATATTTTTCTATCCTTTTGAATAAAAATTTGTCAGTTCAATGTTTTTAGAATATCAAAATTGTTTCCCTTCTTTTGTCTCGTGGGAAATATTTCTGATGAACGTATACAGCTCATCGATCCGTTTTCAAAACAAACTGGGTAATAAATGTTAACAGACGTTTGTGAAACTAGCTTGTAAAATTCAAGAGTACGGCTAACATGATTATCTGCTATGAGTGAAGCGAGACTTTAAAGTGGAAAATGCATCACTGGGATATGTACATTTGGTTAACAGCCTTAAGCAGAACTTTACAGAGGAGACAAGACATCATTCTGCGAAAAGCAGTGAGAGTAGAATTCAAATCGGTGTGTACAGACAGAAAAAGCAAGATGGCAAACAAGAATGTTAGAATAAAATCTCACATGCTAGGTTTAAATAGATATTTAGCCCTTTGAGCGCTGCGTTCCTGAAAAATTTGATTACTTCTGTCTGAGCTCCTGAATCAAAATTCGCAAATAATTGGTATGTTATGTTTCACGGTAGATATAAAAATAGCTACAAGACTTTACCCACCGTTCAACCGGTAGCTGGGCGTTACGTCATTTTTCTCTACCACCGGTTATACTGTGGACACCACAATAGTTACAAGTTTTTACCCACTGTTCAACAAGTGGCTGGATATTAAGTCATTTTTCTTTACGTCTGTTTAACAAGACGTATGAAGCAGAAAAATAAAATACTCAATACTCTCCTAGGTGTTGAAGCATATTCGTCGTTAACCCTTTGAGCCTTGCGTCCATGAAAAATTTTAAGCCTTCTGTTGGGTTCCTGAGACAAAATTCGCAAATAATGGGTGACAATCCTGGTTGAGACATTTAGATTTTTTCGTGAAGAGCCATCTTGTTTAATTCTTCTGTCATTTTTCTAATGGAGGTGAGAGGTTGGTGTTCCTTATTTTACTCAATCCTAATATCTTGACTCTTTGAGCGCTGCGTTTCGGAACTATTTTAACCCTTCTACCTGAGCTCCTGAGTCAAGATCTTTCCGAAAAGAGCCATCTAATTTAGTTCTGTCATTTTTCTAATGGAGGTAAGAGGTTGGTGTTCCTTATTTTACTCAGTCCTAATAGCTTGACCCTTTGAGCGCTGCCTTCTTGAACAATTTTAACCATTCTGCCTGAGCTCCTGAGTCAAGATCTTTCCGAAAAGAGCCATCTAATTTAGTTCTGTCATTTTTCTAATGGAGGTAAGAGGTTGGTGTTTCTTATTTTACTCAACCCTAATAGCTTGAACCTTTCAGCGCTGCGTTCCTGAACAATTTTAACCATTCTGCCTGAGCTCCTGAGTCAAGATTTTTCCGAAAAGAGCCATCTAATTTAGTTCTGTGATTTTTCTAATGGAGGTAAGAGGTTGGTGCTCCTTATTTTACTCAATCCTAATAGCTTGACCCTTTGAGCGCTGCCTTCCTGAACAATTTTAACCCTTCTGCCTGAGCTCCTGAGTCAAGATCTTTCCGAAAAGAACCATCTAATTTAGTTCTGTCATTTTTCTAATAGCGCTGAGAGGTTGGTGTTTCTTATTTTACTCAACCCTAATAGCTTGAACCTTTCAGCGCTGCGTTCCTGAACAATTTTAACCATTCTGCCTGAGCTCCTGAGTCAAGATTTTTCCGAAAAGAACCATCTAATTTAGTTCTGTCATTTTTCTAATGGAGGTAAGAGGTTGGTGTTCCGTATTTTACTCAATTCTAATAGCTTGACCCTTTGAGCGCTGCCTTCCTGAACAATTTTAACCATTCTGCCTGAGCTCCTGAGTCAAGATCTTTCCGAAAAGAGCCATCGAATTTAGTTCTGTCATTTTTCTAATGGCGCTGAGAGGTTGGTGTTCCTTATTTTACTCTATCCTAATAGCTTGACTCTTTGAGCGCTGCCTTCCTGAACAATTTTAACCATTCTGCCTGAGCTCCTGAGTCAAGATCTTTCCGAAGAGAGCCATCTAATTTAGTTCCGTCATTTTTCTAATGGAGGTAAGAGGTTGGTGTTCCTTATTTTACTCAATCCTAATAGCTTGACCCTTTGAGCGCTGCGTTCCTGAACAATTTTAACCATTCTGCCTGAGCTCCTGAGTCAAGATCTTTGCGAAAAGAGCCATCTAATTTAGTTCTGTCATCTTTCTAATGGAGGTAAGAGGTTGGTGTTCCTTATTTTACTCTATCCTAATAGCTTGACCCTTTGAGAGCTGCATTCCTGAACAATTTTAACCCTTCTGCCTGAGCTCCTGAATCAAGATCTTTCCGAAGAGAGCAATCTAATTTAGTTCCGTCATTTTTCTAATGGAGGTAAGAGGTTGGTGTTACTTATTTTACTCAATCCTATAAGCTTGACCCTATGAGCGCTGAGTTCCTGAACAATTTTAACCCTTCTGGCTAAGCTCCTGAGTCAAGATCTTTCCGAAGAGACCCATCTGATTTAGTTCCGTCATTTTTCTAATGGAGGTAAGAGGTTGGTGTTCCTTATTTTACTCAATCCTAATAGCTTGACCCTTTGAGCGCTGCGTTCCTGAACAATTTTAACCATTCTGCCTGAGCTCCTGAGTCAAGATCTTTCCGAAAAGAACCATCAAATTTAGTTCTGTCATTTTTCTAATGGAGGTAAGAGGTTGGTGTTCCGTATTTTACTCAATCCTAATAGCTTGACCCTTTGAGCGCTCCCTTCCTGAACAATTTTAACCATTCTGCCTGAGCTCCTGAGTCATAATCTTTCCGAAAAGAGCCATCGAATTTAGTTCTGTCATTTTTATAATGGCGCTGAGAGGTTGGTGTTCCTTATTTTACTCAATCCTAATAGCTTAACCCTTTCAGCGCTGCGTTCCTGAACAATTTTAACCATCTGCCTGAACTCCTGAGTTAAGATCTTTCCAAAAAGAGCCATCTAATTTAGTTCTGTCATTTTTCTAATGGCGCTGAGTGGTTGGTGTTCCTTATTTTACTCAATCCTAATAGCTTGACCCTTTGAGCGCTGCCTTCCTGAACAATTTTAACCATTCTGCCTGAGCTCCTGAGTCAAGATCTTTCCGAAAAGAGCCATCTAATTTAGTTCTGTCATTTTTCTAATGGAGGTAAGAGGTTGGTGTTTCTTATTTTACTCAACCCTAATAGCTTGAACCTTTCAGCGCTGCGTTCCTGAACAATTTTAACCATTCTGCCTGAGCTCCTGAGTCAAGATTTTTCCGAAAAGAGCCATCTAATTTAGTTCTGTGATTTTTCTAATGGAGGTAAGAGGTTGGTGTTCCTTATTTTACTCAATCCTAATAGCTTGACACTTTGAGCGCTGCATCCCTGAACAATTTTAACCCTTCTGCCTGAGCTCCTGAGTCAAGATCTTTCCGAAAAGAGCCATCGAATTTAGTTCTGTCATTTTTCTAATGGCGCTGAGAGGTTGGTGTTCCTTATTTTACTCTATCCTATAAGCTTGACCCTATGAGCGCTGAGTTCCTGAACAATTTTAACCATTCTGCCTGAGCTCCTGAGTCAAGGTCTTTCCGAAAAGAACCATCTAATTTAGTTCTGTCATTTTTCTAATGGAGGTAAGAGGTTGGTGTTCCGTATTTTACTCAATTCTAATAGCTTGACCCTTTGAGCGCTGCCTTCCTGAACAATTTTAACCATTCTGCCTGAGCTCCTGAGTCAAGATCTTTCCGAAAAGAGCCATCTAATTTAGTTCTGTCATTTTTCTAATGGAGGTAAGAGGTTGGTGTTTCTTATTTTACTCAACCCTAATAGCTTGAAACTTTCAGCGCTGCGTTCCTGAACAATTTTAACCATTCTGCCTGAGCTCCTGAGTCAAGATTTTTCCGAAAAGAGCCATCTAATTTAGTTCTGTGATTTTTCTAATGGAGGTAAGAGGTTGGTGTTCATAATTTTACTCAATCCTAATAGCTTGACCCTTTGAGCGCTGCCTTCCTGAACAATTTTAACCCTTCTGCCTGAACTCCTGAGTCAAGATCTTTCCGAAAAGAACTATCTAATTTAGTTCTGTCATTTTTCTAATAGCGCTGAGAGGTTGGTGTTCCTTATTTTACTCAATCCTAATAGCTTGACCCTTTGAGCGCTCCCTTCCTGAACAATTTTAACCATTCTGCCTGAGCTCCTGAGTCATAATCTTTCCGAAAAGAGCCATCGAATTTAGTTCTGTCATTTTTATAATGGCGCTGAGAGGTTGGTGTTCCTTATTTTACTCAATCCTAATAGCTTAACCCTTTCAGCGCTGCGTTCCTGAACAATTTTAACCATCTGCCTGAACTCCTGAGTTAAGATCTTTCCAAAAAGAGCCATCTAATTTAGTTCTGTCATTTTTCTAATGGCGCTGAGTGGTTGGTGTTCCTTATTTTACTCAATCCTAATAGCTTGACCCTTTGAGCGCTGCCTTCCTGAACAATTTTAACCATTCTGCCAGAGCTCCTGAGTCAAGATCTTTCCGAAAAGAGCCATCTAATTTAGTTCTGTCATTTTTCTAATGGAGGTAAGAGGTTGGTGTTTCTTATTTTACTCAACCCTAATAGCTTGACCCTTTGAGCGCTGCGTTCCTGAACAATTTTAACCATTCTGCCTGAGCTCCTGAGTCAAGATTTTTCCGAAAAGAGCCATCTAATTTAGTTCTGTGATTTTTCTAATGGAGGTAAGAGGTTGGTGTTCCTTATTTTACTCAATCCTAATAGCTTGACACTTTGAGCGCTGCCTTCCTGAACAATTTTAACCCTTCTGCCTGAGCTCCTGAATCAAGATCTTTCCGAAAAGAACCATCTAATTTAGTTCTGTCATGTTTCTAATAGCGCTGAGAGGTTGGAGTTCCTTATTTTACTCAATCCTAATAGCTTGACCCTTTGAGCGCTGCCTTCATGAACAATTTTAACCATTCTGCCTGAGCTCCTGAGTCAAGGTCTTTCCGAAAAGAACCATCTAATTGAGTTCTGTCATTTTTCTAATGGAGGTAAGAGGTTGGTGTTCCGTATTTTACTCAATTCTAATAGCTTGACCCTTTGAGCGCTGCCTTCCTGAACAATTTTAACCATTCTGCCTGAGCTCCTGAGTCAAGATCTTTCCGAAAAGAGCCATCTAATTTAGTTCTGTCATTTTTCTAATGGAGGTAAGAGGTTGGTGTTTCTTATTTTACTCAACCCTAATAGCTTGAACCTTTCAGCGCTGCGTTCCTGAACAATTTTAACCATTCTGCCTGAGCTCCTTCGTCAAGATTTTTCCGAAAAGAGCCATCTAATTTAGTTCTGTGATTTTTCTAATGGAGGTAAGAGGTTGGTGTTCCCTATTTTACTCAATCCTAATAGCTTGACCCTTTGAGCGCTGCCTTCCTGAACAATTTTAACCCTTCTGCCTGAACTCCTGAGTCAAGATCTTTCCGAAAAGAACCATCTAATTTAGTTCTGTCATTTTTCTAATAGCGCTGAGAGGTTGGTGTTCCTTATTTTAGTCAATTCTAATAGCTTGACCCTTTGAGCGCTGCGTTCCTGAACAATTTTAACCATTCTGCCTGAGCTCCTGAGTCAAGATCTTTCCGAAAAGAGCCATCGAATTTAGTTCTGTCATTTTTCTAATGGAGGTAAGAGGTTGGTGTTCCGTATTTTACTCAATTCTAATAGCTTGACCCTTTGAGCGCTGCCTTCCTGAACAATTTTAACCATTCTGCCTGAGCTCCTGAGTCAAGATCTTTCCGAAAAGAGCCATCGAATTTAGTTCTGTCATTTTTCTAATGGCGCTGAGAGGTTGGTGTTCCTTATTTTACTCAATCATAATAGCTTGACCCTTTCAGCGCTGCGTTCCTGAACAAATTTAACCATCTGCCTGAGCTCCTGAGTTAAGATCTTTCCGAAAAGAACCATCTAATTTAGTTCTGTCATTTTTCTAATGGCGCTGAGAGGTTGGTGTTCATTATTTTACTCAATCCTAATAGCTTGACCCTTTGAGCGCTGCCTTCCTGAACAATTTTAACCATTCTGCCTGAGCTCCTGAGTCAAGATCTTTCCGAAGAGAGCCATCTAATTTAGTTCCGTCATTTTTCTAATGGAGGTAAGAGGTTAGTGTTCCTTATTTTACTCAATCCTAATAGCTTGACCCTTTGAGCGCTGCGTTCCTGAACAATTTTAACCATTCTGCCTGAGCTCCTGAGTCAAGATCTTTGCGAAAAGAGCCATCTAATTTAGTTCTGTCATCTTTCTAATGGAGGTAAGAGGTTGGTGTTCCTTATTTTACTCTATCCTAATAGCTTGACCCTTTGAGAGCTGCCTTCCTGAACAATTTTAACCCTTCTGCCTGAGCTCCTGAGTCAAGATCTTTCCGAAAAGAACCATCGAATTTAGTTCTGTCATTTTTCTAATGGCGCTGAGAGGTTGGTGTTCCTTATTTTACTCTATCCTAATAGCTTGACCCTTTGAGCGCTGCCTTCCTGAACAATTTTAACCATTCTGCCTGAGCTCCTGAGTCAAGATCTTTCCGAAGAGAGCCATCTAATTTAGTTCCGTCATTTTTCTAATGGAGGTAAGAGGTTGGTGTTCCTTATTTTACTCAATCCTAATAGCTTGACCCTTTGAGCGCTGCGTTCCTGAACAATTTTAACCATTCTGCTTGAGCTCCTGAGTCAAGATCTTTGCGAAAAGAGCCATCTAATTTAGTTCTGTCATCTTTCTAATGGAGGTAAGAGGTTGGTGTTCCTTATTTTACTCTATCCTAATAGCTTGACCCTTTGAGAGCTGCCTTCCTGAACAATTTTAACCCTTCTGCCTGAGCTCCTGAATCAAGATCTTTCCGAAAAGAGCCATCTAATTTAGTTCCGTCATTTTACTAATGGAGGTAAGAGGTTGGTGTTCCTTATTTTACTCAATCCTATACGCTTGACCCTTTGAGCGCTGCGTTCCTGAACAATTTTAACCCTTCTGCCTGAGCTTCTGAGTCAAGATCTTTCCGAAGAGAGCCATCTAATTTAGTTCCGTCATTTTTCTAATGGAGGTAAGAGGTTGGTGTTACTTATTTTACTCAATCCTATAAGCTTGATCCTTTGAGCGCTGAGTTCCTGAACAATTTTAACACTTCTGGCTGAGCTCCTGAGTCAAGATCTTTCCGAAGAGACCCATCTGATTTAGTTCCGTCATTTTTCTAATGGAGGTAAGAGGTTGGTGTTCCTTATTTTACTCAATCCTAATAGCTTGACCCTTTGAGCGCTGCGTTCCTGAACAATTTTAACCCTTCTGCCTGAGCTCCTGAGTCAAGAACTTTCCGAAAAGAACCATCTAATTTAGTTCTGTCATTTTTCTAATAGCGCTGAGTGGTTGGTGTTCCTTATTTTACTCAATCCTAATAGCTTGACTTTTTGAGCGCTGCCTTCCTGAACAATTTTAACCATTCTGCCTGAACTCCTGAGTCAAGATCTTTTCGAAAAGTGCCATCTAATTTAGTTCTGTCATTTTTCTAATGGAGGTAAGAGGTTGGTGTTTCTTATTTTACTCAACCCTAATAGCTTGAACCTTTCAGCGCTGCGTTCCTGAACAATTTTAACCATTCTGCCTGAGCTCCTGAGTCAAGATTTTTCCGAAAAGAGCCATCTAATTTAGTTCTGTGATTTTTCTAATGGAGGTAAGAGGTTGGTGTTCCTTATTTTACTCAATCCTAATAGCTTGACCCTTTGAGCGCTGCCTTCCTGAACAATTTTAACCCTTCTGCCTGAGCTCCTGAATCAAGATCTTTCCGAAAAGAACCATCTAATTTAGTTCTGTCATTTTTCTAATAGCGCTGAGAGGTTGGTGTTCCTTATTTTACTCAATCCTAATAGCTTGACCCTTTGAGCGCTGCCTTCCTGAACAATTTTAACCATTCTGCCTGAGCTCCTGAGTCAAGATCTTTCCGAAAAGAACCATCAAATTTAGTTCTGTCATTTTTCTAATGGAGGTAAGAGGTTGGTGTTCCGTATTTTACTCAATCCTAATAGCTTGACACTTTGAGCGCTCCCTTCCTGAACAATTTTAACCATTCTGCCTGAGATCCTGAGTCATAATCTTTCCGAAAAGAGCCATCGAATTTAGTTCTGTCATTTTTATAATGGCCCTGAGAGGTTGGTGTTCCTTATTTTACTCAATCCTAATAGCTTAACCCTTTCAGCGCTGCGTTCCTGAACAATTTTAACCATCTGCCTGAACTCCTGAGTTAAGATCTTTCCAAAAAAAGCCATCTAATTTAGTTCTGTCATTTTTGTAATGGCGCTGAGTGGTTGGTGTTCCTTATTTTACTCAATCCCAATAGCTTGACTTTTTGAGCGCTGCCTTCCTGAACAATTTTAACCATTCTGCCTGAGCTCCTGAGTCAAGATCTTTCCGAAAAGTGCCATCTAATTTAGTTCTGTCATTTTTCTAATGGAGGTAAGAGGTTGGTGTTTCTTATTTTACTCAACCCTAATAGCTTGAACCTTTCAGCGCTGCGTTCCTGAACAATTTTAACCATTCTGCCTGAGCTCCTGAGTCAAGATTTTTCCGAAAAGAGCCATCTAATTTAGTTCTGTGATTTTTCTAATGGAGGTAAGAGGTTGGTGTTCCTTATTTTACTCAATCCTAATAGCTTGACCCTTTGAGCGCTGCCTTCCTGAACAATTTTAAGCCTTCTGCCTGAGCTCCTGAATCAAGATCTTTCCGAAAAGAACAATCTAATTTAGTTCTGTCATTTTTCTAATAGCGCTGAGAGGTTGGTGTTCCTTATTTTACTCAATCCTAATAGCTTGACCCTTTGAGCGCTGCCTTCCTGAACAATTTTAACCATTCTGCCTGAGCTCCTGAGTCAAGATCTTTCCGAAAAGAACCATCTAATTTAGTTCTGTCATTTTTCTAATGGAGGTAAGAGGTCGGTGTTCCGTATTTTACTCAATTCTAATAGCTTGACCCTTTGAGCGCTGCCTTCCTGAACAATTTTAACCATTCTGCCTGAGCTCCTGAGTCAAGATCTTTCCGAAAAGAGCCATCTAATTTAGTTCTGTCATTTTTCTAATGGAGGTAAGAGGTTGGTGTTCCGTATTTTACTCAATTCTAATAGCTTGACCCTTTGAGCGCTGCCTTCCTGAACAATTTTAACCATTCTGCCTGAGCTCCTGAGTCAAGATCTTTCCGAAAAGAACCATCAAATTTAGTTCTGTCATTTTTCTAATGGAGGTAAGAGGTTGGTGTTCCGTATTTTACTCAATCCTAATAGCTTGACCCTTTGAGCGCTCCCTTCCTGAACAATTTTAACCATTCTGCCTGAGCTCCTGAGTCAAGATCTTTCCGAAAAGAGCCATCGAATTTAGTTCTGTCATTTTTCTAATGGAGGTAAGAGGTTGGTGTTCCGTATTTTACTCAATTCTAATAGCTTGACCCTTTGAGCGCTGCCTTCCTGAACAATTTTAACCATTCTGCCTGAGCTCCTGAGTCATAATCTTTCAGAAAAGAGCCATCGAATTTAGTTCTGTCATTTTTATAATGGTTCTGAGAGGTTGGTGTTCCTTATTTTACTCAATCCTAATAGCTTAACCCTTTCAGCGCTGCGTTCCTGAACAATTTTAACCATCTGCCTGAACTCCTGAGTTAAGATCTTTCCAAAAAAAGCCATCTAATTTAGTTCTGTCATTTTTCTAATGGCGCTGAGTGGTTGGTGTTCCTTATTTTACTCAATCCTAATAGCTTGACTTTTTGAGCGCTGCCTTCCTGAACAATTTTAACCATTCTGCCTGAGCTCCTGAGTCAAGATCTTTTCGAAAAGTGCCATCTAATTTAGTTCTGTCATTTTTCTAATGGAGGTAAGAGGTTGGTGTTTCTTATTTTACTCAACCCTAATAGCTTGAACCTTTCAGCGCTGCGTTCCTGAACAATTTTAACCATTCTGCCTGAGCTCCTGAGTCAAGATTTTTCCGAAAAGAGCCATCTAATTTAGTTCTGTGATTTTTCTAATGGAGGTAAGAGGTTGGTGTTCCTTATTTTCCTCAATCCTAATAGCTTGACCCTTTGAGCGCTGCCTTCCTGAACAATTTTAACCCTTCTGCCTGAGCTCCTGAATCAAGATCTTTCCGAAAAGAACCATCTAATTTAGTTCTGTCATTTTTCTAATAGCGCTGAGAGGTTGGTGTTCCTTATTTTACTCAATCCTAATAGCTTGACCCTTTGAGCGCTGCCTTCCTGAACAATTTTAACCATTCTGCCTGAGCTCCTGAGTCAAGATCTTTCCGAAAAGAACCATCAAATTTAGTTCTGTCATTTTTCTAATGGAGGTAAGAGGTTGGTGTTCCGTATTTTACTCAATCCTAATAGCTTGACCCTTTGAGCGCTCCCTTCCTGAACAATTTTAACCATTCTGCCTGAGCTCCTGAGTCAAGATCTTTCCGAAAAGAGCCATCTAATTTAGTTCTGTCATTTTTCTAATGGAGGTAAGAGGTTGGTGTTTCTTATTTTAGTCAACCCTAATAGCTTGAACCTTTCAGCGCTGCGTTCCTGAACAAATTTAACCATTCTGCCTGAGCTCCTGAGTCAAGATTTTTCCGAAAAGAGCCATCGAATTTAGTTCTGTGATTTTTCTAATGGAGGTAAGAGGTTGGTGTTCCTTATTTTACTCAATCCTAATAGCTTGACCCTTTGAGCGCTGCCTTCCTGAACAATTTTAACCCTTCTGCCTGAGCTCCTGAGTCAAGATCTTTCCGAAAAGAACCATCTAATTTAGTTCTGTCATTTTTCTAATAGGGCTGAGAGGTTGGTGTTCCTTATTTTACTCAATTCTAATAGCTTGACCCTTTGAGCGCTGCGTTCCTGAACAATTTTAACCATTCTGCCTGAGCTCCTGAGTCAAGATCTTTCCGAAAAGAGCCATCGAATTTAGTTCTGTCATTTTTCTAATGGAGGTAAGAGGTTGGTGTTCCGTATTTTACTCAATTCTAATAGCTTGACCCTTTGAGCGCTGCCTTCCTGAACAATTTTAACCATTCTGCCTGAGCTCCTGAGTCATAATCTTTCAGAAAAGAGCCATCGAATTTAGTTCTGTCATTTTTATAATGGCGCTGAGAGGTTGGTGTTCCTTATTTTACTCAATCCTAATAGCTTAACCCTTTCAGCGCTGCGTTCCTGAACAATTTTAACCATCTGCCTTAACTCCTGAGTTAAGATCTTTCCAAAAAAAGCCATCTAATTTAGTTCTGTCATTTTTCTAATGGCGCTGAGTGGTTGGTGTTCCTTATTTTACTCAATCCTAATAGCTTGACTTTTTGAGCGCTGCCTTCCTGAACAATTTTAACCATTCTGCCTGAGCTCCTGAGTCAAGATCTTTCCGAAAAGTGCCATCTAATTTAGTTCTGTCATTTTTCTAATGGAGGTAAGAGGTTGGTGTTTCTTATTTTACTCAACCCTAATAGCTTGAACCTTTCAGCGCTGCGTTCCTGAACAATTTTAACCATTCTGCCTGAGCTCCTGAGTCAAGATTTTTCCGAAAAGAGCCATCTAATTTAGTTCTGTGATTTTTCTAATGGAGGTAAGAGGTTGGTGTTCCTTATTTTACTCAATCCTAATAGCTTGACCCTTTGAGCGCTGCCTTCCTGAACAATTTTAAGCCTTCTGCCTGAGCTCCTGAATCAAGATCTTTCCGAAAAGAACAATCTAATTTAGTTCTGTCATTTTTCTAATAGCGCTGAGAGGTTGGTGTTCCTTATTTTACTCAATCCTAATAGCTTGACCCTTTGAGCGCTGCCTTCCTGAACAATTTTAACCATTCTGCCTGAGCTCCTGAGTCAAGATCTTTCCGAAAAGAACCATCTAATTTAGTTCTGTCATTTTTCTAATGGAGGTAAGAGGTCGGTGTTCCGTATTTTACTCAATTCTAATAGCTTGACCCTTTGAGCGCTGCCTTCCTGAACAATTTTAACCATTCTGCCTGAGCTCCTGAGTCAAGATCTTTCCGAAAAGAGCCATCTAATTTAGTTCTGTCATTTTTCTAATGGAGGTAAGAGGTTGGTGTTCCGTATTTTACTCAATTCTAATAGCTTGACCCTTTGAGCGCTGCGTTCCTGAACAATTTTAACCATTCTGCCTGAGCTCCTGAGTCAAGATCTTTCCGAAAAGAGCCATCGAATTTAGTTCTGTCATTTTTCTAATGGAGGTAAGAGGTTGGTGTTCCGTATTTTACTCAATTCTAATAGCTTGACCCTTTGAGCGCTGCCTTCCTGAACAATTTTAACCATTCTGCCTGAGCTCCTGAGTCATAATCTTTCAGAAAAGAGCCATCGAATTTAGTTCTGTCATTTTTATAATGGCGCTGAGAGGTTGGTGTTCCTTATTTTACTCAATCCTAATAGCTTAACCCTTTCAGCGCTGCGTTCCTGAACAATTTTAACCATCTGCCTTAACTCCTGAGTTAAGATCTTTCCAAAAAAAGCCATCTAATTTAGTTCTGTCATTTTTCTAATGGCGCTGAGTGGTTGGTGTTCCTTATTTTACTCAATCCTAATAGCTTGACTTTTTGAGCGCTGCCTTCCTGAACAATTTTAACCATTCTGCCTGAGCTCCTGAGTCAAGATCTTTCCGAAAAGTGCCATCTAATTTAGTTCTGTCATTTTTCTAATGGAGGTAAGAGGTTGGTGTTTCTTATTTTACTCAACCCTAATAGCTTGAACCTTTCAGCGCTGCGTTCCTGAACAATTTTAACCATTCTGCCTGAGCTCCTGAGTCAAGATTTTTCCGAAAAGAGCCATCTAATTTAGTTCTGTGATTTTTCTAATGGAGGTAAGAGGTTGGTGTTCCTTATTTTACTCAATCCTAATAGCTTGACCCTTTGAGCGCTGCCTTCCTGAACAATTTTAACCCTTCTGCCTGAGCTCCTGAATCAAGATCTTTCCGAAAAGAACCATCTAATTTAGTTCTGTCATTTTTCTAATAGCGCTGAGAGGTTGGTGTTCCTTATTTTACTCAATCCTAATAGCTTGACCCTTTGAGCGCTGCCTTCCTGAACAATTTTAACCATTCTGCCTGAGCTCCTGAGTCAAGATCTTTCCGAAAAGAATCATCTAATTTAGTTCTGTCATTTTTCTAATGGAGGTAAGAGGTTGGTGTTCCGTATTTTACTCAATTCTAATAGCTTGACCCTTTGAGCGCTTCCTTCCTGAACAATTTTAACCATTCTGCCTGAGCTCCTGAGTCAAGATCTTTCCGAAAAGAGCCATCTAATTTAGTTCTGTCATTTTTCTAATGGAGGTAAGAGGTTGGTGTTTCTTATTTTACTCAACCCTAATAGCTTGAACCTTTCAGCGCACGCGTTCCTGAACAAATTTAACCATTCTGCCTGAGCTCCTGAGTCAAGATTTTTCCGAAAAGAGCCATCGAATTTAGTTCTGTGATTTTTCTAATGGAGGTAAGAGGTTGGTGTTCCTTATTTTACTCAATCCTAATAGCTTGACCCTTTGAGCGCTGCCTTCCTGAACAATTTTAACCCTTCTGCCTGAGCTCCTGAGTCAAGATCTTTCCGAAAAGAACCATCTAATTTAGTTCTGTTATTTTTCTAATAGCGCTGAGAGGTTGGTGTTCCTTATTTTACTCAACTCTAATAGCTTGACCCTTTGAGCGCTGCCTTCCTGAACAATTTTAACCATTCTGCCTGAGCTCCTGAGTCAAGATCTTTCCGAAAAGAACCATCAAATTTAGTTCTGTCATTTTTCTAATGGAGGTAAGAGGTTGGTGTTCCGTATTTTACTCAATCCTAATAGCTTGACCCTTTGAGCGCTCCCTTCCTGAACAATTTTAACCATTCTGCCTGAGCTCCTGAGTCAAGATCTTTCCGAAAAGAGCCATCGAATTTAGTTCTGTCATTTTTCTAATGGAGGTAAGAGGTTGGTGTTCCGTATTTTACTCAATTCTAATAGCTTGACCCTTTGAGCGCTGCCTTCCTGAACAATTTTAACCATTCTGCCTGAGCTCCTGAGTCATAATCTTTCAGAAAAGAGCCATCGAATTTAGTTCTGTCATTTTTATAATGGCGCTGAGAGGTTGGTGTTCCTTATTTTACTCAATCCTAATAGCTTAACCCTTTCAGCGCTGCGTTCCTGAACAATTTTAACCATCTGCCTGAACTCCTGAGTTAAGATCTTTCCAAAAAAAGCCATCTAATTTAGTTCTGTCATTTTTCTAATGGCGCTGAGTGGTTGGTGTTCCTTATTTTACTCAATCCTAATAGCTTGACTTTTTGAGCGCTGCCTTCCTGAACAATTTTAACCATTCTGCCTGAGCTCCTGAGTCAAGATCTTTTCGAAAAGTGCCATCTAATTTAGTTCTGTCATTTTTCTAATGGAGGTAAGAGGTTGGTGTTTCTTATTTTACTCAACCCTAATAGCTTGAACCTTTCAGCGCTGCGTTCCTGAACAATTTTAACCATTCTGCCTGAGCTCCTGAGTCAAGATTTTTCCGAAAAGAGCCATCTAATTTAGTTCTGTGATTTTTCTAATGGAGGTAAGAGGTTGGTGTTCCTTATTTTCCTCAATCCTAATAGCTTGACCCTTTGAGCGCTGCCTTCCTGAACAATTTTAACCCTTCTGCCTGAGCTCCTGAATCAAGATCTTTCCGAAAAGAACCATCTAATTTAGTTCTGTCATTTTTCTAATAGCGCTGAGAGGTTGGTGTTCCTTGTTTTACTCAATCCTAATAGCTTGACCCTTTGAGCGCTGCCTTCCTGAACAATTTTAACCATTCTGCCTGAGCTCCTGAGTCAAGATCTTTCCGAAAAGAACCATCAAATTTAGTTCTGTCATTTTTCTAATGGAGGTAAGAGGTTGGTGTTCCGTATTTTACTCAATGCTAATAGCTTGACCCTTTGAGCGCTCCCTTCCTGAACAATTTTAACCATTCTGCCTGAGCTCCTGAGTCAAGATCTTTCCGAAAAGAGCCATCTAATTTAGTTCTGTCATTTTTCTAATGGAGGTAAGAGGTTGGTGTTTCTTATTTTAGTCAACCCTAATAGCTTGAACCTTTCAGCGCTGCGTTCCTGAACAAATTTAACCATTCTGCCTGAGCTCCTGAGTCAAGATTTTTCCGAAAAGAGCCATCGAATTTAGTTCTGTGATTTTTCTAATGGAGGTAAGAGGTTGGTGTTCCTTATTTTACTCAATCCTAATAGCTTGACCCTTTGAGCGCTGCCTTCCTGAACAATTTTAACCCTTCTGCCTGAGCTCCTGAGTCAAGATCTTTCCGAAAAGAACCATCTAATTTAGTTCTGTCATTTTTCTAATAGCGCTGAGAGGTTGGTGTTCCTTATTTTACTCAATTCTAATAGCTTGACCCTTTGAGCGCTGCGTTCCTGAACAATTTTAACCATTCTGCCTGAGCTCCTGAGTCAAGATCTTTCCGAAAAGAGCCATCGAATTTAGTTCTGTCATTTTTCTAATGGAGGTAAGAGGTTGGTGTTCCGTATTTTACTCAATTCTAATAGCTTGACCCTTTGAGCGCTGCCTTCCTGAACAATTTTAACCATTCTGCCTGAGCTCCTGAGTCATAATCTTTCAGAAAAGAGCCATCGAATTTAGTTCTGTCATTTTTATAATGGCGCTGAGAGGTTGGTGTTCCTTATTTTACTCAATCCTAATAGCTTAACCCTTTCAGCGCTGCGTTCCTGAACAATTTTAACCATCTGCCTTAACTCCTGAGTTAAGATCTTTCCAAAAAAAGCCATCTAATTTAGTTCTGTCATTTTTCTAATGGCGCTGAGTGGTTGGTGTTCCTTATTTTACTCAATCCTAATAGCTTGACTTTTTGAGCGCTGCCTTCCTGAACAATTTTAACCATTCTGCCTGAGCTCCTGAGTCAAGATCTTTCCGAAAAGTGCCATCTAATTTAGTTCTGTCATTTTTGTAATGGAGGTAAGAGGTTGGTGTTTCTTATTTTACTCAACCCTAATAGCTTGAACCTTTCAGCGCTGCGTTCCTGAACAATTTTAACCATTCTGCCTGAGCTCCTGAGTCAAGATTTTTCCGAAAAGAGCCATCTAATTTAGTTCTGTGATTTTTCTAATGGAGGTAAGAGGTTGGTGTTCCTTATTTTACTCAATCCTAATAGCTTGAGCCTTTGAGCGCTGCCTTCCTGAACAATTTTAACCCTTCTGCCTGAGCTCCTGAATCAAGATCTTTCCGAAAAGAACCATCTAATTTAGTTCTGTCATTTTTCTAATAGCGCTGAGAGGTTGGTGTTCCTTATTTTACTCAATCCTAATAGCTTGACCCTTTGAGCGCTGCCTTCCTGAACAATTTTAACCATTCTGCCTGAGCTCCTGAGTCAAGATCTTTCCGAAAAGAATCATCTAATTTAGTTCTGTCATTTTTCTAATGGAGGTAAGAGGTTGGTGTTCCGTATTTTACTCAATTCTAATAGCTTGACCCTTTGAGCGCTTCCTTCCTGAACAATTTTAACCATTCTGCCTGAGCTCCTGAGTCAAGATCTTTCCGAAAAGAGCCATCTAATTTAGTTCTGTCATTTTTCTAATGGAGGTAAGAGGTTGGTGTTTCTTATTTTACTCAACCCTAATAGCTTGAACCTTTCAGCGCACGCGTTCCTGAACAAATTTAACCATTCTGCCTGAGCTCCTGAGTCAAGATCTTTCCGAAGAGAGCCATCTAATTTAGTTCTGTCATTTTTCTAATGGAGGTAAGAGGTTGGTGTTACTTATTTTACTCAATCCTATAAGCTTGACCCTTTGAGCGCTGAGTTCCTGAACAATTTTAACCCTTCTGGCTAAGCTCCTGAGTCAAGATCTTTCCGAAGAGACCCATCTGATTTAGTTCCGTCATTTTTCTAATGGAGGTAAGAGGTTGGTGTTCCTTATTTTACTCAATCCTAATAGCTTGACCCTTTGAGCGCTGCGTTCCTGAACAATTTTAACCATTCTGCCTGAGCTCCTGAGTCAAGATCTTTCCGAAAAGAACCATCAAATTTAGTTCTGTCATTTTTCTAATGGAGGTAAGAGGTTGGTGTTCCGTATTTTACTCAATCCTAATAGCTTGACCCTTTGAGCGCTGCCTTCCTGAACAATTTTAACCCTTCTGCCTGAGCTCCTGAGTCAAGATCTTTCCGAAGAGAACCATCTAATTTAGTTCTGTCATTTTTCTAATAGCGCTGAGAGGTTGGTGTTCCTTATTTTACTCAATTCTAATAGCTTGACCCTTTGAGCGCTGCCTTCCTGAACAATTTTAACCATTCTGCCTGAGCTCCTGAGTCAAGATCTTTCCGAAAAGAGCCATCGAATTTAGTTCTGTCATTTTTCTAATGGAGGTAAGAGGTTGGTGTTCCGTATTTTACTCAATTCTAATAGCTTGACCCTTTGAGCGCTGCCTTCCTGAACAATTTTAACCATTCTGCCTGAGCTCCTGAGTCAAGATCTTTCCGAAAAGAGCCATCGAATTTAGTTCTGTCATTTTTCTAATGGCGCTGAGAGGTTGGTGTTCCTTATTTTACTCAATCATAATAGCTTGACCCTTTCAGCGCTGCGTTCCTGAACAATTTTAACCATCTGCCTGAGCTCCTGAGTTAAGATCTTTCCGAAAAGAACCATCTAATTTAGTTCTGTCATTTTTCTAATGGCGCTGAGAGGTTGGTGTTCCTTATTTTACTCAATCCTAATAGCTTGACCCTTTGAGCGCTGCCTTCCTGAACAATTTTAACCATTCTGCCTGAGCTCCTGAGTCAAGATCTTTCCGAAGAGAGCCATCTAATTTAGTTCCGTCATTTTTCTAATGGAGGTAAGAGGTTGGTGTTACTTATTTTACTCAATCCTATAAGCTTGACCCTTTGAGCGCTGAGTTCCTGAACAATTTTAACCCTTCTGGCTAAGCTCCTGAGTCAAGATCTTTCCGAAGAGACCCATCTGATTTAGTTCCGTCATTTTTCTAATGGAGGTAAGAGGTTGGTGTTCCTTATTTTACTCAATCCTAATAGCTTGACCCTTTGAGCGCTGCGTTCCTGAACAATTTTAACCATTCTGCCTGAGCTCCTGAGTCAAGATCTTTCCGAAAAGAACCATCAAATTTAGTTCTGTCATTTTTCTAATGGAGGTAACAAGTTGGTGTTCCGTATTTTACTCAATCCTAATAGCTTGACCCTTTGAGCGCTGCCTTCCTGAACAATTTTAACCCTTCTGCCTGAGCTCCTGAGTCAAGATCTTTCCGAAAAGAACCATCTAATTTAGTTCTGTCATTTTTCTAATAGCGCTGAGAGGTTGGTGTTCCTTATTTTACTCAATTCTAATAGCTTGACCCTTTGAGCGCTGCGTTCCTGAACAATTTTAACCATTCTGCCTGAGCTCCTGAGTCAAGATCTTTCCGAAAAGAGCCATCGAATTTAGTTCTGTCATTTTTCTAATGGAGGTAAGAGGTTGGTGTTCCGTATTTTACTCAATTCTAATAGCTTGACCCTTTGAGCGCTGCCTTCCTGAACAATTTTAACCATTCTGCCTGAGCTCCTGAGTCAAGATCTTTCCGAAAAGAGCCATCGAATTTAGTTCCGTCATTTTTCTAATGGAGGTAAGAGGTTGGTGTTACTTATTTTACTCAATCCTATAAGCTTGACCCTTTGAGCGCTGAGTTCCTGAACAATTTTAACCCTTCTGGCTAAGCTCCTGAGTCAAGATCTTTCCGAAGAGACCCATCTGATTTAGTTCCGTCATTTTTCTAATGGCGCTGAGAGGTTGGTGTTCCTTATTTTACTCAATCCTAATAGCTTGACCCTTTGAGCGCTGCCTTCCTGAACAATTTTAACCATTCTGCCTGAGCTTCTGAGTCAAGATCTTTCCGAAGAGAGCCATCTAATTTAGTTCCGTCATTTTTCTAATGGAGGTAAGAGGTTGGTGTTACTTATTTTACTCAATCCTATAAGCTTGACCCTTTGAGCGCTGAGTTCCTGAACAATTTTAACCCTTCTGGCTAAGCTCCTGAGTCAAGATCTTTCCGAAGAGACCCATCTGATTTAGTTCCGTCATTTTTCTAATGGAGGTAAGAGGTTGGTGTTCCTTATTTTACTCAATCCTAATAGCTTGACCCTTTGAGCGCTGCGTTCCTGAACAATTTTAACCATTCTGCCTGAGCTCCTGAGTCAAGATCTTTCCGAAAAGAACCATCAAATTTAGTTCTGTCATTTTTCTAATGGAGGTAAGAGGTTGGTGTTCCGTATTTTACTCAATCGTAATAGCTTGACCCTTTGAGCGCTCCCTTCCTGAACAATTTTAACCATTCTGCCTGAGCTCCTGAGTCATAATCTTTCCGAAAAGAGCCATCGAATTTAGTTCTGTCATTTTTATAATGGCGCTGAGAGGTTGGTGTTCCTTATTTTACTCAATCCTAATAGCTTAACCCTTTCAGCACTGCGTTCTTGAAGAATTTTAACCATCTGCCTGAACTCCTGAGTTAAGATCTTTCCAAAAAGAGCCATCTAATTTAGTTCTGTCATTTTTCTAATGGCGCTGAGTGGTTGGTGTTCCTTATTTTACTCAATCCTAATAGCTTGACCCTTTGAGCGCTGCCTTCCTGAACAATTTTAACCATTCTGCCTGAGCTCCTGAGTCAAGATCTTTCCGAAAAGAGCCATCTAATTTAGTTCTGTCATTTTTCTAATGGAGGTAAGAGGTTGGTGTTTCTTATTTTACTCAACCCTAATAGCTTGAACCTTTCAGCGCTGCGTTCCTGAACAATTTTAACCATTCTGCCTGAGCTCCTGAGTCAAGATTTTTCCGAAAAGAGCCATCTAATTTAGTTCTGTGATTTTTCTAATGGAGGTAAGAGGTTGGTGTTCCTTATTTTACTCAATCCTAATAGCTTGACACTTTGAGCGCTGCCTTCCTGAACAATTTTAACCCTTCTGCCTGAGCTCCTGAATCAAGATCTTTCCGAAAAGAACCATCTAATTTAGTTCTGTCATGTTTCTAATAGCGCTGAGAGGTTGGTGTTCCTTATTTTACTCAATCCTAATAGCTTAACCATTTGAGCGCTGCCTTCCTGAACAATTTTAACCATTCTGCCTGAGATCCTGAATCAAGATCTTTCCGAAAAGAACCATCTAATTTAGTTCTGTCATTTTTCTAATGGAGGTAAGAGGTTGGTGTTCCGTATTTTACTCAATTCTAATAGCTTGACCCTTTGAGCGCTGCCTTCCTGAACAATTTTAACCATTCTGCCTGAGCTCCTGAGTCAAGATCTTTCCGAAAAGAGCCATCTAATTTAGTTCTGTCATTTTTCTAATGGAGGTAAGAGGTTGGTGTTCCTTATTTTACTCAATTCTAATAGCTTGACTCTTTGAGCGCTGCCTTCCTGAACAATTTTAACCCTTCTGCCTGAGCTCCTGAATCAAGATCTTTCCGAAAAGAACCATCTAATTTAGTTCTGTCATTTTTCTAATAGCGCTGAGAGGTTGGTGTTCCTTATTTTACTCAATTCTAATAGCTTGACTCTTTGAGCGCTGCGTTCCTGAACAATTTTAACCATTCTGCCTGAGCTCCTGAGTCAAGATCTTTCCGAAAGGAGCCATCGAATTTAGTTCTGTCATTTTTCTAATGGAGGTAAGAGGTTGGTGTTCCTTATTTTACTCAATCCTAATAGCTTGACCCTTTGAGCGCTGCGTTCCTGAACAATTTTAACCATTCTGCCTGAGCTCCTGAGTCAAGATCTTTCCGAAAAGAACCATCAAATTTAGTTCTGTCATTTTTCTAATGGAGGTAAGAGGTTGGTGTTCCGTATTTTACTCAATCGTAATAGCTTGACCCTTTGAGCGCTCCCTTCCTGAACAATTTTAACCATTCTGCCTGAGCTCCTGAGTCATAATCTTTCCGAAAAGAGCCATCGAATTTAGTTCTGTCATTTTTATAATGGCGCTGAGAGGTTGGTGTTCCTTATTTTACTCAATCCTAATAGCTTAACCCTTTCAGCACTGCGTTCTTGAACAATTTTAACCATCTGCCTGAACTCCTGAGTTAAGATCTTTCCAAAAAGAGCCATCTAATTTAGTTCTGTCATTTTTCTAATGGCGCTGAGTGGTTGGTGTTCCTTATTTTACTCAATCCTAATAGCTTGACCCTTTGAGCGCTGCCTTCCTGAACAATTTTAACCATTCTGCCTGAGCTCCTGAGTTAAGATCTTTCCGAAAAGAGCCATCTAATTTTGTTCTGTCATTTTTCTAATGGAGGTAAGAGGTTGGTGTTTCTTATTTTACTCAACCCTAATAGCTTGAACCTTTCAGCGCTGCGTTCCTGAACAATTTTAACCATTCTGCCTGAGCTCCTGAGTCAAGATTTTTCCGAAAAGAGCCATCTAATTTAGTTCTGTGATTTTTCTAATGGAGGTAAGAGGTTGGTGTTCCTTATTTTACTCAATCCTAATAGCTTGACACTTTGAGCGCTGCCTTCCTGAACAATTTTAACCCTTCTGCCTGAGCTCCTGAATCAAGATCTTTCCGAAAAGAACCATCTAATTTAGTTCTGTCATTTTTCTAATGGAGGTAAGAGGTTGGTGTTCCGTATTTTACTCAATTCTAATAGCTTGACCCTTTGAGCGCTGCCTTCCTGAACAATTTTAACCATTCTGCCTGAGCTCCTGAGTCAAGATCTTTCCGAAAAGAGCCATCTAATTTAGTTCTGTCATTTTTCTAATGGAGGTAAGAGGTTGGTGTTCCTTATTTTACTCAATTCTAATAGCTTGACTCTTTGAGCGCTGCCTTCCTGAACAATTTTAACCCTTCTGCCTGAGCTCCTGAATCAAGATCTTTCCGAAAAGAACCATCTAATTTAGTTCTGTCATTTTTCTAATAGCGCTGAGAGGTTGGTGTTCCTTATTTTACTCAATTCTAATAGCTTGACTCTTTGAGCGCTGCGTTCCTGAACAATTTTAACCATTCTGCCTGAGCTCCTGAGTCAAGATCTTTCCGAAAGGAGCCATCGAATTTAGTTCTGTCATTTTTCTAATGGAGGTAAGAGGTTGGTGTTCCGTATTTTACTCAATTCTAATAGCTTGACCCTTTGAGCGCTGCCTTCCTGAACAATTTTAACCATTCTGCCTGAGCTCCTGAGTCAAGATCTTTCTGAAAAGAGCCATCGAATTTAGTTCTGTCATTTTTCTAATGGCGCTGAGAGGTTGGTGTTCCTTATTTTACTCAATCATAATAGCTTGACCCTTTCAGCGCTGCGTTCCTGAACAATTTTAACCATCTGCCTGAGCTCCTGAGTTAAGATCTTTCCGAAAAGAACCATCTAATTTAGTTCTGTCATTTTTCTAATGGCGCTGAGAGGTTGGTGTTCCTTATTTTACTCAATCCTAATAGCTTGACCCTTTGAGCGCTGCCTTCCTGAACAATTTTAACCATTCTGCCTGAGCTCCTGAGTCAAGATCTTTGCGAAAAGAGCCATCTAATTTAGTTCTGTCATCTTTCTAATG
Source organism: Acanthosepion lycidas (assembly GCA_963932145.1). Classification (NCBI taxonomy): domain Eukaryota; kingdom Metazoa; phylum Mollusca; class Cephalopoda; order Sepiida; family Sepiidae; genus Acanthosepion; species Acanthosepion lycidas. Next base: position 88,700,974 of record OZ010590.1, on the reverse strand, counting down.
GAGGTAAGAGGTTGGTGTTCCTTATTTTACTCTATCCTAATAGCTTGACCCTTTGAGAGCTGCCTTCCTGAACAATTTTAACCCTTCTGCCTGAGCTCCTGAGTCAAGATCTTTCCGAAAAGAACCATCGAATTTAGTTCTGTCATTTTTCTAATGGCGCTGAGAGGTTGGTGTTCCTTATTTTACTCAATTCTAATAGCTTGACCCTTTGAGCGCTGCGTTCCTGAACAATTTTAACCATTCTGCCTGAGCTCCTGAGTCAAGATCTTTCCGAAAAGAGCCATCGAATTTAGTTCTGTCATTTTTCTAATGGAGGTAAGAGGTTGGTGTTCCGTATTTTACTCAATTCTAATAGCTTGACCCTTTGAGCGCTGCCTTCCTGAACAATTTTAACCATTCTGCCTGAGCTCCTGAGTCAAGATCTTTCCGAAAAGAGCCATCGAATTTAGTTCCGTCATTTTTCTAATGGAGGTAAGAGGTTGGTGTTACTTATTTTACTCAATCCTATAAGCTTGACCCTTTGAGCGCTGAGTTCCTGAACAATTTTAACCCTTCTGGCTAAGCTCCTGAGTCAAGATCTTTCCGAAGAGACCCATCTGATTTAGTTCCGTCATTTTTCTAATGGCGCTGAGAGGTTGGTGTTCCTTATTTTACTCAATCCTAATAGCTTGACCCTTTGAGCGCTGCCTTCCTGAACAATTTTAACCATTCTGCCTGAGCTCCTGAGTCAAGATCTTTCCGAAGAGAGCCATCTAATTTAGTTCCGTCATTTTTCTAATGGAGGTAAGAGGTTGGTGTTACTTATTTTACTCAATCCTATAAGCTTGACCCTTTGAGCGCTGAGTTCCTGAACAATTTTAACCCTTCTGGCTAAGCTCCTGAGTCAAGATCTTTCCGAAGAGACCCATCTGATTTAGTTCCGTCATTTTTCTAATGGAGGTAAGAGGTTGGTGTTCCTTATTTTACTCAATCCTAATAGCTTGACCCTTTGAGCGCTGCGTTCCTGAACAATTTTAACCATTCTGCCTGAGCTCCTGAGTCAAGATCTTTCCGAAAAGAACCATCAAATTTAGTTCTGTCATTTTTCTAATGGAGGTAAGAGGTTGGTGTTCCGTATTTTACTCAATCGTAATAGCTTGACCCTTTGAGCGCTCCCTTCCTGAACAATTTTAACCATTCTGCCTGAGCTCCTGTGTCATAATCTTTCCGAAAAGAGCCATCGAATTTAGTTCTGTCATTTTTATAATGGCGCTGTGAGGTTGGTGTTCCTTATTTTACTCAATCCTAATAGCTTAACCCTTTCAGCACTGCGTTCTTGAACAATTTTAACCATCTGCCTGAACTCCTGAGTTAAGATCTTTCCAAAAAGAGCCATCTAATTTAGTTCTGTCATTTTTCTAATGGCGCTGAGTGGTTGGTGTTCCTTATTTTACTCAATCCTAATAGCTTGACCCTTTGAGCGCTGCCTTCCTGAACAATTTTAACCATTCTGCCTGAGCTCCTGAGTCAAGATCTTTCCGAAAAGAGCCATCTAATTTAGTTCTGTCATTTTTCTAATGGAGGTAAGAGGTTGGTGTTTCTTATTTTACTCAACCCTAATAGCTTGAACCTTTCAGCGCTGCATTCCTGAACAATTTTAACCATTCTGCCTGAGCTCCTGAGTCAAGATTTTTCCGAAAAGAGCCATCTAATTTAGTTCTGTGATTTTTCTAATGGAGGTGAGAGGTTGGTGTTCCTTATTTTACTCAATCCTAATAGCTTGACACTTTGAGCGCTGCCTTCCTGAACAATTTTAACCCTTCTGCCTGAGCTCCTGAATCAAGATCTTTCCGAAAAGAACCATCTAATTTAGTTCTGTCATGTTTCTAATAGCGCTGAGAGGTTGGTGTTCCTTATTTTACTCAATCCTAATAGCTTGACCCTTTGAGCGCTGCCTTCCTGAACAATTTTAACCATTCTGCCTGAGATCCTGAGTCAAGATCTTTCCGAAAAGAACCATCTAATTTAGTTCTGTCATTTTTCTAATGGAGGTAAGAGGTTGGTGTTCCGTATTTTACTCAATTCTAATAGCTTGACCCTTTGAGCGCTGCCTTCCTGAACAATTTTAACCATTCTGCCTGAGCTCCTGAGTCAAGATCTTTCCGAAAAGAGCCATCTAATTTAGTTCTGTCATTTTTCTAATGGAGGTAAGAGGTTGGTGTTCCTTATTTTACTCAATTCTAATAGCTTGACTCTTTGAGCGCTGCCTTCCTGAACAATTTTAACCCTTCTGCCTGAGCTCCTGAATCAAGATCTTTCCGAAAAGAACCATCTAATTTAGTTCTGTCATTTTTCTAATAGCGCTGAGAGGTTGGTGTTCCTTATTTTACTCAATTCTAATAGCTTGACTCTTTGAGCGCTGCGTTCCTGAACAATTTTAACCATTCTGCCTGAGCTCCTGAGTCAAGATCTTTCCGAAAGGAGCCATCGAATTTAGTTCTGTCATTTTTCTAATGGAGGTAAGAGGTTGGTGTTCCGTATTTTACTCAATTCTAATAGCTTGACCCTTTGAGCGCTGCCTTCCTGAACAATTTTAACCATTCTGCCTGAGCTCCTGAGTCAAGATCTTTCCGAAAAGAGCCATCGAATTTAGTTCTGTCATTTTTCTAATGGCGCTGAGAGGTTGGTGTTCCTTATTTTACTCAATCATAATAGCTTGACCCTTTCAGCGCTGCGTTCCTGAACAATTTTAACCATCTGCCTGAGCTCCTGAGTTAAGATCTTTCCGAAAAGAACCATCTAATTTAGTTCTGTCATTTTTCTAATGGCGCTGAGAGGTTGGTGTTCCTTATTTTACTCAATCCTAATAGCTTGACCCTTTGAGCGCTGCCTTCCTGAACAATTTTAACCATTCTGCCTGAGCTCCTGAGTCAAGATCTTTCCGAAGAGAGCCATCTAATTTAGTTCCGTCATTTTTCTAATGGAGGTAAGAGGTTAGTGTTCCTTATTTTACTCAATCCTAATAGCTTGACCCTTTGAGCGCTGCGTTCCTGAACAATTTTAACCATTCTGCCTGAGCTCCTGAGTCAAGATCTTTCCGAAGAGAGCCATCTAATTTAGTTCCGTCATTTTTCTAATGGAGGTAAGAGGTTGGTGTTCCTTATTTTACTCAATCCTAATAGCTTGACCCTTTGAGCGCTGCGTTCCTGAACAATTTTAACCATTCTGCCTGAGCTCCTGAGTCAAGATCTTTGCGAAAAGAGCCATCTAATTTAGTTCTGTCATCTTTCTAATGGAGGTAAGAGGTTGGTGTTCCTTATTTTACTCTATCCTAATAGCTTGACCCTTTGAGAGCTGCCTTCCTGAACAATTTTAACCATTCTACCTGAGCCCCTGAATCAAGATCTTTCCGAATAGAGCCATCTAATTTAGTTCCGTCATTTTACTAATTGAGGTAAGAGGTTGGTGTTCCTTATTTTACTCAATCCTATACGCTTGACCCTTTGAGCGCTGCGTTCCTGAACAATTTTAACCCTTCTGCCTGAGCTTCTGAGTCAAGATCTTTCCGAAGAGAGCCATCTAATTTAGTTCCGTCATTTTTCTAATGGAGGTAAGAGGTTGGTGTTCCTTATTTTACTCAATCCTAATAGCTTGACCCTTTGAGCGCTGCCTTCCTGAACAATTTTAACCCTTCTGCCTGAGCTCCTGAGTCAAGAACTTTCCGAAAAGAACCATCTAATTTAGTTCTGTCATTTTTCTAATGGTGGTAAGAGGTAGGTGTTCCTTATTTTACTCAATCCTAATAGCTTGACCCTTTGAGCGCTCCCTTTCTGAACAATTTTAACCATTCTGTCTGAGCTCCTGAGTCAAGATCTTTCCGAAAAGAGCCATCGAATTTAGTTCTGTCATTTTTATAATGGCGCTGAGAGGTAGGTGTTCCTTATTTTACTCAATCCTAATAGCTTAACCCTTTCAGCGCTGCGTTCCTGAACAATTTTAACCATCTGCCTGAACTCCTGAGTTAAGATCTTTCCAAAAAGAGCCATCTAATTTAGTTCTGTCATTTTTCTAATGGCGCTGAGTGGTTGGTGTTCCTTATTTTACTCAATCCTAATAGCTTGACCCTTTGAGCGCTGCCTTCCTGAACAATTTTAACCATTCTGCCTGAGCTCCTGAGTCAAGATCTTTCCGAAAAGAGCCATCTAATTTAGTTCCGTCATTTTTCTAATGGAGGTAAGAGGTTGGTGTTCCTTATTTTACTCAATCCTAATAGCTTGACCCTTTGAGCGCTGCGTTCCTGAACAATTTTAACCATTCTGCCTGTGCTCCTGAGTCAAGATCTTTGCGAAAAGAGCCATCTAATTTAGTTCTGTCATCTTTCTAATGGAGGTAAGAGGTTGGTGTTCCTTATTTTACTCAATCCTATACGCTTGACCCTTTGAGCGCTGCGTTCCTGAACAATTTTAACCCTTCTGCCTGAGCTTCTGAGTCAAGATCTTTCCGAAGAGAGCCATCTAATTTAGTTCCGTCATTTTTCTAATGGGGGTAAGCGTTTGGTGTTCCTTATTTTACTCAATCCTAATAGCTTGACCCTTTGAGCGCTGCCTTCCTGAACAATTTTAACCATTCTGCCTGAGCTCCTGAGTCAAGATCTTTCCGAAAAGTGCCATCTAATTTAGTTCTGGCATTTTTCTAATGGAGGTAAGAGGTTGGTGTTCCTTATTTTACTCAATCCTATAAGCTTGACCCTTTCAGGGCTGCGTTCTTGAACAATTTTAACCTTTCTGCCTGAGCTCCTGAGTCAAGATCTTTCCGAAGAGAGCCATCTAATTTAGTTCCGTCATTTTTCTAATGGAGGTAAGAGGTTGGTGTTCCTTATTTTACTCAATCCTCATAGCTTGACCCTTTGAGCGCTGCGTTCCTGGACAAATTTAACCCTTCTGCCTGAGCTCCTGAGTCAAGATCTTTCCGAAAAGAGCCATCGAATTTAGTTCTGTCATTTTTCTAATGGCGCTGAGAGGTTGGTGTTCCTTATTTTACTCAATCATAATAGCTTGACCCTTTCAGCGCTGCGTTCCTGAACAATTTTAACCATCTGCCTGAGCTCCTGAGTTAAGATCTTTCCGAAAAGAACCATCTAATTTAGTTCTGTCATTTTTCTAATGGCGCTGAGAGGTTGGTGTTCCTTATTTTACTCAATCCTAATAGCTTGACCCTTTGAGCGCTGCGTTCCTGAACAATTTTAACCATTCTGCCTGAGCTCCTTAGTTAAGATCTTTCCGAAAAGAGCCATCTAATTTAGTTCTGTCATTTTTCTAATGGAGGTAAGAAGTTGGTGTTCCTTATTTTACTCAATCCTATAAGCTTGATCCATTGAGCGCTGCGTTCCTGAACAATTTTAACCCTTCTGCCTGAACTCCTGAGTCAAGATCTTTCCGAAAAGAGCCATCTAATTTAGTTCTGTCATTTTTCTAATGGAGGTAAGAGGTTGGTGTTCCTTATTTTACTCAATCCTAATAGCTTGACCCTTTGAGCGCTGCGTTCCTGAACAATTTTAACCATTCTGCCTGATCTCCTGAGTCAAGATCTTTCCGAAGAGAGCCATCTAATTTAGTTCCGTCATTTTTCTAATGGAGGTAAGAGGTTGGTGTTACTTATTTTACTCAATCCTAATAGCTTGACCCTTTGAGCGCTGCGTTCCTGGACAAATTTAACCCTTCTGCCTGAGCTCCTGAGTCAAGATCTTTCCGAAAAAATCCATCTAATTTAGTTCTGTCATTTTCCTAATGGAGGTAAGAGGTTGGTGTTCCTTATTTTACTCAATCCTAATAGCTTGACCCTTTGAGCGCTGCCTTCCTGAACAATTTTAACCATTCTGCCTGAGCTCCTGAATCAAGACCTTCCCGAAAAGAGCCATCTAATTTAGTTCCGTCATTTTTCTAATGGAGGTAAGAGGTTGGTGTTACTTATTTTACTCATTCCTATAAGCTTGACCCTTTGAGTTCTGCGTTCCTGAACAATTTTAACCCTTCTGTTTGAGCTCCTGAGTCAATAGCTTTCCGAAGAGAGCCATCTAATTTGGTTCCGTCATTTTTCTAATAGAGGTAAGAGGTTGGTGTTCCTTATTTTACTCAATCCTATAAGCTTGACCTTTTTAGCACGGCGTTCCTGAACAATTTTATTCATTCTGCCTGAACTCCTGAGTCAAGATATTTCCGAAGAGAGCCATCTAATTTAGTTCCGTCATTTTTCTAATGGAGGTAAGAGGTTGGTGTTCCTTATTTTACTCAATCCTAATAGCTTGACCCTTTGAGCGCTGCCTTCCTGAACAATTTTAACCCTTCTGCCTGCGCTCCTGAGTCAATATCTTTCCGAAGAGAGCCATCTAATTTAGTTCCGTCATTTTTCTAATGGAGGTAAGAGGTTGGTGTTACTTATTTTACTCAATCCTAATAGCTTGACCCTTTGAGCGCTGCGTTCCTGGACAAATTTAACCCTTCTGCCTGAGCTCCTGAGTCAAGATCTTTCCGAAAAGATCCATCTAATTTAGTTCTGTCATTTTCCTAATGGAGGTAAGAGGTTGGTGTTCCTTATTTTACTCAATCCTAATAGCTTGACCCTTTGAGCGCTGCGTTCCTGAACAACTTTAACCAACCAATAGTAAAAACACGACGCAAGTGTTTACACACCGTTGAACCGGTGGCTGGGTATTCAGTTATTTTTTCTGTACCACCGGTAAAGCGGTTGTCAGGTCTCGAAAGGTTAAACATAGTGAATGTAATTTCCGTAAAAAGCCAAGAACGCAAACTTAATCTTTGCAAATTGTGCCTTCAAGTATTTAAATATATAGCAGAAGTATTTCTTCTCCTGATGATGGCCATTTTGGCCGAAACTAGTCGAGGAATCTAAATGAAATAGTAATTAAAAAAAAACGAAAGGATATTAATCTATAACCCAGTGTGTATGAAGATTTTAATTTTTTAATATTTTTTATTGTTCAATATATATATATATATGTGTGTGTGTGTGTGTGGTGAAACCCATGTTGTGAAACCTAGATAGATAGTACCTGGCTCATTAGGATTTATTTATTTTACTTTTACTCTACTTAGTGTATTGAGCACGCTTTGTTTTAACTTATTAGTCGCTGTTTTTTTCTTTGTACCAGAGATTTAATGTACTTGATATTTTCGCCTTGTTCGGAGGTTTTTGGTGCTTTCTTTTTTTTTCCATTTTTCCTCGGATCCAATTTATTTAAAAATGTATATATATATATATATATATATATATATATATATATATATATATATATTTCATATATATACATATATATATATATATATATATATTTGATATGTGTATATATATATATATATATATATATATTTGATATGTATATATATATATATATATATATATATATATATGTAGCTGCATATGTATCTTCGTAAATTAAATTTTTATTTTATCCACTTAAAATGATCCCTTTCTTATAAATCTTATAATTAAAAAAAAAAAAATCTTTTAAAAAATATTTATACTCACTCACACACACACACAAATATATATATATATATTGTCTGCTTCGTCTGTAGCATTTATTTGCACCGACTGAGTGTATCAATAGTTCCGAAAAGTACGGATGGTTCTGCACAAGCCTTCACCACTTTAATCAAATGACTTGTGTGGGTTTTCTGGCGGTTTACCTTGACCATTCTTATGAAAGCAATGTCTAAAAGGTCATCCAATCTAACAGTGGCCTCCTTTGCAAATCACTAGTGGGTCTTAAATGCCACTTCAGATTAGCGCATAAACTTTCATAACTGAATCAATAAGCTGGCAGATCGTCATACGTCGAAACCGACGCGAGAGTCCATTATTATATATATATATATATATATATATATATATATATATATATATATATATATATATATATATATATATATATATATATATATATATATATATATATATATATATATATATATATATATATATATATAAAAAAATAAAGTATTATATAATCTTTGGAAAATTATTCATTATTTTACTATTTTCTTAATCAGCTATTTTTTCAAAATTCAGTCAGTCAATTATGTACCATATGTGATACACGCTGAGGCGATCTTTCGATACATGACTGACGAGGCAGATTTTTTCCCCGTAGTAGTTTGCTATTTCTTTCTGCGGTAGATCAGTTGCCATCCAAGGCTATAGAACCGGGTCTGATATTTACCCATATTAGGTATTAGCACGTAAGTGAATGTAATGTGTTCGACTGGAATTCGAACTCGGTTCTCCGATTCCTCAAACCGAGCCGGTATCTATTACTCCACCGCGCCACATTATTTTGTTCTTCTTTTCTTTTTCTTTTCTTTTCTTTTCTTCTTTTTTTTTTTATAATATATGGACACTGAATTAACACTGTTTCCCGCTTAGACGTAATCAGCAGGCGTTACGAGTCCATTTAAACATGAAACAGACTGAACTCAGTGTCCACTTTTATATTTAAATGCACTCTAGCCCTGATATTAAGCACTTTTATACATAAATATAGCCCCTTAAAACTATATTTTTATTTATATATATATATATATATATATATATATATATATATATATATATATATATATATATATAATTTATTATATATATAATAATTTATTATATATAATTTTTATTATATATATATATATTATAAAATATATTTATGGGTAAATAACAGGAGAGACTGGATTCTATAGCCTTAGATGGCAACTGGTTTGGGAGAAGGACAGATCTGAATTCAAAACCTGCGGACGGTTGTTTGGAGATATTGTGACACGTAATGCACCAGGTCTCTGTATTTGGTCCTACAAAAAGTGTGGTTGGTTCTGCACAAAGCCCTTCACATCAAATCAAAATTGCTTGTGTCTGACTGTCGGTTCCTATGAACTGAGCTGCTTGACCCTCATACCTTGAATGCGACGTGAGAATCGAATATATATATATATATATATGTGTGTGCGTGTGTGTGTGTGTACCCTACAGGAAAAAATACATCATTCGGCCGATCAATCAGAAAATTATCTTAGAATAGTCAATTTTTATGTATATTTGGCCCAATGTTGGCATTTCACTGAGGGAAGATTTCTTGACAGATCCTAATTTAAGAAGCACTTTTTTCCTTTTTTCCAATTCCAGTCTGTGAGCAATGGTCAAATGTGGTTGTTTCGCTATCGTATATATATATATATATATATATATATTTAGATTGTAGGATCAGGCAGCATGTACCATTGCGATTTCTTAATCCGGATGCCCGTAAGAGCCAGTTGGTTAATACTTCCGGGTCAGCGATCACTGGATATTTGATAAATTGCAGGGATTGTGCGAAGGATTTCAGTCCGAATTGGTTTACTGTACTGTCCAGTTCCCACTCTTCATTTCATTTGAGTCTCTGTATATTCGGTCCACGGAGCCGTCTCTTTGTAAGCAAAGAGACTGTCTCCTTGTGCTTCACATTATTAGACTATAGTGTGTATCATACATTCCCCTCACACACCCCAATTTTTTTTCCTTTGTGCAGTGCAAATTTGCGCGGTTTGAATATTTTTTTCCCCCTCATACCATTAATCATTTCATTTTTTAATGTTTTAATTGTATGTCGGGTGTTTGTGTGAGTCAATATATATTGCAATAATTGTTAAATTGTTCCCAGTCGACCTTGATGAGCTTGGGAACGAAACCGGTTGGTCTGTCCTGTAAGTGTTATCATCTATTATTTTTTATTTTTCATAACGCCTTTAGGATATAATTTGCATCTATTCCTTACAATATTACGGTTCTGTACCTCCAACAATTTATATATATATATATATATATATATATAATCACTTGAAACATTTCAACGGCAACTTGCTGCGACTTGCACGTTATATATATATATATATATATATATATATATATATAATCACTTTATATACATACACACATATATATATATATATATATATATATATATATATATATATATATATATATATATATATGTAATCACTTGAAACATTTGAACTGCGACTTGTTGGGACTTGCATTTTATATATATATATATATATATATATATATAATCACTATATATATATATATAATAACTTTATATATATATGTAATCACTTGAAACATTTGAACTGTAACGTTGAGACTTGCACGTTATATATATATATATATATATATATATATATAACCACTATATATATATATATATATATATATATATATATATATATATGTATATATATATAATCACTTGAAACATTTGAACTGTAGCGTTGCGACTTGCACGTTATATACATATATATGTATATATATATATATATATATATATATATATATATAAATATATATATATATATATACATATACAAATAAATATATATATATATATATATATATATATATATATATATATAATCACTATATATATATATATATATATATATATATATATATATATATATATATATATATATATATATATATATATATAATCACTTGAAACATTTGAACTGTAGCATTGCGACTTGCACGTTCCAAAATTATATAACCCTTAATAAATAATACATTTTTATGAAGAATATTTTTCGGTCTAGAATACATTTATTTCGTCTTGGAGTTTTATTTCTAAATGGAAGAAATTACAGCCTGATGATGAAAACATGAAGTTTTCGAAAGTACTTGCTACTTTAAAAAATACACCAAATCTATCTGACAACAATTTTATTTGCATATATATATATATATATATATATATATATATATATATATATATATATATATATGTGTGTGTGTGTGTGTGTGTGTGTGTGTGTGTGTGTGTGTGTGTGTGTGTGTGTGTGTGTGTGTGTGTGTGTGTGTGTGTGTGTGTGTGTGTGTGTGTGTGTGTGCACGTTACATTAAAAACGACAGACAAGATACTACGGTTAAGCTTTTTATTTAATTTTTCTTGTGTTCGAGCAGCTTCGAGCTTTCTTTTCTGTACAAAGGGTGTGTAAGAACAGACCAAATGTTTTATATTTCCGTGCAAATATATAGAAAATAGGAAAGAAGACGGTAGGTAAATAATCTGAAGTTCTTTATTCTTCTTTTTATTTTTTTAAAAACTGCTCGATAAAAAAGTAGAGCCTAAATATAATTATTTAAAAAAAAAAATTATGATTCCTTCGCTACATAAGAGTTCTCCTGTTTCAAAAACAAGAGTCAAAGCTCTGTTTCATACTCAAGCGAAAAAAGATTCCAGAATATTTCGATTGAGGGTAAAACAGCTTTTGAATCTTGTTTTTGAAACATGAGAACTCATATGTAGCGAAGGAATCAATTTTTTAAAAAAATATAATTATAATGACAATATATATATATATATATATATATATATATATATATATATATATATATCCACATTGTATTTGCAAGAATATCATTCTACTAATGTAATGTACATATAAGACAGGTATCCTACACATGTGCACATATATATATATATATATGTTTAACTAAAGAGATACTACATTTAAAGTTATTTTGGGCCTCTTCTGTTAATGTATGTTCAGTCGGTCATCTTTACTTGTGTCCTTTACATAAAGAAGTGCATGCAGGAACACACACACGTACATACATAAGTTGGCTGTTGCAGAAATATAGCGTATTTCCTCGTATTATTTAGAAATTGCAACTTTGGGAGAGTTTTTTTTTTTTATTAAACTCGGTGTTTATTGAAAATTCCATCATATTTGAAGCAAATACGACACTTGCTGTTTATAAGTTGCAACGATTCCTTTTATCCTTTACAGGTTATACAATGAAAATAATACGCCTTTAAGTTTGGGAAAATATTTATCAAGCTGCGAAATATCTAATGATTTCTGTACACTTGGAACAAACAGTTATAAATATAAGGGCAAAAGGGGTCAATAGAATAAAAGATTTTGCTCCCAGACCGATGAAACGAACGCTTAGTTATGAACGTTCTCAAATTTAAAACCCTTGATAAACCAAATGACATCCCTAACCTTGTATATAAATAAACATCCGCAGATAAAAATAAATCCTGCATTTGACTTGATAAAATCCTTCAGGAAACAAAATCCTCGGCTTAGAACAGTTTTTTTTTTCTTTTGTCTTTTTATTCATTTTCTTACTTTACAGATATACTCTATCTGAATATAATTTACCTATCTTGGAAATTAAGAATCTTTACTCTCAGTAACTTTTATGACATCTACATTAGTACTTACACACCATTTATTATATTAGTTTTAACAAAAATAATGCTTGGAAATGGCTAACAGCTTAATCGAAAGCGCTCGAAACCAAGACATTTTTAGACAATATATACATCCATTATATCCAGAAAACAACACACTTGCATGAATACAAAAAAAAAAGCATAATAAAATAATCACAAAAGTACTTTATCAATCTTGTTTAACGAAACATGTGTTCAACAGGGATTGCTGACCTCATACACAACTACTTACTATAAGTAATTCTAATTCATTTACTTATTTTAAAAAGAAATATAGAATAATTAGCTATTTTTGCCGCCATTGTTATAAATTTTAAATAAATAAATAATAATAAATTATTAAATAATATTTAAATATAAATTTTAAATAAATAAATAATATTTAAATATACATTTTTAAATAATATTTAAATATAAATTTTAAAAAAATTGTGACCTAGTAATATACATACTTATACTTGATGTGAAAATAGTTTTACATTCTGTAAGTGATTCTAATACATTTACTTGTTTTAAAAAGAAATATAGTATATTAAAAATTAAAAGTGAAAATATTTTTAAAATCGTAGTTAAATAAAACGTATTCTAACCTAAACATCCCCAAAAATTCTTTAAGTATACAAATAGAAAAAAATGCCGTAAGAATTTTTGCCGTTAACAATAAATTAAAAAAAAATCCAGACGACATGCATTTAACGGATGTCAGAATTCATTGAAAAATACATCCCTATCCCTACCAAAACGTAACTAATAACTGATACATCAAAATACAGCGATAATGAACACCCAAACACCCCTTGTCTGGATGAATAGATTTCTCTGTATCCTTGGAAAGATGAATTATGATTATTTGCTGTGCCTTTAAAACCCAGTAATTTTAAAAATAAGTTATTCCAAAATTCGCTTAAGGATGACATGGAACTAATGACTTTAATTTAATTACAAAATTAAATTCGAAGTTTTTAGCTTCCATTTTTGAAACATAGTTAGAACTGTGTAGCGAAAAACTATAGTTTAAATCAATTAATTTATAATATTAATGCTCTGTAAATTTACATCCTCTAGACTCGATGAATTACTTAATTATAATTATCACAAATCCTCCTAATTTCTATCACTTGTATATATATATATACAAGTTTCATAAAAAATGACTAACACGGTTGATAATACAAATATAATAGAGTTATCCACATATAACAAAGGCTAAAAATAATGGAGGCATTATTAATAAAAAAAGAAAAAGGCCAACACTCAATAATATCAACTACGAACACAGCTAGAATGCGCTGACCATGTTTGGAAAATAAAACATTCTTATCAATCTAGTTCCATACATAAAAAAAATCCATACATTCAGTTAAAAATAAAAAAGAAAATCATCCATGATAATGGCTAAAAGTACAGCCGAAATCACTCTGACAGGTAAACAATCATATATATATATATATATATATATATATATATATATATATATATATATATATATATATACCGTTCTGAGTAAGACGATAAACTATATCCAACATCGAGGCCTCTGATCAGGACATTTTGAGGAGCGTGGAACCACCTCTTAATTGCTGGTGTTCCCAGGTCCACCCTGACCCGGGGTGGTAGCACCTGTTAGGGTACCAAATATGGGCAAATAGTTAACCTCTAACCTGGGGTCAAAACACTATGAAAGTGTAAAAAATATGTTTTGGTACCAGCAATACATCTTTGTAAATATTTATTACCAGCAATGAATTTCTGAAGGAAAAAATTATTACCAGCATACATTTTTGGAAAAAAAATATTACCAACAATAAAAAATATCGTCGGCATTAAGTAACCCATTGAGTTTGATATGCCGTAAACAAACCAAACCTATCTATCAATCAATCAATGAATCTATCTATCTATCTATCTATCTATCTATCTATCTATCTATCTATCTATCTCCTTCTCTGTCTGTCTGTCTCTGTCTCTCTCTCTGTCTCTCTGTCTCTCTCTCTCTCTCTCTATATATATATATATATATATATATATATACATATATATATATTCGAGGATGTCAGTGTTTTCTACTGTACGTGTGTGTGAAGAGCACAAAAGCAGTCTTATGCGAAGCGCACCGAGACAGGATACCGGCAGAAACAATCGATGTTTAGTCGTGTTGCCATGGCAACCCTGGCCTAGTGAAATCTGTTCATCTTTTTTCATTTCTCTTCCCTATCGTCGTCGTCTTCTCATCAACTATTCTGAATATTTAAAGCATCCGAAAGTAGCAATCTATAAAGCAAGGGGTGTGAGTGGTAAGCTGACCAGGAGAGTTTTCAGTCCATATATCGTTTACAGGGAATTCCTATCCTTCCCAACACATTTTATTTGTCCCGAGTATAATTAGAAATAGCCTAATTCTCTTAAGCCTATAAACCCAAGTCATATGATTTTAGTTTAGCTCTTATGATGTTACATCTGATTTTTACATGTGTATCCTAGTAAAAGCAGCGCTGTCAAGTAGAATTAGAACGACTAGTACAAAATCTGTAGCAGAACTATCTACAAAACCGATTGAGTAAATTTCAAAATGAAATATCGCTACATTTCTAATCTTATTACGAGAATAAAAGATAATTTTAAGTCAGTACATATATTTGAGTCTCAACAAATAATAACGAACTGTAACCATTAAAGATAACGTTTATAGTGATAAGAAATAAGGTCTCTCTTTCTCTCTCTCTCTCTGTCTGTCTTTCTTTCTTTCTTTCTTTCTCTCTCTCTCTCTCTCTCTATATATATATATATATATATATAATTATTTATTTAAAAATATGATTCCAACACGCTACATAAGAGGTCTCATGTTTCAAAACAAGAGCCGAAAACTTCAATATAATTATTTGAATTAAATTGAATTAATGTAAGCTCTGTTCCATCTTCAAGCGAAATTTTTTTTGAATAACTTATTTCTGAAATTTACACGTTTTAATAGCATATTCATAATTGAAATCAAAATTTCGATGGTAACAGCCAGGGTGAATTGTTTAAATAGGGAGGAGTGTTAGGTGTTAATAATTTCTATCAGTATAGAGTTACTTTCATAGATGTCAAGTCAGGGTAAGGTGGGGTGTCTAAATTTAAAACGGAAGATGTTTTCGCCTAGTCTGGTTTACGTGTCTATGGAGATTTATTTATTTTTTTATTTTATTTCTTTATGAAAGGGTTTCGTGTATATAAAAACTGCCGTAACATTTGTTTTTTGACGACTTCATAAAGGGTTATGTTTTTTGTAGGGTATTTAAACAATTTATTGGGGCTATGGATTATAAAAGTTATTTTATTGTATGTTTGTTTTTATGCTAATTATTCAATGCATAAATTTGGTGATGTCGGCAAAAAACCGTTAACGGCAGAAATATAGACAGATACTGAAAGGTGGAAAAATTGTAATAAATATGGCGACAAAGATGAGGACAATAATCCGAATAATGTAAATAGTGTACATAATACCTCATCTCAGAAGTATAGAGAGTTCTGCTTTTCATTTTGTGATATTTATGTATGAATGACAGTTTAAATGCTTACTCCCCTTTGTATACATTTGCAACTTCTCCAATTACATATTCTCTGAACAATTACATTTTCAGCTTATTATTTTAAAAAAAATTATCAAATGTCTTTTAGAATTTTTTTAAACCAAATGTTTTCTTGTTTTTATCGTACCTGATAGTTTCAATTTTTTTGTATTTGTTACGCGATTTTCTTTTACTTTTAAGCGCTTTTCAACATTGTTTTTCTTCATTAAATAACTTTACAATATTCGATTTTATTTTAGAGATTATATTTTAGAGATTGAGTAAACAATGGCAGGATAGGGCTAGAGAGAAATAACAAAAAGACATAATTTATTAAGAGCTACAAGGCACGGGAAGATGTGGAGGGCCATGATTGCCTACGTCCTGAATGGAAACATCACAGAAAGGAAAAAGAAGACTAGACTGGCGTGAAGTGAATCATGAGTTGAATTTTATTGAAAATTTTTTGTTTGATAGATAATTCTTCAGTGCCGGTTTTGAGTCCAAATTGTTGGTGACAATGGCTCTCCACTACTTCCTGTCTATTATAACTCTCTTTAAACAACTACATTTTACTATTTACTATCTGTTCTTGGACATATAGTTTTCATAAAACGTTAATAAAAATAAATAGTTAAAATTATTATAATAATATTACTTATTATATATTTCCCTTTTCAGGGCCACCCTCATTCAAATTGTTAACCCCCCCCCATTTGGGGATGTGCCTCAGTTGCACCCAAATGTTGTTAGTAATATTGAGTTTCGGGTGGGCTGAATTTAAACCTAAACTGCTCCAATTGAGCTGCAAAATTTCCCAGTAATAAAAGCCCCGGTCAAAGACGGGTTATCCTGCTAGTATCTAATAGATAATGACGTTAAACTCCTTTAGAAAATGAAAGATATATTTTTTTTATCTTACGTTTATCCAGGATTTACCTGTAAATTAATACATATACATTTTTATTAACAAATCTGTGTATTGTTGTCTTGTAACTGTTAAATAAAACGAGTACGTTCGAGACAATTTTTCTCTCTAGAATCTATCATACATATCTCTAAGTCTACCATTCATCCCGGCTTAGAATATTGCTACCACATATGGCCTGGTGATCCAGCGATTTATCTAGAGATCCTTGATTAAATCCGAAGAAGAATCAGCAATATTATTGGTCCTGATCTGGCACCTTGGCTTCAGTCACTTTTCCACCGCCGAAAGGTTGCCTCTGTATATTTTCTATAAATTCTTTCATGGTAATTGTCCGGTTGATCTCTCTGCGATGAAACCTAAACTTTTAAATGTCAGCGCAATACTAGATTTGAGTTAATTTACTCTTCAGTTGTCTAGATGTAACCGTAAATTCTATGCTAACAGTTTATTTTCTCGTACTTCTCAATTGTGGAACTCCTTTCCAGCTCTATGCTTTTTCAACTTTAGTCTTCAAAAATTTAAATGTGATATAATGGAATATGCGTACACCTGAGTTCCCCCTCACTGGAATATGATTGGCTGGTGTCCGTCATAAATACAGACGGAGGTGTAGGTACGACAGAGTTTAAGTCTATGATGATGCCCATTGGACTACGCCATTGACTATCCTATTGGTCTACACATATTACCTGCGACTACGATAAGTACCAGTCGATTACTGCTACCGTGTACTTCTTGGTTACAGTAGCGAAACCCACTTAGCTACTTCGATCAAATATATCTCTTTCCGGAACATATGAAAATGCGATGTCAATCGCTATCTTCTCTCCTCCTGGTTGCTATTTTCTCTTCTCGCTCATTATTAATATTTCTTTTCTCTATAACCTCTTGTGTTTTAGTGTGTTTACTTCCTTGCATGGAGCAAAACCAAAAAAATGTATTAAAGCCATGAGCAAATAGATATGAAAAAGAACGTTACTTGATTCGTGAGCATCTTAATGCAATAACTTGGGCAAAAAGATTTGAAAAATGTTTATGGATGTCAGAACACATTGAAAGTAATGAAAGAAAGGCAAGAAATTTATCCAAGAGCTTATTTAAAAAGAAACACTGAGTTATTTCATATTTATTATTTATTTATTTTATTTATATCTAATCATTTTATTTATTTATTTATTTAATTTTTTATTTCATCATTTATCAAGCTCTGTTTCCTAGGAAAATCCGAAAGTGTTTTGCAATAACGAGAAACACTTTTTAAATGAAAGAAGATTTTCGATTCTCCACAAGGAAAGAATAAAGCCAAATCAAAACGAGGCTAGCATTTGATCTCAAATCGCTTGCAGCAAATTGGTGAACGAATACTTCTCTAAACTGAACAAAACTAAATACAGGAATTAGCCAGTCACGCAAAAAGGAAAATGTTTTGTGCAAAGATTACATTTGCATCGCTCGCATGATTAGCTGTTACTCTGCTAAGTTTTGATCAGCTAATCGAAGTATCCGCTCACCAGTTTGCTGATAATGTTTCGAGATCAAATGCCAGCGTCTGTTCTCTTTCTTTTTTCTTAGTACAAGATGTAATGGGTAAATTGTCGCCATTTTATATTATTCATCATTAATGTAACTAGAACATCATTAATGGAAAAAGAAAGGAACAAGAATTGATTGCCATTCACTTTTTTCTTTCTTCCTTTTCACTTCATTAATTTAAACAATTGTTAAAAGTAGACTAAGTAAATAACATTCTTACTACTCACGCACTTGCATAATTAATAAAGACGCAGAAAGTTATATCACCTTGACAGAGGAAATTTGTTAAAGCAGGATTTTGATGGCGTCCCTGCTTCAGAGCTTGACGAAGCTGATCACGATGCTACTGTCTTCAAAACCCTTTAACTTAATGAAACATGTCTTTCGGTTTGATGCTTGGGCTTCCCAGTTTTTCAGATCAAAGTTGAGACATTTCAAGTTGTCTTTCAATTTGTCTTTGTAGCGTAACAGTGGATGTCCAACTGAACGCTTGGAGTTTCGTAGTTGTCCCTACAGCACCTTTTTGGGAAGCCTATGCTCATCCATTCTCACAACATGACCATCCCACCTATGTTGAATCTTTGCTAGGATGGTTTCAATGCTTGTGATGTTGTTACGTTTATTCAGTATTGTATTAATCTTGACCCTGTCATCCCATTTTATATCACATATGGCAGGAAGACAGCGCATGAGAAAGGCGTCAAGTTGCTTTATGTGTTTGCGGTACAAGGTCCAAGTTTCAGCAACATAGAGAAGAGTCGAGAGAACGACTGATATGTATATGTCGATCTTTACTCTGAGAGACACGTCTTTGGTGTTCCATAACCTATGTTTAAGATTACCGAATACTGTGCTAGCTTTGGCTATTCTGGATTGGATTTCTCTGACCATTTTTTCCATCAGAAGAGACTTTTGATCCAACAGTTTTTCATGCTGTACCATCAATGAACTCGAAAGAATTTGTGAGAGATGGATTGCCTGCTACTGGCTGGTACATTAGCTCAGTCTTCTTTATACTGATAGTGAGTTCAAATGCTTTCGCTGTTTCAGAGATTATATCACGAATAGTTTAATATCTTTCAGACTGTATGCTAATATTTTTAAGGTTTTAAAGCACAATCGAAACACTTAGTCTGCAGCTGGTACGCAATCTTCTCTTTGTATATATATATATATCCCCTTCTGTTTGTCTCAAGGTAATTGGCCCTGATCTGGTATCTCGTCTGCAGTCGCTCTCTCACAGACGTGCCGTCGCCTCCCTCTGTCTTTTTTACAATTATTTTCATGGTAAACGGCTACGATGAGCTGCTTTCGCTGGTCCCCAGACTTCATGAATTTAACCGCTCAACTAGGCTGGCATCTCGCTCACACTCTTTCACTGTCGAAACTGTTAAATGTAGCTGTCACTTCTACTCCAACAGCTTCATGTCTCGCACTTCTCGCCTGTGGAACTCCCTCCCCTTTTCACGTCTTCCTGATAGCCATAATCTCCAACTATTCAAATGTAATGTCAATCGACGTCTCCAGATGCCTTGATATATCCTCTATCCTTCTCTTCCCCCTTTCTTCTATCACTCCTATTTGATCTCGCTCCAACTCTCTGTAACTCCTTGCGTGCTAGTGGCTTCCCGCCTTGCTTGGGGTGAAACGCTTAATATATATATATATATATATATATATATATATATATATATATATATATATAGGGAAAAGATTATAATTGTTCCAACGACATAAAAATGTATATTTATAAAAAAAAGGAGAAACCGCAAATGTTTTTGGTTATAATTTGGGTTTGTTTTAGTGTATGTATTATATTTTATTTTTCATATTTTTGCAGTAGACTTTTGCTAACGTCTAATTTGAGGAAGAGCTACTGTTCCTGGCCTGTAACGATGGGGTTTCTTCACGTCTCCGGTTGCTGGGGCAATTTTACGGGCAGCTTTCGTAGCCAGTTACTTTCTGGGAGCTTTAACTCCGGTAGATTTACTTGGTACGGGCCATTCCAATGAAAAGAAGAAAAGATCTATAATTACACGGAGGCGTGAAGAAACCTCATCGTATTTAGATACAGTTTCGAATAAAAACAATACTGAAAAAAAGAAAGAGAAAAAAAGCCCTAAAGGCAAACGTACCTATTCAGTAAAGTGTTCGAAGACAGAGCAAAAAATGCTTAACAATGTTAAATCCTATGAAAGGATGGTCTTGTCGTAAACAGAGTTTCACGCTCACACGATCTTCACGCGTTCACGTACACGCACACATACACACACGCACATACACACACACATATGTTATATATATATATATATATAACATATATATATATATATAACACACACATATATATATATATATAACATATGCGTGTGTGTATACACACACACATATGTTATATATATATATATATATATATATATATATATATATATATATAACAAATTAATATTCAATAATATTCAGTAAATTAATAAATTTTTAAACGATTTATCATATGTCTCTTGACCGACTCCAGAGTTTCACTTACCATCGCTCATCATGGTTAAAGGATCGAATTAATCGATTAAATTATTACCATACTGTTGTGGTGTCCTCCCTCTAACAAGTCTATAATGCACCAGAGGGAGGTATCGGTGCTCGCACCGAGGCAGGTGCAACTGACGGTTGCGGAGGCTGAGGAGAATTTTTGTTCCTGTCCCGGGCGTACGCGCTCGGGTTCCCACCTAAAAATAGACCTTGTATCACATCTCGTCCAAGTGGGGGTGGGCCGAGTAAATACCGCGTGTAGATTATTATTGACAATTTCGAATTTATTCATATAGATTCCATAACATAGGCTTTACTTAATTAGTTTCTCTAACTCTTCAAATGTTGAATGTATAACGAATTCTAATTTCTATTTTCCCATCTTTACACTAAATTAATTTTATCTCATAAATTATCCCCTGTTCTGTCACCCATAAAATAAAAATAATTGTTTGTATGGGAAGTAAGGACCTACGTACATCAAATCGTCTTTAAGAGGCAGCAGAAGAATTATCGATGAACTTTTAAAAGTTAAGCTTAAACATTAATTCAATATTTAAATGCAGCGATCAATTTTGAGTTTTTCTGTAGTTTATTGATGCCAATTAATCCCCTCCTCCCTAGTTATTGTGATGATGGCCAAACCAAGAGTCTTCCACAGGAGTTAGCTTAAATGCTGCCAGATAGGGCAGCTTTTAAACTAGTTTATAATAAAACGTGCACTGCATTACTGGATACAAAAGGAAAATAAAAATTACTCCCCTTGAACAATGAAAGCACCGATAAAGGCTTGTATATTATATTAATATATATAATTTTAACCTCGCATAATCTGGCAACTCTGAATCTGAACTCAACGAAAATCGTTCCCTGCACCTAACTTTTCTAGGGCTTTTGAATAAGCTATGAATTATTGAAATTGGACCAGTGGGAGAGGAGGAGTTGCTTGGACACACACGCGCACAACCAGTCAGACACTGTACTTTATAAGTTATGAGGAATTCAATAAATGTTTGAAGAGATTTTATTGACAGTGTTTTAAAAAGAAAGTGCTCAATGTTCAATTGTTAAATCGAGCCGTGCTAAAAAGCTGACTAAAAATTATAAATAATTATATTTGACTCTTTGAATTTTCAAGATTCGTAAGCAATGTGTGCTTGTTTGTGTGTCTGTGTGTGCGTGCACGCTTGTAATAGGAAGAAACTGAGAATGAAATTAAAATATGAACAGACGTAAATTGGTAAGAATTATTGAGTCGAAATGATTAGTTTTAAAAATACTGTTGCTGAACACCATGTTATAAACGGAGTTATTAATGCCCAACGAAGGATGTGCGTGTAGCGTGACGGCCATCGGCGCGTATAATGGAATCAGTGAACTGACATCCAATTATGATCTGGTCTACTGCGTTTGCCTTCGCATTAATGCCTTTGGGCAAGGTGTGGGCCTATCCCTTCACTTCCACCCGACTATAGGTTAAATAGCGAAACAGACTAGTCTCTCAAACCTTAGGTAGCGACGAATCTAGGAGAAGGAAAACTGTCAATTCAAAACCGCTCAGCAAGCGGCGAAAGTCCATGTCGTTTATCTTTTCTCAGAAGTCCGGGCAATTCACGGATAATAAATAAAATGAATCTGTGGAGAGCCATGACTGCCTATGCCTTGATAGAAATTAACATGTTAAAAAATGCCAAATCCAACATACATGCTTACAGCAGCTCCCAATTGTTGATTTGAAAGTGAATTGGTGCTGATCGATAAGAAGAGGTATGAGGTGTATAATATTTAATAACTGCGAAAAACATTCGGGTAATAACATTTCTTTTTCTGTAGCAAACTCGGGGCAAACGTGTTAGGATTAATTATTTTCCACTTTGATCGCTGAAACAACATATAGAGCCTATAACTGTATGTATCAACATAAGAATATATATATATATATATATATATATATATATATTTTTTTTTTCTGCCATCTATTTTTTTCTGTTTGGTTGAAGATTTCTCCTTTTTCTCTGTTAATAATCGTCCTGACCTTTTGGGGCCCTCACGTTTTTTTTTTTAATTATTTTTTTTTCAATGTAGATTCTATTTACAAGTTCCCCTCCATTTTTCGGCTATGGGTTCGAATTTATACTTTTCCTTCCCCAAATATATATGCTAGGGACTTTTCTGACCTTATTTTTCCTTCGCTAATCGTCAGAGATTTACTTTATATTAAAAAAGAGTTTAAAGTGATAACTTGTTAGTACAGTGTAACCCGGATATAAGAGAGTTATCGGGACCGGAGAAGAAGTCTTTTATATCCGGGTTTCTCTTATATCCGGGTTTGGTCTATTTTGTTTACATTAACACAGACTCTAATTTGGGACCAGAGAAAATCTCTCTTATATCCGGGTTTCTCTTATATCAGGGTATCTTATATCCGGGTTACACTGCAATAATAACGTAATTATCTGTTAGTAATAATCTAATATAAAAAAAATAGATTAATAAAATAAGTAATGACTGTTCGAATTTAAGTGCAGTGCGTGATATCTGTCTTCTTGTATGACAGCGAATGTTGGACAATCTCCATAAAGATGAAGAAGAAACTTAAAGTAACAGAAAGGTCGTTCTACAGAAAGATGATGAGGATATCCATGAATTGAATATGGGAATAGCAACGAGGAATGAATGGAAACAAAAAGGAAACTTATAGGTAACACCAGGAAGAGGCAGTTGAAATTTTGGGGGCACATAATGAGGAAGGAGTGCTTGGGAAACGTGATACTCACGGGGCGGATTGAGGGTAAGAGGAAAGCATCTTGTAACACACACGGTGGGCTTGAGTAAACAATGGCAGGACAGGGCTAGAGAGAAATAACAAAAAGACATAACTTATTAAGAGCTACAAGGGACAGGAAGATGTGGAGGGCCATGATTGCCTACGTCCTGAACGGACACATCACATAAAGGAAAAAGAAGACTAGACTGGCGTGAAGTGAATCGTGAGTTGAATTTTATTGAGAATATTGAGGTAAATAAATAAACAGATTGATTTACATATTAAATCTATATCTAAAATTTTCAAAATGTATGTGTGTATGTATGTGTGATCGGATGTTGTTTATGCGTTTCCACAGTTTTCATCCGATTTCGATGAATTTTTTTGTTTGATAGATAATTCTTCAGTGCCGGTTTTGAGTCCAAATTGTTGGTGACAATGGCTCTCCACTACTTCCTGTCCATTATAACTCTCAGCAACATTTTACTATTTACTATTTGTTCTTGGATATATATCTTTCATAAAACCTTAATAAAAATAAATACTTTAAATTATTATAATAATTATTATTATATCGTTATTATAACACACTTCCCTTTGCAGGGCCCCTCCATTCAAACCCGCCATTTGGGGATGTGGCTCAGTTGCATCCAAATGTTGTTAGTAATATTGAGTTTCGGGTGGGCTGACTTTAAACCTAAACTGCTCCAATTGAGCTGCAAAATTTCCCAGTAATAAAAGCCCCGGTCAAAGACGGGTTATCCTGCTAGTATCTAATAGATAATGACGTTAAACTCCTTTAGAAAATGAAAGGTATATTTTTTTTATCTTACGTTTATCCAGGATTTAACTGTAAATTAATACATATACATTTTTATTAACAAATCTGTGTATTGTTGTCTTGT
>OZ010590.1:88601490-88671490 GCA_963932145.1 Acanthosepion lycidas | reverse complement strand
GATGTTACACAAGGAATTATGGGACACCCAGTGAGGATCGAACTTACTATTCAGTCGTAATTGTTTTAACCAAACAAGCTTGCTAACCATTACACCACGCCGAGGTGCCCAATCTAGACGCATTTATGTCTATCATTCAGGTGTGCATTGAATTTGCATCTGGTCTGGGGCTTCTGCTATATATCTAGAGATTCTTGACAAAATTCTAGGAATAATCATTATACCACGTTGAAGTGCCCAAATCATTATCTAAGTGTAGATGTGGCACAAGGCGAAAAATAGGGGGCACCCAGTGAGCATGGAACTCATTACTCAGTCGTAACTTATCTAGCGAGACAAGCTTTCTAACCATTACACCACGTCGAGGTGCCCAAATAATGTTCTAAGCTTAGCTTAGATGTGGCACAAAACTGAAATAATGGGGCACCCAATCAATCACGATCGAACTCAATATTCAGTCGTAATTAATCTACCCAGACAAGCTTGTTAACCATTACACCACTTTCTTGCGATCTCTGATTTTAAAATATTTAAATATAACTTCAGTCGTCATTTTCTGTCTCCTTGAAACCTGATCTTTTATTGGCTTCTTTCAATAATTATTTCCCTCTAATTAATTAATTAATCTCTGCGTCAAAGTGGGTTTATTGCCTTGCTTGTAAGTGAAATGATTAATATATATATATATATATATATATATATATATATATATATATATATATATATATGTATGTGTGTGTGTGTATACTGTAAAGGACAGAAAAAAGATATATCCCTCATAAATGCCTTTTCCCTTGTTTGTTGTTTGTTCCTCTGTTTTCCTCTCTTTTGTCCTTTTTAAATTTTAAATGAAAAAAAAAAACGTTACGATCATTTTTTTATCAAACGTTTTATCCCAGAGAGCAAAATGACCAAAAAATGGGGTACAACTTAGTTTCATTTTTATGCTTTCTTATATATATATATATATATATATATATATATATATATATATATATATATATATTGTTACATCTTCTTAAATCTATTATTATATAATATTATTAAATCTTTCATACATTAAATTTTTTTTTACGCATTTTCTGGTGTGTAGTTTGGGAGGCTTTTTTCAAACGTTGATCTTCTTTTCGACACAGCGATTTACTTCTATCGGTGAATGCTGAAAATACCATGGACATGATGAGAGAACAAGAAGAAACAATGGAACTTATTCATATAACTTATTTCAAACAAAAACAGGCATTTGAAATTTCTGTGGTACATAATGATGAAGGAAAGACTGGAAAATTTAACCGCCACATGAACCTGAGGGAAACAACAGCACAATGGCAAAGGGTGAAAATTACAAAAAAAGAGACAGGAAGTTGTGGAGAGCTATTATCGTCCACTATCTGAGTTGCCACGACATGATATATAATAAAACATTGGTTGAGATGTTGTGTTAAAAATTAACAATGATGATCCAAATGAAATACAATATTCAAATATGTATGTATTAGGTTGGTGCAAAAATAATGACGTAATAATGTCGTTTTTCGACGTTAAAACATACATCAAAAAACGACATTATTACGTCATTATTTTTGCACCAACCTAATACCATATATACTCGCGTATCACGCAACTTTTGAAGGCCTAATTTTGAAGCTAATTTTAAGGGGGTCGCATCATACATGAGATATAAAATTAGCGTATGTACCGCTGGCCCTGGCTACGCCGTTGACCAAATTATATATCAATTTAATGTAGTCAAAATTGCAGCTGCATTAAAAAAAAACACATGATTTTGATAAAACTGATGTTTTACTTAACTATATCCAATAATAATGCATATAATATTCACATCTTAGTATCGTATTATAAAATACAAACAGCGAATATGCATCTTTTCCATTGCTTACGTTTATACGATGTTTAGCTGTTTCTCATTTGGTTATTTATGGCTGTACGCGTGTATAACGTTACTAACGATACTTTTATCTTTCTCTTTTACTTTTTTAAAATTAAGTGGAAGATGGGATAAAGAGAGAGAGAGAGAGAGGAAAAAAGCTTAGTCTATTGTAATTTTGTCTCTCAAAAAAGGAAATCTCATGATACACGAGATACATGATAAAATAAAATTATAAGTGAAAATTTGGGGGTCGCACGATACGCGAGATCGTACATTACACGAGTATAGACGGAATACAAACTAACACCAGAAATGTTCATGACCATGATTCTGTACAAATTTACCATTAAATATGCACATGTAGTAGACGATTTTTATGTATGAAGATATTTTTAAAAAAAGATCCTTGAGATTTCTTTCACATAGAATTTATTTAAAGTGTGTCAGGGCTTTGTGTAAAAATAGGTGCCTTCATCAGATTGCTAAAAAAAAAAAAGAGCATAGTCTGATGAAAAAGACGCCAAACTTGACGAAAACAAAATTTTATCGTCTAAATATTCATGTTATTATTAAGAGGAAAGACCAAAGTTTATTTTAATTATTTTTTTTTAAAATTTTCTTCTTTTTATAACATTCTAAATTTTGGTTGAAAAAACCTTGATTCTCTTTGTATCACCGGAACTAGTAAAATAATATATACAATTTTTATCACCTTTTTTTTTTTTTTTTTTTTTTGTATGACAGACATTAATTTGGAAAATCTTGCAAAAATAGAAATAATTATCGGATGTTAATGAAACTTTCAGAAACTATTCACAGATGATGGAAATTATTATAAACATGTTTACTTTCATGGAAAAAAATTTTTTATATTTATTACCCCCACCCTAAATAATTTTATGAAAACTCTAGAAATTCAGTCGCATTCAGTTTAGTGATTATATTAGTTAAAAGCACAAGTCTTTGAGGAAAGAAAATCATGTATTTTTTTTTTAACTGAACACTCCCTACTTGAAAATTTTAACATACAAAACTCAATAAACAAAGATATTATTTAATTTCAAATGCTTTTATTTGCTTTTAGTTGTTTTATACATATGAACAATATTTTCTGAAAGCAAAAACATTTTTTCGATGAAAAATTAATTTTGAATACAATTATTTGTTATTTCTTTAATTACAATACATTTTTACATTTAAATTGTTAAAATATTAAAAAATTAGTTAAAAGCCGCATTCAGTTTCGTAAGTGTCCTTATGAGATAGATTTCAAATTGAGATTTTCATTTTTTTTTAATGGTTGAAATAATTGATTATCTGTCAATTTTTCTGACTAAAAAAACAAGATTTTTAACGAAAATTTTGGACGTGCTAGGAACGATTAAAAATGTAAAAAAATACCCCCAAAATACTTCGATCTTTCCTCTTAATAA
This sequence comes from Acanthosepion lycidas, assembly GCA_963932145.1. NCBI lineage: Eukaryota > Metazoa > Mollusca > Cephalopoda > Sepiida > Sepiidae > Acanthosepion > Acanthosepion lycidas. The sequence goes on along the minus strand of OZ010590.1, from coordinate 88,668,166 downwards.
TACTATAAACATTTAGACGATGAAATTTGGTTTTCGGTAAAGGTTGGCGTCTTTTTCGTCAGCTTCTTTTTAGCAATCTCATGAAAGTACCTATGTAAAACCAACCACAATTTTCTGATGGTGCACAGTGTGCCACAAGGTATCAAAACAACTCTCCACAAGCTTGAATTCAGAATCTTCCTAGAATGGTTGACAACTAAGTCTTGAAGCACTGTCTATGCCTCTATTTAACCCATATGTTGATTAAATGAGATTCATACTTTTCCCAAGGTTACTTGTACGATAGTAATGGCCTCAACATTTTGATCTTACCCTCAGAACGAACTGCGTGTAAAGTTTTTTAACATATATATTTGTTTTTGAAAATCAGAACGTGTTATTTCTGCCTTTTTTTTCCCCACTATTTGTATTGTTCAGACTGTAATCTTTTTCCTTATTGCCATATTCACGACGTTTCGATCGTTGTAAGCTCCGGCTTTCTTCAGCTGATATTATTTGAAATTTCGTATCGAACCCTTTATTTTGCTCTTCAACTTGGATATCTCAGTTTTAGTTAAATCTGAACACTCCAAGTTTTTGTGCCCTCTATTAAATTCAAGTCACTTTTGGATCACTCAACCAATGCTTTTATCCAGTGAGTCATAAAGTTTTGGGACTTAATCTCCCAGTAACCTTTTTTTCTTTTTTACCAGAGATCATGTTAAATATAGACAGAGTTATTTTTAAGAATTTCAGTCAGTGGCCAGGAAGCTGGGAATATCTTTTTTTTAATCTGAACACTATTTTTAGATAGATTGCCAACCAAGGCTAGAGAGCTTCTATTTGTCCATTACTTCGTTCTGTATCGTTTTTGGGGCTTCTTGTGATCCATCAGCAATTTTCAGGCCCCACCAATGCATCACAAACTGAATGAACAACGGAAAAAAGTTTCTTGAGATTTCTTTTTACTTGCGTTATTTTATGGTTTACAGCAGGGGTCGGCAACTCATTCGACCCAGCGGGCCGGATCGTGTTATAATGACGGATCGCGGGCCGGACAATGGTCATTAATGAAAAATTAAGGAAAATTACATATGCAGACCCCCTCTCAAACTAAATATTTAAAACCATAATGAAAATAAACATTGAGAAATCAGAAAAACAAAAGAAAATCTAAAATTAAAAAAACAGCTAACAAAAATTACTTTTCCTCAAGGAACGACAAAATACTTCAAAGTGAAAAAAATCAACGGAAGTGAAAATGGATGAAATTATGACGTGTAGATTTGAAACTGTTATTGAAAATTGTTCCACAAACGAACCACACACACACACACATCTAACAAAAACGAAGTACATATACCCATACATACGAGTACAAATAGTTGCAAACATATACACTTACGTAAGTACACATGCGGTATCATTCACACATTCATGAGGCATGTATGTATAATGCGCGTATGTTTAACTGTCTTTAGATTTCTGCTACCTCGCATGTCAGTCCCTCCCTGTGGCCTCTTTCACTTTATCGTTCCTTTCGCTTCTGTTATCTTTTAATGTAGCCAAGGGTCATAACAAATATGTATCCATTATTTCACATTAAACGTAGGCAATGCAACTTGGTAAAATAAGTTTCATGAAAGATAACTAGCAGATAATCTAATATTTTTAGTGCACTGAGATAACAGCAGGCCTTTTGTCGAATTCGAAAGCCTCGTCTCTCATGTTAAAAATAGTCATTGGTAACCAGGCTCGCGGGCCGGTCAAAATGCCTTCGCGGGCCGGATCCGGCCTGCGGGCCCTAGGTTGCCGACCCTTAGTTTACAGTATAAATAGAAGCATCCTTTCTTGGAGGAAGCAAGTCAGGGAGAAAGGAGAGAGAGAGAGTTAGAGTGAGAGTGAGAAAGAGAGAATGCAGATGTCAACAGGTCTGGGAGCAATTACGTGTCTACGCTCTTTTGATCACCCAACCATACCCTTTTTTATGGTCTTCTATTAAAACTTAAACAAAAAAAAATCCATCAACGTCAGGATTCGACGCCAACAGCGTTCAATCAATCCCCACTCATCATAGTTTGACCAGTACGTTCGGGTTGGCCATTTTGGCACTTTTTACGCATTCTGTAACACCATTAAGTGTAGACATGACTTCGTGTGACCACAACCAGAGAAGGCTTCATAGCAGTTTCATCTATTGAGGTATGGATTTCAGGCACTTCACAACGGAATCGCACAGTGGGTTCGCCTCCCCATGTTAGAAATATCCAGAAATCACCTCCTTACCTGACCATGGTAAGATTTGAACACGTGTCTCAGATTTGAACCATTCGACTACATGGACCTCCCCAATCTTATAGCGTAATTGTTCTTTAACATTAGAGTATCTCTATCCATAAAAGGCAGGAATTGTGCATGTGTGTGTGTGTGTGTGTGTGTGTGTGTAACGAATGCACGGCCGCAATTTTCGACGGATTTGCACCAAAATTTACATGCACATTCTCCAAGTTAGTGGGAAGGCCAAGACCGACTTTACATTTCCCAACTCCCATCGATAGTGGAAATAATCGATTTTTTCATGCTTCCACGGCACTTTTCATGTAGTTTGCGGGCATTTTCTACTGGCCAAAGTGAGAGCCTATAGTTGGCTGCCACGAATAGGCAAGAAGATTCTATTGGCCAGCGTGAGAGCCAACAGCTGACTGACACGAATGTTAACTAGCATGCAAAAAACATCGATAGCGCCATTCGTCACAAGTGGGAAAAATTTAAATCTGCATGGCACTTTACTCCAATTCGCTTGCTTAAACTCAACGTTGATTCTGATTCCGCAGAACTGGGTTAGGTGTGAAAAAGTACTTCTTGTTAACATTCTTTGTTCATTCGGTTTTTTCCAGTTACGAGTCCTTTTTTTTTAAAGCTGATCGTTTTGTGTTCATTTTGTTTAGTTCTTTTTTTGTAACAGATTTAATCTTTAGTATAGAGCTTAAAAAAAATTCGCAGTGTGAGATAGGCAAGAAGTAAGGTATGTAGCAACATCAGCACGGCAAAAGGCACTCTTTTAAAGGCAAGGAAGGGCAACAATATTTTAAGTCAAGTGATAGCGATTGCTGTATAAGTCGTACGATTTTTGAATCAAGTACGGGCAACGCCGGGCCATGCTGCTAGTTGTTCATAAAAAAAAAGGCCATGTCGTCAGCTTGTTTTCTAAGGTATAACTATTCGTTCTCCGCGTCCAATATTCAGAATCTTATTATTTTTAATTAATCAATTATTAATTATAATTGATAAATAATTGAATAATTATTAACAGAAATAATTTTGCTAATTCATTCTTAATTATATCAATTAATATTTCTTATTATATTATTTTTAAAACAAAAAACGATATAAGCTAAAGAAATAATTGCGTTATTGGAGTCAAGTTCTTTCATTAAATTCCTGCGAAGAATATTTTTCAAAAAAGAAATTGATATTGTTATGGCTTCTCTCGTCTCTGTGACAAAAGGTGTAATTAATTATTCTTTTACGTTTTGTAAATTGAAGACACTTAACTCCTTTCCTGTTTTTATTGTGTTCATTAGATAAACACGAAGGGTAATTATCAAGATAGGCCATATGACCGCTTAAGCAACCTCGAACCAGTTCAGTACCTAGTTGGGTGACCGTTTGGGAATATGAGGTGCTGTTATCTTGGATGTGCGGCTGGTGTAATGGATAATGCCGAGGAAATGTTAATCGGAGAGCCGAGTTCCGATTTCAGTTGAGTTCGATATATTCACTTTGGAAAAGTAGGAATTTAGCTCTTGTCCCCAGCTATGGGTTAATTAGTACGACTTGCATCATTAAACAATTATTATTTCCCCGCCCACCGAAAAAGATTTTTTGACACTATGAAAATATTTTGGGGCTATAAATAATCTGCAAAAATGAAAATTAACCAAATTATCAAGATTAGGGATATTAACTTTGATAATTATACAATCTGAAGATGGAGTTCAAGCATGAAACAGTCTGTCGCCTGTGGAAGTTAACTTCAATGTTCACTATTATATTTAAATACATTCTATCCCTGATACTGAGCACTTTAACTCATAAATATAGCATACCTTAAAACTATATTTTTACCATGCATTATATATATATATATATATATATATATATATATATGTGTGTGTGTGTGTGTGTGTGTGTGTGTGTGTGTGTGTGTGTGTGTGTGTGAGCCTCAAATACTAATAATCCATGGTTATAATTTATTACATTGAAATTGTAATTACGATCCAATTCTTCAGACCTACAAATTCAAAATGAATTGGATCGTGATTACCATTCCAATGTAATAAATTATACCATGGAATATTAGTGTTTGAGTTTTTATATTATATTCTTGCTCTGTCCTGGACATTGAGCTCTACCTGGATTCTATCCTCTTGGGAATATATATATATATATATATATATATATATATATATATATATATATATATATTTAACCCCCCCCCCTGTTAAATTACAAATATTACACTACCCATCATTTTTAATCACATTTTTCCTTTCATTTCGATGTTGGAAGTGTTACCTGATGATCCGGAGTCCTTTAAAAGGATTTTGGTGAAATAAATTATTGTAATGGTACTTTAAAGTGGTCTGTTTTTCATTATATATATATATATATATATATATATACGATGTGATAACTATTTGTGGCCACGCTTGAACTTTCGAAAAAGAACGTCAAAAATTGAAGTTTGCCTACCCTTTTCAAGACTAATTTACTAATTTATCATGAACCAAACGCAGTTTCTTACCCTGAATGGTTTTATCATATATTCAACAATGCTAATTATGATAAAGTAATTAATCTGATACTGCATAAAATTCCCTTAAATCTTTAGCGCTTAATCTCTATTAATCTGGCTAATGATAATCTTAGGACAGGCCGATTTAAAATTTTAGATATCTCTCTAAAAAATTGAACGTCATGCACTAAAGGGTTAATAATTTCTTCTTCGTGTCTCTTCAGGATATAGGCGATCATGGCTCTCCACAATTTTCTGTCCTTCGTAGCATTTAAAAAAACTTTTGTCTTTTTGTTATCTCTCCTAAACCTTGCCCTGTCATCCATTTACTCGAGTTCTCTAGATAAGTTAATACGTTTTTTTTTACCTCTGTCCTTCTTGCCTTCAATCTGCCCTGTGAATATCAAAATTTCCAAACCCACTTTTCTCATTATACGCCCGAGAAATTTCAACTGTCTCCTCCTGATGTTAAATATAAATGCCTTTTTTGTTTCCATTTCCTGAAAAAACTTTGTGGTTACTCAGATGTTCGGTCTCTGAAATTCTCAGCAGCCTTCTGTAGAAGCATATATTTGTTGCTTGAAGTCTCTTTGTCATCTGTGTGGAGATTGTCTAGCCTTCACTGCCATATAGTGGGGCTGAGATTTACATAATTATGAGGAACACAGTACTCATTTCTTTGTGCCTAGCGATTTTTTTCTGTTACCTTTCTTCATCTGTGACATTATTAAATGCAGAGAGGGACCTTTAACCTTTGGCCTATAATTCATAATAATATTCACATTCATCTGTTGGGAGGGTGCAATGGATATCGGCTCGGAAAGAGAGATCGGGGAGCCAAGTTCGAATTCGACTCGAATTCGTTATATTTGCTTACGCGGAAATACCCTTGGGAAAAGGCATAAATCCATCTCTTCTCCACCATCTATGGGTTAAATAGCTGGACAGACCTGGATATATATATATATATATATATATATATATATATATATATATATATATATATATAAGTGGATAATTGAGGTCAACACCCAGTGGCAACCAGTCTGTTTCATGATTAAACGCAATGTTCAATGGTTATAGTCTGAAGATTGCATTAAAACATTTAAACGTGAAACAGACTGTCGCCACTCGGTTTTGACGTCAATGTCCCCTTTTATATTTACATACACAGATATTGATCTCTTTAAACCATACATTAACATACATACACTGATATCAATCCTTCTATACCATAAATATTACATACTTTAAAATATATTTTTATCATATATATATATATATATATATATATATATATTGTGTATATTTAGGCAGCAATTTTTCATTAATGCATATTTTATTAAATAATATAGACAAGTTTTGTCTATTTTAAGTAAGTTCCTTTCATATTGTCTGATAAGCTTAATAACATTATCGTTGAATGACCAAAGGAAATCACCATAGTGATACATGTTTAAATCCAATCAAAGCTTTTGGCTTACATAAGCCATCATCAAAGATGACAATTTCAATAAATCAAACAACACACGGACGAAAAAACAACGATTTGGATTTAAACATGTATCAATATGGTGTCTTCCTTTCGTCTTTCAACGATAATGTGATTAAGCTTATCAGACAATATGAAAAGAACTTACTTAAAATAGACAAAACTATATTATTTAATGAAATATGCATATATATATATATATATATATATATATATATATATATATATATATATATATATATATATATATATATAAAGAAATATAGTCTTAAGGTGTGCTATATTTATGGAATAAAGTGCTCAATATCAGAGATAGAGCGTGTATAAATATAAAAGTGAACATAGAAGTCAACACTTAGAGGCGACAGTCTGTTTCATGCTAGATGCAATCGTCAGGCCTGACGATTGCATATAGCATGATACAGACTGTTGCCTCTAAGTGTTGACTTCTATGTTCACTTTATATATATATATATATATATATATATATATATATATATATATATATATTGTCCAATATATATATATATATATATATATATATATATATATATATATATATATATACAGGTTTTATATATTTGATATTAGATATATTCAATCAGGTTTGGTTAAATAATTTAGATATTCTTTGTGAATCCCTCTAACCTATAAATATAGCAATGTAGCCTTGGTTGGCAACCAGACTGCGGGAGAATTTTCTGTCCTGTCCTTCACAATTCGAAATGGACATAATCTCACAAGCGTGTATCACGTATGGTACTTAACTCACTGACTGATATTGTGTTAATAACACGTAAAAAAAGAAGCATCATTTTGTTCCAAATTTTAAGCGAACAAATGATATAAAAAAAGAAATGAATATTAAATATTTTTAAAAAGAAAATGTCTATTCTTTGCTAAGAGTTAGGAAAAGGAAAACAAATTATAAGTCTCCAACATTTTATTAAGGATATGACATCGAGATTTTTTTTTTTTTTAAATACAATAGCTTTTATTTTATTCGTATGTTTTTATTTACAAGTACTGATTTGAAATATTTATATCCGAGCGTCTGTGTCGTTTTCCTAGTTGCATGACAGGGCAGAAATTTAAACAGTCCTTCTCGTAATCATCACTTGATTTCATGCAAAGAAATTCTTTACATTTTATTGTATGTTCTTAACAAATGTAAAATTATATCTTGACGTCGAAAGCGAATGCAAGAAACGAGATTTTACGAGCTTTTGTTTCGCCAACAAAATGCACCAGCAATCCAATTAGTTCTAAAAATATATTTTCACATGTCGGGCAAACTTCAACAGGTCAGTTACATGACCTGCAAAGACAAAAACGGATAAGCGAATACAGGCAAAAGTCACGGTGGAGTAATGGATAGCCTCTCGGATTGAGGAATTGTAGAGCCGAGTTCAAATCTACCACTAACGCCATGTTGTTTAAGTTGGATTCTGTCTGTGGACATAATGTTGTTTGTATTTTTGTCAACCTAAATGTATTATTAACGATTGGGATAATGTTAATGGTAATATATATAATGTATATACTCTCGACTCTCCAGTCGAATTCGACGTATGAGGGTCGATCAGATCAGTTCCCAGGAAACCGATGGCCCGACAACAGCACATGAGATTTGATTATAGTGGTGAAGGTTTCGTGCAGGACCATCCACACTTTTTGAAGGGTCGAATACAGAGACCTGGTGCACTATGTGACACAATGGCCCCAAACGACCCTCCGCAGGTTTTGAATTCAGAGTTGTCCTTCTCCTAGGCCAGTTGCCATCCAAGGCTATAGAACCCAGTCTGTCCTGCTATTTACCCATAGCTGGAGGGAGAAGAAGAGTATTCACACCTTTCCCAAGGGTATTAGCTCGTAAGTCAATGTAATGGAATTCAAACTCGGCTCTCTGATTCCAAGCCGCTATCCATTACTCTACACACACACACACACACATATATATATATATATATATATATATATATATATATATATATATATATATATATATATATATATATATATATATATATATATATATATATATATATATTAAAGACATTTTTATGTTTAACGTTCTTTTTATAGATACAAGTATTTAAGTAAATGCTCTGTTTATAATAAACAGTATTAAATAACATTTACCGGCCTGAATGTCCGAGAAATTTTCATAGAAAATATTCTTCCTTGGACAGGATTCGAACCTATTCTATGAAAATTTCTCGGACATTCAGGCCGGTAAATGTTATTTAATACTGTTTATTATAAACAGAGCATTTACTTAAATACTTGTATCTATAAAAAGAACGTTAAACATAAAAATGTCTTTAATAAATAAATTGTCGGACTTTGTCCATTTCGTAATATATACATATATATGTAGTTACAGATTTTATATATTTGATATTAGATATATTCTATCAGGTTTCGTTAAATAATTTACATATACTATGTCTGTTTTAATCGTTATAAGTACACGAATTAATTCCTTGGAAGCCGTAGAAAATTGATTAAGAAAAATACCAACATTTTCTTTCAAATATTTTTTATTTTCCCAAGTACGTTCTGTCTCATCTGAGTTCATCTTCAGGGGCTTAAATTTGGTGTGTACCTGTATACGTATACGTATTTCCGTAAATTCAAAAGAAATTACTGTTCGTTATAACTGCTGTTTTTATCGTTCTATATCAATTTCAAATTTACGAGTTTTTCCCTGTAAGGCAGGCAACTTATCTATTTCTTAATTTAATATATATATATATATATATATATATATATATATATATATATATATATATATATATATATATATATATATATATATATATATATATATATATATATATATAGTAGTTTTAATTTTTAACGCATTTAAATTATTGGAGATACGTTCGGTCAAATGGTTATTTGGTAGAAAGATACGACCAAAAGAAGTATTATCAGGGGCAGCTGAAAGTGTACCTTTCACTGATGTAGTTGTAGTGGCCTTCGTGGTGTCATTTTGCGATGATGAGTGAATTTTCAATGCTTTATTTTTAGCTCTCAGTAATAATTGTCTCGGATACGAAAGATTTGAAAAGGTATCCTCAATATATGTAAATTCATCATCTAAATATTTTGCTGAACAGATGCGAAGAGCCCTTAAGTAGAATCCAATAATAATACCCCTCTTAGTGTTAGTACCATGGTGAGAGTAAAATGCTTTAGTTGTACACACAACTAAAGCAGATCATAATTTCGATTTTGATTCCGTGAAGATTTTAAAATATTTTCATAATAAAAATCTTAGGAGGATTTATGAAGCAGGCATAATATCCATCTCACGCATGGTGAATACTAGACCTGGCTTCTTCAGTATTTCCCTTTTTCTAGCGAGATTAATGCTCGACAAGCGTACATATAAATTTTAGATCAAAACAGAATTCTTTTCATTTTTCATATATATATATATATATATATATATATATATATATATATATATATATATATATATATCCCTCCGCCGTAACAGAAACGACATTCTCTGTGCCTTTTCTATAAATATTTTCCTGGTAATTTTTCTGATGGGCTTTCCTCTTTGTTAGCATGACTTTATAAAATTAAATACAATACCAGATTGGCAGATAGGTCTCGTCATTTTACTTTTGAAGTGGCTAGATGCAACTGTAAGTCCTATGCTAAAAGTTTCTTCTCTCACACTTCTCTTTTGTGGAAATATCTTCTGGCTTTCCACTTAAATTTGATCTTCAAATACGTAAATGCAATGTGAATTGTTATCTTCTGTCTTCCAGTTCGTTTATTGTTCTCTCTCCTTAATAATGTTTTGTTTGCGTCTTAGTGGCTTTATTGTCTTAACTGAGGTGAAATGATGAAAGAAAAAAGCAAAAACGGTTTAATAATGCTGATATATTTAATACTTTCGAATGATATATTCTTGAACTTGGTTGAATTATAAAATGGGCGATTACTCTGAGAATCGATGGTATCATTTGCGTCGGGTTATTAGGATAGTCTAAAAATAGAGACAATGATAAATCAATATTTGAAGAACATGATAGACTTTCGGAAAATTACAAGCGAGTCTGTAACCAATTGTTGGTTAGAGCCATGGCTGATTGACGTCGAATCAACTGGTCATTGAATATGAAAGGAGTTCTTGAGTACTTCATTACTTATAAAAAATGCTGATTCGTTCGTTTTTCCGTCTATATTTCTGAGATGAGGTATTATGTACATTATTTACATTATTCGGACACATGGCACAGTGGATAAAGGTGTTAGTTAGAGCCAGTGACAGGACCCAAAGAGCGTGAGTTCAATACCCAGTTAAGGCAGTGGAGAACTTTCAGGGGGAAATTCACATGAGATAACTGATAACTGACCTCCATTAAAGCATGGCTCGTGGAACTAGAACAGTCTATTCCAGTGAGCGAAATAAAGGGTTCAGTTCGACCTCCCAACCACCTGAAGAAGGCCGGAGCGTACAACAGCCGAAACGTTGTAATAAATATGGCGGAAAAGATGACAGTAGTCAAAATAATGTTTGTTTTTCCATCTTTTAATTTTTATCGTCTTCAAGTTTTAAAAAAAAGTTTTAAACCTCATAGATCTTATATGAAAATCTACTTTGGATTTATTTTTCCACCTTGTCATTTTTCTGCTTGACTTAAAATATCTAAGGTGTTATGAATTTTTTTTGTTACATCTTCTTAAATAAATTCTTCGTTTCTTTATCAAATCAATCACAAGGTGATCGAAGTCCAATAATATAAAGTTGCGTAGATATGCAAACAGTGCAAAGGTTAAAAGCCCAGAAAGTGAAATCACCGGGTCGATGTTCGAGTTCCGGTTGAGATCGTTGCATTCACATTTGCTTAATCCTAGAAAACTAACCGTGGGTATATAGTACCCAGCGCAAATTTTCCTATTTTTAATTACAATTTTCAGTACCTGATTTTCTTACCTAAATAATATGTTTTTCAGATCATATTAATGTTAACACAAAATTTGAAGTGCCTGCATGTAAAATATTTCAAATAAAGATTTATATTTAATTTTTTTTTTTTGCTGATATTTTCAAAATCGGGTATGATGTACCCCATGGTTAGTAGTGGTGTAACTTTAATTGATGGTTAGTGTTCTTGGGTTAAACACCATTGGGTTATATATAAGCTAATCTCTTCTACTCTCAGCAATGGATTAAATCATAGGCCAAACTCTGCTCTTGTAGCGTTACAGGTGAGACCAGACACCAGGGTCGATCTCAGGATGCAGCTTCTTGTCGAACGCTTGTGGCTTAATACATGGAAAATAACTCTTTGGCTAAATCGTTACGCACGAAATAAAACAATGAGACGACATTGTAGCCACAGGCAAAATTTATTCCGTTTAACCTTCTGCTGTAGACGAGCGATGCAGTATCAAGCGAGGTGAAGGTATGAACGTTTTAACTGGCGTATCTTTCGTTTCACTTGCGGCTGAACGGCCTCTCTTTTTTAGGGATATCAAAATGATTTTACAAATTTGGGGACGGATTCCTCATACCAAAACAAAGACAGAAGTCCACATAAACAGATGTCCGCAAATCCTCCGTTATTGAGTTAAGTTTAAAGAAAGTATACGGTAGATGCCACTGTGTTATAGTGTAGACAAGGTTACATTTGTCATTCATGTACATTTCTGGCTAATCTGTCTTCAACGTCTAACGTGTGTTGTAGTGATTTAACTGAGAAATTTTCCGTTTAACAATGGCAAGACATTCATATCGTGAACAGGCAGCTATGATTTTTACGTATGATAAATGGACACGAGACTGAACGGCTATAACAGATTGCGTTTTCAGACCGAAGGCAGCCGAGGCAGTGCAAACTATGGATAGAGGAAGACTGACACCCTCTTTTATGCCTCACCACGAAGAACACATTGTCGTAGTCGATGTAGGTATCAGCACATGTCAAGGGGCCTTATCATTTCCTACATACATAATATCGCATGACGGGTACTCCAAGAGCAGCTCCTGTATTCGTATCATTTGCAAAAAGTTTGTAAAAGTATTTTTGATATATATATATATTTATATATATATATATATATATATGAAGAAATATACTTTTAATGTGTGCTATATTTATGCAATATAGTGCTCAATATCAGAGACAGAGCGTATGTAAATATAAATATAAAAGTGAATATGGAAGTTAACACTCAGAGGCGACAGGCTGTTTCATGCTCGACGCAATCGTCAGGCCGCGAGTGTTGAATTTTTTCTCCACTATCTATATAAATAGTAAAAAATAATGTCATCTCTTGGTGTTGACTTCAATGTTCACTTATATATATATATATATATATATATATATATGTGTGTGTATATATATATATATATATATATACATATATATATATATATATATATATATATATATATATATATGTATGTATGTATGTAAATATGAAATATTTATTATATATATAAGGAGATTCATAATATCGGAAAGAGATTTTTGGGATACAGAGAGAGTACAGATATCTATCTATCTATCTATCTATCTATCTATCTATCTATCTCTCTCTCTCTCTCTCTCTCTCTCTCTCTATATATATATATATATATATATATATATATATATATATATGTGTGTGTGTATATATATATATGTGTGTGTGTGTAGGGATGTATATTTAGGCATTTTAACATGTTTCATACAATAATATGGACATATGTCTGTATCTATAATAATCCTTTCTAATCCTCCAATTAGTTTCTTGATGTTAATATTAAATTCATCAAGGAAGGTGTATTTTTTTTTACCTAATAAATAATTACAACAGGAAGAAGGTCGGAGTGTACAACGGCCGAAACGTCTTGAATATCGCAACAAAAATGCGGACAACAGTTCGAACAATGTAAATAGTGTAAATAATTGCAATAACTCATCTCACAAGTATATATATATATATATATATATATATATATATATATATATATATCCAGGTATGATGAAAACGAATAGGGTACTATTCCAACGTTCGTAACATATAATTTAAAAGAGAGCTCAATACAAAGTAAAGCTATATTATTTATTTTAGGATATTATACCGAATACATGTCGAAATCGCTACACAATTGCAGTCGTGTTTCGATGCGTATCAATGCATCTCTTCAGGCGTTTGTTAATTACTGACGACTAATTTGCAATCCCCTGAGGAGATGTATTGATACGTATCGAAACACGACTGCAATTGTGTAGCGATTTTGTCGTTTTCGTTGTAATATCCTAAAATAAATTATATATATATATATATATATATATATATATATATAGGAAGAGAAATGGGTAGAGAGAAAGATTTAAATACATATCAATTTACTTATTTATACACATAGTTACTCATATATTGTATAAATGTTTGGATGTTAACTGCTATTATCTAAAAATAAAAATGCATTTTGTTAATTAATCACATCGGTTTCTTTTTGTATCCGGTTAACTTAGCGCACATTTCGTTTCTCATTCCTTTGTCTTTTTCTGACGTACATCTTTTTTTTTTCTATCTCTTCCTTGCCTCGTTTTCTTTCTTCCCACTAGCATTCCTCATCGTCTTACTTTCGTATTTCTTTGCTTTTAATTTCTTCAATCTTCGTCCTCGAGTCTAAATACACCTTCATTACTATTTCAATTCAAATCTCACCAAAGATTACTACACTTTATATTCATATCAACTGTTATCACAAAATATATTCTTCCAGACGTATTACTACTGACTTAGGCTTTTTTTTCTCAAGCCACCTTAGCTAGTGGTGGCTGTGTATACCGCATTTTACTAAACATATTCAGGTAAATTTTGTTTCCTGAACATTATCAAATTTCTAAATTTCATTTGAACATTTCGAAGATTTTTGATATTTTGAAATTTAAAAAAAATGTGTTGCAGTTTTTTCAATGAATTCTTGCCATTAACACAACAAAAACTTTTACCGTCACCAACTCAGAAGAAGAATTTGATGTCACCAAATTAACAGAAGAATATTTTTTTCTAAACCAACAGAAGCATTTATCGTTTCTCAATAAGATACTGGGTCAACAGCATCACTTCACATCACAAGGAGAAAGCGTCACTAACCCAATACAAGGATTTAGCGTTCCAAACACAGCGGAATACCTAAAGAATACTAGAATTTAATGTCACCAATTCAGAAGAAGGATTTAACCTCACTAAATCATTAGTAGGATTTAGCGTCGCCAACTCAGAAGAATTTCGTGTCACCAATCTAATAAAACGAAAGTGTCACCAACCAAGAAGAATTATTTAGTGTCACCAAATCCGAAGAAGGATTTTGTGTCATCCATTCTGAAGAAGTATTTAGTGTCAGGAACTCCGAAGAAGGATTTAGTGTCACCAAATCTGAAGCAGGATTTAGTGTCACCAACTCAGAAGAAGGATTTTGTGTCACCAACTCAGAAGAAGGATTTTGTGTCACCAAATCGGAATAAAGATTGTCATAAATGGATTTAGCGTCACCAACCCGATGGAAAGTTTCAGCGTCATATACAAAACAGTAGACTTTAATATCACCGATTCAAAAGGAGTTAATCTCACTAACCCATTACTAGGATTTAGTGCCACCAACTCAGAAGAAAGATTTACTGTCACCAACTCAGAAGAAGTATTTACTGTCACTAAAGGATTTAGCACAACCATCTCCGAGGAAGAATTTAGTATCATTAACGATTTGATAGATTCACCGTCAACTCAGTAAAAGGATTTTGTATTACCAACTCAATAGAAGTGTTTATATAATCGATTTATTAATCAGTCAAGTATTCCTTAAATTAACCTATTCGCATCTTTCGATAGGAAGCTGTAGATATCATTTCTGGCTTGAAATTTGCAAATATAGCTAAGATATGTCAGAAAAAATATAATCATTCAGGATTAACCGAATTTATTCTTTGCCGATTGAATTTTCCAGCTGTGGCTGAGGTGATGGAATTGATTCCAGAAAACGAAGAAAATTGTTTAAACCAAGAAAGCCTTAAAGCATCACAGGTGGTAGGCTAAACTTATAGAATAACGTAATATTTGTAGTCATTTTTTTCTGTCTTTTACAGTTTTTCTCTCATTTGAAAACCTTCCCGTTCTGTTGACGCGTACATTTGTGTATATTAGTTTCCATTCTCAGATCCCCCGGTAAGCTTATACGGTATTTCTCTTGAGAGCAACTTCCTATGTCATTTACAAGGGATTGTCAGAGTAGTTTTAGATGTCTTCGGTTAATAATGTAGTGTGACAGCTGTTTTTGGATGTGTCCAACTTATAAAGGGCTGACTTAACAGCCCACGTCACGTGGCGCTAAGAACATTCGATCGTCGAAATTTTCTCTTGATGTTGTTTTGCCTCCCACTTTTATTTTTCATTTGTTTAATCTTTACTTAAAATCTGCTGTTGAGAATGCAATTTCGTCCAGAGATTCTTAAGAAACTAAATGCTTGTATGTAAAAGAAACAAAATACACGCTTAGGTGAATTCGAATAACGAACAGCTTGTCTGCTTTACAAGGAATTGCAAGTTTTACACTGAATAAAAAAAAGGAAAAAAAAAAAAAAAATGGGGAACTTTTCGGCCCTTGTACGATCCGGCCTTCTTCAGGTGGTTGGAATGTCGAATTGTTAACTGTTAATTCCACTCTCCAAGTTCTCCACTGCCTTAGCCGGGTATTGAACTCACACACTTTGGTTCCTGTCACTGGATCTAACTAACGCCTTTATCCACAGAGTGTGAGTTCAATACCTGGTTAAGGCAGTGGAGAACTTGGAGAGGGGAATTAACAGGAGATAACTGACAAATGTCATTCATTAAACATGACACATGGAACTAGATCAGTTTACCCCAGTGAGCGAAATAAAGGGTTCAGTTCGACATTCCAACCACCTGAAGAAGGACGGAGCGTACAACGGCAGAAACGTTGTAATAAATATGGCGACAAAGATGAGGACAATAGTCCGAATAATGTAAATAGTGTACATAATACCTCATCTCAGAAATATAGACAGATACTTTTGTGTGTTATTTAAAACCAACATATTTTTCTGATTGCCCTGGGCACCTCGACTTGGCGTAATGGTAATTTTTTTAGCGAGGCATGCTTGCCTCGCTAAAAAAATTACGAATGAATAGTGATTTCGTTCCTCACTGGGTGTCCATACTTTCAGCCATTTGTGTCATCTAAGCAATGCTTAGCAAATCGATATATTTGGGATTGAGCTGAGCCGGTATCTGTGTATACCGTATTTTACTGAACATGTTCAGATAAATTTAGTTTTCTGAATATTATCCGATTGATAAGATGTACTTGAACTGACTAATTGCGAGAACGTTCGATATTTTAAGATTTTTAAAAACTCAGCTGGAATCATTTCAGTGAATTCTCGTCATTATCTCAAGAGAAACGTTTAAAGTCGCCCCAGCAGAGAAAGTTGATTAAACGTCACCAATTCAGGAGAGTTATTTTTCTCAATATATTAGGTTGGTGCAAAAATAATGACGTAATATTGTCGTTTTTTGACGTTAAAAAATACGTCAAAAAACGACATTATTACGTCATTATTTTTTCACCAACCTCATATTTAGTACCGCCAACATAATGAATTAATTGGTGGCGATTGTAAGAATAATATTTTTTTGCGGGGGGGGGGATTGAATATTGCATTCATTATTTTTGAGAATAATGATTTTTCCAGATTCCTACTATTTAACCCCTAGCTGAAGTGAAGAGATGGATTCATACCTTTTCCAAGGGTATTTGTGCGTAAGTTACCCTAACGAGCCTAAGTAGAATCTGAACCCAGCTCTCCGATTGTTAATTCAGAGCAGCCATCCTTTATATGACAGAAGGCCAAAAGGCAACACCCATAGAGCTACTGATTAATTGATGTATTGAACCATAAAATCGGAATTGATTATGACATTTTAACCTTTTATCTGTTCATTTTATTTTGTTTCTTTAATTTCTATATTTTTCATTCTTAGTTTTCTCGTAAATTCTCGTAACTTCTCGTTCGTTGATCTCTACAAAGCTATATTTTACCGATTAAATATATCGAGTGGTAAACACTGGGTTTCGAATTAACTATTAGCCTGTTTTTTTCTATTTAAAGTTTCTCTTGAATCATAATTTTTAAGTTAATGAATTAGCTCCTTGCGAATTCCATGACAATAATACCTGTGGAAATTCTCCTGTTTCTTTTGTTAAATATTTGAGCTTAATAACTTTGAAAAAAATATCATAATGGCAATAATAAATATGAATGCAGGCTATTATCGACAGAAGTAAGAGAGTACAAATGAATAAAATTTGAAAAGGTTTTCCATTTCACTGGAGCAGACGTTAAATGCACGAGAGCATTATCGCCTTCCTTATGTTACCTTTTTCTTTTCTTTTTTCTCACTGGAACAAAACAGCCTCTCTGATATATCGATTTTCTTTTGTCGTTTCTCGCGGACAAAACGAAATTGTCGATTATTTATCGAACGTAATGATACGCGTAACTTACATGTTAAAACCAAACGAAATAACTAAGAAACAAATAGAGTTATAATACGTTGTCTAGGTTTATCGAGGTGAACAGAATCCAGCTATGAGAGGGCTAGAATTTGTTTATTCGGTCTTGTAGGTGAAGAGTTATTTTCCACCTTACAGCCTCTTTCCCCACAGACGAAAAGTTGCAACCCTGTCGCTACTCTGTCGTTATTTCCATTACAAAAGTGAAGTTGAGTTGCTGTCTTTAGCTCCCTTATTTCAAACCTTTAGCACACGGCATGCCGCGTCCGCAGAGTCAAATCAGCCTTATTTCTTTTGTATCCCAAATGTAAGCAGACAGTTCCATGTCCTTCCGCGTTTATATTTTCATGATCGCTATATTCTTAACCTCTTAAAGTCAAGCTTATCTATCCTCCTTATCCTCATAATATTCACTTTCTATCATTTCTTTCATTCATGTCAGCTGCCACATTCCTTATATCCACTTTAAGAGTATTCCTCTATCCTGAGTGGCTATCGGGCTTTGTATAGGTTAAATCTTTTCCGAATTCTTACTCCTCTCTTTCCCTACTTCTCGGATATTCTCTTTCTTTCTTTCTTTCTTTCTCGCAATTTATTTCCTTTATTTACATCCCTTCTAAATTTCCTTAAGTCACATTACTTTCTTCGTTTCATTTTCTTCTCTGGAATCCAGGGTTGGGCAAACTACGGCCCGCGGGCCACATGCGGCCCGCCAAAAGAATTCATGCGGCCCGCCAAATGTAAGTAAATTTGAAAGAGAAATTTACCAAGCAACGCTAAATAATTCTTACAAGAAATTTGACACCTAATTTTAATAAACTGATAAATGATACCAATCAGATACATTATTCTCATTGAGTCATTGAGATCCTTCGGTTGCTGAGTTTTAATTTGCTTTTCAAATAAATCTCTTTCATGTGGAGTTACTGCTTCAAAATATCAATATATTTTCTTATTCTTTAAACTGAATTAATTTGTTTTCAAACAAATCTGTTTCATGTGAAGTTTCTACTTTAAAATATAAATTATTTTTTTTCTTTAAATTCAGTTATTTTAATTGTGTTTTATTTGAAGTTTCTACTTTAAAATATTAGTAAGAATTGTTTTTTTTTAATTTCTTTCCGCAGAGTTAATTTGTTTTTCAAATAAATGTTTTCTACTTTATAATATTAATTAATAAAAATATTTTTCTTAAAATAAGATTATTGTCTTTGAAATGTGTTTGATGTAAATCTTCAACTTAAAATACTTATTAATATTTTTTTTTTAAAGTACTTTAAACTGTTTTACTTTGTCTTTCAAATAAATACGTTTCATGTGAATCTTCTGTTGTACTTTAAAATATTAATTAATAAAAATTAATTGCATTTTTTTTCTTTAAAAGGCCTGTTTTTGTCTATTTTAAATATTAATTATTTTGGACTAATATACAGTGTAACCCGGATATAAGAGAGTTGTCGGGACCGGCGAAGAAGTCTCTTATATTCGGGTTTCTCTTATATCCGGGTTTGGTCTATTTTGTTGGCTCTAATTTAGGACCAGAGAAAATCTCTCTTATATCTGGGTTTCTCTTATATCCGGGTTACACTGTACTTTGCGGCCCAATAAAATTGCGAATTTTTTAATGTGGCCCGTGCCCTGAAAAGTTACCCTACCCCTACTGTAATCTCTCTTCCTTTTTTTCTTATA
Organism: Acanthosepion lycidas; assembly: GCA_963932145.1. Taxonomy (NCBI): domain Eukaryota; kingdom Metazoa; phylum Mollusca; class Cephalopoda; order Sepiida; family Sepiidae; genus Acanthosepion; species Acanthosepion lycidas. The sequence goes on along the minus strand of OZ010590.1, from coordinate 88,648,648 downwards.
CTTTTTCTTTTTTCTTTTTTCTTCTCCGTTGTCCTTCTCATATTTTAATCTTTTTTTTTTTTCTCACCAGTCACATTTCTTCTTTTCTCTTTTTCATGTTTTCTTTTTTCAGTCTCTAATTTTGCACTTTCTAATTACTAAATACCGGCCAAATCTCGTTCTTTCATGGACACTATCAACGTTTATTCGAGACTTGGCTCCATCAAGAGGTGGGTCTCTCTTGATTGGCTGTCGTTTCTTGATCAGTATTTATAGTATTATATCGATCTGTGGGGAGCAAAACCGGTGGAAATCCATTCATGATCCTGCCCCAATGTAAACGTCGTCCTTCCATCTTGACGACTAAGAATAGATGCAAGTGGGTGCTGTTACTACACTCGGATGGCCAGCCGCCGACTATTGCCGAGTGCATTTTCTGCAAGCATATGAAAGCTAGCGGACATAGCCGAACGTCTTCCAATTTACTCATTTTTTTTTTTTTTGGCTTTCACATGTGCAAACACGCACAAATTATCATGTATATATATATATAGATAATTTGTTTCTATTTCTGTCCCAATCATCCATGACACACAAAGAAATATTTATAAAAATCGAATACATTAAATAATGTGTGTATATATAAACGTGTAAATATGTGTGTTATGGGAAATAAACGCGCGTACACACACACACAAGTATACGCAGAATCATATATATATATATATATATATATATATATATGAAAGAGACAGAGAAAGTGGGGATACTTTTGAATATGTGCTTTTAACAAGAAAACCTATCTGCATTGATGAGGGACAATTTATAAAATATGAATACATTATGCATATATATATACATATATATGTGTTTGTGTGTGTGTGAGTTTGTGTGTGCGTATTTGTATGTGTGCATATGAATCCATTATATATATATATATATATATATATATATATATATATATATATATATATATATATGTATATATATGTATATATCAATACATTATATATATATATGTATATATATATATATGTGTGTATATATATATATGTATATGAATACATTATATATATATGTATATATGAATGCATTATATATATATATATATATATATATATATATATATATATGAATACATTATATATATATGTGTATATATGAATGCATTATATATATATATATATATATATATATATATATATATATATGTACTATATATGAATGTAGGGGATGCTAACACGTCTATGTGTACTTTATACGTACATTTTCGTATATTTAAATACATTAAACATTTGCGCTGATAGATAAAATTTGCAAGCATGCATATATATATGTGCGTGTGTATGTATGTATATGTGTGTGTGTGCTTGTGTTTTTGTATGTGTGCACGCACAGATACACATACATGTATGTACATTTTAGTATTAAAACACAAATATTCATATATATATATATATATATATATATATATATATATATATATATATATATATATTATGTACACTATTTACATTCGTAATATCACAACTTTTCTGCCGTCGTGCCTTTTGACCTTCCTCAGGTGTATGAGGATAATCGTCCGAATATACATACTGTAAATAATGATAAAACCACATGCCATATAATTTTCTATACATATATACGCATATGTGTGCCTGTGTGCGTTTGTGTGTGTGTGTGCGTTTATGTGTGCTCGTCCGTCTCTACGTACATATATGTACATATTCGCATATTCAGATCCACGCCTGCATCTGTGAGCGCAGAGAGATTCGCAACCCTGTATGCTATTGGGGTAATTACTAATGTGAGTGCAGAATGCGCGTTTCCACAATCGCGCGCTGCTATGGCTTCTACGTTGTATGAAATGCCTACTACTGTCCCATCAACAAAAGCGGAAGCGATGGAGAGAATCAGAATAAGTACTGTTTCTTTCTATTCTTGTTATTTCGACAGAGGAACAATGGTGGAATGTGTCGAGAAATAAAACCAACTATGAATTTAGGATGAATGTGACCAGTCAGGAGGAATGCATTTGCTGAGATTTATTTTAAATTATATATAGCATTCCCTTCCTCCCTTCCTTCCTGACTTCCTATCTATCTATCTATCTATCTATCTATCTATCTATCTATCTATCTATCTATCTATCTATCTATCTATCTATCTAGCAGTCTGTTCTTATGTATGCATGTATGTACCTATCAGCCTGTTCGTATGTATGTATGTATTTATGTATGTATCTATCTATCTATCTATCTATCTATCTATCTATCTATCTAAGTTTGTTCATTATCTATCTATCTATCTATCACATATATGTTTATCTATCATAGCCTGTTTAACTATCATAGCCTGTTTATCTATCTATCTATCTATCTATCTATCTATCTATCTATCTAGCAGTCTGTTCTTATGTATGCATGTATGTACCTATCAGCCTGTTCGTATGTATGTATGTATGTATCTATCTATCTTATCTATCTATCTATCTATCTATCTATCTATCTATCTATCTATCTAAGTTTGTTCATTATCTATCTATCTATCTATCTATCTATCACATATATGTTTATCTATCATAGCCTGTTTAACTATCATAGCCTGTTTATCTATCTATCTATCTATCTATCTATCTATCTAACCTTTTTCGAAATGACACACAGCTTTTATACACCTCTACAGAAGTAGTTTTTTCTCCTAGTTAATTTCTCTTTCTTTCTTTCTTTCTTTCTTTCTTTCTTTCTTTCTTTCTTTTTTTTTACACATCCCTTTTAAATATAAGCCATAAGTATCATCATTCTAACTTCTTATTTGAACTGACCTAGATCTTCTTATTCTACTTGTTATTGCGCTTTGCATTTGCTTTGTGTAGTACGAGTTGACCCCGGGTCTCAAACAGAGACTTCAAGAGACAACAAGTATTTTTTTTATTAGAAGATGCAAACAGATGAGATGCCTTGTAACCAGAAAGAAGAATATATAATTGTTATCATTGCATCGCGAGGCATCTACGCAAGATGCGAAATGATCCCATGGAAATAATTTTCTTTTGTAAGTCCCATATTTTAGTGCCAATCAGGAACATTCGTCTTGGTGCTGTTTTTTTTTTTTACTTTTATCATTTCACCACAAGCAAGGTGATAATGCCAATTTCACACGAAGGCTTACTGAGGACGAAAGAGAATGAGAAAACTTTAGTGTTGAGAAAGGACAATAAAACAAAAGGTTTCAGGAAAACAGAAGATGGTGATTGATGCTGTATTTAAACTTTTGAAGTTCGTAGCTGGAAGGGAAGCAGGAAAGGTGAAAAAAGTCCCAGGAGCGAGAAATGTAATGAAAGAAATTAGTAGAATAGAACTTATGCATACATCGAGATCTTTCAGCGCTAAAACAATGAGAGACTTAATTACTAATCTAGTAGTAAGCTAAAATTCTTGCGATCCAAGTAAAGTGTATTCAAAGAAATTTATTCTTTTTATATTTCGAAATCTTCCGTCTCCTCCTCATCATCATCATCCTCCTCTGCATTCTTTTTTTTCCTCGTTCTTCTTCTTCTTCTTCTTCTTCTTCTTCTTCTTCTTCTTCTTCTTCTTCTTCTTCTTCTTCTCGCCTTCCTTCTCGCCCTTCTTCATCTGCTTCTTCTTGTCTTTTTTCTCGACTTTTTTTCTTCTTCTTCTTCTCATCATCTTCTCTTTATCTACTCCTTTTTCTCACCCTTCTTTTTTTCTACTCCTTATTCTCACTCTTCGCTTTCTTCTTCTTCACGTCCTTCTTCTTCTTCTTCTTCTTCTTGCCCTTCTTCTTCACGCCCTTCTTCTTCATCTTTTCTTCTCCCACTCCTTCTTCTCACCCTCCTTCTCGCCCTTCTTTTTTCCTCGTCTTTCTTCTTGTTCTTCTTCTCGCCCTTCTTTTTCTTTTTCTTCGCGTAATTCTTCTTTATCTTCATCTTCTTCTACTCCTTCTCACCCTTCTTTTTCTTCTCGTGCTTCTTCTTCTTCTTCCCGCTCTTCTTCTCGCTCTTCTTCTTCTTCTCCTCCTCCTCTCTCTTCTCCTTCTTCTCTCTCTTCTCCTTCACTTCTTCTTCTTCTTCTTCTTCTCGCTCTTCTACTTCTTTTCGCCTTTCTTCTTCTGCTCATCCTTTTACTTCTTCTTCTTCTTCTAACCACATTGCATTGAAACACCGGTTTCGGAACGATCACCGAAGTTAAGCAACGTCGAGTCCGATTAGCACCTAGATGGGTGACCGTTTGGAAATACCAGATGCTGTAAAATTTTGCACCTGGTGTAATAGATAGTGTCACAGAATTGTTAATCGGAGAGCCGAGTTGGGTTCATTATATTCATTTAGTGAGTAGAAAAAACCCGCCATGACAGGGTTGATTAAAATAACTGCATGGGATGATCTGTTGTAACTACGGGTTAAAAACAGCTGCATTCTGGTGTGAACACTAATCCTGAATCGGTAGTTAAGGGAGCAGATGTTATCATTCTCTGGGATTTCTCTATCAAACACAGATCGAACAATACAAGCAAAGCGCCTAGATATCATTATCAAAGACAGAAATGAAGATGTTTGAACACTGATTGTCATGAGCGTACAAAAAGTGAAAAACTATGTCTAGAGTGTCTGAAAAACTAAGAAAACACAATAACCTGTAGACGGAAATTGAAAAAAAAAAGTTGCATTTAAAAACTAAAATTTTTCCTGTTGAGGTTGGATCTTTGGGACTGACAAAGAAAGGAACTCAAGAACTAATCAACAAAATCCAAGGCCCACCATCTCTCCAGGAAACCAACAAATTATTTGAAGCAGACTCCGTATCATGAGTAGAGCTTTATCCATTTAAGATTTTTTTAATAGCCGCCTTTTGTTTAATTAAGTTGATTAGCAACAACAACAACAACAACAACAATAATAATAATAAAAGCACAATACACCGGCTGAAGCTGCAAAATACTTTAAAAAGGGAACAAAGACAAATGCAACGGACTAGATACAGAAACGACGGCGAGATCAACCACTTCATGGCCAACCGTTTTATGCCCGCACCAAACAAACTGAGGTAGACAAAACCCATGCCCAACAGTCGCTACGTAGTGCAGGATTGAAAGCTGAAAGTGAAGGTTTTATCCTTGCTGCACAGGACCAATGCTTGTTAACTAGAAATTATCAAGCACATATACTAAAATACTGTGTTAACCCAAAATGCAGATTCTGTGATAAATATCCAGAAACAATTGATCATCTTGTATCAGGTTGCACGATATTGGCACCCGGCATAACAGAGTGAGCCAATATCTGCACTGGAAAATATGCAACTTCTACGGGAAGGAAACTGAAAGAAACTGGTATGAACACCACCCAGACCCGGTTACGCAGAAAGGACCTGTTATAATTTTATGGGACTACACAATACACACAGACAGAACAATCAAAGCTAACCGCCCAGACATTGTTATTAGAGACCGCAAACAAAAAAGTGCCTCCTTATTGATATGGCAGTCCTTGCTGACTGCAATGTATCTTTGAAGATATTAAAAAATACAAGGACCTTGAAATCAAAATCACAAAAATGTGGCACATGGGAACATCAACAATCCCTGTTGTAGTTGGAGCCCTAGGATTGGTTGGAAAATATTCCAATAGACTAATTGAAGGGATTCCTGGAAGCCCATGCCTCAAAGAGATACAAAAAATTGTTCTCACAAGTACAGCCCACACTTTACGAAGGGCTTTATCTATTTAATTTTTTTTTTCTGTCAGTGGAAAGTGTCATGATGCCATTTCTAACCTTAGGTCCCTGGGCGGGGCCCGGAAAGAAATGTTTAAACGCCAGAAATCAAAGGAAATAATAATAATAATAATAATAATAATAATAATAATAATAATAATAATAATAAATGATGATATGTAAGTTCCACTGGACGCAGCTTTTTCTCACGAACCACTACTTTGTGGAACCGACTTCCGTGGGGATGATTCCCCGATCAGTACAATCTCAACCTGCTCAAGTTTACCATTAACCGTTTTCTTCCTCACCTATCTGCATAAACTGTGCCTCTTGCTCTGTAAGCCTCTACCTCGAGTGGAACTCAGGCCTTGTACAGGCTGAAAATAAAAATATTAAAATAAGGATAAAAACAACATCATATTGGGCTGTAATTTGAAAATGGATACCACACCTGCCCGCAACAACAAGAATAGTCTTGGATATAGTCTGTCGAGGGAATGAAGCATTGGCCGGTTTATTTTGCGAAGTCAAAAGACGTGAAAATAAACTTCTTAGCATCATATGTTGTGCGGAATCATGATAATTACTAGGATAGGTTTTTGGCATTCTTTGGGTATTATAAATAGGTGGATATGTCTTAAATTTGGCTTTTATTCAAATATTTTGTATAAAACCTCTCATTGAATAAATATTATCGGTCAATTTTTATTTTTGGCATATTGTTTTGAGTCGTCCTCAAATAACAATTAATTGAACCTTTTAGTTGTTTCATTGAATTTACTTTTACCAGAGGGAGAGGCAAATGAAAGTCCTGTCATTGCTGCTACGCTCAATCAGTGAAATAGATAAATTCCTTGAAACATTCCCTAAAATACTGGCTACGGCTCTCCTCCATTTCTACACTGAATTTTTTTTTTTTTTTATATCTTACATGTTCTCAAAATTTTAGCATCCTTAAGCACTCCGATACCCAATGTTGATGAGTCATGTGAAAGGATTTCTGTCCGGGACATTGACAGAATCTTCATTGCTTTGACTTGGTGTAGAAAAATTATCACACGCAAAATTATCGTACTTTTCTTTAGATCTTTTTTCATCGTAAGAAAAAAAAAAAAAAAAAAAAAAAAAAAGAAGAAAAACCTGTAAGAAAAAAAACAGCTTTTTTGAAAAAATAACATGTTTCCTTTGAATGTTTTGCTGTGAAGATTTTCCACAACTAGACATAACCAGCTGTGCTTTTAGGGTACCTAATAGGCGATCGGGGTACTTCCGTTTATTTATTATTTTAGAAGAATTTCCGAACCGACATACCTAATTAAGACTACACCGTTTATTATTTTCTCATTTTTTGATCCACTTAAGGATTTTCCGCCCTATCTTGCACTAAGACCTATTTGATTATTACATTTGGGGAAAAAAATCTGACCACCCCGATTATTAAGACCATTTACTAATGTCGGACTTTCCGACCCACTAAATGATTTTCCAGAATTTTTTAAATATTCTTAAAGACCCCCCTACCTCAGCGTTTATTGCATATTGAATAAAATTTTGAGCACCCCGATTATTAAACAACACACAGTTTATGAGTTTTTGATCCACTTAAGTATTTTCTGCATTATCTTTAACTAACACCAACCCCTTCCTGGATATGATGATAAACTATGTCCAACAGCAAGGACTCTGATCAGGGGGTTTTGAGGAGCGTGGAATCACCTCTTAATTGCTGACCTGTGGTGATAGCACCTGTTAGGTTCCCAGCTATCGGTAAATAGTTAACCACTAAACTTGGCTCAAAACACTATGAAAGTGTAAAAATAGGTTTTAATACCAGAAATATTTTGTAAAAAAAAAAAATTATTACCAGCAATAAATACATTATTACCAGGAATACATTTTTGAAAACAAAAATATTACCAGCTATACAGTTAAAAAATAGCAGCTGTACATTTCTGAAAAAAAGTATTACCAGCAATAAAAATCTTGTCGGCATTGAATAACCCATTGAGGTGCTTATATGCCGCAAAATAAAACAAAACAAAATATATTGGGTTGGTGCAAAAATAATGTCGGTTTTTGACGTATTTTTTAACGTCAAAAACCGACATTATTTTTCGCACCAACCTAATAGATAGATAGATAGATAGATAGATAGATAGATAGATAGATAGATAGATAAAAAATATTACCAGCAATAAAACTCTTGTCGGTATTGAATAACCCATTGAGGTTAATATGCCGTAAAACAAACCAAACCAAACCAGACCAATGTTTTATTGCTTATTGGGGAAAATCCGAGCACCCTGATTATTAAGACAACGCCATTTATTAATTTAGGACTTTTTGAGCTATATACCGACCCCTTTTATTAAGACTTCTCTGTTTATTGCATACTGAAAAAAAGTCCGGCCACTGCGATTATTACATATTGGGATACTTTCCGCCCACCCTGATTATTAAGACAACCCCTTTTATTAATTTTAAAATTTTTTAACCCACTAAATCACTTTCCGGGCCAAAGTTTAATAGGACGCCCAAATCGTTTATTGCATATTAGGAAAAATTCTGACCACCCCAATTATTAAGACCTCATCGTTTATTACATTCGCACTTTTGGGCCAATTAAATTATATTTCATCCTCCCTATTATTAAGACCCCCCACCCAACCATTGATCATTTTCGCAATTTTTCCCGCCCGTTTACTACATATTGGAAATCCGACCACCCTGCTTATTAAGTCCACCCTATATTAATGATCTGATATTAATTACTGTAATGATTTTCTTTTCGGTATCCTTTTTAAAAATAGAAATATGCTCTGAATTTTCTCATGTTAGATTCTTTCAGGCTCTCTGGCATTCGTACAGTTAAAAAGCTGGAAGTTATGGATTCCTGGCACTTTCTACGTTGCAATGTTCCTTTCAAATTATATGAATTTACTAGCAATATAACCCGTCTTTGCCCGGGTCTTTCAATACTAGGAATTTTTACCGTTCACTTGGAGCAGTTTAAGTTTAAAGTCATCTCGCCAGAAAATCAATATTAGTAACAACATTAGGATGCAACTGAGGCACATCCCGAAATGGAGGGTTAACAATTTGAATGGAGGGATTGGGGCTGAAAATGGCCGTTTTTGCGTTCTCAATCTTGCAAGGGAGGAACCTCTTCCATGGACCGTCATAATAATTATATACGATCATTTTTATATATAATATTTTTTTGTAATTCTAATAATCTTTTTGTTAGATTTCAATTCTCTAAATTGATTCTACGCTGTTTTTTTTTACAGACAATAAATTTTGCCTATGATTTTTAAAAAAATCAGTTTTTTTTTTTCGATTTTGAAGGTTGTAATTTTTTCCAGCCAATTTGGACTCAAAACCGTCATTGAAAAATTACCTATCAAACAAAAAAATCATCGAAGTCGGATGAAAACTATGGAAACACAAACAACATCCGATCACACACAAACACGTACATACACACACACACACACACACACACACACACACACATTTTTAGAGTTATAGATATAGAGATTTCTTAGCTATAAATCTTGTCTGTTGCATATAGCTGGATATTTCCTTAAGATTTAGCAAGCACCCAACATAACGTTAATTTTTTTCACTCGCATTTCCTGGATACAATAAGAAAAAAAATCATGCATTTATAAAGTCAGATTAAATGCAATGAATATTAATGACACATCACCGCTTCTTTCATGGTAGGGCGACGCACACGAAATTTGGTTTAGTTTGTTTTACGGCATATCAAGCTCAGTCGGTTATTTAATGCCGACAAGATTTTTTATTGCTGTTAATATCTATCTATCTATCTATCTATCTATCTATCTATCTATCTATCTATCTATCTCAGTATATATTGGTTTCGTTCGTTTTATTTTACGGCATATCAACCTCAATGGGTTATTTAATACCGACGAGAATTTTAGTGCTGGTAATATTTTTTTCTTCAAAAATGTATTACTGGTAATAATTTCTTACAAAAATGTATTACTTGTATTAAAACCTATTTTTACACATTCATAGTGCTTTGACCCGAGTTTGGGGGTTAGTTATTTGCCCAAACCTGGGGCGCTAACAGGTCCTACGACCCCGGGTCAGGGTGGACCTGGGAACACCACAGTAAGAGGTGTTTCCACGCTTCTCAAAACCTCCCGATCTGAGGCCTTGCTGTTGGATGTAATTTATAGTCTTATCCAGGACGCGGATGTAGTTAATCCTCTTATCCAGGACGCGGCGTTTTTGGTGGAATCGCTCAAACCAGTTTATGTGCTTCTGGTATATTGTCCTTGTTTTAGACGAGTCCAGCGGGGATATTAAGAGACAGGCCGTATACGCAATTAGTTTACTCTTGATGGTTACGCGTCTGTCTGACCAAACTCTATTTTAGAATTTGCCATATGCACTGTTTAGCACAGAAACGTCACTGTGGCAAAGAAAGAGAAGGGGAGACATATTTAATGAAATCGATAATTTGAAATCAGGCCAAAAAGATGTGGAATTAAAAAGAAGGTGAAATTTAAAAAAAAAAAAAAAAATGGCGGCTGAAGTTGAAATCTTGGATTGAATACCTGCTTTGTTTTTACGGTTTATCAACCTTTAATATAATAAACCGTATTTATTTAGTATTCAATTTAAATATATATATATATATATATATATATATATATATATATATATATATATATATATATATATATATTTATATATATATGCCGAGACTTTAAACGGGAGCTGGAATTTAATTATAAGGTACTCTTCTGCCTGACTCATTTTGGTGTATTATTTAATATATATATATATATATATATATATATATATATATATATGTGTGTGTGTATGTGTGTGTGTGTGTGTGTGTGTGTGTGTGTGTGTGTGTGTGTGTGTGTGTGTGTAAGTGTAAATATATAGAAAATAGGAAAGAACGCGTTAGGTAAATAATCCAAAGTTCTTTAGTATTTTTGTTATTATTTTTGAAAAACAGTGCTCGATACAAAAGTAGAGCCTAAATATAATTATTTATTTAAAAATTTATTTAAAATCATATTTTTAAATAAGTAATTATATATATATATATATATATATATATATATATATATATATATATATATATATATATATATATATATATATATATATATATATATATATATATATAAAATAAATATAATTATTTATTTAAAAATATGATTATATATCGAGTCACTGTCAGTCACTGGGCGTGTTTATAAATACGCTAAAAATCCACCTACTTCCCTGTCGACGGCTCAGTGGTAGAATCTCCGGCTAATACCAATTCAGTCGGGTTTCGATCCGAGCTAGAGGCAACCGGATGTCTAGCCAAACTGATGAGCTGCGAAACAGTCTGTCTGTGGATGATGTTATATATATATATATATATATATATATATATATATATATATATATATATATATATATATATATATATATATATATATATATATATATATAACTATTTATTTCAAAATATGATTATATATATATATATTGAAATTGTCCAAAGGTAATTTTTTTGTTTTTAAGATTTGGATTAGTTCATGAGTTGATTCAATATTGTGTTTATTAGGCATGTATGGTATAATGCGTTGTGTGATGAATTTGTTTAATTGGTAAACCGGATTGGCTATTTTGGATATGATTGGACTGAAAGGGAAGTTAGGTTTGTGTATTTTAATACTTCCATACATGCGTCCAGGTTTGTTATCTCCGATTATTTTAGGGAGTTTTAAGTTGTCCTGTTTTGCGTTGTTGGCTGTGATTAGTTTTGTTATATAGGAATAAAATGTCGCTGACGCCACTTGAGTTTGAACACAGATCACCAGAGAGCCGACACAAGCGGTTCCATTTTGAATAAACAGGTCACTTGATATGGGAATTAGCGTGACGTCTAAACGATCACTTCTTCTATTCTCTCCTTAATTACTATTTACGTTTCGCGATTCTCTATCAGTCAGTTATGTGCCATGCGTGATACATGCTCAGGTGATCATGTATCTTTCAATACATGACTGACGAGGCAGATTTCTTTCTCTCAGTAGGTTGCCATTTTTTGTCTGCGGTAAACCAGTTTCCATGTAAATCTATAGAACCCGATTATAGCTGAGAGGGAGAAGAAGAGAATGCATACCTTTGTACGTAATAGACTGGAATTCGAACGCGCCCCTCCGATTGCTCAATCCGAGCCGCTATCCACTACACCACCGTGACTACCCACGCGTATACTTTGAGAAAGTGCGAGAGACAGAACGAGAGAAGTGAAGTAACGATAGAAAAAGGGACATCAGAAGAGGAGGAGACATGACTGACGTAGCAGATTTTTTTTTCTCGCAGTAGGTTGCTATTTCTTTCGGCGGTATAACAGTTGCCATCCAAGGCCATAAAACCCGGTCTGTCTTGCCATTTACCCATAGCTGGGAGAAAAAGAGGATCCGTAACTTTTCCCAATGGGTATTATATAATGTAATCGATTCGACTGGAATACGAACTCGGCTTTACCATTCCTCAATCCGAGCCGCTAACCATTATTACTCTGCCGTACCTCCGCTAGACTGATCCCTATAATGATTAATAATCGGATCACTATTCGGTGGTTACTATTCGAGCGAGTATTATCGAAAAAGTACCATTAGTGTGGGTGTTATTCGAAGGCGTCTGACACCAGTATTGTTCAACGGCGTTACAATAGTTGTATCTGCGATTACAAAGTCTCTACTACAACGAGAATTAAGAAAATGGAAACGAGTATACGTTGTCATCACAAAAAGATTAATATTTAAGTTCAGTTCGTTCGGAGGATATATACTGATAGTAAATATAAAAATATTTATTGCTTAGGGTGAAATGATTAAAAAAAAGTTATTTGGTTGTGGGGGGGATTATTAAGGAAATGTAGCAAGCTGATTTACTTGTAATCTTCAAAGGGCCTTTCGTTAGAATTAGAGTTCAGTTTCCACCGAGTGGGCACATTGTGGCACACACATGCTTGTAGCGTTTGATATTAATTGCGACCATTATCTGTCTATATTTCTGAGATGAGATATTGTAACTATTTACATTTTTTGGACAGTTGTCCTCATCTTTATTGTCATATTCACAATCTATATTTCTGAGATGAGGTATTGTAACTATTTACACTATTTACATTGTACAGACTGTTATCCTAATCTTTATTGTCATATTCAGATTCTCTGTTTCTGAGATGAGGTATTGCAACTGTTTACACTATTTACATTGTTTGGACTGTTCTCCTACTCTTTCTAGTCATATTCACAGTCTATATTTCTGAGATAGGGTATTGTAACTATTTACACTATTTACATTGTTTGGACTGTTGTCCTCATTCTTATTATCATATTCACAGTCTATATTTCTGAGATGAGGTTTTGTAACTATTTACACTATTTACATTTTTCAGACTGTTGTCCTCATCTTTATTGTCATTTTAACAGTCTATATTTCTGAGATGAGGTATTGTAACTATTTACACTATTTACATTCTTCGGACTATCATCCCTATCTTTATTGTCATATTCACAATCTATATTTCTGAGATGAGGTATTGTATTTATTTACACTATTTACATTGTTTGGACTGTTGTCCTCATCTTTATTGTCATATTCACAGTCTATATTTCAGAGATGAGGTATTGTAACTATTTACACTATTTACATTGTTTAGACATTTGTCCTCATCTTTATTGTCATATTCACAGTCTATATTTCTGAGATGAGGTATTGTAAATATTTACACTATTTACATTGTTTGGACTGTTGTCCTCATCTTTATTTTCATATTCACTGTCTATATTTCTGAGATGAGGTATTGTAAATATTTACACTATTTACATTGTTTGGACTGTTGTCCTCATCTTTATTGTCATATTCACAGTCTATATTTCTGAGATGAGGTATTGTAAATATTTACACTATTTACATTGTTTGGACTGTTGTCCACATCTTTATTTTCATATTCACAGTCTATATTTCTGAGATGAAGTATTGTAACTATATACAGTATATACATTGTTTGGACTGTTGTCCTCATCTTTATTGTCATATTCACAGTCTATATTTCTGAGATGAGGTATTGTATCTATTTACACTATTTACATTGTTTAAACATTTGTCCTCATCTTTATTGTCATATTCACAGTCAATATTTCTGAGATGAGGTATTGTAACTATTTACAGTATTTAGATTGTTTGGAGGGTTGTCCTCATCTTTATTTTCATATTCACAGTCTATATTTCTGAGATGAGGTATTGTAACTATTTACACTATTTACATTGTTTGGACTGTTTTGCTCATCTTTATTGTCATATTCACAGTCTATATTTCTGAGATGAGTTATTGTAACTATTTACACTATTTACATTCTTTGGACTGTTATCCTCATCTTTATTGTCATATTCACAGTCTATATTTCTGATATGAGGTATTGTAACTATTTTCATTGTTCAGACTGTTGTCCTCATCTTTATTGTCATATTCAAAGTCTATATTTCTGAGATGAGGTTTTGTAACTATTTACACTATTTACATTGTTCAGACTGTTTTCCTCATCTGTATTGTCATCGTCAAAATCTATATTTCTGTGATGAGGTATTGTAACTCTTTACACTATTTATATTTTTTGGACAGTTGTCCTCATCTTTATTGACATATTCACAGTCTATACTTCTGGGATGAGGTATTGTAACTATTTACAATATTTACATTGTTTGGACTGTTGTCCTCATCTTTATTGTCATATTCACATTCAATATTTTTCAGATGAGGTATTGTGACTATTTACACTATTTACTTTGTTTGGATTGTTGTCCTCATTCTTATTATCATATTCACAGTCTATATTTCTGAGATGAGGTATTGTAACTATTTACACTATTTACATTCTTCGGACTGCCATCCCTATCTTTATTGTCATATTCACAATCTATATTTCTGAGATGAGGTTTATTAACTATTTACACTATTTACATTGTTTGGACTGTTGTTTTCATCTTTATTGTCATATTCACAGTCTATATTTCTGAGATGAGGTATTGTAACTATTTACACTATTTACATTGTTTGGACAGTTGTCCTCATATTTATTTTCATATTCACAGTCTATATTTCTGAGATGAGGTATTGTAACTATTTACACTATTTACATTGTTCGGACTGTTATCCTCATCTTTATTGTCATATTCACAGTCTATATTTCTGAGATGAGGTATTGTAACTATTTACACTATTTACACTGTTCGGACTGTTATCCTCATCTTTATTGTCATATTCACAGTCTATATTTCTGAGATGAGGTATTGTAACTATTTACACTATTTACATTGTTTGGACAGTTGTCCTCATCTTTATTGTCATATTCACAGTCTATATTTCTGAGATGAGGTATTGTAACTATTTACACTATTTACATTGTTTGGACAGTTATCCTCATCTTTATTGTCATATTCACAGTCTATATTTCTGAGATGAGGTATTGTAACTATTTACACTATTTACATTGTTTGGACAGTTATCCTCATCTTTATTGTCATATTCACAGTCTATATTTCTGAGATGAGGTATTGTAACTATTTACACTATTTACATTGTTTGGACTGTTGTCCTCATCTTTATTGTCATATTCACAGTCTATATTTCTGAGATGAGGTATTGTAACTATTTACACTATTTACACTGTTCGGACTGTTATCCTCATCTTTATTGTCATATTCACAGTCTATATTTCTGAGATGAGGTATTGTAACTATTTACACTATTTACATTGTTTGGACAGTTGTCCTCATCTTTATTGTCATATTCACAGTCTATATTTCTGAGATGAGGTATTGTAACTATTTACACTATTTACACTGTTCGGACTGTTATCCTCATCTTTATTGTCATATTCACAGTCTATATTTCTGAGATGAGGTATTGTAACTATTTACACTATTTACATTGTTTGGACTGTTGTCCTCATCTTTATTGTCATATTCACAGTCTATATTTCTGAGATGAGGTATTGTAACTATTTACACTATTTACACTGTTCGGACTGTTATCCTCATCTTTATTGTCATATTCACAGTCTATATTTCTGAGATGAGGTATTGTAACTATTTACACTATTTACATTGTTTGGACTGTTGTCCTCATCTTTATTGTCATATTCACAGTCTATATTTCTGAGATGAGGTATTGTAACTATTTACACTATTTACACTGTTCGGACTGTTATCCTCATCTTTATTGTCATATTCACAGTCTATATTTCTGAGATGAGGTATTGTAACTATTTACACTATTTACATTGTTTGGACAGTTATCCTCATCTTTATTGTCATATTCACAGTCTATATTTCTGAGATGAGGTATTGTAACTATTTACACTATTTACATTGTTTGGACTGTTGTCCTCATCTTTATTGTCATATTCACAGTCTATATTTCTGAGATGAGGTATTGTAACTATTTACACTATTTACATTGTTCGGACTGTTATCCTCATCTTTATTGTCATATTCACAGTCTATATTTCTGAGATGAGGTATTGTAACTATTTACACTATTTACACTGTTCGGACTGTTATCCTCATCTTTATTGTCATATTCACAGTCTATATTTCTGAGATGAGGTATTGTAACTATTTACACTATTTACATTGTTTGGACAGTTATCCTCATCTTTATTGTCATATTCACAGTCTATATTTCTGAGATGAGGTATTGTAACTATTTACACTATTTACATTGTTTGGACAGTTATCCTCATCTTTATTGTCATATTCACAGTCTATATTTCTGAGATGAGGTATTGTAACTATTTACACTATTTACATTGTTTGGACTGTTGTCCTCATCTTTATTGTCATATTCACAGTCTATATTTCTGAGATGAGGTATTGTAACTATTTACACTATTTACATTGTTCGGACTGTTATCCTCATCTTTATTGTCATATTCACAGTCTATATTTCTGAGATGAGGTATTGTAACTATTTACACTATTTACACTGTTCGGACTGTTATCCTCATCTTTATTGTCATATTCACAGTCTATATTTCTGAGATGAGGTATTGTAACTATTTACACTATTTACATTGTTTGGACAGTTATCCTCATCTTTATTGTCATATTCACAGTCTATATTTCTGAGATGAGGTATTGTAACTATTTACACTATTTACATTGTTTGGACTGTTGTCCTCATCTTTATTGTCATATTCACAGTCTATATTTCTGAGATGAGGTATTGTAACTATTTACACTATTTACATCGATTGGACTGTTATCCTCATCTTTATTGTCATATTCACAGTCTATATTTCCGAGATGAAATATTGTAACTATTTACACTATTTACATTGTTTGGACAGTTATCCTCATCTTTATTGTCATATTCACAGTCTATATTTCTGAGATGAGGTATTGTAACTATTTACACTATTTACATTGTTTGGACAGTTATCCTCATCTTTATTGTCATATTCACAGTCTATATTTCAGAGATGAGGTATTGTAACTATTTACACTATTTACATTGTTCGGACTGTTATCCTCATCTTTATTGTCATATTCACAGTCTATATTTCTGAGATGAGGTATTGTAACTATTTACACTATTTACATTGTTTGGACAGTTATCCTCATCTTTATTGTCATATTCACAGTCTATATTTCTGAGATGAGGTATTGTAACTATTTACACTATTTACATTGTTTGGACTGTTATCCTCATCTTTATTGTCATATTCACAGTCTATATTTCTGAGATGAGGTATTGTAACTATTTACACTATTTACATCGATTGGACTGTTATCCTCATCTTTATTGTCATATTCACAGTCTATATTTCCGAGATGAAATATTGTAACTATTTACACTATTTACATTGTTTGGACAGTTATCCTCATCTTTATTGTCATATTCACAGTCTATATTTCTGAGATGAGGTATTGTAACTATTTACACTATTTACATTGTTTGGACTGTTGTCCTCATCTTTATTGTCATATTCACAGTCTATATTTCTGAGATGAGGTATTGTAACTATTTACACTATTTACATTGTTTGGACAGTTATCCTCATCTTTATTGTCATATTCACAGTCTATATTTCTGAGATGAGGTATTGTAACTATTTACACTATTTACATTGTTCGGACTGTTATCCTCATCTTTATTGTCATATTCACAGTCTATATTTCTGAGATGAGGTATTGTAACTATTTACACTATTTACATTGTTTGGACAGTTATCCTCATCTTTATTGTCATATTCACAGTCTATATTTCTGAGATGAGGTATTGTAACTATTTACACTATTTACATTGTTTGGACTGTTATCCTCATCTTTATTGTCATATTCACAGTCTATATTTCTGAGATGAGGTATTGTAACTATTTACACTATTTACATTGTTTGGACAGTTATCCTCATCTTTATTGTCATATTCACAGTCTATATTTCTGAGATGAGGTATTGTAACTATTTACACTATTTACATTGTTTGGACTGTTATCCTCATCTTTATTGTCATATTCACAATCTATATTTCTGAGATGAGGTATTGTAACTATTTACACAATTTACATTCTTCGGACTGTCATCCTTATCTTTATTGTCATATTCACAATCTATATTTCTGAGATGAGGTATTGTAACTATGTACACTATTTATATTGTTTGGACTGTTGTCCTCATCTTTATTTTCCTATTCACAGTCTATATTTCTTAGATGAGGTATTGCAACTATTTACAATATTTACATTGTTTGGACTGTTGTCCTCATCTTTATTGTCATATTCACAGTCTATATTTCTGAGATAATGTATTGTAACATTTTACACTATTTACATTGTTTAGAAATTTGTCCTCATCTTAATTTTCATAATCACAGTCTATGTTTCTGAGATGAGGTAATGTAACTATTTACACTATTTATATTGTATGGACTGTTGTCCTCATCTTTATTGTCATATTCACAGTCTATATTACTGAGATGTGGTAATGTATCTATTTACACTATTTATATTGTATGGACTGTTGTCCTCATCTTTATTGTCATATTCACAGTCTATATTTCTGAGATGTGGTATTTTAACTTTTTACACTATTTACATTGTTTAGACATTTGTCCTCATCTTAATTTTCATATTCATAATCTATGTTTCTGAGATGAGGTATTGTAACTATTTACACTATTTACATTGTTTGGACGGTTATCCTCATCTTTATTGTCATATTCACCGTCTATATTTCTGAGATGAGGTATAGTAACTATTTACACTATTTACATTGTTCAGACATTTGTCCTTATCTTTATTGTCATATTCACTATGTATATTTCTGAGATGAGGTACTGTATCTATTTACACTATTTACATTGTTTGGACAGTTGTCCTCATCTTTATTGTCATATTCAGAGTCTATATTTCTGAGATGAGGTATTGTATCTTTTTACACTATTTACATTGTTTAGACATTTGTCCTCATCTTAATTGTCATATTCACAGTCTATATTTCTGAGATGAGGTATTGTAACTATTTACACTATTTACATTGTTTGGGTTGTTATCCTCATCTTAATTGTCATATTCACAATCTATATTTCTGAGTTGAGGTATTGTAACTATTTACACTATTTACATTGTTTGGACTGTTGTCATCATCTTTATTGTCATATTCACAGTCTATATTTCTGAGATGAGGTATTGTAAATATTTACATTATTTACATTGTTTGGACTGTTATCTTCATCTTTATTTTCCTATTCACAATCACATATCTTTGGATCAACTCACCTTTGGATTATCTCAACCAATGTCTTAATTCACTGGCTCAACATATATCACCTGAAGAATGCTGGACCCTCCAACACCTGAAAAGTTGTAACTTCAGCAATGAAGATAAAGCCCTATGCTCTAACAATAGTTATAATACCTAATCATAGAAATATGGTCAGAGTATGATGAATGCCGGAGCGTACCACGACTGAAACGTCGTGAATATGGCAATAAATTTATGGGCAACTGTCCGAACAATGTTAATAATATAAATAGTTACAATACCTCATCTCTGAAATATAGACACATTCTGAAGAAGGCCGGACCGTACAATGGCTGAAACGTCGTGAATGTGGCAATAGCCATGCGGAAAAATATCCGATCAGTGTTAATAGTTATAGTACCTCACAACAGAAATATAAACAGATTCTGAAGAAGGCTGGAGCATACAGCGATCTAAACATCGTGAATGTTGCCATAAAGTTGAGGAGAACGGTTCGAACAATGTAAATTCTATAATAGTTACAATACGTCATGTTAAAAATACCGAGCCTGAAGAATGCCGGAGCCTACAACAGCCGAAACATCTTGAATATGTCAAGATGAGAACGAAGGTCCGAATAGTGTAAATAGTGTAAATAGTTACAATACCTCATCTCAGAAATATAGACAGCATATTATAATGTCTCCGTTTTCCTCTTTGACACATCTCGTTACAGGAAAAATATTGAATTTGTAATTCATATTGATTTTTCTGAGATGTAATTATATTCGAATGTATTTTAATTGTTTCATATTGATTTACATAGTAGAGATTTAATTAACTGTAGACGTTTTTCATGTGATCGTTATATAATCCGGGAAAATATCTGTCTTGATTGATTGATAGAAATCTATATTAAAAAGGGTAAATCATATATAATAAATGATTGTATAAAAAAAATTCTGGTTACATTTGTAATCTTATTGTTAAAATTATTCTGAAATATACTCTGCGATTAATTCGAAAGCGAAAAACATATGGCGTTTTAATAATCGATCACTCGATCTTCTTTTTCGAAAAATCAATAGATACATGAATAGGCGCCGATTTCTATGTACACATAATGATAAAATAATGTCCTAAATGTAGGATGTCATCATCATCAACAGCTTCATCATCAGTTCCAATGACGATTATTTGTGATTACGACGCAATCGTCAGTAATCTTGTTTCGAATTATGCCGTTTGCCTCGTACTTACGACGTAATACCTGCTTCAGAAGGATACATTAAATAGATTCAGGTAGCAATTGTTCTTTAAGACAAATATTATTAAAGAAAACAGACATTTTTTGTCGATTAATTTTATAGATCGTCTTTCCCAAATTACGTATAACCCTCCCCTCAGATAAGGATTAAATTCTGTCAGAAAATTCCAAAGTTCAATTCAGAAGTAAAAAAATTAACGATGGACAATTCAAATATATATATATATATATATATATATATATATATATATATATATATATATATATACAGTGTGCGGCTGGTATTTGAGGACAGATTTTATGAATTAGTAAAAAAAACTTGCTGAACAAATGAATATAATTATATTTGATTACAAACAAGTAAACATGAAATTTAGCTAACTATTATTTAATTTTATTCAATAAAACCACAACTAGTATCAATAACTGCCTCTATATGAGGTCTAAATTGGCTGCAAGCTCTGATTAATTGGTCCTTATTTATGTCAGACATTACTCGAACTATTGCAACTTTAAGAGAGTCTTTGGTGTTATGAGGCCGTTTATTAACCTTCTTCTCAACAACGCTCTCCATATAATAGTCTAGTGGATTGAGATCTGGAGTGTTAGGAGGCCAAATGTGGGGTGTGATATGGTCGTTCAAATGGTCAGCCATTCATTCTTGCGTTCGTAGAGTCTTGTGTGATGGGGCCGAGTCTTGCTGGAATATGTAACACCTGCCGTTGCATATGTTGTCAATCCAGGGCTTGACAACTGTTTCTAGAACCTCAATATAAGCAGCAGCATTTAATCTAAGACCTTGCGGAAAAAAAAAGTGTGGTGGCATAACATGTCCTTCATTGCTAACAACACCCAATACCATAACACTTGTAAGAAATTTTGTGCGCATTACTCTTGGCACCTCAGAAGGATCTGAACAAAACCAGCCGTCTTTTCTTCTGTTAAATTTTCTAGCTTGATCAAAATTTTTCTCATTTGAGAAAAAACAAATCACACCAGCTTCTGAAGGATTTTTGAGTTTTTTTTTAAAAGCTTTTTGGGTCTGTTTATACAGTTTTCCTTTGTTTTTTCAGACATAAATTGACCTCTCTTCATCATGTAGGACTTGTATCGAAGGTCTTCATGAACACTCCTTCTGATTGTTGTTTCAGACACATGCAGCTTTTTGGCAATTGACCTCATTGATTGACCTCGGTTTTCATCAGTTGTCTGCTTGATATCCAGAAGAAATTAGGATGTTCTCACTTTATCAGAACGTGCAGAATGTCTTTTACGTTTTGATACAGACATTGGGGAAACGTCAGCGTCTTCTAATTCTTTTCGTATCTTCTGGACAAACGATCTTGCAAATCTGAGGAAACGTGCAATATCCAAATCGATATGATCAGCATTTAATGCCACAATCACAGTATGCCTTTTCATTTCATTTGTTATCATAAGGTTTACCATACTTGATTTCTGAAAAATAAAAGTATTAGAAGTTAGTGGGAAGCAGTATTAATCTTAAATCTGTATGTCCTCAAATACCAGCCGCACCCTGTATATATATATATATATATATATATATATATATATATATATATATATATATAATTCATGAATCATTCATACAAAAAACAAATATAGAGGTTAATGATTTAAATGGCGAGATTACTTCGTCGCAAACAATATAAATAAGATACATCAACCCCGAACCTGTATATGAATGATATGATCCCCTTTTATAAATTCCAGTTGCATAAGGTCTTTTTAATTTTATAAGCTTTCGTCTGTTCCTACAGACGTCCTCAGGTATGGAAGTAGATTTTGTTCTTGTTTTTACTCTCAGTAATAAGAGGACAACGAAAATAGAAATGTAATCCGAAAAATGCTATGAGAAATGTTATTGTTTTGGAACGTGCAGTCGCAACGCTGAGTTTGAATTTAATCTGTAAGGTTCTACGTTTTTGTACAAATATAGCAATAAGAAAATTCTTTTTTACTGTTAGATTTTCCGTGAATATGGCATGAACTATATTGTTCAATAATTACAGTAATGTTACACTTATTATCCGAGAGTTGCACGTTGGATCAGTTATTTTAATTTCAATTAAAAGGTGCAAATATAATTTATAAATTCATGAATCATTCATACAAAAAACATTCATATACATTCACTCATATACAGGTTCGGGGTTGATGTATCTTATTTAGATTGTCTGCGACGAAGTATTCTCGCCATTTAAATAATTAACCTCTATATTTGTTTTTTGTATGAATGATTCATGAATTTATAAATTATATTTGCACCTTTTAATTAAAATATATATATATATATATATATATATATATATATATTCATCTGACATCAGACAGACTGTTTCGCTGTATCACGGCTAGACGTCCAATTGCTTCAATATATATATATATATATATATATATATATCATGCCTTGGATTCGCTAAACGAAAATCAAGAAGGAGTCTGTACACATCGCTTGCAGGCACGTCTGTGACTGAGAAGTTCAATACGGGACAGGAAAACACGCTTGCAATAGTCACAGTTGAAAGACCGGCCTGACCTCGATGGTATAGCATCGCAGTACTTCCTCCTCCTCTTCGTTTCACTGAGAGCGGCTCTGCAGGTACTTTCAGAGGAAACAGCATGGTTGGTGGGGAGACGTCACGAGTCTCATTGGTAGTATTACATATATATATATATATATATATATATATATATATATATATATATATATATATATTCCATCAACCCAAGTGCGACATTTCTGCGTATAAACGAATCCACCAAGATGAAAATGGTCTTCATCACCGAAGAGGATTTTTTGCGCAAAATCTTCATTGGCTTCTCTTTGCTCGTGCACACATTTGACAAATGTACGACGTTCCAAGTGGTCAGCAAGTTTCATTTCTTTGGTCAATTGAATTTTGTAAGCGTGTAGAGACAAATATTTTGTCAAAATTCAGTGTAACATTGTTGTGGAGAGGTTCAGTTCCCGCGCAAGATGACGAATAGAGTCGTCTGGATTTTCGGCCACATTCTCGTGCACTGCAGCAATGTTTTCAGCTGAACGGCGTAAACGAGTACACAGTAGTGTTTTCACATCTGCCACCGATCCATTTTGTTTGAATTTACGAACAATTTTTTTAATTGCACGCAAAATACATTTCTGTATGAACGTCCATTTTCGTAATAAGCTTCGAAAACTTTAGCACGTTGTTTGATTGTTAATCTTTCCATGGTTGAAATTGCCGGAGACTTATGTTGTTATATCTGAAAGAAAAAGAAACAAAAAACATTAGGTGCTTAAAGTTAATTCGCATTTAAAATCGGTCGAAATTATTGGAACACACTATATGAACAAATTTATTAAATTTGAAAGAAGGGTTATATTATTCGATTCATCAAAAAGTTATTTTCACGCAAAACTGATAGCATACTACACATAACATTGTTTTTAATTCCTGTTAATTTGTTAACGTTCCACCCTCTTCACGACCTCGAAGAATAGCCATATGACGTTACTAAAAACTGTAAACGATTTCAGTGCCCAGCGAGGTAAAAGTGTTCGACAAGGGGACTTTGTGTACCAGGGATTCACCATTATGGAGGGATCAAGAGAAGGCTTGCAACAGTAATAAGTGCAACGACAAAAAATGGAAACATCTGTAAAAAACGGATTATTAGCCTAAAATTAAAATGGTCACGAGCCATTGCTTCCGTCATCACCAGCTACGGATGCGAGTCATGGGAACTGATCCGAAGGGAAAGACACCGAGTGAAGGCTTTCGAGATATTGGCATATCGTAGAATCTTTAGAGCCATATGGACTGTGAGACGCACTAATAAATGGGTACCATCAGAACAATGTACCTATTGAGAGGTTAAATGATACAAATGAAGTTACTTTAATTTGGACACGTTATATGTTAAACGACTCTGCGATTTCAATAAGATTATTCTACTGGGCCCAGTGAATGGCTAGCAGTGTCAGGAACGACCACCGTTATCTTCGTCTGGTGATATTAAGAGGTTGACTGGAGGGTAGTATCAGACAGAAAGAGATGGAGGAGTGTGGGGACCTTCTTCCTTTTTATGCGCCACGTTCTTTCAGGGCGTAGGCGATCGTGGCTCTCCGCTTCCCACTATCCCTTGCAGCTCTCAACAAATTCCTCCAGAACCCTTTCTGTCAACCATTTCCTTAAGCCTGCTAGGTATGTCATGCGTTGTTTTCCTTTGTCTCTCTTTCCGTCTATTCGACCCGTGAGTATCAGATTCTCCAGGCCCTCCTTCCTCAGAAACTTCAGCTGCCTCTCCCTGATGTTAAGTATAAGCCTCCTCGTTGTTTGCATCCTCTCTAAGACCTCATCGTTGCTCACACGCTCGTAGGGACAACACCGGCGATAAAGCGCTGAATAAATGTATGAATGTCATTTAGACTTAAGTACTCGAATTAGTCAAACCATGACTTTCATTTCTATAAGCGTATTATGGTATAGGAAGTATTTTAGCTCCTTAGTAAACCTACAGATTCGGCATTATCGCCCCCAAAACGAAACTGCTCTATTTTAATCATCTGAGAGAAAACTTTTTACTTTCCATCAGTATGGCTGATGCTAACCTCCACGACAATGAATAAGCGTATTATGGTCAAACCTATAGGAAGTATTTTAGTTCCTTAGTAAACCTACAGATTCGGCATTATCGCCCCCAAAACGAAACTGCTCTCTTTTTATCATCTGAGAGAAAACTTTTTACTTTCCATCAGTATGGCTGATGCTAACCTCCACGACAATGAATGGCTGCACCTTCTCGGATTAACGTTTTCCGCTGACATGAAGTGGAAAGATTATATTGAATCAATTGCTTGGTCTTCTGGTAGGAAAGTTGGTTCACTCTGTCATGCTAGACATTTTTTTCACCAGAATCTATTTTACGTATTTATAAGTCTACCGTTCGTTCATGCTTAAAATATTGCTGCTTCATATTTAGAGATCCTTAATAAAAGAAGAATCTGTAATGTTATAGGTCCTAACCTTACATCTCGGTGCCAGTCACTTTCCCATCGCCCTAATAGAGTTTCCCTGCGTCTTTTCAATAAATACTTTCATAGTAATTGTTCTGTGACATTTCATCTATCGTAACAGGAATTTATGAATTTAAGCGCCGTACTAGATTGGCGGAAAGGTCTCATCTTTTTAAAATTGAAATATCTAGATGCAAACGTAAGTTCTATTGTTATAGTCTCTTCTCGCTTGTGGTTTCTTCACTCTTCCGGTTTCTTTCTTCCCAGTAAACTTTGAACTTCAAAAGTGCATTTTCAATCGTTATGTTCTGTCTTCTTAATTCATGTTCTTTTATTGTTCTCTCTCTTTAATAGTAGTTTTTTTTTTCACATATTTTCTAACACTCATTAACCTCTTGCGTCCTAGTGGGTATATTGCTTTTGATCTATAAAAATTTAAATTCAATGTCAATCATTATCTTCTGTCTTAATCCATGATCTTTTATTGTTCTCACTCCTCAATAACGTTTTTTTTTTTTTTTTTTTTTTTGTAATCTCTCAAACCCAGTAACCAACCCTGTGTTTCATTGGCTGTATTGCCTTGCATGGGGTGAAATGATTACACCAAAAACCCAAATTTTTTTCTTGAAGGCGAAGTTTTGTGCAACGTTTAATCAGATTTGGCTCCGTTATAGTTGATGTATTTATTGCTGAACAGGGAAGGAATTTTTTTTCTTATTTATTTAATCTACCGATACAATACCGAAGAGCCTCTCAATATAGAAGTTTGCTGAGTGAAACTGTTATAAAGCCTAGGGAGGGGAAAAACTGAGTGAGATTTTTATAAAGGTTGGGGAGTGGGAAACCTGAGTGGGATAGATAAGTCTTAGGGAGAAGGAAAGCTGGGTGAGTTTGTTACAAGACCTATTGATGGGAAAGGCTGAGATTGTTATAAGGCCTAGGAAGAAAAATCCCTGAGCGAGATTGTTATAAGAACTAGGGAGGAAGAGAGCTGAGTAAGATTGTTATAAGGCCTAGGAAGGAAAATCCCAGAGCAAGATTGTTATAAGAACTAGGGAGGAAGAGAGCTGAGTGAGGTTGTTATAAGGCCTAGGAAGGAGAATCCCTGAGCAAGATTGTTATAAGAACTAGGGAGGAAGAGAGCTGAGTGAGATTGTTATATGGCCTAGGAAGGAGAATCCCTGAGGGAGATTGTTATAACAACTAGGGAGGAAGAGAGATGAGTGAGATTGTTATAAGGCCTAGGAAGGAGAATCCCCGAGTGAGATTGTTATAAGAACTAGGGAGGAAGAGAGCTGAGTGAGATTGTTATATGGCCTAGGAAGGAGAATCCCTGAGCAAGATTGTTATAAGAACTAGGGAGGAAGAGAGCTGAGTGAGATTGTTATAAGGCCAAGGAAGGAGAATCCCTGAGCGAGATTGTTATAAGAACAAGGGAGAAAGAGTGCTGAGTGAGATTGTTATAAGGGCTAAGAAGGAGAATCCCAGAGCAAGATTGTTATAAGAACTAGGGAGGAAGAGAGCTGAGTCAGATTGTTATAAGAGCTAGGAAGGAGAATCCCTGAGCGAGATTGTTATAAGAACTATGGAGGAAGAGAACTGAGTGAGATTGTTATAAGACCTAATAAAGGAGAATCCCTGAGCACGATTGTTATAAGAACTATGGAGGAAGAGAGCTGAGTGAGATTGTTATAAGGCCTAGGAAGGAGAATCCCTGAGCGAGATTGTTATAAGAACTAGGGAGGAAGAGAGCCGAGTCAGATTGTAATAAGGGCTAAGAAGGAGAATCCCTGAGCGAGATTGTTATAAGAACTAGGAAGGAGAATCCATGAGTGAGATTGTTATAAGAACTAGGGAGGAAGAGAGCTGAGTCAGATTGTTATAAGGGCTAGGAAGGAAAATCCCTGAATGAGATTGTTATAAGAACTAGGGAGGAAGAGAGCTGAGTGAGATTGTTATAAGGCCTAGGAAGGAGAATGCCTGAACGAGATTGTTATAAGAACTTGGAAGGAAGAGAGCTGAGTGAGATTGTTATAAGGGCTAGGAAGGAGAATCCCTGAATGAGATTGTTATAAGAACTAGGGAGGAAGAGAGCTGAGTGAGATTGTTATAAGGCCTAGGAAGGAAGAGAGCTGAGTGAGATTGTTATAAGGCCTAGGAAGGAGAATCCCTGAATGAGATTGTTATAAGAACTAGGGAGGAAGAGAACTGAGTGAGATTGTTATAAGGCCTAGGAAGGAAGAGAGCTGAGTGAGATTGTTATAAGGCCTAGGAAGGAGAATCCCTGAGCGAGATTGTTATAAGAACTAGGGTGGAAGAGATCTGTGAGATTGTTATAAGAACTAGGGAGGGAGAGAGCTGAGTGAGATTGTTATAAGGCCTAGGAAGGAGAATCCCTGAGTGAGATTGTTATAAGAACTAGGGAAAAGGAAAGAAGACGTAAAAAATTGTTATTATAATGATATATAAGAAAGATATCAGTTCATC
Source organism: Acanthosepion lycidas (assembly GCA_963932145.1). Lineage (NCBI taxonomy): Eukaryota > Metazoa > Mollusca > Cephalopoda > Sepiida > Sepiidae > Acanthosepion > Acanthosepion lycidas. Next base: position 88,620,348 of record OZ010590.1, on the reverse strand, counting down.
ATAGACATGATGAGGTTAATATTGTAGAATTTGATGAATCATCCTTTCGGGAGTCTGGTCCACAAAATAACAGTTCTTGGCAATAAACTGCCCGTGTGGGAAAAAGAAAACAAACACACACACACACACACACACACACACACACACACACACACACACACACACACACACACAAAAAGTAAAATAATAACTATATTTAATAATTTGATAAATATAAATCCTGGACGACAATATTTATCGAGTTTATAGTACAATCTGACTATTCCATAAAAATATAGAATAGAATTATAAATTTTATAGCGTAAAATATGAAATAAAATTATAAATTTTATCGGACAAAATATAGGATAAAATTATAAATATTATAGAGTAAATTACAGGATAAAATTATGATTTTTAGGGTAAAATATCGGATAAAAAATATATATTATAAATTAAAATAAAGGACAAAATTATAAATTTGATAGGTTAAAATATAGGATAAAATTATAAATAATATAGAGTAAACTATGGGATAAAATTATATATATATCATAGAGTAAAATATAGGTTAAAATTATAAATTTTATAGCGTAAGACATAGGATAAAATTAGAAATATTATAGGGCAACATATAGGATAAAATTGTAAATTTTATAGAGTAAAATAAAGGATAAAATTAGAAATATTCTAGGGTAACATATAGGATAAAATTATAAATTTACAGAGTAAAATATAGGATAAAATTATATATATCACAGAGTAAAATATAGGATGAAGTTTTATAGGACAAATTATAGAATACAATTATAAATATTATAGTGTAAAATACAGGATAAAATTATAATTTTTAGGGTAAAATATCGGAGAAAATACAGGATAAAATTATAAATTTTATAGCGTAAAATATAGGATAAAATTAGAAATATTATAGGGCAGATTATAGGATTAAAATATACATTTACAGAGAAAAATATAGGTTAAAATTATATATATCATAGAGTAATATATAGGATAAAATTATAAATTTTATACCGTAAAATATAAGATAAAATTAGAAATATTATAGGGCAATATATAGTATAAAATTATAAATTTTATAGGGTAAAATATAGGATAAAATTATAAATATTTCAGGGTAACATATAGGATAAAATTATAATGTTTACTGGGCAAAACATAGGATAAAATTAGAAATATTATAGGGCATCATATAGCATAGAATTATAAATTTTATGGTTTAAAATACAGGATCAAATTATAAATTTTATAGCGTAAAATATAGGATAAAATTATAAATATTTCAGGGTAACATATAGGATAAAATTATAATGTTAATTGGGCAAAATATAGGATAAAATTAGAAATATTATAGGGCATCATATAGCATAAAATTATAAATTATATAGTTTAAAATATTGGATAAAATTATGAATTTTATAGCGTAAAATATAGGATAAAATTATAAATATTTCAGGGTAACATATAAGATAAAATTATAATGTTTATTGGGCAAAATATAGGATAAAATTAGAAATATTATTGGGCAACATATAGCATAAAATTATAAATTATATAGTTTAAAATATAGGATAAAATTATAAATTTTACAGCGTAAAATATAGGATAAAATTGTAAATTTTATAGAATAAAATATTGGAAAAATTATAAATTTTATAGAATAAAATATTGGAAAAATTATAAATTTTATAGGATAATATTTGGATAAAATTATAGGAATAATATTACTGGCTGCTCGGTCAATGAATGCCGACTGATTCCGCATAAATCTTATATAACCATAACTATGTTTTACTATCATGTTTTATTTTCGGTCAATATCCTATAGTGTTGATTAGAAGACTACTTCTGCAAGCAAAAGTTTTATTCGTCACCAATTGATTGAAATGTATGACTTTTTTCTTTTTAAAAATAGCGAAAACTGATTAACCAATACTAATCAATAGAGTCGTTTAAGTGGTTTTATTCTTCATGGAAGATTCAAATTTGACCCCCGAGTGATACAACATTTGCTGGGTAGAGGCCGAGCGCTAATGTGCGAAAAAGCCATTAACTTCACTGTCAGGATTGTTGAATGAAATTCAACGCAAGAGGCTAATGCGAATTTCAACGCAAGTCGCCGACTCATTTATGCTTGCTAATTTGAGTAATTGAGTTCTTTCTGAAGAGCTTTCTCTCTCTTTAGCAACAAAGCATAGAAATAAATTATTTTTTATTTGATTTGATAGACAATCATCGAATTCATAAAGAAATAGCTCATAGAATCTTTACTCAAAATAATGTCAATATGTCTACCGTAGGAAAATGAAAATATAAACATTAATTAATGTTAACCTTAATTATTAGTGATTAATTAATATTAATCTTGAGAATTAATACATTAAAACAGTAAAAAAAAGTGAAACAATTGTTATGATAAATAATTTCTACTACATTTCCAATAAAGTTAAATAATGAAATAATTTCCGAATAATTCTAATTAAAATCAATGCGTAATCTCTATCTATAAAAGGCAGGATGTGTGTATGTGTGTAACAAATGCATGGCCGCAATTTTCGACGGATTTGCACCAAAATTGAAATGCACATGCTACAAATTAGCAGGAAGGCCAAGACCGACTTTGCATTTCCCAACTCCCATCGATAGTGGAAATAATCAATTTTTCATGCTTCTACAGCAGTTTTCATGTAGTTTGCGTTCATTTTCTACTGGCCAGAGTGAGAGCCTATAGCTGGCTGCTACGAATAGGCAAGAAGATTCTATTGACCAGCATGAGAGCCAACAGCTGACTGACACGAATGTTAACTAGCATGCTAGCATGCAAAAAACATCGAGAGCTGCATTCGTCACAAGTGGGAAAAATTTAAATCTGCATGGCACTTTACTCCAATTGGCTCATTCGCTTGCTTAAACTCAACATTGATTCGGATTCCGCAGAACTGGGTTGGGTGTGAAAAAGTATTTGTTGTTAACATTCTTTTTTCATTCGGTTTTTCCAGTTACGAGTCCTTTTTTTAAAGCTGATCGTTTTGTGTTCATTTTGCTTAGTTCTTTTTTCGTAACAGATTTAATGTTTAGTATAGATTTTAGAAAAAATTCGCAGTGTGAGATAGGCAAGAAGTAAGGCATGTAGCAACATCAGCACGGCAAAGGGCACTCCTTTAAAGGCAAGGAAGGGAAACAATATTTTAAGTAAAGTGATAGCGATTGCTCTGTGAGTCGTACGATTTTTGAATCAAGCGCGGGCAACGCCAGGCCATGCTGTTAGTCATAATTATATTAAAAAAAAAACACACAAAGTGCATAAGGCCACATCATGTTGAAATACCAGTTCCCGTACGATCACTAAAGTTAAGCAACGTCGAGCCTAGTCCCTAACTAGATGGATGACCGGTTGGGAATACCATATGATATAAGCTTGGATGCGCGGTTGGTGTTATGGCTTACAGTCATAAAACTTTGAAAAACTAGTTCCCGTACGATCACCGAGGTTAAGAAACGTCGAGCCCGGTCATTATCTAAATGGGTGACTGCTTGGGAATACCATGTGTTGTAAGCTTGTATGTGCGTTTGATGTTATGGGCTTACAGCCAAATAACGTTGAAAAACTAGTTCCCGTAAGATCATTGAAGTTAAGTAACGTCGAGCCTGGTCAGTACCTAGATGGGAGACCGCTTGGGAATACCATGTGCTGTAAGCTTAAATGCGTGTTTGGTGTTATGGGCTTGCAGTCAAATAACGTTGACGATCACCGAAATTAAGCAACGTCGAGCCTGGTCAGTACCTCGATGGGTGCTGTAAGCTTGGATGTTTGGGTGGTGTTATGGATAATGACTCTGAATTGTTAGTCGGAGAGGCGACTTCTAATTTCATTTGGGGTTCGTTATATTCACTTACGTGCAAATATCCACGGGAAAGGTATGAATCCATTTCCTCCCCCATCTATGGGTTAATTAGTAAGATTTATAACCATTATTGTCTCCAAAATAGAATTCTTACAATCTAAAATATTTTCTGGCCTTAAATAATCTGTAAAGGGTTGATATCCCATTAAAAATCGAGTCAATAAATCACGTGGTATTGCTGTAATAAATAATTTCAAGTGCCTTTTTAATTGCTAATGATAAATTATTACATAATGAAATAGCTTCTAAGTTATCTTAGTGAAGTGTAAGACTTAATGTGGGGGATCATGACTCTCCACAACTTCTCCTTTGTAGGTCTTAACTATATTTGCAGTTTTACTGTTCTGATCAGTCCCTGATGTGAAATCCATCTACAACAGCTTTTTGGCTCGTTTACTCTCCGTTTCATCTGTCTCTCTTGGCCTCAACTTCTCCAAGCCTACCTCCTTCATTATGCACCACCGAAATTTCAATTAGCTCTTCCCGATTTTTAAGTGTAAGTGTCCATTTTGTTTCTATATTCCTTAAATTGTTTCGTCTATGGTGATCTCATCATTCTTCTGTAGAACATTTCAGTTGCCTTAAGTCTATTCTTTATCCGTGAAGAAATTTTTCAGTAATTGTTAATAGTAATTTGTATGTACTCAACCCCTGCCCAAGCCCCGCCAGGAAGTCAGGTTGTGACACAAGGTCGGTGTAGTGTGGGGAGCCTGAGCGCACACACCCGGGCTAAGAACAAATATTATCAAGGATAAATTTTGTTTTGATTTAAACTGAATATATGGACTGCTTTATGCATGTATAGCCGAAAGCGCTTGGAAAATATTCGGACAATTTTTGTATAATTTATGCCCCAAAAGAAACAATTATACGAACGTATGATAAATTACATACAAAATTCAACCACTGCGCTTTGTCAGTCGTTTCCATCAAGACTTCAAATCGAATTTAAATAGACTGAAATGATTTTTCTGTTTATAAGTAAATTCGATAAAATCGTCCATAGGGATAAATCTGTCAACACAACGTAATTCACTTTATTAAAGAAAACCTTTCAAAAGTAAAATAGACTTTTGTGAAATGTTATTTCAGCACAAATACCTGATTTAAAGTTTAATTAATCTGAAGTGAAAAAAATATGGCTTTCTTTTAGATTAAAATATCGCAAAAAAGCATTGCTAACACTCTGATGGGGATTTTTATGAGGTGTTGACACATTTATCGACAACCTGATGTTCGGGAGATGATAGTAATAAAATTAGTTGACAAATACAGCGTAAACGTCTTAAAATCCCAATAAATTTCAAATTTATTATAGTTACTGCTATTGATCTCTGATAATGTTGTTTATGGACGTCTGTACTTACAAAAATCGTCAGTTTTATATGCACACAAAATAAATTCAGAATTATCTTTAAGACACGGTGTCGCTGAATTGCAGTCAGCTTTTTCATTTATTGCTAGTAAATAACGTTTTTATTTAATAATAATAAATTGACCGCTACAAATTAATGCAGAAATTGAAAGATTTAAAATTTTTTAAATTATTTTAATTAAAGTTGAAAAAATGGAAACAAATTCATTATTCACCGAAAGATTTTTTTTCGTAAGACAATATTATGCATAAATTATTTTATCCGTAAAAACAATCAAAAGATTTTCTAATTAAATATTGTCTTAATGTTTTATTGCATTTATTTTACGATTCAAATCTGATTTTCAGTTTGACCACAAAATTAATTAATTAAATTCTCCGAGGACTTTTTCTTATAATTAATATGACCATTAAGCGCTACAAAAAAAAAAAAAAAAAGAATTTCTTGAAATTTTATAAAATCAAATAAATAGGGGGCAATATATGTAAAAAGAAAAGTATTTTTACCACCATTTTCTACAAAAGGAACATTATAAAAAAATAATTTTATTAATTTCTGAATAAGTCTTGAAAGTTTCATTAGAATCCGACAATTAACTGACTTTTGTAAGAATTTCCAAGTCAATATGTTTTTCACCGCAAAACGACACAAAAAATTCCCAAATAAATTTATGCATCGACGTTCATGTCAGGAAAAGAAGATTTTTAACCAAAATTTCGAAGGTTCTGAAAAGGATTAAAAATGATTTTTACCTAAAAAAAAAAATCCCTTCAATCTTTTAATTTTAATAATAACGTAAAGGTTTTGACGATGACATTTTTGTTAAGTTTTGGACATTATTTCACCATGTATGTTCATCTTTTAGCGAATCTTTAAAGTTACACACACACATACGGACACCACACATACACAGATACATACACGCATAGATAGATACATATATATTATTAACAGCAATGCCTAGACGCCCATAACTTGACTTGCGACCTCATGAAAAATCGTCCTTTTCTAATAGTCTTTGATGGGTTATTATAAATATTTTCTATAGATCAAATGTTGTGCAGATGACGTAATGGATAGTGGCACGTAATGGAAAATAAAAAAAGCCGAGTTCAAATTCCAGCCCTGTTTGTTACATACATTATATATATATATATATATATATATATATATATATATATATATATATATATATATGAATTTAAAAGAAAAACAGACCACTTTAAGGTACCATTATAATAATTTATTTCACCAGAGTCCTTTTAATGGACGCCGGATCATCAGATAGCATTTCCAAAAATGAAATGAAACGAAAAATGAAGTTAAAATTGATAGATAGTGCAAGTTTTTGTAATTTAACAGAGAGTATAAAAGGGGTAGTTAAAGAGACATGGTAGAGTATAGGGAGGGATTAATTTCATATCTCTCTCAAGTATACTTTATATTGGGGGAGGAGGAGTGACCATACCATGACCTATTTAGACGGTTAACTTAACGGAAGTGATATATAGAAATGTGAGGGGAATAGGGATAAAAGAAAAAGGAAAAAGAAAGAAGAGGGAGAGGGAGAGGGAAGTAAAGAGAAAGAGGCTGTAATTGGGTTTTAGCAATTTATGTAAAGAATAGATTTTAATGCTTGTTAGAAATTTTGATGTCTAAAAGAAATTTGATGTTTGCTATCAATTTAAATATTTAATTTTTTTAAACAAATAGTTTAGGGACTTAATATAAGTTAAATACTATATTTATTAACACATTTATAGAGAACATATTAAAAAATATTTTAAATTATAATAGTCTGTTTACCCGACCAATCGTACTTTTTTAATATTGTAAAAATAGTTAAGGTAACATCTTTATTAGTTTTACATTTAATCTAATTTATGAATACAATTTGTCATTATTTTTATATGGATAATCTTATTTACTGAAAGTTTAGGTTTAATTACGGAATAATATTTGAGGGTAATATTAAAGATTTTGCTTTCTTCTTATATATATCACATACATATTCATGCAAATCCCATATATACATACGTTCATTTACATGCGCAATTACACACATAGACACACATGTAGCGATATACACATGTACCTATCCATATTCATACATAAATTACATGCACATACATTTATAAATAATTACATATATTTTAATATTTGAAATTTATTTAGATTTTTGTTTAATTTAATTGTTAAAGTTTAACGTTAGGTGACTTCTGAAGTGTTTAATTATTCAAAAAATTAAGTTAGATATTACTATCAATATTGATAGTTAAAGAGTGGTATATTACAGTTAAGTTACATTATCAATTTAAAATGAAAATACCTCCAGATGATAAATATACACTCTCATAATTCTAATTATAGAACATAAAAGGAGAAAGTGAGATTAAATATTAATAAGAGTAATTTTAAAACACATTTAAAATGACCTTATGTCCTTCCATTTGAATACATTCTATACACACACACACACATACATATATATGTATATATATATACATACACATACACACACATATACATATACACATAGATACACGTATAAGTACATATGCATACATATACATATATATATACACATATGCATACACACACAAACACGCACACACACACACACACATATATATATATATATATATATATACTACTCGACTCTCCCGTCGAATTCGACGTATGAGGGTCAATCAGATCAGTTCCTAGGAAACCGACAGCCCGACAACAGCACATGAGATTTGATTATAGTGGTGAAGGTTTTGTGCAGAACCTTCCACACATTTTGAAGGGCCGAATACAGAGACTTGGTGCACTACGTGCCACAGGGTCCCCCAAACGACCTCCGTTGTCTTTCTCTTAGACCAGTTGCCATCCAAGGCTATAGAACCCAGTCTTTCCTGCTATTTACCCATAGCTGGAGGGAGAAGAAGAGTATTCACACCTTTCCCAAGGGTATTAGAACTTAAGTGAATGTAATGGATTCGGCTGGAATTCGAACTCGGCTCTCCGATTCCTCAAATATATCTATATATAGGCAGAAATCCTTTCATGGACTTTTCATTGAATACGACAGACAAGCTTTTATTTATCTTTTTATACAATTTTTCATGCGACGTAATAATTTTTTTTTTCAGATAAATTATATAAAAATTGTCCGAATGTGCTTTTTATCCGAGCGCTTTTAGCTATACATTTAGCCATTGTCGTATTCAATGAAATCTATCTATCTATCTATCTATCTATATATATATATATATATATATATATATGTATGTATATATATATGAAAATCTGCCTATTATATACTTTTGCGAGTCATATTTCTAATTTTTCTGCACAAAAGGGTATATTTTAGCATACCTTACATATTTATTTATCGATAATCTCGCCGTCTCTGTTTCTTATTCTCTACATTATTTTCTCCATTTCTTTTTCTTTTTCAGCCCAAAATTGCATCCAAAATGTTTTATTTGATATGGTTTGCAATTTTCATGGTTTTGGCCTCAACGAAACATTTTCAAAACCTTCTGCCAAAGTTCGGATCAAGTTTACACGCAAGGAAATCAAGAGTTGAATTTGTCTTTGATATGAGTCTCAAATTCCTACGGATGTAGGGAGGCACCCTGCCATTCCTCTTGGCGGCGGCTTTAACACTGCTCCATCCACTGCGCCAATTCCCCTCATTCATATGCCAATCTCACCGCTTTAAGCAAATCTCTTTTTAGCAAATGTCACTTCTCCTTTTTATATATACATTGATATATTTTTTATGGCTTATCACCCTTTTTATTTAAAGCCGATGCATATTGTGATTTATAAGAATGGTTCATTTTTTTGCGGGTAAATAATTAAACAACTCATTGAATAAATTTAGATACGTCTAACAATTTAAACCGGTCTAGACGTGTATATACGTTTTTACCGAAAGTGTCTTCTTAGACACAGATGAATGAGCATAAAGTTCAGAAACCAGCTACAGACGTGTTTATACGTCGAACTTGATTCTTTTCATGTCCGTCTGAGCTTGAAACGAGTCTAACAGTCAACTCATACGTCTAGAGTACTTCAATGTACCTCGGTTTCTTACTTACTTACACTTGGGTACTTCAAGGTACCTCATTTCCTTACTTACTATATTAAAAAGATATTAAAAATAGTCTAAAATGAAACGTTTTCCCAAAATAATTGGCGAGGAATGGGTAAAGTCATAGCTGAGAGAAGAGGTGATAGTTTTCGTAGATTTCACAAGAATATTTGTGCGTAATTTATGTAACGAACAGGACTAGAATTCGAACTCGGCTTTTCAAATTTTCATTCCAAACCACTATCCATTAACTCAACTGCACAACCCATCAAAGAAAAAGACGATTTGTCGCAAGTCAAGTAATGGACGTCTAGGTATATTTGTTGATAATAAGGCAAATATCAGTTGAAAGAAATATTAATATCTACTATATTGTTTTTTTTTAAAGGTGCTTCGTAAAGGAAACAAAACAGAATGTACGGTCATTAGAGAGAGAGACAGAGAGAGACAGAGAGAGGCCAATATGCGTGCTACAAATTGGTGACCTCAAAATAAATCAAATATAAAGATTTCACTTTCGTGAAATTGAACAGACAGACGATGGAAAATGTGACAAGGATATATGAAGACGCATTGGAACAGCCGAAGGTGCCTTCCAAAAGCAAAGCAAAGTATTGGAAAATGGGAAAATCTTCGTTAGAAACAAAGAAAAAGCGCTAAATATCAGTTTCCCTATTTATAATATTTACATTGTTTGGACTGTTGCCCTCATTTTTGTTGTCCTATTCACGACGTTTCGACCCTTGTACGATTCGACCTTCTTCAGGTGATTGAAATTTTGAATTGACCCTTTTATTTCGTAGATTGTTCTAGTATCTCTTTTTACTTTTAAAAATATTTTATTTTTATTAGTATTAGTATTTCCCCCCCCCCTCTTCTTTGTGGAGATTTCGTCAACATACTTGACTTTGTAGCGTTTCCGTCTCGGATCCACTTCCAGTTCTTTAGTCAGGTTTATTTTTCTGAAACGTGTCCTTGTAGATTCCACGACTTGTTGTAGTGATGACACATTGAAAACATAACATTTTTATCTGATCTTCCAATGTTTCTTCTTTCATCAATTAACCCCTTTTTTTCCAGTTGATTATGGTGCCTTTCTTTCTGATATTATGCCGTCTTCCAAACTTTTCTTTGCCATCCTCTAAAGCAGGGGTCGGCAACTCATTCGACCCCGCGAGGCCGGATCGTGTTATAATGACGGGTCGCGGGCCGGACGAAGGCCATTAATGAAAAATTAAGGAAAATGACATCTGCAGACCCCTGTCAACGTAAATATTTAAAACCATAATGAAAATAAACATTGAGAAACCAGAAAAACAAAAGAAAATCTTAAATTAAAAAAACACCTAACAAAAATTACTTTTCCTGAAGGAACGTCAAAATACTTCAAAGTGAAAAAAATCAACCGAAGTGAAATGGATGAAATTATGACGTGTAGGTTTGAAACTGTTATTGAAAATTGTTCCACAAACGAACCACACACACACACATCAAACAAAAACGAAGCAACTTACATAGGGTAGGTGGCATGGGTAAACGATGGAGGGTCGCTGTTGGAAGAATGAAATAGAAAGCCGACGGAGACAACATTGTCCCTTTTGAAGCTGTCGCCGGTCGGTCGGTCAAATCGGAACTCAGTTTTGGTTTTATGCTTTTTTTTTTTTTTTACGCTGAAATGAAGGTGATTGGGTTTTGATCGTGTTTTTGCGGTCATAGTATTCAAATTCGGTTGGGTGGATCAGAGGAAGATAACAGCAGGCCTTTTGTCGAATTTGAAAGACTCGTCTCTCATCTTAAAAATAGAGTCATTGGTAATCAGGCTCGCGGGCCCGTCAAAATGCCTTCTCGGCCGTAGGTTGCCGACCCTTGTTCTAAAGAATACTTTATTGCCGACCTTGAAACTTTTCTTCTCATTTTTGTTATCTGTTCGTCTTTTCGACTTGGTAATAACTTGTCGAACGCCAATTTTACTTTTCTAACAAACAAGAATTCTGCCGGCAACATGCATTGGTGTATTGGTGTTAGGTGTTACGCGGTAAACTCTCAGAACATTTTGAAGTGCTTCCTCATTTACTTTCCCAAAACTTGCTTTCTTCAAAGCTCTTTTGGACGTTCCGTTAAACCATTCCGCTTGTCCGTTCAGCCTTGGGTGATACGGCGGGGCCGTAATATGTTCAATGGAGAACATCTTACAAAAGTCTTCGTGACCCATATTGCTTCTCTGAAAAAAGGCCCTGCGATGATGAACCAATTGATTAGGGCCTCTAGGAGTTTCAACACAAAATAGAAAGAAGGCTAATAGGCCAATAATTGATAGGGTAGGACGGCTCACAAGAGTTCTTAAAAAGCTCTGCAAGCTTTCACTATTTTTTCAATATCTTGGTCAATTTTGGTCCAATATACGAAACTTCTCATCAGAGATTTCATTTTTGAAATATCAGGATGTCCGCTATGAAAATCCTTCAATATTCACTTCTGTAACAGACTAGGTAACACAACCCTTTGCCCGGACATTACTACACCATTACATGATGAGTAAGTGTTTAAATCTGGATTTCATTCTTTCTTTCAGTTGCTTTGTCTATTTATTATCGCAATAAAGACGCCATTTCCGCTTTTTCTTTTATTCCTTCCAGGAGAACTGGTAACTCTCATGCTACCTGGCACAAAATGTTTTTTTTTATTTCCATTTTGATTTTTAGTGCTGTAATGACCGTTTCCTCAAATGGTTCCACATTTTTAGGCATTAATCTTGATAATCCATCCGCATGTCCTAATTTTTGAGACGATTGGTACCACATCGAAAATTCATAGATGGTACTTCAGCGTTGTATTCTATTAGCAGTATCCGTCGGTATTCCTGTCTTTCAACCATATATTGTTAAAGGAGGTCTGTGGTCTGTTTGCAACCTAAAATTTCTTCTCTGAATGAATTTATGTAATTTCTTCACAGCAGATATAATTAATAGGGCCTCTTTTTCTATCTGGTTGTAATTTTACTCTGCTAGTAGAAGCGGGGGTGAAGCATGAACGAAGGCTTTCAATTTACCGTCATCGTATTTATGTAAAATCACCGCTCCAGTAGTCACTATCATTTGATGGCACTACAATTATTGCTTTTGGATCTTAGTGTGCTCATCATTATACCAAAAGGAAGTCGGTTAAACTTATATAATCCTCTGTGTGTATTTATGGTCGTTAATTCTGAACATTCATTTTCAATCTGAATTTGTAAATACGCTTCAGAGAGAACAGCTTTGAAAATATTCTTCCGCCGTTTAACTTGGTAATGGGTACTTCTGTTTCTAAACAACTGTTTAATCCTGTCGAGAAATCCGCGCATACACGAATTTTATTTTTCTTTACATACACCGCTGGTGATTCCCATTTTGTATGGTTGATTTTTTTTACAATTACATCAATTCTTACGAGTCTGTCCAACTCTTCGCTCAGTTGTTTCAATGCTTCGAATGATAAGCATCGTTTCGGCTTAAATTACTGGCGTCGAACCTTTTTTACTTAAAAATTCACCTTGAATTTTGAACACCGACCCAATTCGTTTCACAAAATATCTGGAAAACATTTTTTTTAATTCTTCCTTAAGATTTTCCGCTGACTTTTTAAATTGGTCACTTCTTATCTACTTACGTTTTTACAATAAACGTTTATCGACAAATCCCAAAGTTCAAATATTTCCATCCAGTCAGTAACGAATAATTTCGTAGCATTTTTCATGCATAAGCTTTTGTTTTTACATGTTTATTACGGAGTTAGAAGCTCTTTATTTATAGTGATGGATTCATATAGTCACCGGGGGTGGACTATTTACTCCACAACAGAATTGTAAATGTTTCCTTATAAGGAAAAGACTAATTTTACAATTACGATTATCATCTCTTGTCTTATTAGTTTTTCTTAATATTTGGAAGAGTGAGACGGAACCAGACCCATGGCAATATCGCATAATTCGGTTTACATTAGCTTTGATTCTTCCAGTTCTTAGCACTTATATTATATATTACATTATATTATATTCTAAGATAAAACATCTTTCCACCAATAAATAATTAGTCTCATCGAGTTTTAAATCAGAATTTTACTTATCTGAGTTTCGTATCCCTCATCACCATTGTTATAACGTGCTCCGTGGTTCTTATAATATAAGTAATACTTCGACAACTTTCCGTGACGCCTATATTACTTACTCCGAACGACTTCTGATATTTACCAAACCTTCCACCAGATGTGGCACAAAACCGGTTTTTACGTGGGGCGTAGGTTCGGGCAAAAATTCCCCGGATTTGACTACCTCCCCAGACGAGACCCTGCCCATAGTGATGGCCTCTTTTGTGATCCCCTATGTTCCCAGAGAGTTCGACAAACCGGTCGCGAGCCTGGAAGGGAACTACCGGATTCGAAACAGATTCTTTTTTTTACCTCTGGCCTGGAACACTTTAAAGTTATGGTCTAGATCATATAGTCACCGGGGTTTACTATTTACTCCACAACAATAATCGTCCCGAAGTTTCACGCTATATAAAAGATGGAGAAGAAGAAAATTTTAAACCAGTATCAATATTAACGTGAAGTTTTTAAGTATTAGATTAACTAGAAAAAGTATATAAACTTATTTTTTTATTTAAAAAAAAAAAGGGATGAAATGGTGAAATTTAGTAATCCTATACAGTCAAGAATGTATAATAAGGACGGAAGGCTTGGAAAACTTAACTCACAAAGGGCATATCAAGTGCGAAATAGGTAGGGGAAGTAAACAGGCCACCTAACGAACTGACGGACTTGTATGAATGGATGGCAGAATGTGGGTGGGGGGATAGATGGTAGAATGTTGGGGGAGAATGGATGGCATAATGTGGGGGAAAATAAAAAGCACAATGTGGGGGGGAATTGATGGTAGAATGTGGGGGGAGAATGGATGGCAGAATGTGGAGGAGATGGATGGCACAATGTGGGGGGAGAATGGATGGCAGAATGTGGGGGAGAATGGATGGCACAAGGTGGGGAGAATGGATGGCACAATGTGGGGTAGAATGGATGGCAGAATGTGGGGGGAGAATGGATGGCACAATGTGGGGGAGAATGGATGGCACAATGTGGGGGTGGGAAAAAGGGAAGCTAATGTCATATTCATTGAAAGGAGTTTAGATTAGGCATGAATTGATTATTTAGAATTACAAAGGATAGGGAGATGTGGAGAGCCATTATCGTACTGAAGAGACACGGTAGTTTAAAGAAAAACATGTTTAACAAGTATTTACTGTATAAAAATAGGTATTTAAGCATTATCTTAGTTCAAAAAGCTGATATGTTATAAAAAATTACTTTTTGATTGTCCGAATAGATATGAAGGAAAAGAACTCTGAAAATAGGGAAAAATTAATTTATTTAATCCCTTATATGCAAAATACATATCCATTCGATTTCAAAAATCCTAAAATAGTGAAATGGGGATAGGAAGTTGGGGAGATGCATGACCACCAATGTCCTGAAGAGGCACAACATATACAAGAGAAAAAGAAAGAAAGAACAGAATGATGTACATGGAGATAGATAGATAGATAGATAGATAGATAGATAGATAGATAGATAGATAGATATGGACTGACGCAGATAAAATAGAAGAAAGAAAGAAAGAAAAAAAGAAAGAAAGAAACAAACAAACAAACAAACAAGACAAGTTAACTTAGTTCAAATTTTAATCCGGACAGCTTATCTCATATTCACTGAAATTATTTTAGAGGAGGCATGAATCCATTTTCCCTGCCTTATAGATCTTCAATAATATTAACTCTGGCTTTTGTACATGCGATTGAGAGAAGAAACAAAAGCGAGTAAGATTTGCTTATTATCGATAATAGAAAAAATATGGATTGACTGCATGTTCGGAAGCCAGTGACTATCTCTCTGAAGAAAACGCCCACATACACCTAAAACCCTCAGACAAATTATGATATATAAATATAACAAGGAATACGTCTGGCAATATACACAGACAGAAATCGTTATGCAAGTCGGAATAGGAACTAGACACAAGATAACCAGGACTAAAAGCCAAGCCTACGAGTGTCTATCATTGAGGAGACTGGCGCCTTGACTTATTCTTCCTTTTATAGTTCGACTTAACAGCGCATGCGTGAAAGCGCATTTGAAATTCGATATGTATCGGAGCAAAGTTTGAAAAGACGTCTTCGAAGCCAAATCAAAATTGGTCGATCGATCGGTGTTTTTAGCCGTCGATCAGGTATCAAATGGTTTCGATTTGGATGAGGTCTTCCGAGGGCTGTAAAATATGGCAGTAAGTAACATAGGTATGCAATGTTTGCGAGGGTATGCAAGAATATATACACCTAAATATTCATATATAGATACACTTAAGCTTATAAAAACACATACGTATGTGTGTGTGTGTATGTGTGTGTGTGTATGTGTGTGTGCGCATGAATGACGGAAAGAATATGTATTCAATGTTTGTGGCTATTTGCTACGAGTACGTATTTTATTCTCTGTAAATATCTGACTAGATAGATAGATAGATAGACAGATAGATAGACAGATAGATAATAGATAGATAGATAGATGGATAGATATGAACATATTTAGACAGACATGAAAAGATTGAGATAGATATGATCAGACTGAGACATGCATAGACTGATATATATATATATATATATATATATATATATATATATATATATATATACACACACACCACAGAGATTGAGATCGATATAGATATGAACAGATTAGATTTATCAAACTGAGACAGATATGAATAGACTGAGATAGATAGATAAATAGATAGATAGATAGATAGATAGATAGATATGAACAGATTAAGATAGATAGATATGAATAAAACATACAGGTTTGTGTGTGCATGAATGATGGGAAGAATGTGTATTCGATTTTTGTGGGTATTTGTTAAGAGTACATGTGTAATTCTCTGTGAACGACTGACAATACAGGTAGATAGATAGATAGATACATAGATACATAGATAGATAGATATAGAAATTCTTTCAAATTAAGCTAACATTTAATAATAATTATTTTCCTAATCACACTGTTAATGAAAAGAAAATTATTTTTGCCAAATCTATTCCTAGTAACTTATATAATTACAAAATAGATGTACCTCCATTTAAGAAAAGGAATAAAAAATCACCGTCTCCCCAAAAGTGTAAAAATTGCCCATGATTCGTCAAATTAAAAAAAAAAAATAAAACATGTCGGACTTGTGGTTACTAACAACACTTCTCCATAAACATTACATTGCAAAGAATGAAAATATTTTCTACCAACATTTTCATGGCAGCTGCTCTAAAGAGCTTTTTTCTCCGGTGTCCGGACTCCATGAATTCAAGCGTGTTACTATATTGGCATCTAGGTCCCGCTAGTTCACTGTTGACATATCTAAATGCAACCGCCTTTTCTTCTTTTAAAAACAGTTTCTTTTCTCGCACAGCCCGCCTGTGGAACTCCTTTCCCTTTACTTGCTTCCCTGATAACTACAATCTTCCAAAAATGTAAATAATACGTCAATCGCCATCTTCTTGAATCCTGTTAATCTTTTGTCCTTTGCTTATGCCTCTCTATTCTCAGTCGTCTCTTTCACTTTCGTTCGCTGTAACCCGCTGCGTAGTAGTGGCATTATCGCCTTGCTTGGGTTGAAATGATTAAAAAAATCTACGTGTCGCATCCATTCTCTGACGCACGTTACAGTATTTTCTGACACCACCTTCGAAACCATTGCATCTGAAGGAGATCTTATCTGCCCGCTATGCTAATAACCAGCCTTCATATGCAATAGGGGGGCTAACGGACAGAAAATTACCAATGGTTTGGGACCTGTCGTCTATTCTCGCCTTGTTTTATTCTTCAGACGAAGCAGTTTACCGAGATGTGGCAGTTGTTGCAGGCAGACGACTACTTGAAGTCACAGATAAAGGTTTGACGGTGGGTGGAAGCCAACGTGGACGAACTGCTAACAAGACGACTATCCACCCGTCAGAGGTATTATCCCTCCCGACATTTGAAGCAACACCCCAAGCTTGTTAATATATACTTATCTCTCTAAAATCACAACGCCGTTTGACCCAAGGCTTATTAATGTGACGTAATGAAATAACCTGTCACACTTATGAGTGACTACACTATAGGTAGTCTTGTGGATTCCGCGTGAAAAATCGGTCTCCAATAAATGACAAACGCAAGTATTTAAGCTAAGAAATGAAATGTATTTACACAAAATACAAAAGGTAATGCTGTTAGTAAAATCCAGGAACGCCAGTTAGTATTAATCAAAGATCGCTATATACAGTCTCGAAGATAACTTCCTTAGAGTCGGGCGTCCTTGTAACTGACTTCTAACGTCAACTCAATCACAGTGTCTATGTACTTTCCACTCTGTTCCTCTACGCTGTTCCTCTACTCTCAGACTCACTGACTGACTGACTGTGGCTATTTTATGGCAGCAGGACGAGTCCATTTATATCAGAAAAGGGTGGACCCCATAATAGGTAGTGACTGCCTATAAGTATCTGTAAGTCAATGGATTACAGAGACTTGCTGGAATCTGTTCCCGCAAGACGATCGAACTGTCTGCCTTCGGGCAGAGAGGAACCCAGACGAGGCTATGCCAAAGGGTAGGGTCTCGTCCGAGAGCGTAGACAGACCGGAAACCGTTTATGCAGGGTTACTGGGAATTTTTGGCCGAGCCTACGCGCTCGGATTGCCCCGCATTAAACTCGGCCTTGTGCCACATCGTTCCTTGTGGGGAGGCAGATAAATACCTACTAGCTGGGATCTGTTACTCATCCCTTAGCTGCTGTCGTAGTCTCTGCCTTCTGTCAGAACGGAACCCGGACGAGGCTATGCCGAAAGGCAGAGTATCGTCCAGGGAGGTAGACAGGCCCTAAGTCATTTATGCGGGTTCTACGGGGAATTTTTGGCCGAGCCTATGGGCTCGGATTGCCCTACATTAAATTCAGCCTTGTGCCACATCCTACCTCATTGGGAGGTTGGTAAATATTACTAGCTGGGATCTGTTAAGTGCGATTTAGAATTACGCGAGAACTACCGACCTTCTAATAGTAGCACTCATTGCTGGATTGACTTGCGAAGACCTTATGCATAACTGTTACGTTTATTCTTATTGTATTAGTTTTTTTACAATAAACGTTTATTTATTTTATCCATCTTGCTTTTCAAGTATATATTCCTATTAGCACGGAATATGACATATTCAAATGTAATGTCACTCGACATCTTCATCTTGGTCCACGTCGTACTCTCCATCCTTTACTCACACACCCCTCTTTTCTCATGATCTCACTCTGTCTAACCTCTTGCTCTCACTCCATCAAACCCCTTGCACTCACTCCGTCTAACCCCTTGTTCTCACTCTGTTTAAGCCCTTGCTCTCACTCTGTTTGAATCCTTGTTCTCACTCTGTTTAAGGCCTTTCTCTCAC
>OZ010590.1:88591490-88596490 GCA_963932145.1 Acanthosepion lycidas | reverse complement strand
AATTTGATATAATTTTATTAATGACGACTTGTTTTTTATGCGTAATGCTTATCACCGTTTTAGTTTGACGCGGTGTAATGGTTAGCGAGCTTGTCTGGCTAGAAAAATTACGAATGAGTAGTCAGTTCGATTCTCACTGGGTGCCCCGTACTTTCGGCCTTGTGCCACATCAAAGCTACGCATGGAAAATCACTATTATGGTATTGGTATACAGTTTCCAGGATTTCTTGTTGCTTTTTTTTGTTATGGTGTTTGATGATATGTATGTCCCTTGATATACGATGCATTTAAATTATTTTCAACTTGTTAAATTTCTCTATCAGAAATATATAATATATTTTATACGCTCTCTTAAATTAATATAAGTGAAAGTATAATACAAATAAATATATATAATTAATATAATTAAAAATATAATATTCATAATAATATATTTATATAATATTTAATATAATAATATTTAATATAATATTCATAATAATATAATATTTAAAATAATATTCATAATAATATAATATTCATATTATATATTTTATATCATATATAAAATATAATTATATATATATATATATATATATATATTAATAAATATTTTATATTACATATACATAATTGAATGTAATTGAAAGCATAATATAAATATATATAATTAATATAATTGAAATTATAATATAATATTCATATAACATATAATATAATAATATAATATTTAATATAATATAATATTCATATAATATAATATATTTTATATTATATATAAAATATAATTATTATATTATATATATATATATATATTGATATATATTTTATATTATATATAAATATAATTAAATTAATATCATTGAAAGTATAATATAATTAATTATAGATAATTAATATAATTGAAAGTATAATATAATATTAATAATAACATAATATATTTACATAATATCTAATATAATAGTATTTAATATAATATTCATAATAATGTAATATTTAATATAATATTGATAATAATATAACATTCATATACATAACCTAATATAAATAAATATATATAATTGAAAGTATAATATAATATTCATATTATATATATAATATAATATAATATAATATAATAATATAATATTTAATAAATATAGTAATATAATATTCATAAAATATAATTTATTTTATATTATAAAATATTATTATATTATATATGTTAATATATATTTTATATTATAGATATAATTGAATTAATATAATTGAAAGTATAATATAATATTCATAATAATATAATATATTTATATAATATTCAATATAATAATATTTAATATAATATTCACAATAATATAAAATTTAATATAATATTCATAATAATATAATATTCAATATATAATATAATATAAATAAATATATATATATATATATAATTAGTATAATTGAAATTATAATATAATTGAATTAATATAACTGAATTAATATTATTGAATATCTCTATCAGAAATACTGTAATATATTATAGGCTCTCTTGAATTAAATGATTGTAGCCGTGAAAACTAACTGAACCATTGACAAAACCTTAACTCAAAATAGAAATTTTAACAACATCAGATACACAGATGACGCCCTATTGATGGCAGACGCAGAAAATATTTCAGAAACTGCTAGTTAGTAAAAGAAAGTGAGAAGAAAGGACTAACAATCAATTGAAAAATGTCAGAAAGTACTATAGTTATCTCGAAATCGGAGAGGTCAAAATGAAGCAAGTAACTTTAACGGTTAAGTATCATAAATGTAACATGGAAATCTGCAGGCTTATTGGAATAGCGAAAGATGCCTTCCGAAAGCTAAGCAATGTATTAAGAAACAGGAAAATTTCGTTACAAACAGAGAAAAGAATGCTGAAAAGCTTTGTAATATCAATCTTACGATATGGCAGTGATGACGGACATTTTATTCACAGATGAAGATGAGACTTGAGGCAACAGAAATATCCCTCTACCAAAGGATGCTGAGAATTAAATCGATGCAATATATAAGCAACGAGGATGTTTCAAGGAATATCCTCAGTAAAAGGAGATTTATACCTAGAAATAGTTCAAATTCTTCGAACGCATAATGAGAAAAGAAGGCAAGGAGAATTTGACACTCACAGGATATAATGAAATCAAGAGGACTAGAAGGAATCATCTATTAACCTACCCAATGTGGTTAATTAAGTTGATTTCAGAACAAGGAGTATGGAGATAGTAAGAGGACTGACATTGCTTAACGCTACAAAGGATAGAATACTGGGAAGGGCTATGATCAACCACGTCCTGAAGGGACACGGCATATAGAAAAAATATCAGTTTTCGTGTTCAGATAAGATCCGTTTTATTCTTTTTAGTTACTCATGACAAGGAGTTTTGGGGGGATTTTGTGTTCAAGGGTTCGCTGAAACTTTAATATTATCTCTGTAGAAACTGTTTTAAATAAGGAGCGACATTTTCTTCTTAAAAAAATTATGAATGCCAAAATTTATTAGTTTCATAATTTTTAATATTAATTTTTTGTTCTGAATGCGGAGTGCGATATTTTTTTAATATGATTTTTACATTGAAATTATAATCCTTTTATTCCCAATAAAAACTATAATCCTTTTATTCGCAATTAACTATCGTATTCAGTCAATTTTTCTGTAAGAACGAATGGCATTTTAGTTTCTGCGTCGTATTTTGTCAATTCTTTTTCGTATTAAAGAAATCTAATATCAGATTTGCATTTGCTGTTGTCTTGTTATCAAGAAGAAAACTTTATCTTCCAGTCTTGCCTTTGGGTGAAAAAAGACATTTCCAAAATATAATAAAATAAAAACCGATAAACAAAAAATCGAAATGTCTATTTTGTTAGATTAATTACTTAAGCTGCAAGGAAATATATCATATTTGTTATTTACATAGTGCAGCTTTGTTTGACACAAGTTGCAGTCTATTTGAGCGTTAATAATTAATGAAGTAGGGTGCAAACTCAATGATAACACAAGACTTGAATATATATTATTTAAGATTTTATTCACTCCTATATTTCGTCAGTTACTCTCGGCTAGTCTTAACCGATACGCGTACCGTACGTTCTCACCTACGATGTGTGAGAGACTGCCCAACCATCTCCCTTATTTGAATGCAACGTCCCGTTTTTTGAACAATGTTTATTTCGTCTACTGACTTGCGCATTCAAGAAAATTCAGGCGGGAACATTTTATCACCGCCGACTCACCACCCCCGACTCACCACGGGTGTTTAATTTTCTAACTTTTCATCACACCAAAAAAAAAAAAAAGGAAATTTTTAGTGAAAGAGGAAAATATTTGAGGGGAATTGAGTAGAATTTCCAATAATTTTTTAAATTAAAAATAAAGTCATGTATTAATACATTACTTTTATTCAGTTTTAAAAAGTTATGATTTAAAAATAATAAATATATAAGAAAGGTATAGTAATAAATAAATAGGAAGATAATTTTGCCGACAAAATATTTATTGCTGGTAATTCTTTTTCAAAAATGCACTGCTGGTAATATATATATATATATATATATATATATATATATATATATATATAATTTAATCCGGATATAAGAGAGTTGTCGGGACCGGAGAAGAAGTATCTTATATCCGGGTTTCTCTTATATCCGGGTTTGGTCTATTTTATATACATTAACACAGGCTCTAATTTAGGACCAGAGAACATCTCTCTTATATCCGGGTTTATCTTCTTATATCCGGGTCTCTTATATCCGGGTTACACAGTATATATATATATATATATATATATATATATATATATATATTAAATGTATTTCTGGTAATATTATTTTTTTCAAAAATGTACTGCTGGTATTGCTGTCAATAATATTTTTCAAAAATTTATTGTTGGTATTAAAATCTATTTTTCCACTTTCATAGTGTTTTGACCCCAGTTTGGGGTTAATTATTTGCCCATAGCTGGGACCCTAACAGGTGCTACCGCCGCGGATTAGGGTAGATCTGGGAACACTAGCAATTAAGAGGTGGTTCCACGCTCCTCAAAACCTCCTTGCTGTCGGATGTAGTTTATCGTCTTACCCAGGACGTGGATGTAGTTTATCGTCTTACCCAGGACATGTTAGAAATAGAGAAAGCAAGCAAAATATATACAAATATGAAGAAAGTAATAGAAAGAGAAAAGAAGACAGAAATTGAAAATGAAAGAAAGAGACAGAAAAAAAAGAAGTTATAAAGAAGGATAGGGTGGATAGATAAAATGGCTATCAATAAAGAAGTTAGGAAAAATTAGAAAATTTGATAAATAAATGGAAAATACGAAGAAAAAGTAAAAAATATCTGATATTTTAATTATTTTTTCCGAATTTTTGAGATGCGGAATTATTATTATTATTAATTTTAACCCGCGAAAGTTTCACGGTTTTCCTATTTGAAATTTCTGATGAAACTTAATTCTTCAGTTAATCATTAACAGATAAATACATGGCAAGTTCTACAAGACAATAGCCACTGAAATTCCCCCCATGCCATCGGTAAATATTTAAGCTTAACAACTTTAAAAAAAATATTGCAATAACAATAATAAATTATTTTAAGAAGTAAGGGGATACAAATGAAAATATCTGAAATTGACAACTTTTCCTTTTCACTTAAACTGATATTAAACAGTTCTATCTTCCTTTCTTTCGTTTTCTCAATGAAACCAGTTAGCGTATTTGATATAACACCTGTCTTCTTATGTGATGAAATACTTACCTGTCTTATGTCAGACGGTATCCCTCAGAGGAGGCTCTGCCGAGGGACAGAGTCTCGTCTCGGGAAACTGACTCCGTTTTTACGTGGTCTGTAGGAATTCTTGCCCGAGCCTACGGGCTCGGCAACCCCACTTTAAACTCGGCCTTGTGCCACATCTTTCTGCGTGGGGCAGTGGGTAAATGATTATGTGATGAAAACAGAATAGTTAGTTATTTATGCGATGTTACCAGGAGACGTTAAACACTTCCATCTTTCT
>OZ010590.1:88571490-88586490 GCA_963932145.1 Acanthosepion lycidas | reverse complement strand
GTCTCCCAAGAATCACCGAGTCGTAGAAATTCTCAGTTGGTGAATGAGTCATGAAGAGTTGAATGGAAATATAATAGTACGCTAAATCTTAATGAAAGAATAAGGAAAAATAAAAAAAAATAACGAAAAAGAACTGAAGAGAGGGACATTTGTGAATGAAAGAATCCAAGAAACAAAGAAATATAAGAAAGCAGAAAATGAAAGAAAGGACAAAGCTGATAATAGAATGCTTAAAGAAAGAATGAAAGAAAGAAGAAAACAAAAAGAAAGAAAGTGTAAACAAAAATATAAATGTCAAAGAAAGAAAGAAAATGAAAGGAAAAGAAAAGCTAACACCGCCGAAACAGAATTTGCGAAAGAAAAATGGAAAGAGATATAGTCAAATAGAATATGAAAGAAAATGTAAATTTGACAATAGACTCCTCAAAGGAAGGAAGAAAGAAAGAAAGAAAGAAAGAAAGAAAAAGAAAGAAAGAAAAAGAAAGCAAATATTAAAAGGTCTTAAGAAGGTACAAACAACAGAAATGCCAAAGAAAGAAAAGATGAAAGAAATGCACGAATAGAAAAAAAAAAAAAGAAACAAAGAAACTGAAAAAAAAAAAGAAATGATAATAAAGATTAAGTAATATTATTGACAAAGAAAAAAAAAAGAAAGAAAACTTAATGTTGACAGAATGAAAGCGCAGAGGACAAAATGATCAGGCAGAAAACGGAATCGTCATAAAATAAAATAAATCACACAGGAAAATAACGTCGGTCTTGACAGAGAAAGAAGAAAATCCAACAAAGAAAATGAAACAGCTCGGAATAACAATAATAATAATAATAATAATAATAATAATGATAATAATAATAATAATAATAGTAATAATAATAATAATAATAATAATAATAATAATAGTAATAATAATAATAATAATATACAGATTGTGATCTATTTTTGAAGATCTACAAAAAAAAACTATTAAAATACAAGGAAATTTCAAAAATGTGGCACATGAGGACATCAATAATTCCAGTTGTAGTTGGAGCCCTCGGATTGATTGGAAAAGGTTCCAATAGACTCATTCAAGGGATTCCTGGTAGCCATCTTGCCTTAAAGAAACACAAAAAATGAAATCATAAGTACAGCTCGCACATTACTTTATCTATGTAAAATGTGTGATCTTTGCTTTTTTTTTTCTTTTTCAAAAATGATTAGTGGAACATGTCATGAAGCCATTTCTGACAGGTGTCTGGTTGGGACCTTGAAGGAAATGTGTATACAACAGAAATCAATGGAAATAATAATAATAATAATAATAATAATAATAATAATAATAATAATAATAATAATAATTGTCTCAACCGGGTTGAAGGCTGAGACAGAAGGCCGAATTATTGCATCTCAGGACTAAAGCCTCACCAACAGATCCTATTACTGTCACATAATCAAGGATAGAACTAACTTGAAATGCAGGATCTGCGGAAAATATGATGAAACTGTAGACCATATTATCTTAGGATATCCGGAACTGGCAAAAAATGAATATAACCACAGACATAACAAGGTAGCGACATATGTGCACTGGATGATATGCAAGAAGCACAAAATCGAAACCACTGAGAGATGGTATGAGCACCAACCAGACACAGATACCCAAAATAACGATGTAACTATCCTCTGGGATATGCCAATTCAAACTGACAGGGAAATAAAAGCCAACAGACCTGATAATATCATAAAAGACATTCAGGAAGTGTATGTTTATTGACATAGCAGCACTATCTGAGAGATAAACCTCCATGAAAATCATCGAGAAATTGTCTAAATACAAGGACCTGGAGATCGTGATTAAGTGGATGTGGGGAATGAAAACTGACACTGTACCAATAGTGATCGGAGCACTGGGAATCGTGAGAAAAGGAATGGACAATTTTACGAACAGTTTTCCACGTAACATGAACATATAAGTTGCCCAGAAGATCGTCCTAATAGGAACATCCCATATACTAAGAAAAGTGCTATCAATTAAATGACTATTCCCCTATAGGGCCCAAGGACCATAGTTTGGAGCCGGCTGTACGGGATACAAAGCAAGAAAAACTTAGATAATACAAATAATAATAATAATAATAATAATAATAATAATAATAATAATAAAATTCAACAGACCTGATATTATCATAAAAGACAAGAAATTCAAGAAGTGTATATTTATTGACATGGCAGTACCGTCTGAGAAAAACACCACCATAGAAATGATCGAGAAATTGTCTAAATAGAACGATATGGAAATCGAGTTTAACTGGATGTAGGGAATAAAGACTGAGACTGTACCAATAGTAATCGGAGCACTGGGAATCGTGAGAAAATGAATGGATGATTTTACTAACAGTGTTCCACGTAACATCAACATATAAGTTGCCCAGAAGATCCCTATACAAAGAAAAATGCTATCAATTAAATGACAATTCCCCTATAGGGCCTAAGGACCATTGTTAGGACCCGGCTTTACAAGATACAAAACAGGAAACATAACAGACACAAAGAATAATAATAATACCGTGTGAAGAACAAGAAAAGTATTATGAAAATTAAAGTATGACAAAAGGTAAAAGAAAAGAAATAATCCTTTTAATAATACACAGCAACCTCGGGTCTTGAACGTCTCACATGTCGGACAGATCGGTTTTCGAACTGAAAATTCGAGATGAAAATTCCCCGGTTATCGAACAAAATTTCGGTTGTCAGACAACATTGCCAAACCGAGTCCGAAGCGAGTTAACCCGAACGGAATCATTTCTTAGTCGACCGCCATGTTGTATACATTCGTGTGTTAGCTGTGCTTTTCTTTGCCAATGTACTGTGCCTTTTTTCTCTTTATTAGTCTTCAGTCATGGCTCCAAAGAAAACTAGCAGTGATACTGGTAAAGGAAAAAGAAAAGTTAAGAGAAAAACAATTGTTGATGATATTGTCTCTTCCTATTCAGTTTCATATGGCAAAATCAACGATCTATACTATTCTTATAAATAAAGAGACGATTATGTCTTTCCTTCCCCTTTTCCAAACAATGACATCTCTGTATCTGTCCAAGCATAGAAATGAATACAATATGCGACCAAGGATAGAAATGAATAAAATATGGGAACCAGTAATATGGAGTGTCAGAGAAAAGCGATAATAACAACGAAAATTGCAATATGAGCGCTGGTAAAAAGATGAGGATAACAGCAAAAATTGCAATATGAGCACTAAAAAAAATGAAGGCTGAAGACAGGTTTATAATACCCAGAAATTCATACACAGATGCCTTCAAGGACACATGGCACAATGGATAAAGGCTTTAGTTAGATCCAGTGACCCAACGAGTGTGAATTCAATATCCGGTTAAGACAGTGGAGAACTTGGAGATGGTAATTAACAAAAGAAAACTGACAACTGACATCCATTAAACATGGCACGTGGAACTAGAACAGTCTACCCCAGTGAGCGAAATAAAGGGTTCAGTTCGACATTGCAACCACCTGAAGAAGGCCGGAGCATACAACGGTCGAAACGTTGTAATAAATATAGCGACAAAGATAACGGACAATAGTCCGAATAATATAAATAGTGTAAATAACATCTCTTTCCTTCCCCTTCCATTTACGCCATCAACTCACCTACTTAGAGGTACGTTAAAATTAAAGTCTTTGCGTATATTTGTTTGGGTTTATTTATTTATTTCTTAGATTTAATGATTTTCATTTGTTTTATGTAGAAACTTGTGCAGAAAGTATTGTTGTAAAACTTTAAATAAGCAATCATCTTGTACCAGGAACGGATTAATCCATTTTACATTGATTCCTAGTGGAAAAATAGTTTCGGTTTACGAACATTTTGGGTTACAAACGGGCTTCCGGAACGAATTAAATTCGTGAACCGAGATTCCAGTGTGCTCGTTATTATTCGCGTACGTATCTAAAGCGTGCGTAACATTGTAAAGACACTTTCAAATGAGTTTCTCTTCCATAAAAATGACGTTGCTATCAACTCAAATGCTAATAATCTGATCAGTACGGTATTCATACATATCTCGAGGAACTCTCATATTAACGACTCGACACTTTTCTGTTTCTTCTTTCTCTTCATTGTACATTTAAATGAAACGTCGAAAGCAATCTTTTTTGTCCTTTCTCCTTACTAAAATCTTCTCATTCTCTTTCACTCCCAGTAACCCCCTTACGTCTTAGTGGCATTATTGCCTTGTTTGGAGTGAAATGATTAAAAATGTTAACACAAAGGACACTTATAATTAGTATTAAAAAAAGTAAGTTGAAATTTCTGGAGCGCATAATTAGGAAAGAGGGGTTAGAAAATTTGACACTCACAGAATATTGAAGACATTGAAGGCAGATGAAAGCAGCGAGTGACCTATATAATGAACTTGTGTAATAGCGAATTATGAGAGAACAACAAAAAGACTAACTTTACTAAGAGCTACAAAGGAGAGGTAATTGTGGAGAGCCATGAACCACCATGACCAGAAGGAACACGTCACATAGAAAAATAGAAAGAGACAGAGAAGTAATGGAATACTGTGAAAGTGAGAGAAAGAGAGAGTGGGAGTGAAGGGTGAGTAAGAGGATAGAAGACTGGAAGATAGAAGGTTTGTGACAATTTTTGAATTGTGTGGCATAAATTCAATCGACTGACGTCAGACAGTAACACAAGAAAGCTAGATAAGTATCAATATATCTAAACGCGTACATTCCCTCGCATATGGACGCCCACGCACGTCAGCCAGTTATATGCCATGCGTGATACACATTAGACGAAGCAGATTTTTTTTTCCGCAGTAGGTTGCCATTTCTTTCTGCAGTAGACCACTTGCAATCCAAGACTATAAAACCCGGTCTGTCCTGCTATTTTCCCATAGTTGGGGGGGGGGAAAGGATTCATACCATTCCCAAGAGTATTATTGCAAAAGACAGGAAATTGGGGAGAGCCATGATCGCTAACGTTCTAAAGCGACACAGCACATACAAGAAGAATGAGTTTGAGTAAATGGATGGCGGAACAGGGTTTAGGAGAAATAACAAAAAGAAAACATATATTAAGAACTATAAAGGATAGGAAATCGTGGAGAGCCATGATCGCCAAAATTCTAAAGCAACACAACACAAAAGAAGAAGAAGAATGAGCTTGAGTAAATGGATGTCGAAACAGGGTTTAGAAGAATTAACAAAAAGACAAAATTTATTAAGAGCTACAAAGGATAGGAAATTGTGGAGAGCCTTGATCGCCAACATCCTAAAGGGCTACAGCACATAAAAGAAAAAGAATGATATTGAGTAAATGGAGGGCGGAACAGAGTTTAGGAGAGGAAAGAATCAGTTAGTCAGTTATATGCCATGTGTGATACACACTTAGGCGATCATGTATCTTTCGATACATGACTGAAGAGGCGGGTTGCCATCCAAGGATACAGCATCATAGCTGGGAGGGAAAAGAGGAGAATGCATACCTTACCAAGGCTATTGGCACGTAAGTGAATATAATGGATGCGACTGGAATTCGAACTCGGCTCTCCGATTCCTCAACCCGAGCTGCTATCCACTACTCCACCGTGCCTCCCCAGACGTATACTTTGAGAAACTGCGTGAGAAAGAACGCGAGAAGTGAAGTAACGATAGAGAAAGGGACATCAAAAGAGGAGGAGACATAAATAAATAAACGAACACAGGTTTTTAGGTCTATATATTTACCTACATATCTCTATATGCCACGGCTCTTCAAACATGGAAATTCATGGCTCTCCCCAACTTCCCGCCCCCTTTGGCCCTTAACTGTTGTTTTTTCCCTTAGCTAAGGCTCCTGTACAATCCATCCACACAAACTTTTCAAGTAAATGGCGCACTGCATTTTCTCTTGCCCTCAGTACACCCTGTGATGGTTAAGTTTACCAAGCCGCTCTTCCTCAATATGTTTTCAAGAAGTTTGAGCTGTCTCGTTGCAATTTTCTTTAAAATCTCCTCGTTGCTTACTCGCTGTATCCATTCAGTTCTCAGTATGTTTCTGAAGAACAATATTTCTGCTGACTCCAGTTTTCTCCTTATACGTAGGGAGATTGTCTAGCAATTCACTGCCAGAAATGATATCACTTAGCAATCGAGCACTCTTAATCTTGCTTCTGACGATTTTTTCTGTATTTCGGCACTTGCTTAGTTTCTGAAAAAGTCTCTTTCGTTAGTCAAATGCGTATTTGCATTTCGATGTCACATCTTCCATGTGCTTTTAAACACGACCCAGATATTTCAAATTCTCTACTTGTTTGACATATTCAGTTTGTAACTGATATCTTGGGTATTTTCTTCGATAACACTGATCAACACGATCTTTGGTGCCAAGAAAAAAAACAACATTATTTTAAGGTGCTAATTCTGAAAATGACCTTAGTTTTTCATGGTTAGCTACCATTTTTGTTGCACTGAAATTACTTATTTTTTTTAAAAAAAAGATCAATTTTGATCTAAAAAATTAGCTAATAAAGGTCGTAGAAACCCATCAGTTTTCAAATAGGCTGAGCAATTTATGTCAGCCACCTGAAATAAACTATTTTTATAAAGAAAAAAGTGTTTTTGAGTCAAAGATTTTGAAACAGATATACTGAAGTTTTCCAATTTGTTGCCCAAATTCAAATTAACTGATAAACATTATCAGTAATACACTTTAGTAAACCTGATAATTAAGGTGTCATAAAAAAATAACCCTAAAATCTTCTGTTTGATATTCATAAATTTATCCCTTCACTTTTATCCCTTCACCGCGCAAGGAAACCAAAAACATTGACAACATTTTGTTTTTACAGTTGGAAAGAAACTCCAATTAAATACATCCCAATTGAATGCACCTATTCCATTGTACATGATGCTGCTTTAGTATCAAAAGGAACTTAAATAACATTGAACATGACAGACAATCAAGAAAGAGAAAATATTTACCATAGACCTTATGTCCACGAAGGGTTTATTTTTGCTGTTAGTTTATTAAATGATTTGATGAAAAAAACTTGATGGTCTTGGAATATTCAATTGTGCTAATGTTAAAGTCTTAAGGTCTGATTGTTGTTGCAAAAATAGTATTTCCCAATAAACAGACCAATACTTGTTGGTTTAAATACGAATTGAGAGGATTCTACGATTTTATTTTGAGAAATATTGTCATCGGTCAATATCATATATACAGAAAACAGATGAAAAAATGATTTTTTTACTAAAAATGAGGCATTTCTATACAGCAAATACGGTAGCTAACCAAGAAAAAGTTAAGGTCATTTTCAGATTCAGTGCCTTCAAATTATCTAAAAAAGATGTTTATTGTCTCGACATCATTTGTTGTTGTTGAGTAGTATAATCATACTTTCTGTCTTCTTGCAGTAGCCCCTTTTTCTGTCTTTCTTTTACTACCCTGTCTAAGCGGCCCTGTAGTTTCTCCTCGTATCAGCCATCAATACAATGACATATGGGTATTTTATATTGCTAAGATTACGCTCACCGATACTAAATCCTGATAGGATCTCCAGCTCTTTTAGGATAGACTTGATGTGAAAGTTGGATAAATCTGGGGAGAAGATCCACCCTTGTCTCACGTTCCTTTCTATTGCTATAATTGTTCTTTCTCTTTGTGTAGATACTCAATTCATTTTCTATCCACATGTAGGTGGTTTATAGCCAGTATAAATTCTGGATTTCTTCGCACACATAAACTGAAAGTAAGGGAGATATGCAACAGAGTTTAAATCATTGATACATAAAAATATATTATTTAAAGAGCAGGTAGGCAAATCCCAAAGCATACGAAGGAAAATAATCGACAAGCAACCCTAATGAACAGACAAATGCAACCGATGAATCCATTCGTGCAGGAAGTTAGTAAAAATCTCACCGGGGTTACGTTTCCCGTCACCGAAGATTGAAGAGAAATGTTCTGCAGAATACTTCCGGTCTCCTTGGTCACAGTGTCGGCGTCTAATAATCTGATGTCTTTCAATGGCGACTAACATTGCTACTGCCCTATTAGATGTGTTTCTATCCTGCAGTCGTGAAGTGCCATCGCAATCATGTGTAAGAGAAAGAAATGATGGATCGCTTTCTCAAAAGGAAAATTGCAGTGGCTGTTGGCAAGGCAAAGGATTAGACACTTAAACATACACATAGTCATTCTCTTGTGTCTTCTCGGCTACTGGCATTGAAGAACCTTCTTTTGAACTTGTACCAGTTAGATAGAGTTGCCATGATATTTATCAGACGGATGACGTCAACCATATTGGAAAAAATGTAAGGATTATTTAGTTTTGGGATTTTAGTTCCAATATTTCTTGTTTTGTATTATTTTTGATTTTTTAAATTTTATTTTTTCTCTTTTTTTCTTTTTTTCTGCTTTTTTTTTTTTGCTGATACGTTATTTTCATTATTTTTCTCTTTGTTTTTATTTTCTTTTTTCTCTTCTTTTTCTTTCATACGATGTTCTTTTCTTTTTTTAGTTTGTCTTTTCTTCTTTCTTTCTTTCTTTCTTTCTTTACCATTTCCTTTTTTTTGTCTCCCGTTCATTTTTTTGTATTTCTTTCTCCTTCTCTTTTTCAATTGTATTTTCTATTTTTCAATTTCTCTTCTTTTTTTCCTGTTTTTATACTACACACTCTAATCTTTCTTTCTTTCTTTCTTTCTTTCTTTCTATAACATCTTGTACTACACGCTCTATTCTTTCTTTCTTTCTTTTTTCTTTCTTTCTTTCTTTCTTTCTTTAACACCCATTCCGTTTTTATACTACGTGCTCTATTCTTTCTTTCTTTCTTTCTTTCTTTCTTTCTTTCTTTAACATCCATCCTGTATTTATACGACACGCTCTAATCTTTCTTTCTTTCTTTAGCATCTATCCTTCCTTTCTTTCTTTCTTTCTTTCTTTCTTTCTTTCTTTCTTTCTTTCTTTCTTTTGCTTATATTCGATTAATTCTAAACTTTGGCGGAACTTTCATTTACCCGCAACTTTCTCATTTTGGTTTCTAATTAGTGATTTCCTACATTTTTTTTGCTGTCTTTAGATTTGTGAGCTTTCTTCTTCTTTTTCATTTCCTTTTTCTTTTTCTTCTTCATTTCTTTTTTTCTTCATATTCTATTCTTTCCTTTCTTTTCTTTCACGCTTGCTTGTTTTCTTAATATTTCTTAAAATCAAGAATGCTATTCTGAATGACAAAATTGTAGAACATTGTTCGAATTCCAGTCGAATACGTTACAGTCACATGGGAAAGATATGAGTCCATCTCTTCTACCCTCCGCCATATGGGTAAAATGGTAGGATTTATATCTGGAAAATTAAGAACAGATTATTAATGCAAAATTCCTTCATAAAAATATTCTTACAGCCTAAAATATATTCAGGGTTTAAATAAGCCCTCAGGGATAGAAAAACTGTAAATCAATCAACCACTGTAAACTTTGTCGGCATTTTTTTTCATTTTTTCCCAGCTTTAACTCTTCCATTTTTCATGACTCTCTCCCTTCAATTCCAGCAAAGAAGCATCTGCAATGTTATCAATCCTGACCTGGCATCTTGGCTTCAGTCACTTTCCCATCACTATAGCATAACTTCCCTGTGTCATTTCTATAAATATTTCTATGACTATTGTTCTGATGAGCTTTCCTCTTTGGGACCTAGAATTTATGAATTTAAGCGTAGTTCAAGATAGATGGCATGATCTTACCATTTTACTGTTGAAATATCTAGTTGTAACCGTAGGTTCTATGATAACAGTTTCTTCTCTGGCACTTATCGCTTGTGAAACTCTCTTCTGGTTTCTTGCTTTCCATTCAGCTTTGATCTTCAAAAGATTTTAATGCAATGTCAATCGTTATCTTCTGATTTCTTTATTATCTTTTATTGTTCTCTATCGTTAATAATGTTTTTTTTTTCTCGTATTCTCTCCCATTCATTAACTCCTTGTGTCTTAGTGGCTTTATTGTCTTGCTTCGGGTGAAATGATAAAAAACACATTTTTTTTAGTGAATTCTTTTTTTCGTTCTTAGTTTCTATGAACTTCCTTGACATTCCTTAATCTTCCTTGACATTCCATGAACTTCCTTGACATTCCATGAACTTCCTTGACATTCCATAAACTTTCTTGTCATTCCATAAACTTCCTTGACATTCCATGAACTTCCTTGACATTCCATAAACTTCCTTGACATTCCATGAACTTCCTTGAGATTCTATAAACTTCCTTGACATTCCATGAACTTCCTTGACATTCCATGAACTTCCTTGACATTCCATAAACTTCCTTGACATTCCTTAATCTTTCTTGACATTCCATGAACTTTCTTGAGATTCTATAAACTTCCTTGACATTCCATGAACTTCCTTGACTTTCCTTAATCTTTCTTGACATTTCATGAACTCCCTTGACATTCCATGAACTTCCTTGATATTCCATGAACTTCTTTGACATTCCATGAACTTCCTTGACATTCCATAAACTTTCTTGTCTGTACACAAGCCTGTCATATTCATTCATTTCCCTTACACTTTAATTGGTATCACTTTTCTTAGTATACATGATGTTTCTAGTAAGACGATCTTCTGGGCAATTTGTATGTTAATGTTACCTGGGACCCTGTTAGTAAAATTGTTCATTCCATTTCACACGAGGCTCAGAGATCTGATTACTATTGGTGCAGTCTCAGTCTTCATTCCACACATCCTGTTAATCTCGATCTCCAGGCCTTGTGTTTGGATAATTTCTCGATAATTTTCATAGAATTGTTTCTCCCAGATGGTACTGCTATGTCAATAAGCATACATTTCCTGAATTTATTATTATTATTATTTTTTATTTCCTTTGATATGTGGCGTTTACACATTTCTTTCCTGGTCCCGCCCACGGACCTAAGGTTAGAAATGGCATCATGACACTTTCCTCTAACAAAAAATAAATAAATAAAAAATAAAAAAAATTACATCGATAAAGCCCTTCGTAAAGTGTAGGCTGTACTTGCCAGAACAATTTTTTGTATCTCCTTGAAGCATGGGCTTCCAGGAATCCCTTCAATTAGTCTACTTGAATCTTTTCCAACCAATCCTAGGGCTCCAACTACAACAGGGATTGTTGATGTTCCCATATGCCACATTTTCGTGATTTCTATCTCAAGGTCCTTGTATTTTGACAGCTTTTTGAATATATTCAAAGATACATTGCATTCAGCAAGGACTGTCATATCAATAAGGAGGCATTTTTTTTGTTTGTAGTCTCTAATAATAATGTCTGAGCTGTTAACTTTGATTGTTCTGTCAGTGTGTATTGTGTAGTCTCATAGAATTGTAACAGATCCTATCTGCGTAACCGGGTCTGCGTGTTGTTCGTACCAATTTCTTACAGTTTCCTTCCCGTAGAAGTTGCAGATTTTCCAGTGCAGATATTGGCCCACTCTGTTATGCCGGGTTTTATATTCAGTGGATTCCAATACCGTGCAACCTAATACAAGATAAGCAATTGTTTCTGGATATTATTCACAGAATCTGCATTTTGGGCTGACACAATATTTTAGTATATGTGCTTGATAATTTCTAGTTAACTAGCATTGGTCCTGTACAGCAAGGATAAAACCTTCAGTTTCAGCTTTCAACCCTGCACTACGTAGACACTGATGGGTACGGGTTTTGTCTACGTTAGCTTTTTTGGTACGGGTAGAGTATAATAATAATAATAATAATTATTATTATTATTATCATTTTTATTTTCTTTGCTTTCTGGCGTTTACACATTTCTTTCCGGGTCCCAACCAGGGACCTAAGGTTAGAAATGGCATCATGACACTTTTCACTGACAAAAAAAAATAAATAAAATAAAATAAAATAATTACATAGATAGAGCCCTTCGTAAAGTGTGGGCTGTACTTGTCAGAACAATTTTTTGTATCTCCTTGAGGCATGGGCTTCCAGGAATCCCTGCAATTAGTCTACTGCAATCTTTTCCAATCAGTCCTAGGGCTCCAACTACAACAGGGATTGTTGATGTTCCCATATGCCACATTTTCGAGACCTCTATTTCAAGGTCCTTGTATTTTGACAGCTTTTTGAATATCTTCAAAGATACATTGCAGTCAGCAGGGACTGCCATATCAATAAGGAGGCACCGTTTTTGTTTGTGGTCTTTAATAACAATTATTATTATTATTATTATTATTATTATTATTATTATTATTATTATTATTTATTTATTCGTTTCTCTTTTCCTTTATTAGAAGCCAAACCAAAGAGCTTACCATTCCGTTGGCTAATTGGAATAACGGCGGCTTTTTCGCTAGCAACACCGTTCAATTTCCGTCCATTTTTATTTTAATATTTGTATGACATTCATTGTACAGGGAATTAAAGAAGCTACAGCCTAAACGTTAGTTGCAAATACAACTCTATATGTGTTTAGATGACCCTTGAACTATTTCTCTCTGTGTATTCTTCACTTCCTCTTACATTTCCTCGGCGGTTCCTATAACTTTCTTGACGGACGGACGTGGTTGCGAGCTTACTTCTGCAACGTACGATCAGGTTTCGCATTCAAGCAAATCCCACATTTTTTAATGTTGATTCTTACGGTATATTTATACTTCCTCTGAAAGGTGGACAATGAAGTATTGTCAGGTTTATATCATTGTTTATAAATACTGTTGACCCCCACCAATAGTTTCTGGTTAAAGAGAGATAGAGGTCTCTAGATTTCCGTTGTAACCAATTTAAG
The DNA here is from genome assembly GCA_963932145.1 of Acanthosepion lycidas. Lineage (NCBI taxonomy): Eukaryota > Metazoa > Mollusca > Cephalopoda > Sepiida > Sepiidae > Acanthosepion > Acanthosepion lycidas. Next base: position 88,573,734 of record OZ010590.1, on the reverse strand, counting down.
AGAAGGACAACTCTGAATTCCAAACCTTGTAGAAGAGAACGGAGGGCCGCACAACTATTTTCCGCAATACCTGGCGATTTACGAATGTTTATATATTATTATTCACCCAATATAAGGCTCAAAAGTCACTCAAGATAAAATAAGATTGTTGTAAAGTCGAAAGGATGCTTCCACAATCACTACAATTTTAACCTCTTCAAGTCTAGTGCCAACCCTTTTTCTACTCGACATATCCTTGTAATATGTACTTATTACTCCTCACCTTTATGTATTTACAACTAGGTAGTATAAGCGTCCTCATAGAAACCGAAATGACCAACAAAGAAAGAAACAACGCATATGCTAGGCTATGCGGATGTCCTCAGGTCTAGTATAGAGATAAATGCAATATGGGAGCCGTTAAGAAAGAAAGAAAGAAAGAAAGAAAGAAAGAAAGAAAGAAAGACAAATGACAGCAAGGCTTCAACAGCAGCATCAGTTGAAGCAGTAGCAGCAGTTGCATCCTAATCAGCAGCAAGTTAGGTTTAAGGCTCTAAGCAACTGTCTTCCAGCTAATTGTCCTTCAGAACAATGAACTGATAGATAAGAGCTTGTGAATTTGGTGACATAATGGTTGTGAGTTCTATCTCTGGGTCGGGGTGTGTGTACTCGCAGTCATGGGGAAAGGAGCAAGTAATAACTGAAACAGCTGAAACTTACCACTAGACATGAATAGTGTAAAGAGAACAACCTACCCCTTAGATTAAATAAAGTGTTCAGTTCAGAATTTCCTAGATCGATATACACATGAGGAAGTCAACAACGGCCTAAACGCTGTGATATCAACAATGATTCGGGCAAATTCTATAATTATTTTCATGGTAATTGTTCGGCTGAGTTCTTCGCTATGGTACCTAAACTTTTTGGATCGAAGCGCGGTCTCATCAATTGACAGCTGAGCTGGCTAGATGCGGCCGTAAGTTCTATGGTAACAGTTTCTTTTCTCGCACTTCTCGCTCGTGGAACTCCCTTCCGACTCCATGCTTTCCAGCCAACTTTAATCTGCAAAAATTTAAATGCAATTTCAATCGCTATCTACTGTCCTCCTGATTACCATTTTCTCTTCCCGAACATTATTAATGTTTCTGTTTCTAATTCTTTCACACCCCTGATATTTTAGCGGCGTCGCTTCCTTGCATCGGATGAAATCGATTTAAAAAAATAGTCCGAATATAAGTAGTGTAAATGAATAACAAAGGGTTGATAGTCCGTAAATCGGTAAAGAAATCAATTAATTCCGTCCTTACAGACTAACTCACTCACTAAACTGCTATCTTGAGTTATTCTTGGGTTTTATATCGAGTGAAAATTGCATAAAATAAACCCTTGTGTGAGATCTCGAAAATAACTTATTCTGTAGTGAAGGCAGCTGGAGTCGTCATAGGCGTGTGCGGATTTACAACAAGAAGGACTGAGAGTGGTGTGTTCATTTCCTCGGCCATTTAATCAGTTCCAATGGATATGCGTGACGGACACTAACAATAAAATTATGCCTAGCGTATTTTTACATTGTTGAATGAATATGTTGATCAGTCGGTGTGTAAGGTTGAGTAACCTTTTCTCAAGCATGGCACTGTAATTTGGTTTGCAATATCAGCCTACAGTGAAAATGATACATGGTAATGATAGACCTCTACGTAAAAAGGAGACGGGAATTACGGTTAGACTACATAGGAAAGATATTTCATCAGTTCTGCGAGAGACGTTAAAATACAAGACCAGATGTTATTTGATAATAACGAGGAATATATATATATATATATATATATATATATATATATATATATATATATATATATATATATATATATTCAAGTATGTTTAGTTGAATAATCTGGACATATGTCTATCTATATTTTTAATCCTCTTAAATTTATGGATGATTGTCTTGATGTTGTTATTATACTGATTAAGGAAGAAGCCGAAGTTATTTTCATTTCTTTTATTTTCCCCAAGTTCTTTCAAACTCATCCAAGATCTTCTTCGATTAATCCCTGGATTTGACAGGATTAAAATTAAAATTAATAGAGGTAATATGTTCAGATTATTCAACCAAACATGAATAAATGAAGATACATACACACATATATATATATATATATATATATATATATATATATATATATATATATATATATATAAAGAGAGAGAGAGACAGACAGACTTGGGTTGAATATATATATATATATATATATATATATATAT
>OZ010590.1:88501490-88563990 GCA_963932145.1 Acanthosepion lycidas | reverse complement strand
GAGAGAGAAAAATTCCCTGGAGTTTGTCAATACTAAAAAATTGATAAAAACATGAATAATCACATTTTTTTTTTAAATTGATAATTGCCATGGTCCAAGTTCCTTGTACACGGTGATGGTCCAAGGTTAGAACCAATGAAAGACTAACACGAACACAGGTATGGAATACAAAGATATATTACAACAGAAATATAATACAAAGAAGTAGAAGTATTAGTTATGACTATCAGATTTGGTTAGAGTGAACTATGTTGTCTCGACAAGTATCACTATTCCAATGTCCTTACAATATGCTTTCCATTATCTCTCATCGTCTGACAAATAACCTCATACCTCTTGAGAGGCACAGTATTTATAATGTTAGGAATAGTCTATTATTATTATGGGTAAGTTCCCAAACCAATAATTAAAAAGTATAGGAAGAAAGAGGAAAAAAAAAGAAAGGAAAAATGAGAAATAAACCGTAAGTAATTGTAAAGACATTTAAGAAGGAGATAGAAAGAGAAAATAAAGAAAACATCAAAGTAATAGGAAGACAGAAACATATACAGGTCAAGAGAGAAGTTAAAAAAGGTTGAAGATTACAATGAATTATATTTAAAATGTTAACACTTGATTAAATAAAACATTATTAGTATGTAAACAAGAAAAACCTGAATATTAAAATTAATAATTAAACAAAGGAAGAATTAAATTAAATATATCAGTAAAAGCCCAAAGGAAATCTTACAATATAAGTGAAACATTTTTTAAATATATAATAAAGATAAAACATAGATTAAAATTTAGATTAAATTTAAAGATTATATAGATTAATTATAGATTAAAATATAAAGGATTAGATAGAATCATATATGTTAAAAGAATAATTATAGATTAAATGTTATACAAATTAAATATAGATTAAATTATAAATTAATATATATATATATGTGTGTGTGTCTGTGCATACTTGTATATATATATATATATATATATATATATATATATATATGTGTGTGTGTGTGTGTGTGTGTATACACGAGGGTCATTCAATAAATAAGGTGAATTTTTCGGTATAAGCACTTCTAATACAGATAGAAGCTTACTTTTTTTTATTTTCAACGTAGTCTCCCAGCACTGTCACACATTTTCCCCATCTGTGCACAAGTTTCTGTATTCCCTCAGCGTAAAAATCATTGGACTGATGTCTCAGCCAGTCGCTCACAACACTTTTGACTTCATCGTCACTTTTAAACTTCGTACCTCTCGGGACCAAACAGGTGTAAGTCTGAAGGGGCAAGGTCTGGGCTGTAAGGGGGATGAGGGAGCAATATATATATATATATATATATATATATTATTTAAAAATATGATTCCAGCACGCTACATAAGAGTTCTCATGTTTCAAAACAAGAGCCGAAAACTTCAATATATTTATTTGAATTAAATTGAATTAAAGTAAGCTGTTCCATCTTCAAGCGAATTTTTTTTTGAATAACTTATTTCTGAAATTTACGTGTTTTAATAGCATATTCATTATTGAAATCAAAATGTCCATGGTAACAGCCAGCGCGATTGTTCATATAGAAAGGGGCGCATGGTGTTAATAATTTGTATCAGTATAGAGTTACATTCATAGATGTCAAGTCAGGGTAAGTTTGGGGTGTCTAAATTTAAAACGGATGATTTCGTCTAGTCTGGTTTACGTGTCTATGGAGATTTATTTATTTTTTTATTTTATTTTTTCTGAAAGGGTTTTTCGTATATAAAAAAAAACGAAACAAAAAAACTGCCGTATCATTTGTTTTTTGACGACTTCATAAAGGGTTATCCTTTTTTTGTAGGGTATTTAAGCTATTTATTAGGACTATGGATTTAAAAAAATATATATGCTAATTATTCAATGCAAAGATTTGATGATGTCGGCAAAAAAACCGTTAACTCATGTCTATTGTTTAATAGATTTTTATTATTTAGAAACTTAATAAAGTGTAGTTTCTCATGTAGGCATAAAGGGCATGGGTCATCCCAAGTTTTACAAGTTCTAGTTTTGTTTATAATTTTCCATTTTACTTTTGGTATTTTATTCATTTCCTTCAAATGCCAAAAATATTGAGATAGAGATGTCTGATTTCTTTTATTTATACCAAGCTCTTGATAATAACGGCGAAGCTAAATATATCTAAGGTGTTTGACAGGATTTGCCATGCTTTTCTTTTACGTAAGCTTCAGCGATACCGTATTACAGGAGGATTATTTGATTTAATCCAATCATTCCTGTCTAATAGTGAAATGAAGGTTGTCCTGAACGATTCACTTCCAGTTCCTTCCATACGAACGCTGGTGTTCTTCAAGGCTCTATCCTTGGACCTACACCGTGAATCTTCATCAATGATCTTCCTGGCGTCATCAGTTCTCTAGTAGTCATTTACGCAGATGACTCGACCATTTACTGTCTCAATAGTAAATCCGACATTGATGACAAAGTTAACCTGGCCGTTGGTCTCGAAAATGACCTCCAATCTGTGGTTGACTGGGGCAGGAAATGGCTTGTGAATTTTAATGCATCCAAAACGAAACTGCTGTCATTTACTCACCATAGAGAAACTTCCTTGCATCCTATCAGCATCATTGATGCTCAACTCCAAGAGAAGGCCTAACGTTTTCCACTGACCTGAGGTGGAACAAGTACATTGAATCAATAGATGCATCTACCGCAAAGTTGGTTCTCTGTGTCGCGTCAGAAGGTTATTGTCATCTAAGTCTATCCTTCACATCTACAAATCTACCATTCTTCCATGCATAGAATACTGTTGCCCTATATAAGGTCCGGTGGCCCAGCTGTTAATCTCGAGGTTCTCAACAAAATCTAAAGGCGGTTATGCAATGTGATCGGTCCTGACCTGGCATCTCGACTCCAGTCACTTTCTCACAGACATGATGTGACTTCCCTCTGTCTTTTCTATAAATATTTTCGTATTTGGTATCTGCTCTGACGAGCTATTTATACTGGATGAATTTAAGCGTGCTACTGAGTTGGCATTTCGGTTCGCTCCCACCCTTTCACTGTTGAAACAGTTTAATGTAACCACCTCCTCTACTCCAACAGTTTCTTCTCTCGCACTTCCCAACTGTGGAACTCCCTTCCTCTTACTTGCTTCCCTGATAGTATGAATCTTCAAAAATGTAAATGTAATATCAATCGATATCTTCTGTTGTCCTGATCCCCGTTCTTTTATTTATCCGTTTCTCAGTTTTTTTCCATTTATTTTAATCTCTGTAGCCCCTTGCGTACTAGGCGCACTCCTGCCTTACTTGTGATGAAATGCTTAACACACACACACGCATATATATATATATATATATATATATATATATATATATATATATATATATATATATATATGCTACTCGACTCTCCCGTCGAATTAGACGTATGAGGGTCAAGCAGATCAGTTCCTAGGAAACCGACAGCCCGACAACAGTACATGAGATTTGATTATAGTAGCGAAGGCTTTAAACAGAACCAACCACACTTTTTGAAGGGCCGAATACAGAGACCTGGTGCACTACGTGCCACAAGGTCCCCAAACGACCCTCCGAAGGTTTGAATTCAGAGTTGTCCTTCTCTTAGACAAGTTGCCATCCAAGGCTATAGAACCCAGTCTGTCCTGCCATTTACCCATAGCTGGAGGGAGAAGAAGACGATACACAACTTTCCCAAGGGTATTAGCACGTAACTGAATGTAATGGATTCGACTGAAATTCGAACTCGGCTCTCCGATTCCTCCATCCAAGCCGCTATCATATATATATATATATATATATATATATATATATATATATATATATATATATATATATATATATATATATATGTTGATCTACTTATAGGTATACAGATAAGTATTTAAGAAAATGCAAGAATATAAACGTAAAGTCACATATTCCTACATCAAATCCCACACAAATACACCCCGTATACACAGATATATATATATATATATATATATATATATATATATATATATATATATATATATATATATATATATATAATAAAAAGGCTTGCATATATATGTGTATATTTACCACTAATATTAGCTATATATATATGTGTGTGTGTGTGTCTGTGTGTATGTGTGTGTGTCTGTGTGTGTGTTGTTGTGTGTGAGAGAGAGAGATATGGAATCAAATATGGATGAAATTGATGTATTAATGCACACACACACATATATTTATATATTTGTATGCATGTATATATGTATGTATACATGTATGTATGTATACAACTGATAAATGGTTGTATGTGCGCATATCTTAATAATCTCCCGGGAGTTATTTACACGTGGGTCACTCAGTGCAGAATTTGCCAAAATGAAGAAATTCGTAAAGGCAATAGATGACACCGTTGAAAATATCAATTAAGCGCCACAAAGCAGTGCTCGATAAGTGTTACCGTTGGTAGATTTTTTTTTTTTAATCCTTGTTTTCTCTTTCTGTTTGTGTTCTGTTTTTTTTTTTTTTTCATTTTATTTCTTACATTCATCTTTTCCAAAATGAAAAAAAATCTTTAAACTGCACTCAATATAAACAAAATCTGTGTAAAATAGAATAGATTTTCTGCTGTCAGAAATGCAACGATTCTTTCAGATTAAAAGTTAATACAGAAAAAAAAAAAGGCAAAAACGTGGAAGAAGGCAAGAAAACAACAACAAAACAGAAATTGTGGCGATAAACGATGAAGAAGAAAAATGAATTCTTGAAATAACGAAGAGGGAGGTTGCGAATTTTGGCTCCTGGCGCAACGGCATCTGAACGCGAAAAACCGATATTCCTTGTTTGTTAGGAAAACGTTGTGTAACGTAACTAAACCAGAATTATAGACAGATGTGTGTGCCTTACGGTTAGATACACATTCACACTACCCTTCTCTTTCATTCATTCATTCTTTCTTTCTTTCTTTCTTTCTTTCTTTCTTTCTTTCTTTCTTTCTTGTTCGACTCTCTCTCTCATTCATTTATTCTTTGTTTATTTCTTTTTCATTTTGTTTGCTTGTTTCTTTCTTTCTTTCTTTCTTTCTTTCTTTCTTTCTTTCTTTCTTGTTCGACTCTCTCTCTCATTCATTTATTTATTCTTTCTTTATTTTTTTTTCCTTTTGTTTCTTTCTTTCCTTGTTTCTTTCTTTCGTTCTTTCTTTCTTTCTTTCTTTTTAGACCCTCTATTTCTGATTTATTGATTTTACTTTGTTCTTTTTCCTTTTCTTTCTTTCTTGCTCGACTCTCTCTCTCTCTCTCTCTCTCTCGCCCATTTATTTTTTCTTTATTTCTTTTTCCTTTTCTTTGTTTCTTTTATTCTTTCGTCGTTTCTTTCTTTCTTTGTACACTCTCTCTTTCTCACTTATTGATTTTCCTTTGTTCTTTTTTCATTTTCTTTCATTCTTGTTCGTCTCTCTCTGTCTCTCTTCACACACACACACACACACGCGCGCGCGCGCGCATATTCTTTTAATTGCTAAGGACATTTTGTTTGTTAATATTTACTTTATTTTCAATAAATTTAATTTCATTGTCGGCTAATAATACAGATTACCTATTGTCTTTTACCTATATACATACTGTCTTATTCTACTGAGAAAATTTTCGTATATATATATATATATATATATATATATATATATATATATATATATATATATCAAACACTGACGATGCTTGCAGGATAGAATTTTGTGATTTGCCAAAAACTTTCATTTGCTCCCAGATGTCAACTAAATATAAAACATAAAATATATAGAAAATAATGTTTTTAATGAAAGTATTTATTTATTTGTATATATATTTGATATTTCAGATTGGCCTCAATCTTTCTTCAGAAATAACCGTTTGTGTACAAGTAGCGTCCGTCGCGAGATGCGGACGTCACGTGATATGGAACGAATATTCCTAACGTAAATCTAACTGTAATAATAGCTTAGATGTTGTTTAAAAAATAAAAAAAAAAAAAAAATATTTTAACTATATCTAAAAAATATATGGCTTTATACGCTTCAGTTGTGCCTTAAACTAAAATTCCTCTTTAAACCCGACAAAGTATATATATATATATATATATATAGCATGATTGATAAATTGGCATTTAAATTAATCAGGAATGAAAATACAGTGTGCGATGGATAAATTATCGTCTAAATGTCGCAAGAATAACAATGACATCTTATTTTAACAGATATATTTACCAAAATTACACAGAGATGACTTGAAATAATAAAGAATAAATTAGTTCAATAAAATCGCCATTGGCTTAACCCATGGCCTACAGTTGACTTCAGAATCTCCTGCAACTCTTCTTGACGGTCTCTTTTTTAAGTTGGTGAATGCTGCCATAATCCTTGCCTTTAGTTCATCTTTAGTATTACAAGGAGTTTTGTTGATCTCACGCTCAAATGTGCCCCATACATAATTATCAAGGGGGTTGCAGTCTGAAGAGTTAGGTGACAAGATGTAAGGGGTGATGTAGTCACAGAAATTGTCTGACATCCATGACTGGGTTCTCCTGTTCGTGTGGCATAGTGCAAAGTCCTGTTGCCAGACATAGGGTCTTGCATCAGCCACCCTCTTGACCTAGGTCACTACTACCTCTTGAAGGCACTTGATGTAAGTCTCCGTGTTGAGTCCAAGATCCTCCCCAATAAATTCGGGAGTTCATTTTTTTTTATCAGAAGGATCAGTGTGAGTTTTCCGATCTGCCGTACCTTCGTAATCACCATTAGACTCATCCAACTCTTTCCGAATCCTCTGCACTGTCCTCAGATTGACACCCAAACACTCTGAAATTTTCGTATTGGAGCTAGTGGCGCAAATGCCAAGCCGTACAGCATACCTTTTTGAAATTTCTGGTGGAATGAATTTATATCATGGTGATCTTTTTTTTTCTCACAGATGGTGCCTACCTGACTCTACTATACCGTAAATTGGACCGTATCCGGTAAATTGCTCGAAATAAGTTGCTCGACAGTAAATTGCTCGAAATCAATTTCTTGACAGTAAATTGCTTGAAATAAGTTGCTCGACAGCAAATTGCTCGAAATCAATTGTTCGATAATAAATTGCTCGTAATCAATTTCTTGACAGTAGAAATAGAAATCTCAAAAATATGGCACATGGGAACATCAACAATCCCTGTTGTAGTTGGAGAGGTCGGTTTGGTTGGAAAAGATTTTAGTAGATTAATTGAAGGGATTCCTAGAAGTCCATGCCTCAAAGAGATACAAAAAATTGTTCTCACAAACCCAGACTTTACGAAGGGCTTCATCTATGTTTTTTTTTTTTTCAGTGGAAAGTGTCATGATACCATTTCTAACCTGGGCGGGAGCCGGAAAGGAATGTGTAAACGCCAGAAATCAAAGGAAATAAATAAATAAATAATAATAATAATAATAATATTAAAAATGTCCTGATACTGTACAAGGCTCTCCTGTCTCGCAAGGTTGGTTTGGTTGATCTCGTTTAGCGGCATATCAACACCTCTATGGGTTATTTAATGTCGAAATTTAAATATTTTGAACCCAATTTTATGGCTTCGGTTATATATATTTTGAGCGCAATTGTGTGCCTTCAACTCCAGTTAAAATGTATTGTAGGTAATTTTACTATGTAATCTTACTAAATATATAATGTTGGTAACTTTTTGTGGTTTCTCTTATGTAATCCTAGAATATAATAAATACCACTTTTAAATCATATTTCGTTTTATTCTCCTACTTTACGTCAACGAAAAAGTTCTTAATCGTCAGTTTGTCCAATAAGAATAGGTCAGTTTCAGAAATATTATCCTGGTCACAAAAGCAAAGTTCAAAGAAACTATTAGCCATTTTTCGTATTTTCTCTGTGTAAGCAAATGGGAAATCATAATTGTTGCCCAAGGACAAAAATTATATTACACGGTGTTATTATTTATTTGGATAGTTTTGATGATTTTCTTTGTTGCAAGTTCAGATTTGAAAATATATTTTCCATTTTCTGCTGTCGTTAGAATTTTTTTTTTTTTTTGTAAAGTCACTGGTTTCTTCTTGAAATATCAAGTTTCGGGGGTTCATTTTGTAAAGTCACTGGTTTCTTCTTGAAATATCAAGTTTCGGGGGTCCATTTTGTAAAGTCACTGGTTTCTTCTTGAAATATCAAGTTTCGGGGGTTCAATCAGTTTTCGCCTCTTCTCGCACCCGTTTACCATTTGCTTGTTCATTTGTTTTTTTTTTTTTGTTGTTTTTAATTTATTTTGTATGTTAGCGCCTGAAACTGTTTTCATTTTAGGGGATCAATCATTTTTTGAATCGATCTTAGAATGCTTGTTTTTTATGCTTAATTCTTCTAGTTGTAATCGCTTTTTACAGCTTATGTGATATAACACTTTGTGTCATCTGATTTCTTGTGTTTCTTTAAACTGATACGGTAATCGGTGTAGAATTTGTGGGACTAATATATGTGGTGTTTTGACTATTATTTTTATAGGTGCGTTCTACAAGCGGGCATCCGAATTCACAGGCAATATTTGCTTTTAATATTTTGATGTTGTTGTTGCCTCGTTGACGATGATCATATTGTATGTTTGTATGATTTTGTAATAAATGAGGAATTGAATTTCCTAATTTTCGTTGTTAGGCTATCTATCTATCTATCTATCTATCAATCTATCTATCTATCTATCTATCTATCTATCTATCTATCTATCTATCTATCTATCTGTTTGTCTGTCTATCTATCTATCTATGTCAGTCTATTCATTATCTATCTATCTATCTATCTATCTATCTATCTCACTCTATTCATTATCTAGCTATAACTCTCTCCATCTATCTATCTCAGTCTATTCATTATCTATCTATCTATCTATCTATCTATCTATCTATCTATCTATCTATCTATCTATCTATCTATCTCCATCTATTCATTATCTAGCTATCTCTCTCTCCATCTATCTATCTCAGTCTATTCATTATCTAGCTTTCTCTCTCTCCATCTATCTATCTCAGTCTATTCATTATCTATCTATCTATCTATCTATCTATCTATCTATCTATCTCTGTCTATTCATTATCTAGCTATCTCTCTCCATCTATCTATCTCAGTCTATTCATTATCTATCTATCTATCTATCTATCTATCTATCTATCTATCTATCTATCTATCTATCTATCTCTGTCTATTCATTATCTAGCTATCTCTCTCTCCATCTATCTATCTCAGTCTATTCATTATCTATCTATCTATCTATCTATCTATCTATCTATCTATCTATCTATCTATCTACTAGATTTCTCCTCTAGTTTGTGGATTAGGTGTTGTAGATTATTTACACTATTTATATACGGACTGTTGTCCGCATCTTTGCCGTTGTTATCGCAATGTTTCGGCCGTTCTGTTCCCCGGCCTTTCTCAGGTATATATCGATCTGTGTAACGTACAGGGAATCCTGAAGTGAATCCTTTATTTAACTCTACGGGGATAGACTTTTATTGTTCTCCTTCTCATGTCTAGGGATTAATTGTTTAGTTCTTACTTTATTTAATACAGTTCAGTTATTGCTTGGCCGTTTCCACTGAGTGAAAGTACACACTGCCCGACCCAGAGATTGATATCACAACCACTATTTCATCAAATTCACGACCCAAATCTTTTTATCCACATTGTCTCGAGAATAGAGTGCTATACTTTGTTATTAGGTTGGTGCAAAAATAATGTCGGTTTTTGACGTAAAAAAATACGTCAAAAACCGACATTATTTTTGCACCAACCTAACACATTAAACCAAAAAGATGGACTGCAGTATCTTGGTTTCTATAGAAAGAGCTGCAGGCCCGTTATATGTGGGATCAGTCATTTTCCACATTGCACCCTCTGCGCCGTAGACCGATGACACGATATCATTCTTTCATGGAAAATGTACAGCTGGCCCCCATTGTTCAGCTCCAGCAGTTCAGGCACCAAGGACTCGGTAGACTACTCCCAGGAAGCCGAATCACTCACATTCCCCCAGTATTCCAATTGTAAAGAGGAAGTTCCATTCAGAGAGATTTATCCGAGTACTGCTACCTTGTGCAGCAAACTTCTGCAAGTATACGCCCACCCCGAATATTAAAATATCAACCGCTTCAAGTCAAGTGTCAAGCGTTATCTATCCTCCTCATTCCTTTTACCTCTACGTGTGTTCATATCACTCACTACATTCAGTAACCCTCTACCATGAGTGGCTCTTAAGCCTTGGTTTGGGTGAGATTAAACATAAAATATAAGAGTATGTATTGCACTTACTAATAAAGTAATCAAAATCTAAATGCAAATTTTACAGATCGAAAATTAAAAAAAAATAAAAACAGGAACACACAAATACGCATACGGATGCAGATATACCTATTCTGATAAGTAAACACACGTGCAACAATAGAAATTCCTTGTTCATATCGTGTAAAAACGTCAGCAAACATTTGAGCGGGAAACTGGGGGAATCGATGTCGAATTTCAAAATGGCGGCGGTGAACTTGCCTCGGAGTAGCGACGAAGAAAAGATAACTGGAGAAGAAAAATTAAAAAAAAAAAAAATTAAAAAAATCTATTTAATATAAAACTGAAAACAGTGAATGAAAGGAGAAGAGAAAGAAAGCAGAACCTTCTAAAGTAGGAAGCTCCAAATAAAAAAAGTAAAAAAAAACAAAAAAACTTTTGACACTTCTCAAGAGATTCATTAAACTAAATCGATATGTAAAATATGCATTTGCCAAGACATTACAAATTGTATTTAAATGACATGCATCAGGCGTAAAAGATTGAATTTAAATTTGGCAAACACTCTCTCTCTCTCTTTTTTCTCTCTCTTTTTCACACACACACACACAGCCGCACGCGGACATATGCGAGGGCACACACACCGAACACACACTTATATATCAAGGGCTTATTCTTAGAGGCGTTGTAGTGCATGGCTATATATGGTCGTATATAGAGCTATTACTTTTATATTAGTGTAGTATATATTTATTATTAACTTGTATTAGCAAGCATATTTAAAATTGTCCAACAGTGCTTGTTGATAATAGAAACAAACACGTGCACTCAGTCACAGATGTGCATACATATATACATACATACATACATCACTTGATAAAACACCAGACGTGTTGAAACAAAATGTCTATTTTTGTAGTGATTTTATAACATATTTATGTTATAACTTTCGAATGAATTATATATATATATATATATATATATATATATATATATATATATTGAACAATAAAAAAAATCAGAAAAATAAAATCTTCAGATACACTGGGTTGTATATTAATATTCTTTCGTTCCTATTATTTCAGTTAAATTCCTACACACAAACACACACATATATATATATATATATACATATATATATATATATAGAGAGAGAGGGGGTAATCTTTCTGTTCTGGCTTTAAGAACTGATTTGTTTGACTTTTATACGTCGAAAACGACGGGAGAGTTCAGTATATATATATATATATATATATATATATATATATATATATATATATATATACTTGACTCACATTCTTTGGGTCCTGTCACTGGATCTAACGAAAGCCTTTAGCCACTATGCCATGTGTCCTTGAAGACATCTGTGTATGAATTTCTGAGTATTATAAGCCTAATGTCTTCAGCAACCATTTTTTTACCAGTGCTCATAGTTAGATCCAGTGACAGGACCCAAAGAGTGTGAGTTCAATACCCGTTAAGGCAGTGGAGAACTTAGAGAGGGGAATTAACAGGAGATAACTGATAACTGACATCCATTAAACATGGCACGTGGAACTAGAACAGTCTACCGCAGTGAGCGAAATAAAGGGTTCAGTTCGACATTCCAACCACCTGAAGAAGGCCGGGGTGTACAACGGCCGAAACGTTGTAATAATTGTGGCGACAAAGATGAGGACAATAGTCCGAATAATGTAAATAGTGTACATAATACCTCATCTCAGAAATATAGAAAGATACTAAAGTTCAAGGTGTGTGATGTGAATGTACGAGGCGGTAGAAGTCAGTGAAGATTATGGCCACACAACGGCCGAAACGTTGTAATAAATATGGCGACAAAGATGAAGACAATAGTCCGAATAATGTAAATAGTGTACATAATACCTCATCTCAGACATATAGACGGGAAACAAAATGTTGATAAAATTTTTAATTGCAATACTTCCGGGTAAATATCAAGGTGCGTCTGAACGATTTCATCATGTAAAAGCCTTACAATACCAAAACCTTGCTGTAAAACAATTCTTCAAAATATGCTAATTGTAAGTGGCGATATCGTTCCTTGACGTTTATTGAAATGCCTCGTCCTATAACAGTTGTACCGTAGGATCTGGTGAGTCAATGGGAACACCGGTTGGGCTGCTCATGGCAACCCGACGGGAATTATCAGTATTCGAACTGGTCATTGCAGTGGGTTCCAGGTGAAGACGTTCCATTTCTGAAATTCTAACAACATTTGCTATCTTTCGTTTTACGTGTCTGAAAAAACTGATGAAACTTTATTTATCGTCTATCGTGAACAGCGAAATGATCGAGATGTCTCGCGTCAAGTGTCTGTGATAACAAACATTACAGTCTCAGGTCATATCCACATTCACTGCAAGAGTCGTCAAACGCATTTCCAGTAGGTCAGTAGGTCCGTTCAAAGTTCTTTAGCAGATACTGGAGATCGAAAGACGAGACTAATCAAGATGCCTCTGTTAAGACCACGATACTGAACACATCTCATTTAAGATTGTGACATTGTCAAATGGACTCCGGGAGCCTGACAATCTTTTAATCACTGTTCCAGTTGTC
This sequence comes from Acanthosepion lycidas, assembly GCA_963932145.1. Classification (NCBI taxonomy): domain Eukaryota; kingdom Metazoa; phylum Mollusca; class Cephalopoda; order Sepiida; family Sepiidae; genus Acanthosepion; species Acanthosepion lycidas. The sequence continues at coordinate 88,551,151 of OZ010590.1, read as the reverse complement.
TCTAAACGATGGTAGGGTTCAGGTGTAGAGCAGTCTCTTTGAGGTCATCTACCCCAGATATCAAAAAAGTAGGAAGCAGGCTTCTAATCTTGTAAGGTGTGTATTCCTCTGACAGGATTTTATTCTACGAGTTCGTCTAAACAACAGACTCAACGTTGATCCCAGTTTAAAGTAGTTTTGTAACCAAAAAAGCTTGAAATTTGAATATAGAAAACAACATAGGTATAGAACAGAATCACACTGTTATGGAGTGGTTTCACAGTGGAGCCTTGTATTTGTACTAAGTCGGTCCTAAAATAGGTTCGACGTACAAAACTTTAGGCACTTGATATTATAGGTAATGACGCAGTGTGGTCGCTGATACTTTAGTATCCGACTAACGGTCGTCCGGCATCGACTGACTGACCGAACCCCTGAGCGACGCAGCGACTGACTCGTTACTCTTACTACTCCGACTTTGATTGTTTCGCTGTATCACAGCTCATCAGTGTCGTAAACACGAGATTACTTCAAGCGAGGATAGAAACGTGAATGATTTGACACGAGTTGGAGTCTCTCACCCGTAGACTATTAGCGCACACCGCGGATGAAGGGAAATTTTAACATTTTATATACGATTTATAAACATTATCGGATACCAGAGTGCTCAATTCATAGCGAAGAGCTTTTAGTATTAATTAGTAGCAGCCGGAAAATTGCATTTCTTCCAAAGTGCTCATGGGAGGGAACGTATATATTCATCCACAGGTAGATTGTTTCGCCCTATCAAGACTCATCAGTGTAGCTAGACATGCGTTTGTTTCAAGCAGGGATCGAATATATATATATATATATATATATATATATATATATATAGATAGATAGATAGATAGATAGACAGACAGACAGACAGATAGATAGATAGATTAGGATAGATATATATGGAAAAAGATAGACAGATAGATATTAACATAAATATATAAGTACATGTGAAGTTATATATATATATATATATATATATATATATATATATATATATTTATTTATTTCAATTAAAAGGTGCAATTATAATTTATAAATTCATGAATCATTTAAATCATTAACCTCTATATTTGTTTTTTGTATGAATGATTCATGAATATATATATATATATATATATATATATATATATATATATAGAGAGAGAGAGAGAGAGAGAGAGAAAGATAGAGAGGAAGAGAGAGAGAAAGAGAGAGACTGATAGATAGATCTGAAGAGACTAGGACAGATATATATATGTATAAAGATACACTGATAGCTATGAATTTAACTGTATATGCATATGTGAAGATATATATATATATATATATATATATATATATATATATATATATAGATAGATAGATAGATAGATAGATCTGAACAGACTGGGATATATGTATATCTATATAGACAGCTATGAATATAAATATATATGTATATGTGATAGATAGATATATAGATAGATGTTTTTAATTTAATTTTTTCTTATTAATTTAATTATCTCTTATTTCACTTTTATTGAAATTCGACTCAACTAATTGCTCAGATTTCGCGTTATTAGTATCTGGAGTAATTGAAGTAAACACATCAGTGATGACGATTGTAAAATTAGGAAAAAAGAAAATTGAAAACATGGATGCTAAACAGACGCTAACAAAATGTTGATAATAATAATGAAAGATGACGATAACGACGATGATGGTGAGAGGGAGTAGAAGGTGGCGGGATTGTAAATTTAAAAAAATAGATGACAAAGAAAAGAAAACAATGAAAGAAAGTAAATTGTAGTGGCTCAAACAAGTTTCTCTTGAGCAAAAACCCCGTAGCTCACGATTCCGATAGTGAATACTAAGTGTAGTTGCCCTGGCAACGGCCGTGGTGATTTGATGGATATAGGCACCATTTAAGAATTTGTCAACAGAAAAACATCCTATGCTAATACGTATACGAGGGGTACTGAGAAGTGCGAGATTCAGACTACTTTCCCAGAACTGACCACATGACGTCCGACATTATCAGGCCGAGAATTATATAGCTCCGTATGTGAACTGATTGACTTTCATTTCTTCTAAGGGCGGTGATTGAGTATTTTAATTAAATCTGCAATACTTGACTTCGTTCCGTTTCTTTCTTTCATTTTTTTTTATCTCATTTGCTCTTTTATTGATTGTGTAATTTCTCTCTTCAAGTTTTATTGTTTTAATTTCGGTTTTTGTTTACATTTTTCAGGTTTTTCAGACATATTTCTCCATTTTATTTCATTTTTTCATTAATTTCTTTTACCGACAAAGTTCTTCTTCTTCTTCTTCTTCTTTCCTTATTATTTAAAATCTCGTTGGAATAATCGATCATTTTATTTTAATATAGCGGATATTAATTCAAATGCCCTTGGAATTTGTGGGAAACCATAATTCCTCGACCGAAACAAATATATGCACATTTATAAAAGTATAAATAAGTGCATAGACACACACACACACATACATACCCCCCATATATATATATATATATATATATATATATATAAATGTCCGTGCATATATATATATATATATATATATATATAAATATATATATATATATATATATATATATATATATATATATATATATATGTATAAAGAAATGTCCGTGTATATATATATATATATATATATATATATATATATATATATATATATATATATATATATATATATATACGTCCGTGCGTATATGAAAGCATAAATAGACATACACAGATGCATACACCAACATACACATATCAAAAGCTGCATTCACTCATATGCATGTGTCAAAAATCGATGCACATTAATTTATTTCTTATAAATGCTTGCTTGCTTTAACCTGATTTGAAGAAACCCCTGAATGAATTTATACGACTCATGTACTTGTAAAATCTTCAAAAGGAATAAAATTTCTATGTGTTCTGCGGATTTACTTTATGGGTCAGTGGCTAAAAGATATTTTGTGGAATACATCTATTGCAGTATCTCTCTCCATATATATATATGTATATATATATATATATATATATATATATATATATATATATATATATATATATATATATATAGTCATGCACAGACTGTTTCACAGCTATTCAGTGTGTCTAGACATCCGATTGCCTCAAGTAATAATCGGAACCCGAACTATTTTTTATCAGGGGAGATTCTAATCCTAAACAATTGGCGCTCGACAGAGATGAAGATGACGTATTTATTTTTAGCTGAACACGTATTTAGACGTATTTATTTTTAGCTGAACACGACAGTGACTGAAGGAATGAATTCGTCTTAACGAAGAGGTTTGCATCAGCAGCAGTAACATTCATTGTTTACAAATTCCCTTTTCTTCCCGTGAGCACAACTGAAATAATTTTTTCAGCAACATATATATATATATATATATATATATATATATATATATATATATATATATATATATATATATATATATATGTCCTGTATAAGTGGCTCCACTCTGTAGCATTTAAAGTCAGTTCTTCTGAAAACTGCACATCCATTTGCAATGCATTCAGATTATCCTACAGATTATCTTTAAACCTCTTCCTCGGAAGGTATTTTAGACTCTTTAGGACTGCCTTCAGTGTCCCTTAGAAAAACTCTTTAAGAATATCCATGTGTTCTTCCAATCGCATATGGTTGAGGATTATTATTGTTTCAATATTGTTGTATTCAGATCTTTGGAGGATAGCAATGTCTGGAATTAAAAACTTCTATTTGATGTTAAGCCGTTTTTGGTGGAATCGCTCAAGCCAATTTATAGGCCTTCGGTATGTTGCAGTTGGATGTAATTTATCGTCTTATCCAGGACGCGGCGTTTTTTGGTGGAATCGCTCAAACCAGTTTATAGGCCTCTGGTATATTGTCCTTGTTTTAGACGAGTCCAGCGGTAATATTAAGAGAAGACCGTATACCCAATTACTTTACTCTTGAGGGTTACGTATCTGTCTGAACAAACTCTATTTTAGAATTTGCCATATGCACTGTTTAGCACAGAAACGTCTCTGTGGCAAACAAAGACAAACATTAACACAGGCTCTAATTTAGGACCAGAGAAAATCTCTCTTATATCCGTGTTTCTCTTATATCCGGGTTACACTGTATTTCTTTTCTTTTCTTCAAATCTGTTATATTATTTTAGCGAAAGCAAAAACATTTCTCTGCCAAATTTACTAAAATAACGTAACCGGATTTGTCACTTTAACATAATTACTTAAAGTTAATTTAATAATCTTCACTATTAAATTTTTATTCATAATATCAAATACGTTCATAAACTATTTTTATGTAATTAGTACGTCTGCCTCTAAAAGTTAAAAAAGTATGTTTAATTTTTATCACAGTTCTTATACCGTAATTTAGTTCTTAATACCATAAAATTAAAGAAAAATAAAAAATCTGAACGTAGCAGTATGCTTAACCAAAGAATTCGTAATTTTATTTGATTTAAAAAGAAGGTAAATATGGACGTTCATGCCCACAAAATACAGATTGTCAAAAGGACGTTTTTTCCATTGATACCGCTTTTATTTTAACTATTTTCACTCCCTCGGCAATGTTTATTCTTTTAGAATGCTATGATTAGAATTGTAATAAAACCTGAACATATGAAATTGAATTTATACATTTTCTTTATTTTTGAGGATTGACAATAAAAATAATAAACACTGTTTATTTATTATATCGTCTATTTACACAATTTATTATATTATTTATAGGAATGGTTGGCAAAACATCGGCTAATTGCCATTTGATTCAAACTATATAAAATGATGAATAATAAAGATTTTTTATACTTGCTTCAAATATTTTAATAATTCAGTAAATTTTCATAAATTTGTCAATAAAAAATGATTTTCGTATTTATTTCTTTATACATTGGTCAATGAGAAACATTGCATTGTATTAGTTTTAATTGTATTGGTATTTAGAATGTTGTAAATGAACAATCTAATAAAAAAATTTAATATTTTTGTTGTCTTTTCTCGAGAACAAAGAAAATGTATAAATTCTCTTTCATACGTTTAGGCTTTATTATAATTCTAACCAACGCTTTTTAAAACAATAAACGGATTTAATATAGTGAAAATAACAGATCGTCAAGGGAAAACCCGTTTTGTTGCTGGCACGTTTGTCCCAATTTGTCTACAAAATAATTTATTTATCCAATCTTTTCTAGTTTTTCTTTTTGAAAATGTTACAAAGACTTTATCAAAAAAAAAAAAAAATAATAATAATTTTAATATTTGCTGTTTACTTTTTAAAAGAATCTTTTCTTTCGATTTGTTTTTTCTTTGATTCTGTTTTTACTCTTAGAATCTTTATTTAAACATTCCTTTATTTGCCACATAAAGTTCATTTAATATTAGGTTGTTGCAAAAATAATGACGTAATAATGTCGTTTTTTGACGTTAAAAATACGTCAAAAAACGACATTATTACGTCATTATTTTTGCACCAACCTAATATTTTCCTCATAATATTGTTATACATAGCAATAAATATATTGATGATAAAATCTAAATTTTCTGAGTAAATTGTGCTTCGTTTTTTAAAAAAGTTATTTTAAAATGTATATCGTATTTTAGTTTAATTTCCCATGAAAAAAAAAATTGTTATTTTGTTAATTTTCAGATAGTTCTTGCCGTGCCAAATGGTTCTTAGTTCTGCAAAAGCTACCTTTATTCATGCTAACCTTGACATGCGAGTATTGTAGTCTATTTTAAAGAAAATGACACCGCTCGGGAACACCAGGTTCTGCAAGCTTGGGTGTGCAGGTGGTGTAATAGTTAAAAGCATGAAATTAGAAATCGGAAAGCCGAGTTCCAATTCTAGTCGGGTTGATGATAAAAATCTAATATTTTATGAGTAAATTGTGCTTTGATTATAAAAAAGTTATTTTAAAATGTATATCGTATTTTAGTTTAATATCCCATTAAAAAAAAATGACTTGTTATTTTGTTAACGTTATTTGCTGTTGGACCAACAAACAAATGAGATTTTGTTGGAGATGAAATGAAAGTGCCAGATGTCCACGACTAGAGAATTGAGGTGCAAAAAATTCTTGATGGTTCAATAATTCTTCGGAATATGCCAACAATCCCCAAGTAGTGGAGTCTTCTGTAAGGTTGCAATCGTCTCTTTGACCCCCACTCTTCTCTTGTCACTTCAGGAATTCAATATTTATGGTAGTCAAAGAGAAACAACGTGGATGATTTTCATTCTTTCATGGACAGATTTCTCATTTTATGCTATAGTAATTTTAATGACGGGGGGGGGGGGCGGTGAAGTAATGGGTAGCGGATTGAGAAATCGGAGTTCAAATTCCAGTCGAATCCAGGTATGAATCCTCTTCTTCTTCCCCCCACCATCTATGGGTAAATAGCAGGAAAGACTGGGTTCTATAGCGTTGGATGGCAACTGGTCTACCACAGAAAGTAATGGCAACCTACTGCGGGAAAAAATCTGCCTCGTCAGTCCGGTAACGAAAGATACATGATCGCCTAAGCGTGTACCACGCATGGCACATAACTGACTGACTGACTTTCCAGTCGAATCCATTACATTCACTTACATGTTAATAAACTTGGGAAAGGTATGAATGCTCTTCTTCTCCCCCCGCACCTATGGGTAAATAACAGGAAAGATCGGGTTTTATAGCCCTGGTCTACCGTAGAAAGAAATGGCAACCTACTGCGGGAAAAAAATCTGTCTCGTCAGTCATTTATGGAAAGATACATGATCGCCTAAGCGTGTGTCATGCATGGCACATAACTGACTTTCCAGTCGAATCCAATACATTCACTTACGTGGTAATAAGCTTGGGAAAGGTATGAATCCTCTTCTTCTCCCCCCACCTATGGGTAAATAGCAAGAAAGACCGGGTTTTATAGCCTTGGATGACAACTGGTCTACCGTAGAAAGAAATGGCAATCTACTGCGGGAAAAAAAGTGTGTATCACGCATGGCACATAACTGAGTTTTAATGAAGGAGCTGCCGAGAGAAGGCGTCGTTCGCCCGCCGCAAAAAGAATTCGCCTGGCAACATGAATGGTTTATAGCTGCAAGCGGAATTGATTTCGCTGCGATTCGAACCTGGACCTCGCATTAACTAGTTGAGGTTGATTTATTCAAGTAGAATGAATTCACACTAGACAAGGATGGTAGGAAAATGACGCTATTTACATAGGCATATGCGAATTTAATCCAAATACCCGGATTAAGCAATCTGCGAAAAGAACACAGACCGGCGTTTTATGGACAGCCAGAGCGAACAAGAAATTGAAACAGTCGATCGCGTTTCTTTCCTTTAATCTTCCTTTTGCTTCTTATTTGTCTATTACACTGTTGTCTCCGGGACATACAACATCTATGAGTAGGATATACTAGATTTAGTGTAGTATATGATTAATTTAATTTTTTTGCTAGGATCTGTTGTTGATATATTAGAATTTACTAAATTTTTTAGTATATTTTCATCCTGTTTATAATTAGTATGCATTTGATTACGATATAGGAGATTAATATATTTGAGATCAGTAGAAGCAGTATTTTATACAATTTTCTTAGTATTGAGATTTCTAAGAAAGCATCTTATTTGTTCATCAACTATATAGTTTGGAAAGCTATTATTAATAAGTGTTTGTTTTATATTCTTTAGTTCACTGTAAAAAATCTGTTTTGTGGATGAATTAGTTTCTGGACGATGTATTAGATTCTTTATAATTGCTATTTTGTAGTAATATGGGCATTCGCTCTTGTAGTTAAGTGTACATGAATTTATGCTGGTAGGTTTTTTGTATGGCGAAATAGTAAATTTGTTATCATTTGTATTTCAATATGTCAAGGAAGGGGATTTTATTATTAGTATTGAGTTCATATGTGAATTTAAGGACAGAATTATTTTGGAAACGTTTTTGAAGTTGAAGTATTTCATCTTTATTTTTAACTAACATAAGAATATCATCAAAGTATCTTAGGTAGACGGGTGTTTTTTTAAAATCTGAAAATATCTTCTTTTCGAGGTTCGACATGTAGAAATTGCTTAATGTCGGACCTAGTGCTGAACTCATGGAGACACCATCACGTTGTGTGTATATATATATATATATATATATATATATATATATATATTATTATTATTATGATCGAAGAAAGGGACTTTAGTATTACATGCTAATAGTAGTTTTCGTAATATATTAGGATTAATTTTAAGTCGGGGTAAAGATGAGTTACTGTATATATTTCTTATAATTATGTCAATAGTTTCACTAACAGGGACATTGGTAAATAAGTTTTCAACATCAGGTGAAGCTATGATTTCATTGTCGGGTTTTTCACTTTTTAGGATTTGGATTACTTCTAATGTTGACTTAACACTATATTTACTATGAATGTAAGGAGTAATCAGTTGGTTAATGTATTTTGTTAGATGATAAACAGGAGTTGGAATATTATTCAGGACTACACTCAGAAAACAGTCTGCCTGCCATATGTGAAGGAGAAAAAATACAAAGGATCTGCGGTCTATATAACATCAGGAAAACCTTCAAAAGCTGGACGACATTTCACAGATATCTTTTCAGAGTAAGACCCCCCACCACCATAGAGGAAAACATGACTAAAGACTGTGTGTACGCGATCCAGTGCAGCTGCGGAAAGAAATATAAAGGAGAGACAGGTCGCCCCCTTAAGGCAAGGCTTCAAGAACACCAGAAAGCTGTAACACGAGGGGAAGTGGAAAAATCAGACGGGGCGACACATATGGAGAGAAAATGGGGATCAGCGCCCTCTGTGGCATCAGGTTGAGATCATTGACAAAGAACATCACTGGAAAATTCTTAAAATTAAGGAATCAGCACATCTGTTTGGCCACAAAAATCTCCTGAGTCGACCAAGCATAGAAATGAATACAATATGGGAACCAGTAATAAGGAGTGCCAGAGAAAAGCGATAATAACAACAAAAATTGCAATATGAGCTCTGGTAAAACATGCAATGATAACAGCAAAAATTGCAATATGAGCACTGGTAAAAAACGGTTGCTGAAGACATTAGGTTTATAATACCCAGAAATTCATACACAGATATCCTCAAGGACACAGAGAAAAGCGATAATGACAACAAAAATTGCAATATGAGCTCTGGTAAAAACATGGAATGATAACAGTAAAAAATGGTAATATGAGCACTGGTAAAAAATGGAAGCTGAAGACATTAGGTTTATAATATCCAAAAATTCACACACATATGTCCTCAAAGACACATGGCACAGTGGATAAAGGCGTTAGTTAGATCCAGTGACAGGACCCAAAGAGTGTGAGTTCAATACCTGGTTAAGGTGATGGAGAACTTCGAGAGGGGAATTAACAGGAGATAACTGACATCCATCTACCCCAGTGAGCGAAATAAAGGGTTCAGTTCGACATGGCAACCACTTGAAGAAGGCCGAAACGTTGTTATAAATATGGTGACAAAGATGAGGACAATAGTTCGAATAATGTAAATAGTGTATATAATACCTCATCTCAGAAATATAGACAGATACTGAAAGTTCGAGGCATGTGATGTGAATGTACGAGGCGGTAGAAGTCAGTGAAGATTATGGCAATACAAAGGCCGAAACTTTGTAACAAATATGGCGACAATGATGAGGACAGTAGTCCGAATAATGTAAATCGTGGACATAATGGCTCATCTCAGAAATATAGACAAATATACATGAATTTTCTCTTCCATAATTTCTTAATCTTGATGAAAATAAAATAAAAGCGAAACATGTTAAATTTTAAGCATTTCTTATTTGTTGCTTATCTTATCATGTGTCGTCTGTGTGTATGTTTGATTAAGAGTATGTATACGCCTTAACATTAAGCCTATATTTTTTTGACATTTTTTCTTTTTTTTAATGGATTCTCTGTGCAAGAGCCGAATGAAAATGAGTTGAAAAAATGGTTATGAAGTTTCTTTGATGGAAGAAATAATTGACTGAAAATGAACAAAAAAGGTGAAGAGATTAAAGGAAAGAGGAAAAAAGAATACAAATGAACGAAGAAGAAAAAAAAAAAACGGAAATAGTCGTTGGCAGATTAATTTCTATTCGGATCTTCTTAATGCAAAAACTAAACAGGAAATTAATGTTCCAATTAAGATAATCAAATATACTAACAAAAATAATAAGGTCTTGTAATACTACGAATATTACAACATAACTACTGCTACTACTGATACTACTGCTGCTGCTGCTAATAATAATAATAATAATAATAATGATTAAAATGACGATGATGATGATGTTTCCTCTTAGATTCGTTTCTTTATCTTTTATGAATTGCCATTCTTCTTCTTTTCAGCATCGTGTCAAGAATTATTCGATTGTTGCTCTCCACAACTTCTGATCAAAGCAATATTTGCTCCCCTCATCATCCCTCGCATTATTTGTTCTGTCAACCATTTACACAGGAATTATTCAATGTCCTCTTCTTCCCCTCTTGCTTTCATTGTCTTGTGAGTGCCAAATTCTCCGAGCCTTATTTACTCATTATATGTCCACGAAATCTCAGCTGTCCTTTTATAATATTGAGCATAGATCACCTTTTTGCTTTTTCGTCAAAACTTCATGGCTTACCCGCACCGTCCATACTATATGATGTAATGAATATGCATACACCTGGGTTCCCCCTCACAGTAATATGATTGGCTTGTGTCAGCCATAAATACAGACTGATGTGGAGGTACAAGGAGACGCCTATTGTCTTCGCCTATTGTCTTCGCCTATTGCCTACCACTACGACGAGGACCAGTCCATTACGGTTACCTGCTAGATTGTCCTACTCGGTTACAATAGTCCAAAACCACTTTGCTACCTCGAACAAATATATCCCTTTCCGGGACATATCAGTATATTTTCAGCATTTTTTCTGTAGAACCACGTCTCTGTTGTGTCAAGTTTCTTCTCCGCCTGCGAGGAAATTGTCCAGCATTCACTGCCAAATGAGAAAATTGATACTAATTAGCTGCCCAGCGTTCTTTTCTTTGTTTCTAATGATATTTTTCCTGTTGATTAATACATTGCTTTGCTTCTGGAAGGTATATTTTGCTATTCCAGTGCGCTTGTCACATTTTCTCTGGTCTGTAAAAAAACTTGACAGATAAATGTTTGTACTTCCTTGATTTCAACATGGCCAATTCGTAGCTCGCATCTTAGAGAAGACAGAGTGGTTTCACATTGGATTCCCCCCACAGAATACAAGTTCTTCTATAGTGGCTTCCAACTATGGCAAAAGAAATATCTAATCTGTTACTTAACATATAACTGGGAGGGGGGTAAGGGGGCCAAGAAACTGGATTCATGCCTTTCCCAAAGGACAAAATAGACCAGAATTTAAACACTGCTCAACCAATAATAATACTACAACTCAAACAATTTCAAAAAGAATTTCAATTGACTGATTTTCGTTTTTAAGGCTTATCAACCTTTTCGAAGCTATTTAAAAGGATATATGTTGGATTGTAATACTAATGTAAGAATGAATGATTAATATGACTTCAAACGAATAAATCCTTCAAAGACAATAAACTATATCAAACAGCAAGGCCTCTGATCAGGAGGTTTTGAGCTCTGGTAAAAAACATGCAATGATAACAGAAAAAATTGTAATATAAGCTCTGGTAAAAAATGGTTGCTGAAGACATTAGGTTTATAATACCCATAAATTCATACACAGATGTCTTCAATGCAAAGTGGATAAAGGCGTTAGTTAGATCCAGTGACAGGATCCAAAGAGTGTGAGTTCAATACCCGGTTAAGGCAGTGAAGAACTTGGAGAGGGGAATTAACAGGAGATAACTGACATCCATTAGACATGGCACGTGGAACTACAACGGTCTACCCCACTGAGTGAAATAAAAGGTTCAGTTCGACATTGCAACCACCTGAAGAAGACTGGAGCGTACAACGGCCGAAACGTTGTGATAAACATGGCGTCAAAGATGAGGACAATGGTCCGAATAATGTAAATAGTGTACATGATACCTCATCTCAGAAATATAGACGGAAACGCTTGATTTTATCAAAATCATGATCATTTGTTGACGTACGACTTATAGACGAGGCACTATCCACTTTGTAATTTCATGGAATACAGTGGAAATAAAAATTCGTTCACGTTTTATTCAATTTCAACTTCCGGTCACGTTTTCCCCAGATCCAAGCAGGGCAGACTGGGGCAGGTTCTTTGATTAACAGCTTAAATAGATAACATCTGCATCAAATCGTACGAATATAAATACGTTCAAGATTTTTCTCTGTTGCTGGTGTACATCGTTTGGTGCCAACGTCTTTGCAGGGAATCCTTAAGTTCTGAAAACTTCTGTTTTCCACGCAATGACTCATAGATGAGTTAAATAAAACAATGATTCTTTTCCAAATAAGATAATCTTCACTTAACATTCTCCAGCAATCATAATATTTGACTACAAGAAGTTCTGGAACTGCTAGGTAAGATTGGGATATTTGGGATAGATATTAGAATAATCCAGAACTTATATTGGTGTAAGACAAGTATGTGTCTACTCACCGGCATTTCCAAGAGAATTAGAAGTCCTGCCACTATTCATTATTGGCGATGACAATCTTAACAACATAAGATATGTAGATGACGCTGTCTTGTTAGCAAAAGGGGGAGCTCAACATGCAAATTACGAACTGGAGATAACAAAATCAATCAAATACAACAATTTAAATATCTGGAAAGTGATTTAACAGTAGACGGAAAGTGGGACCTCGAAATCTAAAAGCACATTATATCGAAATATACCCTCTTTTCCTTTGTTGGGTAAATGTCACATGTTTCATTTTATTTATGTATGTATGTATTAATTTTTTGTGTGTCCTCTATGTTTATATGATGGTGTCTGTGTGCGAGCTTAATTTTTGAAATGGTATGTTGATAAACAATACATTGATGTATGTTTTGGACGCATGATAACTATGAAGATTGCTCCAAGACTATTAGACTAAAATCGTTTGCAAATGCTTGGAGTTTTGGGAAGGAGATGAATGCAGAAAACCGAACATATCTGTTTTATCCAAGACGATCCTTATACTAAGTCTGATAACAATGCAATGTGGGTCTACGACTAGGTCACGGACATGTGGAGACCTAAATTAATGCTAAATTACAGTTACTGAGAACACTTTTAGCAAGGAACTTGTTAGTAATGTCTAGTAATTAGTTAATTAGCAATTATACATATTAGGAGCAGCTAATAATTATTGACCTATTTCCATAAATACAAATGTACAAAGAAAAATAGCATAAAATGGCTAAATGCACAAAAATCACTTCATTCACCATCAATTAGACGATAATGTAAAAATAATGAATTAATTTGTTTATTCCAACTGATTACAGAAAATATATCAACTAAGTCTGAAAATACTTTACAAAAATGTGAATCTCAGAGAAACAATAATCTTTAAAAAAATTATTTTAATTTTTGTTACATGTAAAAAATTTTTCACAGAAGATGAAGAAAATACTTATTTTACTATTATGCAATAATAGATAATACCAGCATACATAGTTTTAAAAATTAAAATCAATCAAAACTCAAGTCACTGGATCCAGCAAACACGTTTTTATCGACTGGACCATGTTTCTGTGAGGCATGGAACGTAGAACTAGAACAATCTACTCCGGTGGACGAAATAAAAGTTTTAGTTCGAAATTCCAATCACCTGACGAGGGCCAGAGCGTACAACGGTTGAAACATCGTGAATTTGGCAATAAAGATGAGGACAACAGTCCAAACAATGTAAATAATGTAACTAATTACAGTACCTCATCTCAGACCGCGTATAATGCTTTGTAGCGCCGGTCTATAATGGTCACACTAATGTTAATATCAGCCATTTCCCTATAAGGAAACATTTGGCAATCATTGAATGAGCAGCCAATGATGATTTCGGTTGAAATGTATAAAATCTTTCTTTAAAAACAACTTTTTTTTAGGAAAACAGGTTTCTGAAGTCCATGAACACATCTCAGAAATATAGACAGAAATTCCAGATTTGAAGAAAAAATCCTCTTGTATTAGAAGCCAGGAATGAATCAATCCAGAAATACTTTAAAGGCTGTGTCAAGGGGGAGGAGGTCCCACGAAAGTATAAAATGAAGAAATATTTAGCCAGAATAAAATAAGGAATGCCAGAAGCAGCAAAAATCAAGTAAAAGTTTTTTGAGGTTGTGATTAACAAACTATTTTGGTTCACCATTAAAACATAATAGTGAGTTCTAATATCACTGGGTGTCCTATACTTTTGCCCTTGTGCTAGAACTAAAAGAATCTTTGTACATAACACTTCCCTTTAATATTGGGGTTCCTAGATTTGGGTAATCGTTAATGACCTAATTTGGTTGATAATTTAGTTGACGATTACTACATAGTAATTTTATCGATCCTCACTGGGTACCCTATACTAGTAGCTTCATAAAAAACTAAGCTAAGGTTGCTAAATAATTCACATAAATGCTTAGGCGCCGCAGATGATGGGTAAGGGTTAAGGAGCTACTCTGGTTGACCCTTACTACATAATAGATCGATCCTCACTGGGTGGCTCGTACTTGTAGCTTTGTGCCAAACGAAGCTAAGCTTACTAAATAACTCATAAGAATAGTTAGGTGCCGCATGTGGTGGGTAATGGTTAACGAGCTAATGTGACTGACTATTACTAGTGAGTAGCGAGTCTGAGCGTAACTGGGTTATCTATACTTGTGACCTTTTGTCCAAACTAAGCTACTCTTAGTAATTAACAACAAAGAACTAATTAGATTGTGTGGGCGTGAAAACTGTTACAACTCACTTAGACCTTACCTTTAAGGAGTTGCGAGAAACACGAGTCATGGGAGAAAACAGTTATGTGTCTCTCAACGGTTTTCAAACTCAGGTAGACCCCTTCTTTCTGATGTTGATTTTCACGGCAGAGATGCACACTTGTCTCAAAGTAATTTCAATGAAATATCGAGTGAATACCTGTCTACATTTCTGAGATGAGGCATTATGTATACTATTTACATTATTCGGACTATTGTCTTGATCTTTGTCGCCATATTTATTACAACGTTTCGGCCGTTGTATTTCCATGATCTTCACTGACTTCTACCGCCTCGTACATTCACATCACACGCCTTGAACTTTAGTATCTGTCTATATTTCTCTTTGTCACCATAATTATTACGTTTCGGCCTTCTTCAAGTGGTTGGAATGTCGAACTGAACCCTTTATTTCGCTCCTGAGCCGACCAAGCATAGAAATGAATACAATATGGGAATCAATAATAAGGAGTGCCAGAGAAAAAGCAATAACAAAAATTGCAATATGAGTTCTGGTAAAAACATGAAATGATAAACAGCAAAAATTGCAATATGAGCACTGGTAAAAAATGCTTGCTGAATACCCAGAAATTCATACCCAGATGTCACCTAAGCACACATGGCACAGTGGATAAAGGCGTTAGTTAGATCCCGTGACAAGACCCAGAGACTGTGAGTTCAATACCTGGTTAAGGCGGTGGAAAACTTGGAGATGGTAATTAACAGAATTAGGCGTGGCACATCGAACTAAAACCGTCGACTCCAGTAAGCGAAATAAAGGGCTCAATTCGACATTCCAACCACCGGAGGGTACAACGGCCGAAATGTTGTAACAAATATGGCGACAAAGGTTGGGATATATTATAGTCAGCATAATGTAAATAGTGATGGAGTCTATACGTTATATAAACGAGTAATGAAAATCGATTTTTTAATCGGAATCTCTCCAAGTAAGGAAGTAATTCCACTAAAACACAAGGGTTTACAGAGTGTGGAAGAATTAGGAATAGAAACAATAATGATAAGCAGAAAGAAAAGACAGTAATCAGGTGGACAGTGGATAGCGAATAGCGATTGATATTGCATTTAATTTTTTTCAGATTGAAGTTGGAAAGCATGGAGCCGGAAGGGAGTTCCACAAGTGAGAAGTGCGAGAACAGAAACTGCTAGCATAGAATGTATAGTTGCATCTAGACATCTTAACCAGTCTAGTGCTGCGCTTAAATTCAAAAATTTTAAATTGATTCGGGGAGAGAAAAAGAAACATTTCGAAATAATTTTATATTAATTTGGAATTACTTTCTTTGTTTTGTGCCTCAGGGTCATGGGCCCAGACAATGAAATTAACCTTTTCACCAATTTGATTTCCCTTAACATCTTTCAATTCAGATATACCTGATTATTTTAATGCAAGTCATTATTTAGAATTTGAAAGTATTTACGGGTCAATCGTTATCTCATTTCATTATCCTTCCAATCTACATTGCCTACCTCCTTCTTTTTAATTCATATCACATATTCATCATTACCATTTTTAAAGTAGTCATCTACTTTGAGAACCTCTCGAGCCTTGTATTGAGTGAATTATAAAAATTCATTTAAAAAGAACAAAATGTATTACACTAAATATCAAGATAAGTCCTTGCAGATGGCAACCGGTTTAATTTTCTTTGAATTTATGTTTAATTTTTCTGCTTTATCTGCAAATCAGTATCTGTCTATATTTCTGAGATGAGGTATTATGTACACTATTTACATTATTCGGACTATTGTCCTCATCTTTGTCGCCGTATTTATTACAACGTTTCGGCCGTTGTACGCTCCGGCCTTCTTCAAGTGGTTGCAATGTCGAATAAACACATGGCACAGTGGATAAAGGTGTTGGTTAGGTCTAGTGACAGGACGCAAAGAGATGTGAGTTCAGTACCTGATTAAGGCAGTGGAGAACTTGGAGAGGGGAGTTAACAGGAGATAACAGATAACTGACATCCATTAGACATGGCACGTGGAACTAGAACAGCAAGCGAAATAAAGGGTTCAGTTCGACATCGGCCGCAACGTTGTGATAAATATAGCAACAAAGATCAGGACAAGAGTCCGAATCATGTAAATAATGTATCTGCAAATCATTTTTTCTTTCATTTTTTTTATTGAAACTGTTTTTGTCTACGTACCTGTCTGTCTGACTCAGCCCCACCCATCTCTCCCTCTCTCCTTCCCCCTACTCCCTCCTTCCCTCTCTCACTCCCTCCCTCTCTCACTCACTCCCTCTCTCCCCTCTCTCTCCCTCTCTTTTCCTCCCCCCCTCTTTTCCCCTCCCTCCTCACCCATCTCTCCCTCTCTCCTTCCCTCTCCCTCCCTCCTTCCATCTCTCTCCCTCTCTCTTCCCCTCCTCCACTTTTCCTACCCACCCATCTCTCCCGCCCTCCTTCCCTCTCCCGCCCTCCTTCCCTCTCCCTCTCTCTCGCACTCCCTCCCTCTCTCCCTCCCCTCTCTCTTCCTCTCTTTTCCCCAACCCCTCTTTTCCCTTTCCCACCCATCCCTCTCTCCTTCCCTCTCCCTCCCTCCCCCTCTTTCTTCCTCTCTTTCCCCATCCCCCTCTCTCTCAAAGGCTGTTTCGAGTATGAAGTAATTGCATATTGCTGTTGTCAGTGTTTGGATCCAGGCGAAAGCTACCCCTCTGTATACTGATCTTTAAGGTAGGCATGTCCTTGGGCGATGGACTCATCAAACTTTGCCTATCACACTGAATTCTGTCCACTCGTATTTCCTCGTATTCTTTGTTTTTAAATAAAAACAAATCACACATCAGTATCGAATATCAAGCTAAATATATCGGAATGATAAACATTTCTACAAAGTTTTGAAAATCTGAAACCGTAAATAAACTTCATCTTCATCGTCATCATCATAATCGTCATCATAATTTCAGGAACTGAGTTTGGTCGTAGGGTTGCTGCCAGCTATCTAAGTTGAATGCGTAGCATGTCTTGGACAATTAGACCTAACAGAGTCCACCTATCTTCAGGACAAAGCACAGTCGATGTCCTCCAATCTAAAGGTTCTCCCTGGTCATGAACACGTAGCCGAGATAACCAATCGCCTAGGCAGTTAACGAGAGTCTAGCAAGCTCTCCACTGAGCGATGCCGTGTCACATCACCCTCGTTGTCTACATCCATGGCTATGGAGCCCAGTCGAGCCCGATAGATGGCCGTTAACCCTACACTTTAACAGATCATGTTTTAATCCTGCTGGGTGTCTAGCCCCCGACCTCCACTCTTGAACAGAACAGCCTAGTGGGGGAACCGGTTTAGTTTCAGATGACCTATCAACGCGATAGGTAGAACTGGGTAACATGGTACCAATATTTTGCAGATTGTTCTGACATAATTAGTGTGTAAACGCACACAGACACAGACACAAACACACACACACACAAACACACACATATATATGAATATTTACAGATATATTTTGTTTGTATCGGAATATCGGAATTTTTACACACACACATACATATTTATATATATGTACCAGAATATGCGTGTATAAACGAAGAATTAAGATAATCTTAAAACACTGATATACAAATTTCAATAATTTCTATTTATTTGAGTATTATTTTTCTTTCAAATTGAAAGAAACGGATTAAAATAATTCTTTGCCAACAACTTCACACAAAATATTCTGTGTATCTTTTTTTACACTACAACCGAATGAATTGCGTTAGTATAGCATAAATAGAAAGGTTCTACATGTGTGACACAGGTTTGCATTGTTTTCTCTGCGGACATAAATTGTAGTCGCCAACCGGATGAAAGAAGCTAGTTGCTACTGTTGGAACAAGTAAACAAATAAGCATGCCCGTTTTATTTGTCAATATTGCCAAGCATCATTTTTGTAATATGCTATATTCCAGTAAATATTCAAAAGATATAAGTAATTAATTAAGAGTATGACAAACGATCGAACAAACACCATGGTCAAAGATTCACTGAAAGACTACTAAGCAAACAAGATTTGATCATATTCATAATAAAATAGTAGGCTACGGAAGAAGCCAAACTTTAGATTTATTAATCTCAAGCTTATTGGCTAATATACATTTTCCAAATGTTTAAATATTCTTTTTCTGGAGGGAAAATATTGTCGATCATATTCTAGAGTGAGCCTCCAAAATTTCATTGCTTGCGTGAAACATGTTAGATTGATAAGCTTTCCATTTTTTCATTATCTTATCATATATATATATATATATATATATATATATATATATATATATATATATATATATATATATAGCAAAATATGAGTGTATAAATGAAGAATTAAGAATCTTCAAACATGGATCTTATAATTTCAATATTTTTTTTATTTATTTGAGTATTATTTTTCTTTCAAGTTGAAAGAATTGAATTACAAAGATTCTTTGAGAACAACTTCACGCAAAATGTTTTCTGTATCTTTTTTTTACAATACAACCAAATGAATTGTGTTAGTATCGGAGATACAGAAAATGCGTCTATATGTGTGCGGATGTATGTGACACGGGTCTACATTGTTTTCACTGTGTGTATATGAAATTCCAGCAGTCAATGGCATGAAATAAAGGCAGGAAGTTAGTTGCAACTGTTGCTGAATTATTGCTAAGCATTATTTTTGTAAAATTGTATACTCCATTAAATGTGCGAAATATGTTAGTAATTCATTGTGAGAATTTCTGTTTCGTTTGTAACAAACGATCGAACAAACACTCCGCTCAAATGTTCACTGAAAGACAAGTTAACGAACAAAAAATGGTCATATTTATAATAAAATAGAAGAAACCGGATGAGTCTAAAATTTAGATTTATTAAGCTCAAGCCTATTTGCTAATATATGTTATCCTATTTTTAAATTGTCCTTTTAAGGAAAATATTGTCGATCATATTCTGAAGTGAGCCTCCAAAATTTCATTTTTAAGAGATATTTCATTGTCTGCCAATTCAAAGAATAACGCGCCTCTCGTGCGACGTCGCTGGTTAGTTAATATATATGAATACAAAAATTCAAATATCTGCAACCTGTCAATGTACAACAAATGAGTTTTTAGTGATAGTAATTAAATCTTTTAGAATCTTCTTATAATTCTGAATCGGGGCTACACTCGCAGACACACACAGCTGTATATATATATATATATATATGTATATATATATATATATATATGTATAATGCAAAATATGTTAAATGTCCGGAAAAATAACGTATAAAAACGTGCTCAACGTAGCCCCAAGCAAATACAATAAAAAGTGGTAATACAGCGTATAGTACCTCACTATACCGTGGTTTCGACCGCTAGGTCTCTTCAGGTGGCTGAGCAACAATTGTCCAAAAATGAGGCATTTCAGTACATGACTAAGAAGGTAAATCGGAGACTCCCTGAATCCCCCAGACTCTCCTTAAAAGAACGTGAAAGAGACCTTTTGAACAATACAAGGACTAACCGAAAATTAACAATAAAAAAACAAATGAAAAAAAAAAGCAAAAGAAAACTACACAGTTCATTCACCCCTGTAGTTTACTGCTACTAACAAACAGGAAATTTTTCTCCTGATGATGGCCATGTTGGCCGAAACTAGTTGAGAAACTAATTTAAATAAATAAAACAAAAATATTAATATACTACACAGTGTGTCTGAAATTTTAATTTTTAAAACTTTTTTATTGTTCAACTCACACACACTCACACAAACATACACACACACACACACATATATATATATATATATATATATGTATATATATGTATATATGTATATGATTCGAGTTTCCCGTCGTTTTCGACGTATGAGTATCTTTCAGTTCAGTTTTTAAGCTTATGTTTTGTATGAGACAACAATCCTGCATAGGATTTGCAAACCAATCCACACGAAGGGCAGATGTATTTAGCCCCGAGATTTAGTGTTAATTCTTAATTCTCTCAGATGGGTGAGACGATTCTTTTCAAAGTTAATTATACCTCGGTAGCAGGTGTTTCTCCAGCACACACACACACACACACACACACACACACACACATATATATATATATATAAAAGAAAGAGGTTGTTGTGGTTCCAACGAGAGAAAAGTATGTATATTAAAAAAAAGAGAAGATAGGTGCCGTAAACGTTTTTGGTTGTAATGTGGATTTATTTAGAAAAAATATTATGTTTTGTTTTACATAATTTTACTACACGTGTTTCTGGTCTCGTGACCGTCTTCAGGTAAAAGCGGAGATTTCCACATATTATTAAAAATAATTAATTTTTTCTTTTGTTTTTCAATGTTAAATATTCTCGATATAAGACATTTTCTGTGTTAGTATTCCGAATTTCTTTCTTGAATTGGCAATGAAGAGTTCTGCGCAAAGGCTCATAAAACAATTAAGGTTGGTCCAAGCGAATTGATGAATTACTTATCGGCCTTTTATCTTTTAATGTTTTACTGACCCCTATGTGTTCTTGGATCTGTTTCCATTTTTGTGTTTATGACCCTCTCTTCTCTTCTTTTTCATATATATATATATATATATATATATATATATATATATATATATATGCTGAACCTCGGTGTAAAAGGACGTAACTATTACTCTTGCAACATTTACATTATATAATGTCTATATTTTAAGCAGAAAGTAGTCTGCCTAATGTTGTCAGTAAAAAAGCTTTTATTCTGATTCAATGATGAATATTTTCTAATCGATTTCCCTTATCGGTGCAATTAAAATAGGATTAAGAATTTCGAAATATTACCCTAAAGTAATGCACACATTAATTGATTAATAAATTCCATTAAATAATTATCGAATATCTCATTCACTTTCTTTCAAAGTACGCACTGATAACTATTTATTTCATATATTAATATTGAATATATATATATATATATATATATATATATATATATATATATATATATATATATATATATATATATATATGCAGCATATCTTCATTCAAACATGTTTGGTTGAATAATCTAGCCATATGTGTATTTATTTTAAATTAAATTCATATTCTATCAATTTCACGGATAAATTTCTTAGTGCTGTTACAAAAATAATTGAGAAAGACGTAGTTTTGGTCATTTCTTTTATTTGCCCAATTTCAGGGTGGGTTTTATTTGTATTGTCGATTAATATTTCTATAAACGTGAATGTGAACAGGAATGTTATTTTAAATGTTGTGCAAAAGGACTTGTATACGACATGTGCAAAGTAAACCTTCTTGATAGTGTCGTCGTTGCGATACCAACACACACACACACACATCCTTATAAAACACCCACTTAAATAAACAAATAAATAAATAGATAATCAGATAGACAATAATATAAGACAATTCTCCAGACACATAACGATTGTAGGCGCGCCATAAAAATATCCTTCACTGGGAACCAGCTAAAGGATGACCGTAAACATTAGCCTTGAAAAAGATACCCTACCCAAACTTAGCAAAACCTCTCAGAGGATGATGAATCTATTGATAAGAATTAACTCCCTGACCACTTAACGAAGGAAAATAGTCTAGCCACTCCCACAATAACAAATTCTGTAACGGACCGTGCCTAAAAATACACGTAAACCGAGAGATAGCTTATTCCTAAAATTTCGCTTGAAGATGAAACGGGACTAAACACCACAATCCAACTTAATTCTATTAATTATTTGGATGATTTCGGCTCTCGTTTTTGAAACATGAGAACTCTTATGTAGCGAAGGAATCATATTTTTAAACAAAAAATATTATTATAATTATTATATATATATATATATATATATATATATATATATATATATTACGATTTTGCCAGAGGTACAATCTCCCAAAGGACATTTAAAATGATATATAATGTTGGTCTTTTGCAAAACATTAGTTGACGGAGAAGAGTTATTGCGGATGATTAAATGGGTTGTATTAAATTTAGTTTTATTTTTTTACTGGAATCAGTGAGAGATATATTAGTACTTATGAGTTTTTTTTTAAGGATTTTTCATCTTTTTTGTACTTAGAGTTTAGTTGATTGCTGCATATTAGGTTGATATGCTTATGGCTATTTGAGGATGTATTATATTCTTGCCTTATGTTAATATTTCTAAGAGCTCGTCTATTAGAATATATATATATATATATATATATATATATGTGTGTGAAAATATTGTAGAAAATAGGAAAGAAACTGGTTTGGTAAATAATCCAAAGTTCCTTAGTATTTTTGTAATTATTTTTAAAAAATAGTGTTCGATACGAAAGTAGAGCATAAATATAATTATTTATTTAAAAATATGATTCCAACACGCTACATAAGAGGTCTCATGTTTCAAAACAAGAACCGAGAACTTCAAAATAATATTTGAATTAACTTGAGTTAAAGTAGGCTCTGTTCCATCTTCAAGCGAAATTTTTTGGGAATGAACTTATTTCTGAAATTTACGAGTTTTAATAGTATGGTCAGAGTTGAAATCAAAAATTTCCATGGTAACATCAAGGGCGGATTGTTTAGAATCGGCAGGGGTGGGGTGTTAATAATTTGTATCAGTATAGAGTTACTTTCATAGATGCCGGGTCACGGTAAGATAAAGAACAAATAGAAACGGTTTATCAATCAAACTTGGAGAAAAGAAATTGTGATATTTTTATTTTGGTGTTGTTTGATTTTAATTGGTTAAGCATGTTTCACGTGTATTCGACTTGTTAAACAAACGTTAGCATAATTTGTGGCGTGTCGAATTCAAGGAGAGACGGTGAGATCATTGGATTCCAAGACTACCTGAAAAACCGAAAATATCGTTTTGTGTATGTAAGTGCATAATAATCTTAGTTAGTCTTTATAGGATTCAGATGATAATGTCTATTCATAAGAGTCTATTTATGTCTACTAGACATTATGTTTGTTTGTTTTTTCGCATGGTGATTTGAGAATATTTTTACGTATTAGGTTGTTGCGAAAATAATGCCGGTTTTTGACGTTAAAAATACGTCAAAAACCGACATTATTTTGTACCAAACTAATACATGCCGTTTGTTTTAGAAAATAAAGATTGGTAAGGTAATTCTTCTATTTCCTTTGATTTCTGGTGTGTACTCATTTCTTTCCGCGTCCCGCCCAGAGACATAAGGTTTAAAATGGCATCATGACATTTTCCACTGACCAATTAAAAAATACACACACACATATATTTTACAGAGATAAAGCCCTTCGTAAGGCGTGGACTCTACTCGTGAGAACAATTTTTTGTATCTAATAAGGCATGGACTTCCAGGAATCCCTTCAATTAGTCAACTGGTATCTTTTCCAACCAATCCGAGGGCTACAACAGGGATTGTTGATGTTCCCATGTGCCACACTTTGAGATTTCTATTTCAAGGTCCTTGTATTTTGACAGCTTTTTGAATATCTTCAAAGATACATTGCAGTCTGCAGGGATTGCCATATCAATAAGGAGGCACTTTTTTGTTTGCGGTCTCTAATAATAATAATAATAATAATAATTATTATTATTATTATTATTTGCTTTTGCATTGTGTTATACGACATGCCCCGACACTAATTCAAGGACTTCAACAGACAGCGAGTTTGTATCAGAAGATGAAGTGCCACGCAATCATGGATATGAAAATATGTTATTATCATTATTATTATTATTATTATTATTATTATTATTATGTTAGTGTCACACAAGTTGGAATTTTTCGGTACCCTGGTGTACTAGTGAGCCAACCAAAATGAGCTGACTCATTTTATAGTTCACCAATATAAGGGTTAACCAATCAGAAGGCTCAAAATATTCAATGCGACGTGTATAAAAGCGGCCATGTTTTTCCCGAATATGCACTGCCACTGATGTAACGAGTCGAGACAATATTAGTTCACTCTAAACCAGACGGACAGTCATTACTAACACCTTCAACTTCTTGTACTATATTTCTCTTGTAATATATCTTTGTTATTCTACTCTTGTGTTCGTGTTGTTCTTTCTTGGTTCTAACCTTGGACAATAACTGTGGTGAGAGGATACTGGACCATTACAGTCAACAACCCATTGAATGGAAATTCTGGCTTGGTTTGTTTTGTTTTGTTTTACGGCATATCAACCGCAATAGGTTATTTAATTCCGACAAGATTTGTATTGCTGGTAATATTCTTTTTTTCCAAAAATGTAAGGCTGGTAATATTTTCTTTTCAAAAATGTATTGCTGGTAATAATTTTTTCTTCAAAGATTTATTGCTGGAATGATTTTTTACAAATTATTTCTGGTATTAAACCTATTTTTACACTTTCATATTGTTTTGACCCCAGTTTGGAACTTAACTATTTGCGCATATCTGGGATCTTAACAGGTGCCACCACATCGGGCTAAGGTGAACCTGGGAACACCAGCAACTAAGAGATGGTTCCACGCTCCTCAAAAGCTCTTGATCAGAAGCCTTGCTGCTGGACGTAGTTTATCGTCTTACCCAGAGCGGTGGAAATTATTTTCATGAGATGATGTGTTAACAAGACCATTCGCAAGAATATTTCGAAGAAACGTCTCGGAATTAATGATACCAGCTTTCTGGAGGTCTGCAATATTGTTCTCATTTTCAATTCTCCCTAAATGCTATTTCATCTATCTAGTTACTGTTCCAAGTGCACGCATTACTATAGGAATTACAGTTATGTCCACAGGCTATTACATCATTATTATACTTGTAGCATGCCTACGGACGATAATGTGTATCTCCCCATTCACATAAATACAATAGTAAATACTGTATGTTGGTCTGCAGTTGGAGAATCGTCTTCAGCTGTTCTGGTCAAACTTTCTGCCTCAGAGCAGAGAGGATCTCCAGACGAAGCTATGTCAAAGGGCAGCATCTCGTCTCGGGAAACAGCTACCCGTCTCTATTTTATACGGGGTCTACAGGGAATTTTTGTCTGAGCCCATGGGCTCGGATACCCCCTATTAAATTCGGCCTTGTGCCACATCTGACCGCGTGGGACGGTTGGTAGATATCCTTCAGGTGGAGATTCATTGTGTAATTCACTTGACTCACTTCTAGCAGTTGATTACTTCTTCTACGCGCCACTAGCAAATCTTATATGTATTGTTCTTGTCCTAAGTATTATCATTCATTACTAACCTTCGTTTGATTATTCTATTCAGTAACTAGGTTACAACTATTATTATTATTTATTTATTTAGTGCTGTTCGTGTGAATTTGTGAATAGAAAATACGCATCTTTTCTGCCCCGAACGTGACTTTAGTGAATCGACGTGACTTTTCAGATTCCCTTTTCCTGATTAAGTTTCTTCCTGATTCTGACATGATTTGCGGGTGGGGGGTTGTGTGTGGGGGGGGGTTGTGTGTGGGGGGGTTGTGTGTGTGGGGGTATATTTTTTCTTTGCATTTCGAAATCTTGAAACCCGAGAACATAGAAAAATGCACAAAAATGTCGATCTTCGAAAAAAGATGTGTTTCTTGTCACGTTAATTTTGGATAATTGATTTTCCTTTCTTAATAGTTTATTTTACTATTTTATGAGGTTAATTCGGTTTCAATTACATTTAAGAAGTGGGTTTCATTTCTCGGTGGGAAAACCGTCGTTTGATGATTTTTATGTTTCATAAGCAAGATATTAACATAGTAATGTTCTCGTTTTTAATATATTTGCCAAAATTTTGTTTTATTCTATTAAAAAAAAAAAAAAGATGCTGGATTTTATCCTTTTAACCATTATATTCGTTTATTTTTTTTTTCTTATCTGTTAATCGATTATGAAATTTATTGGCAATTGAAGTAAGACAATACCGCCATTATTATTATTATTATTATATAAATGATATAACCCTTAGTAGGTGACGATGACTCTGCACCGCTTCTTTTCTTTAATATATAGGTACAACCATAACTTCTTGGCAAAGATATTAGACTAGTTTAACCGTCTTCTTTAGGGTCTGGAATTCGTTATAAAACTTCTCCAAGACTGACTATCAAACATGGCTAGTGATTCTTGTCTAGACTGATATTTATTATTTTTTCTCGCTCAGTTCACAAGAAATTAATTCTCTTTCTTTCTCCACCATTTTATTGCTTGAGTTCTTTCAAAATGTCTCTTTATAGAAGAAGTCCTACAAAAGATTGTTTCGGAACATAAAATGTATAAAGCTTTATTATGTTTCTTAATCTTGCCAAATTTTTAAGTCTAGCATTTAATTCTCTAATGAATCACGGTGGAGTAATGAATAGCGACTCGGATTGAGAAATCGGAGAACCGAGTTCGAATTCCAGTCGAATCCATTACATTCACTTACGTGCTAATACCATTGGTAAAGGTATGAATCCTCTTCTCCCACCAGCTATGGGTAAAAAGCAGGACAGACCGTGTCCTGTAGACTTGGGTGACAACTGATCTAAGAGAAGGTCAACTCTGATTTCAAAACTTGATCCTCCAGATTGTGCAGTAGTCAATAACCTTAAAAACTGGCTTGTTATAGAAACCGTTATGATATTTTGCACCCCTATGTTCCTCAAGGAATTTAAAAACATAATATATATTTAATTCGCTAATATCATCGGATCGTGACATTTCTGTACAATTTTGAAGGATATACATGAAAGAGGAAAGTCAGTCAAAAATAGAATCTAATGAATAAGTTTCGCTTGGCAAAGACAAGTGATCGGCGTAACATGTTTGGCCCGCGTTCAACATCAGCAAAATATACATTTTTTAAAAATATATTCCGTAATTAAAAACTGTGTTAAAAATTGTAAAAGATTACAAAAATGATACTCAATGAATAAGATTCGTTAGACTATAATTAATAAAAAAAATTGATAAAAGTGTATAGACTCAACTATAATAAAAACAGATCTAGATATTAATTAACCTAACAGGAGTTGGTTTGTTTTGTTTTGTTTTACGGCATATCAACCTCAATGGGTTATTTAATGCCGACAAAATTTTTATTGCTGGTAATATTTTGTTTTGTCAAAAATCTATTTCTGGTAATATTTTCCCTTCAAAAATGTATTGCTGGTAATAATTTTTTTCAAAAATGTTTGGTAATAATATTTATTTTTTAACAACATTGTTGGTAATTTTTTTCCCAAAAATGTATTGCTGGTAGTAGTTTTTTTTTCTCTTCAAAAATTTATTGCTGGTAATAATGTTTTAAAATATTTCTGGTATTAAAACGACTTTTTATAATTTCATAGTGTTTGTACCCCAGTTTCGGGGTTTAATTATTTGCCCATAGCTGGGACCCTAACAGGTGCTACCACCCCGGGTCAGGGTGGACCTGGGAACATCAGCAATTAAGAGGTGGTTCCACGCCCCTCAAAACCTCCTGAACAGAGGCCTTGTTGCTGGACGTAGTTTATCGTCTTACCCAGGACGCGGATGTAGTTTATCGTCATGCCCAGGACGGCAAACAGGAATTGAGATGATAAAAAATTCTCTAATTTTAACAAAGACAAATGACCACGATAACAGAATCTGGAAGTTTTTATTATAACATTACATATATCGATGTGGTAGTAAATTGTTCTGTTGCCCTGTACAGTAAAACAGAACCGTTTTTTAATGAAGAAAATCCTCCCAAATGCTGCCAAAATCATTTAAGTTCTGCAATCTTTTCTTTCTTCCATTGGATTGATAATTCATTATATATTCTCAGCTTCTCTTTCACTGTTTTGATTATTTTTCCCGCTTAATTTCCTAAAAGAAAAGAAGCTAAGTTTGGTGTAGACTGAATCAATTGAATTGATACCAGTTCATCTGTTCGTCTACTTGTGTCTAATGCATTTAGCACTGATTACATCTGAAATGTAATCTAATGGAATATAACTACAGAAAAGTACAATCGACCTCCAAAGGCACGAATCAGCTTCTAAACCTGCACATCTGATACTAGTCTAGGTGTCTGTAAGAATCAAAACAAGATTTTCTATGCATAAAATATTAGATTAATTTTCAAAATATATATTTTGGATTTAAAATGTTTAAGATTAATTTGTTTTAAATGAATTTCGAACTATTTTTTTTTTTTATGAATGATATGTTTAATGCTTTCATTCAAAATAATTACAATATTATCTTAACGAGTTTCTTTTTTTTTTTTAGAGAAATATCATTTCTCTATATTAGGGAAGTTGTTTTTTTTGTTAGATTATTTATTATTAATTTTTTTCCCCCAAAATTTATTGCTGGTAGTAGTTTTTTTTTCTTAAAAAATTTATTGCTGGTAATAATTTTTTTAAAGTATTCCCGGTATTAAAACCACTTTTTACAAATTTCATAGTTTTTTTACCCCAGTTTCGGGGTTAACTATTTGCCCATAACTGGGACCCTAACAGGTGCTACCACTCCGGGTCAGCGTCAGTTAATTTAAAGACATATCAATCCCGGTTGATTTATTTCATGTCAGACATAAAGCAAGAGGTTTTCTGCTATGTGTCGTCGATTTTTTTAGGAAATCAACATTGCACTTGTGAAAGCTGGGGTTTGACCTCATAATTACTGATACCAAGAAGTAGATTCATAACTTTCAGCAATTTTTGAGCATTTAGCTTTAAAAACAAACTGAACAAATGTCGAGAAATATCTCATTTCCGCAGGGTTATTTCGTACAAACTAATTTCAAAATTTTACTATTTCAAAAAATAAATCCAAATAAAGTTGATATTTTTATGTATCAGATACATTGAATGGAAACTATATTCAAACCAGAATTCTAATTATGAATCAACATCAGCAAAATATACATTTTTTAAAAATATATTCCGTAATTAAAAACTGTGTTAAAAATTGTAAAAGATTACAAAAATGATACTCAATGAATAAGATTCGTTACACTATAATTAATAAAAAAATAGATAAAAGTGTATATAATACCATAATAAGGCTGGGAACAAATTATGAGACAATTTTTTAAAATTTCTTTGTTTATTGAAAATCCCACTAAAACTACGGCACTGTATAATACAGCTAAATTCTTCAGTATAATTTCCTTTTGAAGCAAATGTAGTTCTTTGACGACAATAATTTAGTAATAATGTTTTTGTGTCATGCATCTTATCCATATCAAATCTGGGAAGCTTCATTTACTTATACGGTTTATAAAGCTGTGCTATAAGGCTTTCACTGAAATTCCAACTGTTCAATTTTGAGCCTAAACTTAATCGTTAAACACATTTCCTCGAAATACGGTAACAATTTGGAAAAACATATTGGGTTGGTGCATAATTATCAGGCGCTTTTTAAACAACATTTATTCTGAAAAAAGAAACACAACAATTCAGCAATAACATCTTAAATGATTATTGCCGAGCGTATGATTATCGACGCGCATTTTTATAACCTGAAAATAAAATATAATATTTTTATTAAAAAAAGTAAACAAAACAGCAATTTTTATTAACAAATAACTCGCCTACAAGGACGCCTGATAATTATGCACCATCCCATTAAATATGGGAACAACGACTAACAAATCATAACCAGTTAGCCAGTTAGTAATGGCGGCCGGACAACGCGAAAGAGATCAAACTTACATTGACTATAAATCGAAAATGGTAATCGAGGGTAATGTTTTAACGCCATTTTCGATATAACCAGGTAATTTCACACCAGAATTGTACATTCTCAATACCTGGAGCTTTTGGTGTTTATGCTGCAAATTAACTTTGCAAATTTCTTTGCTAACAAAGGGCAAATAACTCTTGTTATAACAATATGGTTATGGCAAACATTCCTTTAACAAAATCAACTGTCAAAGCCTTAAAAACAAATTGTACATAAATTTAACCAAACCGTGGAAATATTTAAATTTATATCATGATTTAAAATGGAATTTATTTCTTTTAACAAAACCTTCCATTGGATGATGTTATGGGCCGTAATAATAAAGGTAATTTATTGCGACTTCTTGATTTGGTTGTATTTGTGAGGTGGGAGATTATCGTTTGCTTCCATTTTTTTTTAAGTATGTTGTATTACGTTCTGTATCGTCACTAACTTTAGCTCCTCGATTGCCAATGCCACTTTATATACTGTATAAACAAAAGACGGTTTCTTTTTGTTATTCTTTTAATTATTCGAGAGGGACTGACGTGGAAGCATCGTCTCTAGGAGGCACCGAGAGGAAGAACTTCAGGAAAACGCATGCCTACTCCTTGGTTTAGCATCCCCATCCCGTGCATGGAATCTGGGTTCAGAAAGCGTACCAACGCTTCAAAATACTTGCAGCCCAGACGTCTTCATGCCGTTTTGGTCTTATATCCAAAACTTAGACAAATGCAATCAATTACTGTCATAATTGCATATCTGGAATTTATCGCAGTTCGATATACTTTGTATAAATATATTGAGGGAAATATATTGATGTTACATTCCTGGGAAATGGCTGCATTTTCCTCTAGATTTTTCCCTTAATAGCAGTGAACATCGTCTTGTATAGTGTGATATTTGTTCCCTTCCGTGTCGCCACAGGTTTCAGTACTCCAGACCCCAACGCCACTTGATAGACTTCCGTGTCATCCCTGCCATTATTCCCTGCAGACCACAGCGCCACTTCATAGACTGTATCATCGAAAGATGGTTTCTTTTTCTTATTCTTTTTTTATTATTAGAGGGATAGACGTGGTAGCATCGATTCTAGGAGGCAGCGGGAGGAAGAACTTCAGAACTCATTCCGAATCTTTGGCTAATGATTCCGTCATGGAAAAAATAGTCCCGTTTATACTTGACATGTTAAATGTTGATCCAAGTTAAACGAAAACATTGGTCCGTTATGTCTGAGTCAAAAGATAACAATCTGTCCGGTTTATACTTGAGACATTATGTCAATATTGCTTCGGTTCGGTTACGTTAAAAAGTAAACATTGTACCTGTGTATAATCCACTCAAAAGGTAAACACTGGTCTGTTTATACTTGGGATAAAATGTAAATTTTGATCTAGTCTATATTTCTAGTAAAAAACAAAAATTATTGTGAAATATCTTCCTTGGTAAGTAGAAAGACGCGGTGCCCTTCATGTATCAGGATTATTGCGAGAGATGGAAAAGGAGTGAGAGAGAGAGAGAGAGAGAGAGAGAGTGTAGACAAAATAAGAGAAAGTGCGGGTAGAACAAATGAAAAGGAGAGAGTAGATGAAAGACTAGGGAAGCGGGGTAGAGAAAGTGAGAGAGAAAGAGAGAAAGATTTAGCTAAGAATTGTTCTTTTACACAGAACTCGGATTTATTCGAATTTGGTCTGCCAATGAAGTGCAATCCTTTAACAGGTTTCTGTCTGAATTTAGTGCATCAGTTCTGTTCACTTTCAGGCGAGTAACATAGATTCTACGAAATCAATGTCCTCCAAAGTTTTAAAGCTTAAGTTTAGGTTTACATGTAAAAATATTCAAAGAATTTCTTTCTTCTGCACACAAGATTCTTTTCTAAAGAATGCTTAATGCTGCCAAAAATAGGATTCTCTTGTAATCCCCTACCATTCAACAACAGAAACTGCTTTCTGTGATATAAAATCCAAGAATTTAAAGTGTCTGTTATCAGCATTCGTTAGCATTGCATGTGACAAGTCCTGTCATCTGTAAATGGTTGACAAACCCCTCATCAACGGACTAAGGGAGAAGGGGTGGTCCGTTAAAGCCGATTGTACCTAAATAAGAAAAGAATATTTTTGAGTTATAAAATCGCTATAGTAAATACCACTAGTTATGATCATGATGTGATCTATAAACATGTATATATGGCATATATATATATATATATATATATATATATATATATATATATATATATATTAGGTTGGTGCAAAAATAATGACGTAATAATGTCGTTTTTTGACGTTGAAAAATACGTCAAAAAACGACATTATTACGTCATTATTTTTGCACCAACCTAATAAATACTATAGCTGGCGGGTGGAGAAGAAGAGGATTCATATCTTTCTGTTGTGGTAAAGCCTCCTACAGTAGAATGAACTCTTCCTCCTCTCATAAATACTAAACACGGCTGGGGAGCGTAGACGCAGTCTCTGTGTGCGACTTCTGTCGAACTCTCTGCTTTGGCAGAGAGTAACCCAGACGAAGCTATGCCGTAGGGCAGAGTTTCGTCCGAGGAGGTAGAGAGACCCTGAACCCGTTTATACGGGTTCTAAGGGAATATTTTTGGCCGAGCCTACGGGCTCGGAGAACCCACGGTAAACTTGGCCTTGTGCCATATACAACCCTCGTGAGTGAGGGCTGTTAAATATAGCGTAGATGCAGTCTCAGCGTATAAATTCCTCCTTGGGAGGGATTTTCAACGCAGACTTATCATCTCTCAGTTGCGTCTCTATCTTTGGGCAGAGTACTCTCAGGGGCTTCTCTGTCAAAGGACAGAGTGGCAACTGAGAAAATTAAACTGAAGAGGTGCCCAGCCCTGGGGAACAGCTGCCCGACGCCGCGCCCTCCCAGTGCACATGAGGGAGGGATCGGTGCTCGCACCGAGGCCAGCGCAATCGAAGGTTGCGGGGACTGACTGGAATTTTTGTCCCTGTCCCAGGTCTACGTGCTCGGGTCCCCAGCTAAAAATAGACCTTGTGTCACATCTCGCCCTAGTGGGGGGACAGAGTAAATACTTACTTAATATATTAATTAATCAAAATAACAAAAATAATAGATTTCTCACAGCGCTCTGTCTATATCTTCGAGATGCGTTATTATGATTACTTACGCTATTTGCATTATTAGGACTGTTATCCGCATCTTCATTTCAATATTCACAACGTTTAGAAGAGGCATGGCAGGTGGAACAAGAACAATCTACCCCGGTGGACGAAATAAAGTGTTCGGTGCGAAATTCCAATCAACTGAAGAAGGTCGGAGCGTGCAACGGCCGAAACGCCGTGAAAATGGCAATGAGGATAACAGTCTGAATAATGTAAATAATCATAATACCTCATCTCAGAGATATAGACAGATATTTCTCTCCTTATAAAGTTAATTTATTTTTCATTTTTATGTACATTTTTAATGAATTTTGACACAATATTTTTTGCTGAGGCATAAATAAATTTCAACACGTTGAAACACAGGTTCGCGTACGATCACCGAAGTTAAGGAATGTAGAAACTTGTCAGTACCGAGATGGGTGGCCGCTTGGGAATACCACGCACTGTAATGGATAACGTTTGAGAATTGTTAATCGGAGTGCCGACTTCCAATTCTAGTTGGGTTCGTTATATTCACTTACGCGTAAATATAATTGGGAAGGATATGTTGATTCTTCTTATTCTATACGACGTGTCACTTCAGGACGTAGCGGATCATGGTTCACCATAACTTCCTGTCCTGTGTAGCTCTTAGTAAGTTCGTTTTTTTGTTCTACTCCAATAGCTTCATGTCTCGCACCTCCCGCCTGTGGAACTCCCTTCCCTATTCCAGTTTCCCTGAGAGCTATAATCTCCAACTATTCAAATGTTATGTCAATCGACATCTCCAGTTGCCTTGATCTATCCACTATCCTTCTCCTCATCCTTTCCTCTATCACTCCTATCTGATCTTGCTCCAAATCTTCTGTAACCCCTTGCGTCCTAGTGGTTTCTCGCCTTGCTTGGGGTGAAATGCTTAAAAAAAAATCCCTGTTATGTCGTCATACATTTCCATAAGCTCGTTAGGTAGGTTATTTGCTACTTCCTGAAGAAGAAGAAGAAGAAGAAGAAGAAGAAGAAGAAGAAGAAGAAGGAGGAGGACAAGAATACGAAGGAGAAGACAAAGAAAAAGACGGGGACGACGAAGAAGAAAACGGAAGAGGACAAGAATACGAAGAAAGAGACAATGAAAAAGAAGAAAAAGCCGACGACGAAGAAGCAACAGAAGATGATGATAACGAAGAAGAAGATGAAGAAGAAGAAAAAGAAGAAGAAGAAAAAGAAAAGAAAAAAGGAAAAGGACAAGAATACAAAGAAGAAGAAGACAAACAAAAGAAGAAGAAAAAGGCGACGAATAATAATAAGAATATAATGGAGAAGAAGTAGAATGAAAAGAACAAGAATACGAAGAAGAGGAAAAAGACGACGACAACGAAGAAGAAGAAGAAAAAGAAGAAGAAAAAAGAAGAAGAAGAAAAAGAAGAAAAAAAAGGAGGAAAAGGGCAAGAATATGAAGAAAAAGACAAAGAAAAAGAAGAAGAAAATGCCGACGATTACAACGAAGAAGAAGAAGACTTGATGTAAAGAATGATGTTAGAAAGAACAATGAAGAGAGCAAAATAAATAGCGTACAAAATACAAAGGAATAACAGCAGGCAACTGAAGTTTTAGAAGACGACGTATAACTACGTCTACAGCAGCGAAAGTGTTAAAAACAAATTTTCATTGGATTATTAATTTTTAATGACTACAATCCAAAAGCATTCAAATGTGTGCTTCATTTTCGCAATCATTTGTTGCAGCATCTTCGATTAAGTCTCCTACTCTTTTATTCTCATCTTCTCCTACTCTTCTTATCCTCTTCAATGTCATTCTACTTTTCCGGATTTTTCTTCATTTATTTCCCTCCCAAATTCTTTCTTTTATGATATTTCGCGAACCTTCATCCTTTCTTTCTCTTTTTCTCCCGCTTTTCTTCATTGATTTCTTCCCCTCATTTTCCGTTCACTCTTTCTAAACTTTCAATTTCAACTTTCATCCTTCCGTCGCAAAATTTTCTCCCGCCCTCTTTCCTCCCCACCACTTCTGTCCTTCCCTTCGTTTCTTTCTCCCCCACACCCTACCACGTGCTACTCTTTCTTAGCCATAGCTAACTTCTTTCTACATTTTCACGCTTTCCTTTCACCCGACGGCTTCGACTTTCCCTGATTAAAAATATCAGAAACGCGTGTGAAAGAGGAAATCAATAGTTTAAATTTTCAACGGAAATTTTATTTATTTTCTGCCTTTTTTTCCCGTTTTCGTTTTATGTATTTTAAAATTGTTTTGATTTTGCTTTTCCGCGTTCTTTTGTTCTTGCTTTCTCGACGTCCTCTTGTATTATCCTACTTAGCAGAATGTATCTTTAAACAAATTCACAAATAAGGTCAGGACTATTATTCTTTCAGAAATCAGTGAATTCTACGTGTTATCACTAGAATATAAGCAATTAGCATATTTTTATCATACAGGAAAATGAATTCGTGTTTTAATCCGTGCCATCCTCATTTACAAAATCTGTTTTCAAGATGGAGGAAAATAAGATGCATTTGAAGCAACAGAAATGTGCTTCGACAAAACGATGCCGAGGATACCGTAGGCCGAACATGTGACCAACGATGAAGTTTTGGAGGAAATGAAAACAAAAAGGAAACTAATACTTAACCTTCAGGAAGAGACAGTTGAGGTTTCTGAGGAACACACGATGAGGAAGGCGGGCTTGGAAAATCTGATACTCTCGGGGCAGTTAGAGGACGAACGGTACAGAGGAAAACAACGCATAACATATTTGGTGAGCTTAAGTAAATGGATGGCGGAACAGAGCTTAGGAGAAAGAACATAAAGACAAAGTTTATTAAGAGCTATAAGAGAAAGGAAGTTGTGGAGAGCCATAATCGCCTACATGCTAAGGAAACAGAAAACGTATACTCAGAATCAGAAACAGAGAGCTGAAATTTTCTGGACACATTATGAGTAAGGAGAGCTTAGAAAACTCTCAGAGGGCATATTGAGGGCATATTGAGGGCATATTTAGGGCAAGAGAAATTAAGATGGGTAGCAGTTCACCTACCTGACGAGCGTGTGTATATAGATGGCGAAACGGGTGGCGGACGCTCTTAGCAAAGTGGGGAACGCTGCTTAGATTCACTAGGGATAGGAGGTTGTGGAGACTAATGACCTCCACATTTTGAAGGGTCAGAGTAGTTAGAAGAAGATACGGTTGGTGAAAAATAGTATTAATATTCTTTTTTGAAATTCTAACTGAAGATCATTTTTGTTGTTCTTTTACCAAGAATTGTTATTTTCTAACTCATATTTGTTGGAAAAGCCTTGGCATAGCAAAACGGATTACGAAGTTTCCTAAAGCAAGAATAATGAACTGTGGACAAATGTTTGTCATTCTGTGGTACTTGAATGCATGAGTGCAATAATCTGAAGAAAATCATATTATATATATATATATATATATATATATATATATATATATATATATATATAAATATAAAAGTGAACATAGAAGTCAACACTTAGAGGCGACAGTCTGTTTCATGCTATATGCAATCGTCAAGCCACGTGGCTTGACGATTGCATATAGCATGAAACAGACTGTCGCCTCTAAGTGTTGACTTCTATGTTCACTTTTATATTTACACACGCTCTATCTCTGATATTGAGCACTTTATTCCATAAATATAGCACACCTTAAGACTATATTTCTTTATATATATATATATATATATATATATATATATATATATATATATATATATATATATATATTTGTTTGAATAAAAACAGACCATTTTAAGGTTCCATGTAATAAGTTATTTCACCACAACCCCTTTAACAGGGCTCTGGATCATCAGACTTTACTTCCAAAGGTTGAAATGAAAAATGAAAAGAAATTCACACGTTTTTGACGGACCTCATCAAGCATATGTAAAATTAACGAAGTGAGGAAGTGAGGTGGGAGAGAAGATAAGATATGAGTGGGTTAGGTGTACCATTTCAATCGGGAATATACATATGGTTTTTGGTGTGTATGTGTGTGCAGGTGTATATAAGAACTCATAGGTATATAGTGAGATATAGGTATGTGGATATAGATAGGAGTTTAGGACATGTGTAGAAGTGTATTTGAGTATTGATATATAAAAGATTATAAAAGAAGGACCTAATTTTCTCCTAGTGACATTTTATACAAATCTCTCCTCTAATATTCTCCAATTGGAAGTGAGTTTTGGATAGCACGGAGGTAAAGTTTAAATTGGTAATTTAATTCAAATTGAAATATACTACCCCATTATTGATGATAAAATTATTTAAATTGGAATAACCGTTGATAATTGGGTACCTAAACACAACCACGAGTTTGTTTAATGAACAAAAATCAAAAGAATAGATGTCAACTTAACAACCAATAAGACAAAAGTTTTTTAAAAAAGATTACTAAATATAAAATGGATTACTCTTTCAATGTACTGTCCATAAGTTTCTCTAATCGACTGTTTCATAGAAAATACCCAAAACTCCAACGAACTTCAAATTAAATTCTTCGTAGATTGTTTAGACATTTAGATTTACATCAAACCTTAACCTCCCAAATATGCCCTTTAAAGTAACGCGAATTAACAGCGTCTAAGAATTTGAATGAAACCTGTCCTCGTGGAATGTAATTTATTAGGGTTGCTGTAGCTTCTTCTTTTAATGTCGGTCTCACCCGTTACCCATCGATATCT
This sequence comes from Acanthosepion lycidas, assembly GCA_963932145.1. Classification (NCBI taxonomy): domain Eukaryota; kingdom Metazoa; phylum Mollusca; class Cephalopoda; order Sepiida; family Sepiidae; genus Acanthosepion; species Acanthosepion lycidas. The sequence continues at coordinate 88,512,824 of OZ010590.1, read as the reverse complement.
AGAGACAAGACGCGTTGGCCTTAAACAACGTCTAGCCGACAGACAGGGGAGTTAAGAATAAGGAATTGAAATGGTACACCTAACCCACTCATATCTTATCTTCTCTCCCACCTTACTTCCCCACTTCGTTAATTTTACATATGCTTGATGATGTCCATCAAAAACGTGTGAATTTCTTTTCATTTTTCATTTCAATCTTTGGAGGTAAAGTCCGATGATCCAGAGCCCTGTTAAAGAGGTTGTGGTGAAATAACTTATTACATGGAACCTTAAAGTGGTCTGTTTTTATTCAAACATATCTGCTCTTAATCTTACATTGAGCTCTCTGGATATCATCCTCCTTGGGTCTACCCATGCGGATTACCTAGTTTATATATATATATATATATATGTAGATATTATTATTACTAATGAATATATATTAGGTTGGTGCAAAAATAATGACGTAATAATGTCGTTTTTTGACGTTAAAAAATACGTCAAAAAACGACATTATTACGTCATTATTTTTGCACCAAACTAATATATATATATATATATATATATATATATATTTGAATAAAAACAGACCACTTTAAGGTTCCATGTTGAGCTCTCTGGATATCATCCTCCTTGGGTCTACCCATACGGATTACCTAGTTTGGCATAAACTAAATATATATATATATATATATATATATATATATATATATATATATATATATATATATATTCATGTGACCTATATGATTTTCATTTGTTAAAGCAATTCACATCTGGTCTTCTCTTTATTAATTTCTATATCATCCGCATGTTCATACTTATGTTTATGTCTTCTTCTTTCTCCGAAGAAGAGATTATATCTTGTTTCTGTCAGAGGCTCAAACAAAAACAATTGCAGTTTGCCGACCATTGCCACCGAGTGAACAGGAAAATTATCTGATCCTTACTCCTATGTCATCCTACTGGAAGTGTCTATCTCAGACACCATAGCTCGAGACGCAGGTTTGGGCATTGGAGATCTGAGGACAGCCATACAGGACCGAGATGTGTGGAAAGGGATTGTCAATAGAGTTCCGACCAACCATAGGGAGGTCAAAGGATGATGACGTGTAAAAAAGGGGAACCTGACTTGTAATACTTGCCGAAGGGAAACTAGACTTACTTCAGTTTCTCTATGAACCTAGTTAGGCCTTCTTTTTTTTTTTCCTATGACCTACCGCTGTTGGCTAGAGGCACCCTTCTTCTTCTCCCTCCAGCAATGGGTAAATAGCATGAGAAACTGGGTTCTGTAGCCTTGGATGGCAACTGGTCTAGGAGAAGGTCAACTCTGAATTCAAAACCTGCGGAGGGTCGTAGTGCACCTGGTCTCTGATATTCGATATATTTTATGAATATATTTTATTATAAATATGTATAATTATAATTAAATAAGCGTTTGAATGAAAAGTGACTTACCCAGGCACCATATTTCGATACTCAGGGTTGGACATTGGGGATCTGGGGACAGCAATGCAGGACCGAACAGTGTGCAAAGGGATAGTCAATGGAGTTCCGACCAAACCATAGGGAGGTCAAAGGATGATGACGTGTAAAAAAGTGGATCCTTACTTGTAATACTTCCCGAAGGGAAACTAGACTTACGTCAGTTTCTCTATGAACCTAGTTAGGCCTTCTTTTTTTTTCCTATGACCTACCGCTGTTGGCTAGAGGCACCCTTCTTCTTCTCCCTCCAGCAATGGGTAAATAGCATGAGAAACTGGGTTCTGTAGCCTTGGATGGCAACTGGTCTAGGAGAAGGTCAACTCTGAATTCAAAACCTGCGGAGGGTCGTAGTGCACCTGGTCTCTGATATTCGATATATTTTATGAATATATTTTATTATAAATATGTATAATTATAATTAAATAAGCGTTTGAATGAAAAGTGACTTACCCAGGCACCATAGTTCGATACTCAGGGTTGGACATTGGGGATCTGGGGACAGCAATGCAGGACCGAACAGTGTGCAAAGGGATAGTCAATGGAGTTCCGACCAAACCATAGGGAGGTCAAAGGATGATGACGTGTAAAAAAGTGGATCCTTACTTGTAATACTTCCCGAAGGGAAACTAGACTTACGTCAGTTTCTCTATGAACCTAGTTAGGCCTTCTTTTTTTTTCCTATGACCTACCGCTGTTGGCTAGAGGCACCCTTCTTCTTCTCCCTCCAGCAATGGGTAAATAGCATGAGAAACTGGGTTCTGTAGCCTTGGATGGCAACTGGTCTAGGAGAAGGTCAACTCTGAATTCAAAACCTGCGGAGGGTCGTAGTGCACCTGGTCTCTGATATTCGATATATTTTATGAATATATTTTATTATAAATATGTATAATTATAATTAAATAAGCGTTTGAATGAAAAGTGACTTACCCAGGCACCATAGTTCGATACTCAGGGTTGGACATTGGGGATCTGGGGACAGCAATGCAGGACCGAACAGTGTGCAAAGGGATAGTCAATGGAGTTCCGACCAAACCATAGGGAGGTCAAAGGATGATGACGTGTAAAAAAGTGGATCCTTACTTGTAATACTTCCCGAAGGGAAACTAGACTTACGTCAGTTTCTCTATGAACCTAGTTAGGCCTTCTTTTTTTTTCCTATGACCTACCGCTGTTGGCTAGAGGCACCCTTCTTCTTCTCCCTCCAGCAATGGGTAAATAGCATGAGAAACTGGGTTCTGTAGCCTTGGATGGCAACTGGTCTAGGAGAAGGTCAACTCTGAATTCAAAACCTGCGGAGGGTCGTAGTGCACCTGGTCTCTGATATTCGATATATTTTATGAATATATTTTATTATAAATATGTATAATTATAATTAAATAAGCGTTTGAATGAAAAGTGACTTACCCAGGCACCATAGTTCGATACTCAGGGTTGGACATTGGGGATCTGGGGACAGCAATGCAGGACCGAACAGTGTGCAAAGGGATAGTCAATGGAGTTCCGACCAAACCATAGGGAGGTCAAAGGATGATGACGTGTAAAAAAGTGGATCCTTACTTGTAATACTTCCCGAAGGGAAACTAGACTTACGTCAGTTTCTCTATGAACCTAGTTAGCCCTTCTTTTTTTTCCCTATGACCTACCGCTGTGGGCTAGAGACATCCTTCTTTTCCGGGCTCTACATCACAATTGCCAATCGTCGCTCTGTCCCCTGACATTATTCGCCGGCCGTCAGATGATCCACTTGACGATCTCAACGAAAGGCACACAATCGTTGTTAATATCTCTACATTCTACATTGGCTAATGTTTTCTAGTTCTCTTGCACTCCCATTCTTTTCTGTAGGACATACCGCTGTTGGCTAGAGGCATCCTTCTTCTTCTTCCTCCAGCTATGGGTAAATAGCATGAGAAACTGGGTTCTATAGTCTTGGATGGCAACTGGCCTGCGGAGGGTCGTAGTGCATCTGGTCTCTGATGTTCGATATATTTTATGAATATATTTTAATATAAATATGTATAATTATAATTAAATAAGCGTTTCAATGGAATTTTTCTGTACTTGTCTATGTGTGTGCGTTATTGCATCATTACACTTTGCCTCGACACGCTGTGATTAAATATAGATAACTGTCGACAGGAAAATAATAGATTACTATTTATCTTCCGCTGGCTTCCAATAGAAATGTTATTTTTGGGAAGGTGCCAACTGTAAAGACATCCTTTTCCTAATATTTTCTCACTTCCTCGGCACACCCACATTATGGGAAATTACCCATAATAATAATGGACTATTCCTGACATTATAAATCCTGCGCCTCTCAAGAGGTATGAGGAGATTGTAAGACGACGAGAGATAATTGAGAGCATATTGTAAGGACATTGGAATAGTGATACTTGTCGAGACAAAATAGTTCACTCTAACCAAATCTGATAGTCATTACTAACACTTCTACTTCTTTGTACAGTGTAACCCGGATATAAGAGACCCGGATATAAGAGAAAACAGGATATAAGAGAGATTTTCTCTGGTCCCAAATTAGAGCCATACTTACCTAAACAAAATAGACCAAACGCGGATATAAGAGAAACCCGGATATAAGAGACGTTTTCTCCGGTCCCGACAACTCTCTTATATCCGGGTTACACTGTATTATATTTCTGTTGTAATATATCGTTGTATTCCATACCTGTGTTCGTGTTATTCTTTCATTGGTTCTAACCTTGGACCATCAACGTGGTACAAGGAACTTGGACCATAACAAACATGAATACTACTTGTCCTAAATTTTGAAATAAGATGCAGAGAAGTAATAATAATAATAATATTAATAATGGAACTGGAAAAAATGCAGCCTATAGGTACCTAGGAATTAGAGAAGGAGATGGAATACAGCATACCCAAATGAAGTTGAAGGCAAGAAAGGAGTACTGCTGACATGTACGGTCTGGTACTGAATACCGAGCTGAATTCAAAAAACAGAATATCAGCCATAAACACCTTGGATGTCCCTGTGGTGCAAAACACTTTCAACATTCTTAACTGGACCATAGCTGATATTAACCGAATGGACGTCAAAACGAGAAATCTTTTCGCCTGCCATCACATGCATCATCTCAAAGATGATGTTGATCGTCTGTATGTGCCCAGATCCGAAGGAGGTAGAGGATTAGTTCAACTAGAACTGTCCTACAAAGCTACAACAATTGGCCTTCACTGTTACCTGGAAACTACAGAAGACTGGATGATGATGTGTGTCAAAGAACATGAAAGTAGTAAGCGACTTTATTCCGTAATAAAGGAGGCCAACAAGTTCAAAAAGAGTTTCAAATTGGTTTAGAAATACAAGTAAAGCACAATACTCCAACTGAAGCTGTAAAATGCTAAAAAAAAAAGGAAACGGATCAGATACAGAAACGATGGCAAGATAAACCGCTTCACGGTCAATACTTTGCCCGTACCAAACAAACTGGTGTAGACAAACGCCGTAACCATCAGCGGCTACGTAGTGCAGGATTAAAAGCTGACACAAACCAATATTGATGACTAAAAATTATGAAACACACATACAAAAATTGAGTTACCCAAATGCAGCTTCTACAGAAAGGAAACTGAAAGAAATTGGTATGAACACCACCCAAACCCGATTACAGAGAAAGGATCAGTAACAATTTTATGGGACAAAACAATACATATAGACAGAACAATCAAAGCTAATTGCCCAGACATCGTTATTAGAGACAGCAAACAAAAAAAAATGCCTCCTTATTGATATGGCAGTCCCTGCAGACTTCAATGTATCGTTAAAAATCTTCAAAAAATACAAGGACCGTGAAATCGATCTCTCAAAATTGTGACACATTAGAACATTAACAATTCCTGATGTGGTTGGAACCGTCGGATTTATTGGAAAAGATTATCGAAGGGATTCTATGCCTTAAAGGAATGCAAAAACTTGTTCTTACGAGTAGAGCCCACACCTTACGAAGGGTTTTATCTATGTAAAATATGTGTGATTCTTTTTTAATTGCTCAGTGGAAAATGTCATGATGCCATTTCTGACTCGGGTCTCTGGGTGGGACCCGGAAAGAAATGAGTACATACAATAAATCAAAGGAAATAATAATAATAATAATAATAATAATAATAATAATAATAATAATAATAATGTTGAAATCTCAACCGCGCTTGGATAGATTATCGTAAAGTTTTCGATAGTGCGCCACACACTTGGATCCTTAAGGCTTTGGAAATGTACAAAGTAGCCTCGGTGATAGTAAACTTCTTTAAATATCGCATGAAACTCTGCAAACCACATTATACCTAAATCATGCCAAAGGTAGTGCCACATCCATTTGTTTGAATATCCGACGAGAAATCTTTGAAGGAGACTTCCTCTCGCTTCTTTGGTTCTGTCTGTCCTTAATCCTCCTTTCGCATGAACTAAACAGTAATAACTATGGATACAAAAAAAAAAGTGTTTAATCACCTATTCTACATGAAACATGTAGAATAGGTGATTAAACCCTTTGTGAAAGACGACAATGAGTTGAAGGATATCCTCAATACTGTAAAACGTTTTTGTGGTGATATCGGTATGAATTTCGGATTAGATAAATGTGCAAAAGTAACATTCAAGAAAGGAAGAATTAAAGAAACACACTGAACCGATCTAAATGTTGCCGCAAAGATTAAGAAATTGGAAGAAGACTATAAATACCTATGAATCAGCGAAGATGATGGAATACAACAGACCCAAATGAAGGAAAAAGTAAGAAAAGAATGCTTCAGGCGTGTGCATCTGGTTTTAAATACCGAATTGAATCCACAAAACAGATTATCAACCATAAACACTTTGACTGTCCCTGTGGTTCAACATCTCACATTGAACCATAGTTGAAATTAATCGAATGGATGCCAAAACGAGAAAGCTTCTCATTTGTCACGCATGCATCATTCTGATGTTGATCGTCTGTAGGTGACCAGATCAGAAGGGGGCAGAGGATTAGTTCATCTAGAACTGTCTCACAAAAAATTTGGTCTTCAAAAATAGCTGGAAACGACAGAAGGTTGGGTGATGATCTGTGTCAAGGAACATGAAAGTAATAAAGTTGCTTATTAAAGCGACTTTATCCCGGAATAAAGGAAGCGAACAAATTCAAAAGGGAATTTCAAGTCCGTGAATAAGTACAAGTAAACAATAATACATCTACTGCAGCTGATACACACACACACACACACACACACACACACACACACACACACATATATATATATATATATATATATATATATATATGTAAAACTTTGCTGCTACAAAAATTGAAGAAATTTGTTGCTATACTGATGTTCACTATTTTTGGTCGCAATTCTCTTATATAAAGGGCTTCGAGGATTTTATGTCTTTGCGTATTATTATTTTGATGGAGTATTGATGTGTTTTCAACTAATATCTGTCTGAACTGTGAATGTGGACAAGCGTGTTCTTTTAAATGCTCTGAGATTGAACTATGCTCATCCAAGTGAATAGTAAGATTTCTTGTCAGCAAAGTTATTGTAACACCAATATACGTATTAACATTTTTATCTGAGATGCAATCTCCTAAAGGACAGTTAAATTGATATACAATGTTGGTCTTTTGTAAGATGTTAGTCGCCGGAAATGAATTGTTTTAGATGAGTATACAGTTTGTATTAAATTTAGTACAATATATAATAATTTTTTTTTATTGGGATCATCGGGGAGATATATTAGTGTTTAGGAGTCTTTTAGACTTTTTACCTCCTCCTTATATTTAGAATGCACTTGATTACGGCATTAGTAGTTTGGTATATTTAGAGTTATTTGATGATATATTGTGTTCATTTTTATTTATGTTTATATTCCTAGGAATGTATAAAGGTTAAAAAAAAAAACAAACAATAAGAAAACTGTATTATTAGCCGACGCGTTCTGTCCATTATGGACTTTTTCAAGGCAAAAATAAAATGAATTTATTGAAAACAAAGTAACTATTAACAACAAAACAAGATGTCCTTAACAACTAGAAAAATTAAGAAAACGCTGTTGTATTCCCATTGTCAACTGAAAATTACGTAAAGTAATTTCACGTTGTATTTATTGTTGACGGATTCAACCATTTTCTTTTGATTTCTTGATATAGTTGCGCACGTTGGCTTGGGAGAGTAGTGATTTTGTTAAGAAAGGTGAAAGGTTGGGAAAAACCTTGGTGTAGATTAATATTTGGATAATATTCAATGGCGAGGTCTCTTTTGTGTTTATAGATGCGTTTTTTAAAAAATTCTACTTGTTTCTCCAATATATTGGGTTTTGACAATTTATTTTATAAATACCTGATTCAGAAATATTATTGCTATTAGTGTTTGAGGACCTGAGTATATCCATAATGGTTTTGGAAGTGTTTGTGATTACTTTAAGATTATTTAGATTGGATAGGTTAGTCCTGGATACTGCACGTGACATAGTTGGTCGGTAGTATTATTCATCTGTTTTCATGTAATTTATTATTTCGGATTATGTTATTATTTTTGATTCGGTTGTATATTTTGTATGCCTTTCTTCTTGTGTTGTGGATGAAATGATATGGGTATTGTACGTTTTTGAATGTATTTTTTTTATTTATGTTTCTTCTTTAGGTAAATATTAGGGGCTGCAGATTCTTAATGCTCTCAAATAGAAACCTATAATAATTCCAGATTTAATTTTAGAAGAGTGATTTGAGTAGAAACTGATCAGGTCCTTTATGTTTGTAGCCTTTCTGTAAACGTTAAAATTGAGTTCGTTAGTGTTTCTGTGTGACATGATATCTAGGAAGGAAGAGTGTAGTTGGTTTCAGTTTCAAAAGTGAATTGTAGGTTCCTGGGAATATAAGCATAAATAAAAAATAAAATAAATACAATAGAAGAGGAGAGAGAAAATGATCGATTTGATTTTTTACGACTTATCCATATTTTTAAGGTTATTTAAAGCCGAAACATTTTTTGGGGATTGTAAGAATTTTTTTAGATAATCCTGATTTTTGATACATGTCTTACCGTTGTCGGAAGAATAACTTGTGTATTCATACTTTTCCGAAATAAGTAAGTGAATATAACGAACCCGACTAGAATTCGAACGCGGCCCTCCGATTTCTCATTCCGATCCTTTATCCATCAAACGATACACACCTACAAGCTTACAGCTCCTGGTACTACCGAACGATCATCCATCTAGGTATTGGCCAGGTTTATCGTTGCTTAACTTCATTGATCGGACGAGAACCAGTGTTGAATGTTATACGTATTTTATTAAGCCAATATTTCTTAATTCCGTGATGTAATAAACACTATAAAATTATGTTATATACAGGACTTATGAACATTAATGGCTATGTCCAAATCCTCATGAATACTTTGAAGACTATTGTAAGTGGGGGTATATTACCCCCACTTACAATAGTCCACCACTAGCAGTGGTATTGTATTTTGTTGATGTTATAAACATTGCCATTTCCAACCTCCGTTTTGATTATTCCTCCTTCAGTAACCCTTTACAACATATTATAATTATTTAGGATTTATGAAATGAACAAACAGAATAAATATTCCAGAATAATAAAAAGATCATGAAAAAAATAAGAACAAAAAGAATGAGAATAAAGCGCAAAATGAATGAAAAAATAAAATAATAAAGTTGAAAAAATTAAAAGTAATAAATAATAATAATAATAATAATAATAATAATAATAATAATAATAATAATAATGCAAAAAATTGTTCTCACAAGTACAGCTCACACCTTATGAAGGGCTTTACCTATGCAAAATATGTGATTTTTTTTCAAAACTGCTCGGTGGAAAATGTCATGTCACTATTTCTGACCTTAGGTCTCTAATCAGGACCTGAATATAAATGAGTATACACTAGAAATCAAAGTTAATAATAATAATAATAATAATAATAATAATAATAATAATAATAATAATAATATCACTTTTACTAATAAAAAGTTGACGAATAATAATTTTAAATTTTATTCCCTAATAATACTTTTCCTTTTCCTAATAATACTAAAAATAATAAAATATATTAATAATAATAAAAAAAAAACAATTAAAAAGTAAGGATGAAAAAAAAAAGACTGGGAACCAAACGGGAAAAGAGCTCCCCCCCCTTACCAATTCCAATGGCAGCAACAAAAGAGAAAGTTAGGAAAGCTGAGAAGAAATGTTACTTTAATCCTCAAAAAAAAAATTGATGCTTTATGTGTTAGTCTCTCAGATGTTATGTCTCTTATCGATCGCCTACGATTCTGGATAACTTGAGCCAACATTAATATTCCCTGTTTTCTTTCGTCACTGATCGATCACGACAGTGGCTCATCTTGGAAAAGTTTAAACTTTAAGCTGATACCGTCAAATCGATTTTTTTTTTTTTTTTTATCAAAACCCCTGCCCTCATCATCCCGGCTTCTTGTATTTTTATGCCAATAAATATCTACTGTCGATGTGCTTTCTTTCTGATTTAGAGATTATGTCGAAGATCTACGCAACGCAGTTTGTTCTAGAGCAACCATTTTCACCTTCATCCAGAGTTGAATTTAATGAGCTTACGGTTAAAAAAAAAAAAAAAAAAATGATCGACTTTACCTGTTAATGCTATTTTTTTTTCTTTTAACTTTTAAGTATCTTCCAATCAAATGTCTGATTTTGCTGTTGATTTTCGCGGGCAAAGAACATTTTGTCTTTAGCGTCTTCGATTCAATTTTCACTCAAATCGGTAAACAATTTGAAGTCATGTGACCCAATTAAAAATCAATACCATTTTTGCGTTTCTCAGTTTTCTTTCTCTCTCTTTATTGCTCCCTATATTTCCTTTTCCCTTTAAATCCTTCTTTATCTTCCTCAATTATTATTAGGTTGGTGCAAAAATAATGTCGTTTTTGACGTATTTTTTAACGTCAAAACACGACATTATTTTTGCACCAACCTAATATTACCACTCTCTATTTTCTCAACCACCACCATCAGAATCGTCGACATTATCCAATATGATTCCAGGTTTTTTGCAACCGAACTACTTCAAGATAAAGGACTTTCTTCTGTACATATGATTAAAACTCGAATTCAGCTTTCAGTCTGTGACTTGAGATAGAAATTGAAATACAATCGTTAAAAAAGATAAAAAATAATGTAGAAATTTTAATAATTATTCAAATATGGTTAAACACCAATGAACGTTCTATATTAAAGAGATTTTAAATGGTTTTTTTTTTGGGGGGGGATCATTTTTCTGGTTTCTGGAAAATATTTAAAGTTCTATGTAAATATTTTCTTTTCTCGTACTTCTTGCTTGTGGAACTATCTTTCGGCTTTCCTTCCAAGTCATCTTCGATATTCAAAAGATTAAATGCAATGTCAATCATTATCTTCTGCCATCTTCATTCCTGTTCCATTACTCTCACTTTAATATTTCTTCTTTTTCTTATATTCTTTCACAATCAGTAACCTCTTTCGTCTTAGTGGCTTTATTACCTTGCTTTGGGTGAAATGATTAAAAATAAATAAATTATCCAATGTCTGGATACTTTGGGCTTTCATAAGGTATTATCAAAGTTGTTTGTATGTTGTACTTTAAAATCAAAATATAACATGCACTTCAACGTGAAGACGCGAAGACAAGATATTTGAAAATATAGATATATTAGATACAGAACAAAAAGAAACACTCCCGGACGTTTTATTATTATATAAAAAGGCGTACTCGGTATGACTATGAACTACATCCGCGTCCTGGGTAAGACGATAAACTACATCCGACAGCAAGGCCTCTGTTCAAGAGGCTTTCGGGAGCGTGGAACCACCTCTTAAT
>OZ010590.1:88383990-88496490 GCA_963932145.1 Acanthosepion lycidas | reverse complement strand
TAGATAGATAGATAGATAAACAGTGTGACATAGATAGATAGATAGATAGATAGATAGATAGATAGATAGATAGATAGATAAACAGTGTGACATATATAGATAGATAGATAGATAGATAGATAGATAGATAGATAGATAGATAAACAGACTGACATAGATAGATAGATAGATAGATAGATAGATAGATAGATGAACAGACTGACATAGATAGATAGATAGATAGATAGATAGATAGATAGATAGATAGATAGATAGATAGATTTGACAAAGACAGAATATTAATGCAAGATGAGTGCATAAGCTTCAAGTTATTAAAATATATACAATACGAATGCAACAGAGATGTCTTATTTCGGCTTATTAACCTAAGTCAGAAAATATTTTAAAATAGTAAGAATTTTATTTTCATATTAATTAACTCATAACTAGAAAATTGGGGAGGTTAATGCATATCTTTTCCAAGGGTATTGCCCACAAGATCAAACATAATGAGACAGTATATTTTACAGACTCTTTTAAAAAATCTAAGGGACTATTCTTTATATGTGCCATGTCCTTTCAGGACTTAACCGACCATGGCTCTCCCCCGACTCTATTCCTTGCAGTTCCTTCCCTCTGCTTCCTCCGCCAGACCACGTTCTGTCATCCACTTGCTTAAGCCCGCCAGGTATGTCATGCGTTGTTTTCCTTTGTCTCTCTTTCCCTCTATTCGAGTCGTGAGTATCAGATTCACCAGGCCCTCTTTCCTCATTATGTGTGCCAGAAACTTCAGCTGCTTCTTTCTGAGGTTAAGTATAAGCCTTCCCCTTTTTTGCAACCTCTCCAAGACCTCATCGTTGCTCACACGCTCGATCTATCCTTCATTAGAACCACATCTCCATCAGTTCGAGTTTCATCTTTGAGGAAATCGTCCAATATTTGCTGCCGTAAAGAAGGACAGATGTCACGTAACAGCTCAGTATTCTTTTCTTCGTTACCAAAGATATCTTCCCGTCTCGCAATACTCTGCATAACTTTTGGAATGCGTCCTTGGCCATCCTAATACGTCTACGGATCTCAGTGTCGCACTTACCGTCTTCTGTCAAGACGCTTCCCAGATATTTAATCTTCCGCGTCGGCTCGATTCTAGTGTTTCCGGCGTACAAATCGCATTTCGGGCTCATCCTCTTAAAGATGACCATGCATTCTGCCTTGCAGTTTATGCTTAGTCCTTTCTTCTCTCTCTATCCGTCGCTACCTTCTGTAGGAGATTTTGTACTTTCTTTTCCGTGTCTGCTATCTGTACTGTGTCATCATCATATCTTATGTTGTTAAGTTTGTGGCCGCCAATGCTAAACCCCGGTAGGGTTTCCAGTTCTCTCACAATTGCCTCGCTGTATAGTTTGAACAGGTCCGGTGAGAAGATGTATCCTTGCCTTACGCCCCTTTCACTGAACTCGTCCCTATGCGCATGCATGTTGTTAGTATAGGTTCTGGGTTATTTTGATATCTTTCCCGAATATATCAAGGTTGCTGAGCAGTTCCATCAGATCATTGTGGCGTACTTTGCCGAAAGCCTTTGCGTAGTCTATGAAACATAGGTATATATACTTCTGCGTCTGTAGCGCTCTTTTTGATAACATTCTGAGCATGAATATCGCGCTCCTTTTAAATCTGCTGATGATTAGTGTCTATTCGGATTATCATAATAACTCCACTTCTCATCTCCAATAATAATCCTACCTTAGATGCGTTCTCTTCCGACAATATGCACTTTTTAAAATAATCGATCAATCATCAATATCTGGTCGTTGGTGGTATAAAATTATTTCAGTTGAAAATAATAAGCTTTCAGAACTGAATATGACTTACCAAACTGACGCAACATTAATATTTATTTATATTTAAAGTAGTGAGCGAGTAGTTAGAAACTTAGCGTTCCGATCCTGGAAGTCGGGTTCGAATCTTACTATAGTCGATTTGTTAAACAGATGATTATTCCCAGCCGTACGATATTGTTATGAAGTTCTTGCTAGATTCAAGCCTTGTAACTGAAAATTGGTACACGGAACTATATGGAATCATTCAATGGTGGATCTAGCACCAAATCACAAGTCATCATGACAGAGGCTTTGAGCGTACTGACTTTTTTTTTTAAACTGATGAATATACCATATTATGTGCCATCCCCCATAAACTGTAAATAAAAATCTGCTCAGCTTCTATGTGCCGTGTGCGATAGTGGCTCTTCGCGATTTCCTATCTCTCCTAATCCCTGTTCTGCCAACCATTTACACAAGCTCACTAGGTATGTTATACGCTGCATTCCCTTGTTCCGTTTGCCTTTAATATCTTGTCAGTGTCAAATTTACCGAGCTCTCTTTCCTCATCATGCAGCCTAGTAAATTCAACTGTTTCTTTCGGATGTTAAGTATAAGTGTCCATTTTGTTAACCTTTCAACTAAAACGTTGCTGTTGCTCACATGGGGCCACAAGTCTTCTTCATCTGTGATGAGGTTATCTAGCATTTACTATCTTTTCTTTGTTTCTAACAAGGTCTTCCTCTTTCTTAATGCTTTGCTTAGCTTTTGTAAGGCATTTTTCCCTACCTCAATACGCCTTCGGATTTCATTTTCGCATTTTCCGTCCGCTGTTAAAACACTACCGTTATATTTAAATTTCTGTACTTGCTTGATTTTTGGCATCTCCAATGTTGGGTCCTTTTTTTTTTTACAATGATGTTCATCCTGTACAAGGCCTGAGAGCCACTTGAGATAGATGGTTATAAAATAAGTCACAGTTTATGCGTAATACAACGGTTAACTCTTGACTTGAACAGGTTAATATTGTAGTGATCGTGGAAGTCGGTTCCACAAAATTCGTGGACTCTAGTGGAACTTACATCTTTCCATTGGAATACGAAGGGAATGAAGGTGATCCGCTACAATGTTCGTAGTATGGCTTGTCTTAATCGTGAAGGTTAGAACTGGTGGAAGTAAGTAATGCACTTCGTCCGAGCACTTTCCACGAAAAAAATCGATGAAGCAGCGAGAGTCTTGCAACGTTACGTCTGTGAGAAAGGGTTCGTAGAGCGGAAAATACTTTGTCACCCGATTCTATGCCGACTGGGAAGTGAAGACTGTGCAGCTCCTGTCCATATATGTCAACAGTGTCTCCTTTTTAGTTGCAATATAAACTATATGCTGAGTTGGTGATTGCAACAAAGTTTAGCTAGTTATTCTAATAGACAAACATACTTGCAAACGAATCGCTAACCATGCTATATTATTATACTATTAGCTTATACGATAATAATATAATATAATATATCTAATATAATTATATTATATATATAATATATATATAATATAATATATTATAATATTATATTATATTATATTATTAAATTAGTTATCCTATTAGACAAACATACTTGCAAACGAATCGCTAACCATGCTATATCATTATACTATTAGCTTATACTATTATAATATAATATAATATATTTAATATAATTATATTATATATATATATAATGTATATATATATATATATAATATATTATAATATTATATTATATTATACTATTAAATTAGTTATCCTATTCGACAAACATGCAAACGAATCGCTAACCATGCTATATCATTATACTATTAGCTTATATTATAATATAATATAATATATATGATATAATTATATTTTATATATAATATATATATAATATAATATATTATTATATTATATTATATTATTAAATTAGTTATCCTATTAGACAAACATACTTGCAAACGAATCGCTAACCTTGCTGTATTATAGGTGGACAGATAGTCTTTTATTTTCTTCTCTATGACATTTCGTTAAGAGAAATTTTTATTAGGCTTTTTTCTCCTTTCATCATTGTTTTTCTGTTAGTTTCAAGAAAGCACTTCGACAGTTTACATCATTTAACGTAAAAACACCACGATGCTAAAAATTAATCACTGCCCTACGTTTGTGTCTACATGATGGTTTCAAATTGCAACGTTACAGGTTTACAGGTGTTGGCAATTGAAGAAACAACACCTTTTTTTCAAGAACCTTATACGTTTTGTTGTTAGCTAGTTTTATATATTGTAAGGCCCTTGACGTTATAAAAACTGTGTTTACGTATTTAAATTTCTAAAGAAATAATGGATTTATTTTTAATCTGATATTTTTTATTAATTCAAACGTTATTTTTGGGTGGATACCCGTGTTTGAAATGGACGACCTTGCTGGGCTGTAACCTTCTCTGTAGCTGGGTGGTCTAAAGCATAAAATAGTTGATTCTCCAACACAGGGAGACGCAGGTTCGAATACTGTCGAAAGCACATTTTCTTTATTAAGTTTTTTTCGAGTGGGTAGACCGACATACATAATAGATACTCCGTAAAATAAAAACCGGGAGGTCTATTTAAACACGGGTATCGACAAAAATAACACGTTAATTTTGACTTATTCGCATTATTGTATCTTATAATTGAAAAAAAAAACGTCAGTATACGGATAGAAAATGGATTCAGTAAATACACAAAAATAGAAGAGAGTGTAAGACAAGGACGCACCTTCTCACCGGACTTATTCAGCCGGTGAGGCGATCTTGAGAAAGTTAATGGTCCTACCAGGATTCGTTGTTGGTGGCTACAATCTTAACAACAAAATATATGCAGGTGACACAGCGATGATAGCAAACACAGAAAAATAGCTCCAGGAACATGTAAAGAAATTAGTAAAGGCGGGAAAAAAGGACCAATTGTTACAAGACAGTGTATTGTTGTAAACAAAAAGTAAAGCTAGTTGCTGTAACAGCGGGCGGAAACTGTGAACCCGAAAACCGAAAGCACATTGGAATAAGGAAAGATGCCTTCCAAAAACTAAGCAAAATATTAAGAAGCCGAAAAATTTCCTTAGAAAAATTAAAATGAGTTCTGAACTGTTATGTTACACCTATATGGAAGTGAATGCTGGCCAATGAATCTCCTCGGTGATGAAGAGGCTTGAGACAACAGAAAGGTGGTTCTACAGAAGGATACTAAGAATAACAAGCACTGATCATGTCAGTAACGAGGAACGTGTAAAGAAAATAGGGGAAAAAACGCATGTGTATATTTAGAATCAGAAAGAAAAAAATTGAAATCGACATTATGGGCGATGAATTATTTTACCCCCTGCAATCCATTTTTCAAAGACGAAGCATCACAAACCTCTCGCTGTTCTACCGCTATTTCCATGAAAAATGTTCAAATAAACTACATTCCTTTGTTCCCCAATTCAAACCCTCACAGCTAAGACTCGCCATGCGATGGACATTCTATCGAAAGACCCCTATTCCCTTCGTATTTCATTGGTGAGATGTAAGTACCACTCAAACGTTTTCATATGAACAGCTACTTTGTGGAACTGACTCTCAAGAAGATGCTTATCCAATTACTTTAATCTTAGGCTTTCAAGACTAACCATTATCTTTTCTGCATATCGTTATAAACTCTGTCCTGTTAAGGCATGTCCTGTTATCTTGTATTAAAGATATAAGGCCCCAGATGTTTGCTTATTAGAATCTGTTATACTTGCAAAAGTCGGATCGATTGTTCTTGTGTATGCGATAGGACAGTGAATATAGAAACAAAAGCGGAAACATTAATATGCAGAGATTGATAGATTTGCGAGCTGCCTAATGTCACAGAGTAAAAAATTCAATCGTTAGATTTCTTTTACCTTGAAATCTGCATTTACATAAATCATCGTAGTGTGGATTAGATCAGTAATGCTATCGTTATTTTAATTCAGTCGACCATTTTATTCCGTTTGTATGTAGCAAAAATGGCGGCCGATAGGACAACTCAGAATGAGGTAAAACTAGTCTCTCCTAATGACACAATTATAACATGGCTTGCTAGTTCGAGATTTGTTACTGCTTGAACTGACTCAAACCCCGTTCCCTAAAGACACAGATTAGACTGGTTTTGAACTCAGCTGGAAAACAACTTTGTTAGGTTATTAGTTCAACTCCTTTGTGGAAGCAATTTTTACATAACAGAGACTGCAACAAAAGGGATGCTTACATGTATTTATTTTCCCCTGCCATTTTAGAAAAGCTCTACCTCAAATGACTGGCGAGGGGACCGCTTTCAAATATATTTGCCTTCACGCAGTTTTTCTTAAATTTCACCCTGCCATTTTCATTTGCGTATTAAGCAGCTTCTGACTCCTGCAAAGCCATCTCTCTTTCAGGACATGGATGATCATGGCTCTCTACAACTTCCTGTATTTTGATAATCTACGTAGCTTTTGACTATTTACCATGCGTCTTTGCTTCTGTTTTGGTATCCATTCATTTCTTTTCCTTTTATGTGCCCATGTACTTTCAGGGCGTGGACTGTCATGGCTCTCCACATCTTCCTGTATGTTGTTGCTCTAAGTAAATTGTGAATCATTACCATCCTCCTTTCTTCTTCTTCTATCCTGCTTCTTTTTTTATTTTTCTTATGGGGCTTCCAGCCACACCACTTTGAAACACTGTATGATCATCGAAGTTAAGCAACGTCGATCCTGGTTAGTACCTAGATGGGTGACCCATTAGGAATAGCAGGTGCCGTAAGCTTGGATGTGCGGATGGTGTAATGGATAATTGCTCAGAATTGTTAATTGGAGAGCATAGTTCTTATTCCAGTTGGGTTCACTTACGCGCAAATACACCTGGGAGAAATATGAATCCACCTCTTCTCCCCCAAGTATGGGTTAAGTAGTAAGACGTGTGCTACTAAACCATTATTATCTTCAAAATAATTATTACTATCTAAAAATATTTTATTGCTTTAAATAACCTCAAAAAGGTTGATAAGCCGTAAAAAACGAATCAATCGAGCGAACTTTTTATGTCTCATGTTCTTCCAGGACCTGGGTAGTCGTAGCTCTCCACATAAACTCTTTTGTTGTTTGAAATAGTTTTTGCCGTTTTACTATAATCCATTCTCCTTGTTCTGAGATCCACGAACACAAAATCTTTAAGTAGTTTACTCACAGTTTATCCTGCTTTCTCATCTTCTGTGAGAGTTACATAAGCCCTCTCTCCTCATTAGGCGACCCGGATTTTTTTTTTTTTTTTTTTTTGTAGATTGTAAGTAAAAATTTCCTTGTTGTTCCCACTCGTTGTTCACGCATTTTGTCCACGATATTTTCAATTTTGGCCGATAACTTTGATCTGAGTATATTTTTCTCATAATCTCTAATACTCAGTAACACTTTAGTCTTAGAGGCTTTATTACCTTGATTGGGGTGAACTAATTTGAGAAAAAAACTCTTTTAAAGAAAACGGGCATTTGCGTGAAAGTGAACACTGTTTCGATTTCTGCGCCAATAACCGTCACTCTACCTACACATCCTTTTAAGTACTTGTACATATTAACGATGAAATCAAGTTTGTATCCCCGTTTCTAATAAAGACTTAACCGGGTTCAAAAAAATAAGAAATACGTGCGCCATTCAAAGGCTTGAGATTTTCGATAAAGTTAGACTGTAGGACTATTTTAATCTTATTTTACCCGCGGCGTTATAAAACGGAAGAATCTATCACCTAGAGCCAGGCAGACACGACCGGGAAATTGAAAGTATAGAAATATTTTTAGAAAATAAATAATATCTTCTATAAATGTCTAGCAACTTCTGTAAGTTTGCTTAAGGCTAAATTGTGTCTACCTATTCCTATCCAAAGGTACTGCATTTAAATATTGACTTCCATTGGCTTTTGTCGAACCTAATTCTATCAGGATCCAATGTCAGGGCGATTGCTCTTCGATCGCTTGTCAGTCAAGATAGGAATAAATGCTCTTTATGATTACTATTATTAGTAGTAGTATTAGTAGTAATCATTTTTGTTGCTATGGTTGACGCTTTAAAATTAAATGAAGCGGAGTGCTGTCAACAGAAAATATGTCTGAAATACTTTAATATTATTGACGTTATTAATGATATTTGTATTTACACTATTAATACTAATATTTCATTGTTGTTCTTTTATTATTCATTATTATTATTATTATTATTATTATTATTATTATTATTAGTCCTTGCAATGTGTGAAAAATCTATACAGTAGAACAGAAGGCTTCTGGATATGTCTGGGTAACGTCTGTTACCTGCCGTGGGTAAATATATTTATTTAACATTATTTTCATTATTCGGACTATTGTCCTCATCTTTGTCGCCATATTTATTACAACGTTTCGGTCGTTGTGCGCTCCGGCCTTCTTCTTGGAATGTCGAACTGAACCCTTTATTTCTATCACTGGGGTAGACTGTGCCATGTTTTAATAGATGTCAGTTATCAGTTACCTCCTGTTAATTCCCACTGACAGCTCTCCACTGCCTTAACCGGGTATTGAACCCACACTGTTTGGGCCCTGTCACTAGATCTAACCAACTTTATCCACTGTGCCATGTGTCCTTGGGGATATCTGTGTATGAATTTCTGGGTATTATAAACCTAATGTCTTCAGCAACCGTTTTTTACCAGTGCTCATATTGCAATTTTTGCTGTTATCATTGCATGTTTTACCAGAGCTCATATTGCAATTTTTGTTGTTATTATCGCTTTTCTCTGGCACTCCTTATTACTGGTTCCCATATTTTATTCATTTCTATGCTTGGTCGGCTCAGAAGATTTTTGTGGCCAAACATATGTGCTGATTACTTAAGTTTACGAATATTCCGGTGATGTTCTTTGTCAATAATCTCAACCTGATCCCACAGAAGATGGTGATTCACATTTTCTCTCCATATGTGGTCAGCCACGTCTGATTTTTCCACTTCCGCTCGTGTTACAGCTTTCTGGTGTTCTTGAAACCTTACCTTAAGGGGCCGGCCTGTCTCTCCTTTATATTTCTTTCCGCAGCTGCACGGGATGGAGTACACACAGTATTTAGTCAAGTTTTCCTCTATGGTGTGTGTGTGTGTGGGGGGGTCTTACTCGGAAAAGATATCTGTGAAATGTCGTCCAGCTTTTGAAGGTTTTCCAATGGTGCTCCTTGTCTATGATTTCAATATTTCAAATATACCCAGATATTGATTTAAACATTTTAAAAAAAAGCTAATTCGAAAGAACCGACATTATTTTTCTTTCAATTTTAGAAAAAGAACATTCTGACGAAGGGTAACGACATGTCTTCTCTCTGAACCTGAAAAAGAAGGCCAGTGGATGTTACATGCGTGTCTTTACTCCCAAGTCTAGAACATTATGATGCAGTTAGTTTTTTTGTTTGTTTGTTTGTTTGCACGTATCACTAAAGCATTTTTCACGATGTCTACCCCAAAACTGTCCTCTATATAAATTGGGCTTTACTGAGTGGCTGTTAATAGTCACATGACCAGCCAAGCGCATACTAATTAGGTAAGAGGAAGCAATGTTAACCCAGAAATTGTAATGACGCATAGGTGCGCTATCATGAATCGTTGACTTGAATGACTTTCTCCTTCAAATCACCTCGGCCTTTTCTAAATGTGTATACAAAGAAATAGATATTCAACTCTGTAGTGCCCATCATCATCATCATCATCATCCAAATCATCAGCACCACCACCATCACCATCATCATCATCATCATCATCATCCAAATCATCAACACCACCACCATCACCATCATCATCATCACCATCCAAATAATCATTACCACTACCACCACCACTATTATCATCATCATCCTCCAAATCATAATCACCACCATAATCATCACCACCATAGTCATAATCACCATCATCCTCATCCAAATCCTTACCAACACCACTACCATCATCATCATCATCACCATCATCAAACCGTAATCATCATCATCCAAATCATCACCACCACCATCATCATCATCATCATCATCCAAATCATCACCATCGTCATCCAAATCATCATCATCACCAACACATTCATCCTCCCCACAACCATAATCATCATCATCCAAATCATCACCATCATCACGATTCATCCGAATCAACAGCATCATCATGACCAACATCATCACCAACACCATCATTATCACAATCATCATCCAAATCATCTTCCTCATTATCACCAACACCACCACTTCCAACACCATCATCACCATCATCATCATCAGCAGCAGCGTCATCGAACTCATCATCAAGACCATCATCATCATCTTCATCATCATTTGAACTAGTAGTTAAAGTCGTAATGCTCTTCTTCTTTGACTGGTTTGTACCTATAAAGAACGTCATAATCTTTGTTTTTTTATTACAAACCTCAGTATTTTACTATCCTTTTAATTAAACAGTTTTATTTTTAATTAATTAATTATTTCCCCATTCGGTGATAATATTATTCTTTTTGTCATTGTACGATATTTTCCCTATCCCACCAGATGTTCTGTTCGATTTAGAACGTCTGATTTTCTCTCATCAGAACAATTCCATGGGATAAATATTAGCCCCCCACCCCAAGTAACTTTTGTCGTACCTACCACGAACCGGGATCGAAAACGCTTTCCCTTTCAGTCTGTTATCAAAATAGGAATATATCAATGGTAAATCTCTTTAAAAAAAAGACATTAGTTCTAAATAAATCTAATAAAAGATAAGCGGATTTGAAAGCTCAACTGATACTGGAAATCCGTTCGACGTTACCACACGATTGTGATCGTAGCAGTCGTTGCAATATTTTACTTGAAGAGTTATCGGCGGTAAAGATGTCCGATATCTGACGTAGTAGTAGATGTCAGTCAAAATAGAAGCATTGATTACTGCCTATAAATGTGTTCATCTGTACGAGGATTACAGCAGAGCCTAACATATATTGTGCTTTTGCTGATCAGCGTGTCTTTCGAGTTAAAGCAACAGCTTAGGCCTAATTACAAACAGGGTGGCTGACTTGTGGGGGAACTTTTTTTTATATACAGGGTGTATCTCCACTCACCAAAAAAAAAAAAAAAATTGACATCATTTTTGCAGTCTCGTATCATAGCCAATTATCGACCAAATGATCTCAAATTTTAATAAAACGTGTAAAAACTAAGTTGATTCCTCGGATATATCTTATTGAGAATCTACCAGGAAGATGGATCGGGCGTGCTGTTGAAATGGCCACCCCATTCGCCTGAACTGACACCTTGGGATTTTTTTTCTTTATTTCTATCTATCTATCTATCTATCTATCTATCTATCTATCTATCTGCACTCATATCTATATATCTCAGTTTATCCTTCTCTCTCTATATATAAATCTACGAATCGTCTTTATCGGCCGTTTTTTTAGGGGAAATGTTTATCTGCAAATGTTTCGGAACTGGTTATTTGATGAGATCATTGCTAATGAGCATGAACCATTCATTCTTCAACAGGATAGGGCTCCACCTCACTGTAAGCTGATGGTTCAGACTTATCTCAATGAGAAGCTACCAGAAAGATGGATTGTTGATGCCAGTAGTAATAACAATGTGTTGTTGAAATGGCCAACACGTTCATGTGATTATTTTTTCCTATGGGCTATGTGAAAGGACAGGTCTATATTCCCCTCTTCCTACAAGCCGAGAGGAACTTAAGCAGAGATTTACTGAAGCCCTGGAGAATGATACGCAAGACATGCTACAACGTGTTTGGCAGGAGCTGGACAACATGCTTGATGTGTGTCGTGCCACAGGTGGTGCTTATGTTGAGCATTAGCGAAGCTTTGTGAAAATCTACATCCTTTTGAATATCTTGTTCGAATTTTGATAAATGAATCTTTTATCGAATTTTGATAAATGAATCTTTTATATGTCGCCTTTTTAATTTTGTTTACCTGAGATAAGTAGTTTTTTTTGTCTGCATTTTTATATTTTTAATCGGCATTACCTCATGCAAGTCAGTAAAACCACAAAGACATAGAGGTTACAGGTTGTAGAAGAATTAGGAACAGAAACATTAATAATGATAAACGCAAAGAGAAAAGAGGAATCAGGGGGACAGTAGACAGCGATTGACATTGCATTTAATTTTTTGCATATTGAAGTTGGCTGAAAAGCATGGAGCCGGAAGGGAGTCCCACAAGCAGGAAGTGCAAGAAAAGAAACTGTTAGTATAAAATATACGCTTATATCTAGTCAGCTCAACTGTAAATTGGTGAGATCTCGACGCCAGTCCAGTACTATGTTTAACTTTAAAAAGTCTAGGTACTATAGCAGAGAGCTCATCCAAACACTTACCATGAAATATTTACAGAAAAGACACAGAAGGCAACCTTACAGCGGTGAGAAAGCGACTGAAGCCGAGCAGCCAGATCAGGACCAATAATATTGCTGAGTCTTCGTTTGATTTTATCAAGAAGCTCAAGCTGAATAGCAGACCATATGTGGCAACAATATTCTAAGCATGGACGAATGGTAGACTTATAGATATGTAAGATAGATTCTGGAGAGAAAAATGTCTCGAACGACACAGTGAGCCAACTATAACATGAGCTGACCTAGCAATGGATTCAATATAGTATTTCCACTTCATGTCAGCTGAGAACGTTATTCCGAGAAGGCGCAATGAGTCATTCTCCTGGAGGTTAGCATCAGCCATGCTGATGAAAGGCAGAGAGGGGTCTCTCAGATGATTAATGGAGAGAATTTTAGTTCAGTTAGATATATATCTTATAAATTATTTCAATTTTGTGGGAACACTCTGTATTAATTTCACCATTTCTGCATTAGTCACAAAAGAGAAGCATTTCTCTTTGTCCTTTTTTCAGAGATCAAAGTATTTCGAGTGAATGCAGGCCGATAGATGCGTGCATATCTATAGCATATAGGGACATGTTCCTTTTTTCTCGTATTCTTTCTGTTGTAACCTAGGGAACTTTACTGAATAGAATAAACGCACGAAGGTTGGTAATGAACGATAATACTTAGGACAAGAACAACGCATATAAGATTCACCAGCGACAGTAGAAGAAGTCATCAACTACTAGAAGTAGTCAGAAGTGGCACAAGGCCGAATTTAATGTGGGGTATCCGAGTTCGTAGGCTTGGCCAAAAATTCCCCGTAGAACCCATATTTCCTGTTTCCTGAGACGAGTCTCTGCACTTCGACATAGACTCGTCAGGAGTCTGGTGTCTCAACGTGATGCGGCCGTAAGCCAGGTGCTTACTCTTACGCAATTAAGATCATAGCTTATAAGAGGATTCTGGTGTGGTAACGCGGCTGGAGACAAATATATAGGAAAAACTGCCAAATTGGTCTTCAGATATATTTTGTTAAGTCTGTCAGAGAGACAGAGAGAGAGAGAGAGAGGAGAGAGAGAGGAGAGAGATTTTGAGTACGTGCGTGTGTTTACAGGAATTAAATACATATAAACATGAATTAAGAGAAATATAAACTGAGACAGATTATATATATATATATATATATATATATATATATATATATATATACATATTGACAACCAACACAAGTTTTTAGGCGTTTGTCATTATATAATGATTTTTGCTCTGTCTTTTGACATAAAGCTCTCAACAGACCTATATGGTCTTAGAAACTCCTTTAGAATTACCAATAATTTTATTATTATTATTATTAATAATATATATATATATATATATATATATATATATATATATATATAAATTATTACTAATGTATATATATATATATATATATATATATATATATATATATATATATATATATATATATTTATGTCACCTGTATGATTTTCATTGGTTAAAGCAATTCACAACATGTCTGGTCTTTTCTTTTTTTTCTTTTCTATATCAATCTCATATTCACACTTTATCTCTTTTTTTTCTTTGAAGAACAGACATCTTTTTTCTTCCTTTTCTTTTATCTTTTCTTATTTTTCTTCCTTTCTTTTTCTTTTTCTTTTTCCTGTCTATATCTTGTCTTCCTTTCTTTTTCTTTTTCCTGTCTATATCTTGTCTTACTTTCTTTTTCCTGTCTATATCTTGTCTTGCTTTCTTTTTCTTTTTTCGGCTATATCTTCTGTACCTTCTTTTTCTTTGGAGAAGAACTTATATCTTATATGGCGAAAAAGAGATGCTTTTTAAGTATTATTAAATATTGTTATAACCATCATTTTAACAACACCTGATGAGATACTATGTTGCATCAAAACATTACTACGTTTTTATAGCGGAAATATCCATGTAATAACCTATAATAAAGAATTATCGCTCTACTTTTGTATTGAGCTCTTTTTTTAAATTAATGCTATGAATGTTTGAATTTATATTTGATTCGTTCTTATTGCATTTGTGTATATATATATATATACAAGGTCTCCATAAAGTTCGTGTACACTTTATTTGTATTTGCGATAGAAATAATCTGTAAAAAATGTTTAATGTATCTAGTTTTAAGTCTAGCTAAAATAACTAATGTGATTTCAGGCATTACTGTAAATCAGTTGGCAAATGTTTTCCGTGAACTGCAAAATCGTATTACCCTTTGTATTGCTAATGATGGAGGACATGTGGGAACTTAAATAAAATTTCAACAAAACCTTAAAAAATATAGATTTACTTCTTTCTAATCCTTTTTACAAATTATTTCTATCGCAAACACAAATAAAGTTATAAATTTTTTAAAGTGCACACGAACTTTATGGACACCCTGTATATTGCCGAAGATCAATAAAAAAAAAACCAAGGCCGAAGAGGAAGAGAAGATCTGTTTGTAAAACTGTAGATTAAGAAAGTCATAAATACTGTAGTATCTAATATCAGAGAAACGAATGTTTAAAAATCAATAATTTACAATTCTACAGATTCGATCGGAGCAAGAATTGCAGGAAATACACTTAAATACAAGAAACATGCACCACAAGAACAGACAAAAATAATAAGTTACATAAAAAGAGTTTATTTAGAAAAACAAAAACAAAATCCTCCCAAATCATAGAGTAAAATTGTTAATACGCATATAACATTATTTTCTAAATAATACGGAGGACCGGAGACGTTCGTAACAAGGACGTTTTAAGGAAAATAGTCAAGTTTACGTTTGGTAAAAAAATGTTCCTTATTGATTATTTTTCATTTACTTTTTACATCTATTTTATTTATTTATTTTTAATTTCAGGTTAGTAAATAAAAATACCTGTGTCTCACACGCCTCCCGAGTCTTTTGGGACAGGAGTAGAAGGTTTATCCCTTGTTTCCTGTTTAGGATTAGGTTTCTAGTTACTTGTAAATTTTTCTCATTCTCCCTCACACCCACTAGACCCCCTCTCTTGTGTGTTATTGGCGTCTTATTGGCATTATCGCCTTGCTAGTGTTGAATTGATTTTTTAAAATAAAAGTACTTTCGGCTAACACTAGCTATTTTCAAAAACATTTTGTTGTTTGTTATGTGGTCAGTTTCTTCTTCTTCTGTGTGACGTGTCCCTTCAGGACGTTGGCGATCATGCCTCTCCACAATTTACTATACATCGTAGCGCTTAATATATATATATATATATATATATATATATATATATATATATATATATGAATAAAAATGTCAATAGGAAAACTGGTAATTGCTGACGCGTTTCGTTCAATGTGGACTTTATCAAAGCAAAATACGAAAATCATAGAAATATCAAAACTTCGTCCACATTGGACGAAACGCGTCAGCAATTACCAGTTTTCCTATTGACATTTTTATTCATAAATATTGTCTTCTCTACTGGTTAATTCGGAGAAATTTTCATATATATATATATATATATATATATATATATATATATATATATATATATATATATATATTCTAACCCCTGTTCTGTCATCGATTTACTCAAATTCACTACGTATGTCATGCGTTGTTTTTCTCTGTCTCCTTTGCCTTCAATCTGCCCTATGAGTATCAGATTTTCCAAGCCCTCTTTCCTCATTATGCGCATTAGAAATTTCATCTGTCGTCGCCCACAAAACCCAGCATCCTTCTGTACACCACATTTCTGTTACTTTAATTCTCGCCTTCATCTTTGAGAAGATTGTCTTTTTAACTTTCTTTTTAAATATCACATTTCGCGTGTGGGCTTTTATTGCAACTTGCTTATTCCCGTGGGAGTCCGTGAACGAGGTCATTTTGGTTCATTTTTTTTTTTTTTTTTGCTTCTATTCATGTCGTTATTTCGGTTTATGTGGCTTAGTACCATTGTGTTGCTTTTAAGGACTTTTTTCTGATTTTCCTTTGTGTTGTTTAATGATAAGTGTTTTTATGAAGCTATTGCTAGATAAGTAACATGTTAAACAGCGCGACAATGGTGTAGTAGTTAAACCAATATATGTGTTTAACTTGTTACAAAAGCATTCTCAAATCGGTAAACTTCCTAGAATTCGAGCCGAACCTTTTATTCAATCCACAGCACTCTTATTATATCTCGGTGATCTTTCATATATGTAAATATTTCACAGTCTGTTTTTTTTTGTTTTGTTTTTTTTTTGTTTTTTTCTCTGAATTTGTATGTGTGATTTCAACCCTACCCGATGCAGAATTTAAACTAACAAATGCCGGGAGAAAAATGTTTAAACGAACGCTTCATTCCACTATGTTGTGCGTCTCTAGAATAAGTATTATCACAGCGAGTTATCTCCCCTAAAGCATGACAAGCGGAATGAGAAGAATCTACATCGGTGGCTTGAATAAAGTGTTAGATTCGAAATTCCAAAAATGTTTGCCGAGTGCGAATGTGGATTACCAACATGGTCTCAATCGAAATTAATGTCAAGAAGAAACCTTTGATTTGAAAGGAGTTGATCTGTGGTGACCCCATTATGTACAGGCTTCATCCCAAGAAATAACAAAAACTGCAGAAGGACGTGTACCTATGTTTCATAGACTACGCAAAGGCCTTCGTCAAAGTACGTCACAAGGATCTGTTGGAACTGCTCAGCAACCTCGATGTATTCGGAAAAGATATCAGAATAATCAAGAACCTATACTGGCAGCAAAAAGCATGCATACGCATAGAGGACAAGCTCAGTGAATATACAAAAATAGAAAAGGGCGTAAGGCAATGTTGTGTCGTCTCACCGGACCTATTCACCCTATACAGCGAGGCAATTCTGAGAGTATTGAAAATCCTACCTATAATGAGTTGATATGGAACCAAACAAACCAAATTTCAGATAGTTCTTGCCGTGCCAAATGGTTCTTAGTTCTGCAAAAGCTACCTTTATTCATGCTAACCTTGACATGCGAGTATTGTAGTCTATTCTAAAGAAAATGACACCGCTCGGGAACACCAGGTTCTGCAAGCTTGGGTGTGCAGGTGGTGTAATAGTTAAAAGCATGAAATTAGAAATCGGAAAGCCGAGTTCCAATTCCAGTCGGGTTGATGATAAAAATCTAATATTTTATGAGTAAATTGTGCTTTGATTATAAAAAAGTTATTTTAAAATGTATATCGTATTTTAGTTTAATATCCCATTAAAAAAAATGACTTGTTATTTTGTTAACGTTATTTGCTGTTGGACCAACAAACAAATGAGATTTTGTTGGAGATGAAATGAAAGTGCCAGATGTCTACGACTAGAGAATTGAGGCGCAAAAATTTTCTGAGGGTTCAATAATTATTCGGAATATGCCAACAATCCCCAAGTAGTGGAGTCTTCTGTAAGGGTGCAATCGTCTCTTTGACCCCCACTCTTCTCTTGTCACTTCAGGAATTCAATATTTATGGTAGTCAAAGAGAAACAACGTGGATGATTTTCATTCTCTTCATTGACAGATTTCTCATTTTATGCTATAGTAATTTTAATGAGGGGGGGGGCGGTGAAGTAATGGGTAGCGGATTGAGGAATCGGAGAGCCGAGTTCGAATTCCAGTCGAATCCATTACATTCACTTACGTGCTAATACCCTTGGGAATATTATGAATCCTCTTCTTCTACCCCGAGCTATGGGTAAATAGTAGGACAGACCGGATTCTATAGTCTTGGATGGAAACTGGTCTACCACAGAAAGAAATGCCAACCTACTGCGGGAAAAAAATCTACCTCGTCAATCATGTAACGAAAGATACATGACGCATAAGCGTGCTAATACCCTTGGGAAAGGTATGAATACACCTCTTCTCCGCCCAGATATGGGTTAAATAGTAAGACAACTATCAGAAAATCATTATCTAAAAAAATGACATTTTTAAATAACCTGAAAAAGTTGATAAGCAGTAAAAAATTAGTTCGAACTCAAGAAACGACAAAGAAAATAATTTTTCAAATCATTTAGTGATTTATAACAAAATATATCACGTATGGTCTATTCTAGACAATGTACACACATTTCTTAAAAACAAACAAACAAGGGAAATGAATTTTGAATTATTTACTGATATAACTTATACTAGATGACTGTTTGAACACGGCGTAGTTATTATTGATTTGTTTTTTACGGCTTATGAAGCCTTTTTGTGTTATTTATAGAAAAAAGTGATCAACAGTACCTATTCATAGCCAAATGAGCAGAAATACATTTTATAGGAAAATGACTAATAATACATTTTATCTGTAGTTGAATGCATGCAAATGTGTTAGAAAATGTTTACATTTCGGAATTAAATAACCCATAGAGGTGTTGATATTCCTGTAAACAAAATCAACCAATCAAACCAATCAAAAATATTTAGATGTCGGCATTAAAAAAGTCATATACTTGATATACCGCGAAACAAAATCAACTAAACAAATCAATTAAAATATTTAAATTTCGGAATTAAATAACCCATAGAGGTGTTGATATACCTGTAAACAAAATCAACCAATCAAACCAATCAAAAATATTTAGTTGTCGGCTTTAAATAAACCATAGAGTTTGATATGCCGCTAAAGAAATTCAAACAAACAAGCATTGAAAAATGCAAAAAAAACCGAACCGAGGCCTTATGACAATCAGAGCGGTAAAAATAACCGTAAAAATAACCATTTTCATACAGGAAAGAGTAGGCATTCATTGTCAGTTGTATTGTCGATTGATAAGATATTTCTTTTAAGAAAATTTTTTTTCAGGAAATTACACTTCCTAATTCCAGTAACTGTTATCACGCTTTCTCGTATGGTGTTTTAGACGTGATTTCAAACGTGATTTGACCGAAGGCCGCAGTCTATTAAGAAAAAGGCAAAGAAAATGATTTTCAGTTATTTAATCATTGTTTTTGTTTTGCCCATTTTTCGCAGTAATAAACCCTGAATAAATGAACATTAACACAGTTTCTTTTGCTGCCATGTATTTGCCTTCTATCATGAAAAGAATTTCAGGAATATTGTGTCCGCCAAGTGGTTGTAATGCGTTGCGTTTAACTCTTTTGCTGCTGCCACGGCAACCTGACCGTTTTTCAACTTGGATAATAAACCTGGTGGGAAAGAAGTAAACAGAAAGCAAAATACAATGAATGAAAATATTTGACAAATGGAGAAGAGAGGGGGAAGAATAGTAAAAAAAAAAAAAAAAAAAAAAAAAAAAAGCTCAGGAGAAAATGATTGGGAATAAAAAGTAAAATAAAATAAAAGACAGGTTGGAAAAGACGAAAAAAAAAATGTCGAACGTAGTCGGGATCAGTGAGTCAATACAAATGATCATTTCGTTAGTTTCATAGTATAGGCACCGCCAGGGTTACATACAGCTTTCCTTCTCCTTGACCGGTTGCTACCCAAGGCTATAGAACCCAGTCCCTCTTACTATTTACCTATGGCCAATAGTGGGAGAAGAGATGGATTCATGCCTTTCCCAAGGCTATTAGTACAAGTGAATGTAACGAACATGATTGGAATGCAAATTCAGCTCTCCGATTCATAAATCCGAGATGCAATCCATTAATCTACCGTAAAATCAAGCCGAACGTCAAATTAACTCTTCGAAAGGTTCAAAGAAAATGGCAAGAAAAAAGACTAATTTCCATAGATGAATTAAAAAAAAACAAGAAGAAATCCGCACTTTCGCCATAACATACAATTAGGTTTGCCACATTGCCTTCTGCTCATGCGTACTTACAATGGTCACATGATCAAAGTTTGAGCTTGATCGCTCCAGTTTCTTTACTGCTTTTACAGTGTAAACATGGCCACTCTGCTAGCAGTGGGCATCAAGGAAAAACAAAGAGCAGTGATCGGAATCAGAAAATATGCTGATGATAATTCCCTGGTTCACCTTTACCATCTCTTGAACGTGCTGAATCTTCTCGTAAGTGGCGGCTTGGGTGTCCCGATTGTCTGGCCCTTTTTAAAGCTCTCGGTCCATTCATATACATTTCTTCCCCGTAGAGCACTGTCGCTATATTTTGTTAAAAGCATCCTATAAATTTCAGTCCATGACACACCTTCCAACCAGAGAAATCGAATCACAGCTTTTTGTCCCACTTTGGTGCACACTGCTAATGAAGCGGTCATGTTTATACTGTAAAAGCAGCAAGAAAACTGGCATAATCGACCTCAAACTTTGATCACGTGACCACAATAGTAGCAACTATGAGCAAAGTGTGGCAAATCTAAACATATGTTATGGCGAAAGTGCGAATAAGTTTTGATTAACCGTCGTATTTAGAGAAAAAATACAAGAAAATAGCAAGACGGTAAGAATATGCGTAAATATAAAAGAACATATTTTTAAAAGTCTAGACTGTAAACGATTGAGGAACATTTTGTTTCTTAAAGGTGATGATAGTAATTTTTCTTCTAGACACAATTTACAGTTTTTACGCACAACACCAACGGCAGCAGCAGCAAATTGTGTCTAGCAGAAAAATTAACAATCATCACCTTTAAGAATCAAAACAGCTTACTGAACAAGAATAAGGAAATAATGGAGATATGCAAACATTTAAACAAGCATGGACTTAGCTACCTAAATACTAATATACAAAGAAAAGAAAGCAAAAAACAAAACGGATCCCATCACAAACACAAACCACCGTATTAATATATAATCCATAGCAATCCCAAACACAATCCATCCAGAAAAGAGTAACCACGATATAAACAAATAATAATGAACTAAAAATAATAACCAACAAAATAATATCCAACAATACAAAACAGACATAAACCCAAAATACAAATGACCACAACTACATTCATTACAAAACGCTGTTCACAACACCCACAATATAAAAACTATTAACCAATAAAATAATACTCAACTAGAAAATACACAATCAAGTTACCACAATTACACTTTTTACAAAATAAGAAACACACAAACAATAAATATAAAAAAATAGAAAATAAATAAATGAACATGCGCGCATATTGGGGGTGCGAATGTACAAACATACCCATATAAATAATATACACAAAAAATATACCCATAAAAACATACCCATGTAAATAACATACATAAATAATATACCCGTAGAAATATACACATAAAAATAACATACATAAATAATATACCCATAGAAACATAGCCATATAAATAGCATACATAAATAATATACCCATAGAAACATAGCCATATAAATAACATACATAAATAATATACCCATAGAAACATAGCCATATAAATAACATACATAAATAATATACCCATAGAAACATAGCCATATAAATAACATACATAAATAATATACCCATATAAATATACCCATATACATAACATACATAAATAATATACCCATAGAAACATAGCCATATAAATAACATACATAAATAATATAACCATAGAAATATACCCATATAAATAACATACATAAATAATATACCCATAGAAACATACCCATATAAATAACATACACAAATAATATATCCATAGAAACATACCCATATAAATAACATACACAAATAATATAACACATAAACATACCCATATAAATAATATATATAAAGAATACACCCATAGAAACATACCCATATAAATAACATACACAAATAATATATCCATAGAAACATACCCATATAAATAATATACATAAATAATATACCCATAGAAACATGCCCATATAAATAATATACACAAATAATATACCCATAGAAACATACCCATATAAATAATATACATAAATAATATACCCATAGAAACATACCCATATAAATTACATACACAAATAATATACCCATAGAAACATACCCATATAAATAATATACATAAATAATAAACACATAGAAACATAGCCATATAAATAACATACATAAAAAATATACCCATAGAAACATACCAATATAAATAACATACATAAATAATATACCCATAGAAACATAGCCATATAAATAACATACATAAATAATATAACCATATAAATATACCCATATAAATAACGTACATAAATAATATACGCATAGAAACATAGCCATATAAATAACATACTTAAATAATATACCCAGAGAAACATATCCATATAATAACATACATAAATAATATACCCATAGAAACATACCCATATAAATAATATGCCCATAGAAACATACCCATATAAATAACATACATAAATAATATACACATAGAAACATACCCATATAAATAATATGCCCATAGAAACATACCCATATAAATAACATACATAAATAATATACCCATAGAAACATACCCATATAAATAACATACATAAATATTATACCCATAGAAACATAGCCATATAAATAACATACATAAATAATATACCCGTAGAAACATAACTATGAAAATAACATAAATAAATAATATACCCATAGAAACATAGCCATATAAATACCATACATAAATAATATACCCATAGAAACATACCCATATAAATAACATACATAAATAATATACCCGTAGAAACATAGCCATAAAAATAACATACATAAATAATATACCCATAGAAACATAGCCATATAAATAACATACATAAATAATATACCCATAGAAACATAGTCACATAAATAACATACATAAATAATATACCCATAGAAAGATACCAATATGAATAACATACATAAATAATATACCCATAGAAACATAGCCATATAAATAATATACATAAATAATATACCCATATAAATATACCCATATAAATAACATACATAAATAATATACCCATAGAAACATACCCATATAAATAACATACAGTAATAATATATCCATAGAAACATAGCCATATAAATAACATACATAAATAATATACCCATATAAACATACCAATATAAATAACATACGCAAATAATATACCCATATAAACATACCCATGTAAATAACATACATAAATAATATACCGATAGAAACATACCATATAAATACCATACATAAATGATATACCCATAGAAAAATACCCATATAAATAGCATACATAAAAAATATATCCATATAAACATACCCATATAAACAACATACGCAAATAATATACCCTTATAAACATACCCACATAAATAATATACATAAATAATATACCCATAGAAACATACCCATATAAATAATATACCCATAGAAACACACCCATAAAAATAACATACATAAATAATATACCCGTAGAAACATACCCGTAGAAACATACCCATAAAAATAACATACATAAATAATATACCCATAGAAACATACCCATAAAATAACATACATAAATAATATACCCATAGAAACATACCCATATAACTAACATACATAAATAATATAGCCATATAAATATACCCATATAAATAACATACATAAATAATAAACGCATAGAAACACATCCATATAATAGCATACATAAATAATATACCCTTATAAACATACCCATATATATAACATACATAAATAATATACACATAGAAACATACCCATATAAATAATATACCCATAGAAACATACCCATATAAATAACATACATAAATAATATACCCGTAGAAACATAACCATAAAAATAACATAAATAAATAATATACACATAGAAACATAGCCATATAAATAACATACATAAATAATATACCCATAGAAACATAGCCATATAAATAACATACATAAATAATATTCCCATAGAAACATAACCATAAAAATAACATACATAAATAATATACCCATAGAATCATAGCCATATAAATAACATACATAAATAATGTACCCATAGAAACATACCCATATAAATAACATACATAAATAATATACCCATAGAAGCATAGCCATATAAATAACATACATAAATAATATACCCGTAGAAACATACCCATAAAAATAACATACATAAATAATATACCCATAGAAACATAGCCATATAAATAACATACATAAATAATATACCCATAGAAACATACCCATATAAATAACATACATAAAAAATATACCCATAGAATCATAGCAATATAAATAACATACATAAATAATATACCCATATAAATATACCCATATAAATAACATACATAAAAAATATACCCATAGAAACATACCCATATAAATAACATACAGTAATAATATATCCATAGAAACATAGCCATATAAATAACATACATAAATAATATACCAATAGAAACATACCCATATAAATAACATACATAAATAATATACCCATATAAATATACCCATATAAATAACATACATAAATAATATACGCATAGAAACATACCCATATAAATAATATACATAAATAATATACCCAGAGAAACATATCCATATAATAACATACATAAATAATATACCCTTATAAACATACCCATATAAAAAACATACATAAATAATATACACATAGAAACATACCCATAAAAATAATATACCCATAGAAACATACCCATATAAATAACATACATAAATAATATACCCGTAGAAACATAACCATAAAAATAACATAAATAAATAATATACCCATAGAAACATACCCATATAAATAATATACCCATAGAAACATACCCATATAAATAACATACATAAATAATATACCCGTAGAAACATTACCATATAAATAACATACATAAATGATATACCGGTAGAAACATACCCATAAAAATAAGATACATAAATAATATACCCATAGAAACATAGCCATATAAATAACATACATAAATAATATAACCATAGAAACATACCCATATAAATAACATACGCAAATAATATACCCTTATAAACATACCCACATAAATAACATACATAAATAATATACCCATAGAAACATACCCTTATAAATAATATACCCATAGAAACACACCCATATAAATAACATACATAAATAATATACCCGTAGACACATACCCGTAGAAACATACACATAAAAATAATATACATAAATAATATACCCATAGAAACATAGCAATATAAATAACATACATAAATAATATACCCATAGAAACATAGCCATATAAATAACATGCATAATTAACATATATTAACATTTATACCCATATAAATATACCCATATAAATAACATACATAAATAATATACCCATAGAAACATACCCATATAAATAACATACATAAATAATATATCCATAGAAACATACATATATAAATAACATACATGAATAATATACCCATAGAAACATAGCCATGTAAATAATATACATAAATAATATACCCATAGAAACATACCCATATAAATAACATACATAAATAATATACCAATAGAAACATAGCCATATAAATAACATACACAAATAATATACCCATAGAAACATACCCATATAAATAACATACATAAATAATATGCCCATACAAATATACCCATATAAATAACATACATAAATAATATACGCATAGAAACATACCCATATAAATAACATACATAAATAATATACCCATATAAATATACCCATATATATAACATACATAAGTAATATAGGCATAGAAACATAGCCATATAAATAACATACGTAAATAATATACCCATAGAAACATACCCATATAAATAACATACATAAATAATATACCCATAGAAACATACCCATATAAATAACATACATAAATAATATACCCATAGAAACATAGCCATATAAATAACATACATAAATAATATACCGGTAGAAACATAGACATATAAATAACATACATAAATAATATACCCATAGAAACATACCCATATAAATAACATACATAAATAATATACCCATAGAAAAATACCCATATAAATAGCATACATAAATAATATATCCATATAAATATACCCATATAAACAACATACGCAAATAATATACCCTTATAAACATACCCACATAAATAACATACATAAATAATATACCCATAGAAACATACCCATATAAATAATATACCCATAGAAACACACCCATATAAATAACATACATAAATAATATACCCGTAGAAACATACCCGTAGAAACATACCCATAAAAATAACATACATAAATAATATACCCATAGAAACATACCCATAAAATAACATACATAAATAATATACCCATAGAAATATACCCATATAAATAACATACATAAATAATATAGCCATATAAATATACCCATATAAATAACATACATAAATAATATACGCATAGAAACATATCCATATAATAACATACATAAATAATATACCCTCATAAACATACCCATATAAATAACATACATAAATAATATAAACATAGAAACATACCCATATAAATAATATACCCATAGAAACATACCCATATGAATAACATACATAAATAATATACCCGTAGAAATATAACCATAAAAATAACATACATAAATAATATACCCATAGAAACATAACCATATAAATAACATACATAAATAATGTACCCATAGAAACATACCCATATAAATAACATACATAAATAATATACCCATAGAATCATACCCATATAAATAACATACATAAATAATATACCCGTAGAAACATACCCATAAAAATAACATACATAAATAATATACCCATTGAAACATAGCCATATAAATAACTTACATAAATAATATACCCATAGAAACATACATAAATAATATACCCATAGAAACATACCCATATAAATAACATACAGTAATAATATATCCATAGAAACATAGCCATATAAATAACATACATAAATAATATGCCTATAGAAACATACTCATATAAATAACATACATAAATAATATACCCATATCAATATACCCATATAAAAAACATACATATATAATATACCCATATAAATATACCAATATAAAAACATACATAAACAATATACCCATAGAAACATAGCTATATAAATAACATACATAATTAATATACCCATAGACACGTACCCATATAAATAACATACATATATAATATACCCATATAAATATACCCATATAAATCATTTACATAAATAATATACCCATAGAAACATAGCCATATAAATAACATACATAAATAATATACCCATAGAAATATACCCATAGAAATAACATACACAAATAATATACCACATAAACATACCCATATAAATAATATACATAAATAATATACCCATAGAAACATACCCATATAAATAATATACATAAATAACATACCCATAGAAACATGCCCATATAAATAACATACACAAATAATATACCCATAGAAACATACCCATATAAATAATATACATAAATAATATACCCATAGAAACATACCCATATAAATAACATACACAAATAATATACCCATAGAAACATACCCATATAAATAATATACATAAATAATATACCCATAGAAACATACCCATATAAATAACATACATAAATAATATACCAATAGAAACATAGCCATATAAATAACATACACAAATAATATACCCATAGAAACATACCCATATAAATAACATACATAAATAATATGCCCATACAAATATACCCATATAAATAACATACATAAATAATATACGCATAGAAACATACCCATATAAATAACATACATAAATAATATACCCATATAAATATACCCATATATATAACATACATAAGTAATATAGGCATAGAAACATAGCCATATAAATAACATACGTAAAAAATATACCCATAGAAACATACCCATATAAATAACATACATAAATAATATACCCATAGAAACATACCCATATAAATAACATACATAAATAATATACCCATAGAAACATAGCCATATAAATAACATACATAAATAATATACCGGTAGAAACATAGACATATAAATAACATACATAAATAATATACCCATAGAAACATACCCATATAAATAACATACATAAATAATATACCCATAGAAAAATACCCATATAAATAGCATACATAAATAATATATCCATATAAATATACCCATATAAACAACATACGCAAATAATATACCCTTATAAACATACCCACATAAATAACATACATAAATAATATACCCATAGAAACATACGCATATAAATAATATACCCATAGAAACACACCCATATAAATAACATACATAAATAATATACCCGTAGAAACATACCCGTAGAAACATACCCATAAAATAACATACATAAATAATATACCCATAGAAATATACCCATATAAATAACATACATAAATAATATAGCCATATAAATATACCCATATAAATAACATACATAAATAATATACGCATAGAAACATATCCATATAATAACATACATAAATAATATACCCTCATAAACATACCCATATAAATAACATACATAAATAATATACACATAGAAACATACCCATATAAATAATATACCCATAGAAACATACCCATATGAATAACATACATAAATAATATACCCGTAGAAACATAACCATAAAAATAACATACATAAATAATATACCCATAGAAACATAACCATATAAATAACATACATAAATAATGTACCCATAGAAACATACCCATATAAATAACATACATAAATAATATACCCATAGAAACATACCCATATAAATAACATACATAAATAATATACCCGTAGAAACATACCCATAAAAATAACATACATAAATAATATACCCATTGAAACATAGCCATATAAATAACTTACATAAATAATATACCCATAGAAACATACCCATATAAATAACATACATAAATAATATACCCATAGAAACATACCCATATAAATAACATACAGTAATAATATATCCATAGAAACATAGCCATATAAATAACATACATAAATAATATACCTATAGAAACATACTCATATAAATAACATACATAAATAATATACCCATATAAATATACCCATATAAAAAACATACATAAATAATATACCCATATAAATATACCAATATAAAAACATACATAAACAATATACCCATAGAAACATAGCTATATAAATAACATACATAATTAATATACCCATAGACACGTACCCATATAAATAACATACATATATAATATACCCATATAAATATACCCATATAAATCATTTACATAAATAATATACCCATAGAAACATAGCCATATAAATAACATACATAAATAATATACCCATAGAAATATACCCATAGAAATAACATACACGAATAATATACCACATAAACATACCCATATAAATAATATACATAAATAATATACCCATAGAAACATACCCATATAAATAATATACATAAATAACATACCCATAGAAACATGCCCATATAAATAACTTACACAAATAATATACCCATAGAAACATACCCATATAAATAATATACATATATAATATACCCATAGAAACATACCCATATAAATAACATACACAAATAATATACCCATAGAAACATACCCATATAAATAATATACATAAATAATATACCCATAGAAACATACCCATATAAATAACATACACAAATAACATACCCATAGAAACATAACCATATAAATAACATACACAAATAATATACCCATAGAAACATACCCATATAAATAATATACATAAATAATATACCCATAGAAACATAGCCATATAAATAACGTACATAAATTGTTAGACATTTATACGGTCGTCTTCGAGTATAGAATCCAGAGGTTGGCTGTGAATAATTCGGAGACAGTAGGAAAGCGTAGTTCAGGTTCGCAGTGGATATCGTAGCAAAGTAGCAGAGCGTAGTTCTTCCTTCTATCATCTTGTCAAGTTGGCACTGGTCTTTCCGGTAGGGTAAGCAAAGATGTCCGCCTTTATACATGACGGATACAATGTTCTGCGGCTTCTGATTGGTTAACCTTCTATTGGTGGACTATAAAGCGAGTTGAGTCATTTTGACTCGCTCACTAGTCACATAATATACACAAAAAATGTAACATAAATAATATACCCATAGATACATAGCCATATAAATAACATACACAAATATACCCATAGAAACATACACACAAACAGAAACACATAATGAAACACGAACACACAAACATACACGTCCAGGTGCGTGTATACACGCATATTTGTATGTATGTGTGCATGAACTCGTGTGCATCGCCAGACACACAAACAAAAACACACCCGGACAAACATGCATACACACACAGAAGAACACCCAAACTAAATGATCATAACAATAGAAATCAACCTGAGATCAACGAAGAAACACGAAGTTAATGAGTACAGTAAATATAAACTAATGGTAAATATGTAAATGAAACAATTGATTTAACATCATTACAATACAAAAAACTGTTCTTTCATACAACTCAACATAAAAGACTTATTAAGCGGTAAATACCACACAATTATAACCCACTTCCGCCAAAATAACCACCAGCATGGATGACCCACAATGCACTACTGACCCATATATATAAATAGTCGAGAAAAAATCCAACACTCGCGGCCTGTCGATTTCGTCTAGCATGAAACAGCCTGTCTGAGTCTGAGTGTCGTGTCTGAGTGTTGACTTCAATGTTCACTTTATATATATATATATATATATATATATATATATATATATATATATATATATATGTATATATATATGTCGGAGGAGACATATCTTCTATGAAAATTTCTCGGGCATTCTGGCCGGTAAATGTTGTTAATACTGTTTATTATAAGCAGACCATTTACTTATATTGTTTACATTATTTGGACTGTTATCCTAATCTTTATTGTCATCGTCACAACGCTTTGGCCATTGTAGGCTTCGGCCTTCTTCGGGTGATTGGAGTTTCCTCAAGAACACCTCACCCTGTCGATAAAGACGTTGGTAACATCCAGTGACTAAACACAAAGAGTTGTGAGTTCAATACCAGGCCACAGCAGTGGTGAACCAAACTTGGAGAGTTGAGTTAAAGGGAAATAACTGAGACATCGGGAAGAGGCATGGCACGTGGAACTAGAACAATCTACCCCGGTGGGCGAAATATAGGGTACGACTCTAAATTCCATTTAGATATATTGCTACATCAGTTAAGAATGAATAGTGAGTTCGATCCTCTCTGTGTGCTCTATACTTTTGGCTTTGTGCCCCATCTAAGCTCGCTTAGAAAATCATTGGAGCCACCTCGCTGTGGCATAATGGTTAGCAAGCTTTGTCTGACAAATATAGTTACGGCTGAGTAGTAACTTCGATCCTCACGGGGTGCCCTATACATTCGGTATTATGCCACATCCTAGATGCGCTTAGGAAATCACTACATATATTAACTCATATATATATATATATATATATATATATATATATATATATATATATATATATATAGCATACTTTGAAACTATATTTTTATCATATAAGATAAGGAAATTGAAGGCAGAATAGGCTACGTTAGGGATAGTTTCACCCAATACTGCAATTTGCCACAAAACTAAAACATTAACCTTAAACTCGCATGATATTAAAAAGCCTCGTCAGATCTTGACTTGTAAGCAACCGGTTTCTAAGATAGCTAAAAATAGCTCTGACCGATCGAAACTTATGTGTCTTGTTGAAGATCACACTTCTTCGAGCCTTGTGGATTGGCGCTAGAGAATCACAAACAAAGAACTGTACCAAATAACAGAAACTACATAACTCGAGAACTACCAATATCAGCAACAAGTAAACTTATAACACATTGTTGTAGCGATCCTACGGACGATAATGGGTATGTTCCCATTCACATAAATAGAGTAGTAAATACTGTATGTTGGTCTCCATTTGGAGATTCGTCTCCAGCTGGGCTGGTCAAATTCTGTTTCCGGGCAGAGAGGAGGCTATGTCGACGTGCAGAGTCTCGTCTCGTCTCGGGAAACAGCAACCCAACCCCGTTTTATATGGGGTCTACGGGAAATTTTTTGGCCGAACCTACGGGCTCGGTTACCCCTACAGGCTCGGATACCCCACATTAAATTCAGCCTTGTGCCACATCTGAAAGCGTGGGGCGGTTGGTAGATATGCTGCAGTCTCCAGCTGTGCTGGCCAAACACTGCCTCAGGGTAGTGAGAATCCCCAGACGCGGCTATGTCGAAGGGCAGAGTCTCATCTCGGGAAAAAGCTACAGAGTCTACCAGGAATTTTTGGCCGAGCCTACGAACTCGGGTACCTCACATTAAATTCGGCCTTGTGCCACATCTTATTACGTGGGACGGTTGGTAAATATTCTGCAGTTGGAGATTCGTCTCCAG
This sequence comes from Acanthosepion lycidas, assembly GCA_963932145.1. Lineage (NCBI taxonomy): Eukaryota > Metazoa > Mollusca > Cephalopoda > Sepiida > Sepiidae > Acanthosepion > Acanthosepion lycidas. Next base: position 88,464,186 of record OZ010590.1, on the reverse strand, counting down.
CTGTGCTGGTCAAACTTCCTTTTTATACGGGCTCTACATTGAATTTTTGATCGATTCTACGGGCTCGGATACTTCACATTAAATTCGGCCTTGTGCAACATCCGACCGCGTGAGGCAGTTGATAGATATCCTGCATTTGGAGACTTATCTCGAGCTGTGCTGGTCAAACTCTCTGCCTCCGGGCAGAGAGGATACACGGATGAGGCTATGCCGAAGGGCAGAGTCTCAACTCGGAAAACATCTAACTGACCCCGTTTTATACGGAGTCTACGAGGAATTTTTCATTGTAGAATTCACTTGAATCAATTCTAGTAAATGAGTACTTCTTCTACGCGCCACTGGAGAATCTTATATGTGTTGTTCTTGTCCTAAGTATTATCGTTCATTGCCAAGCTTCATGTGTTTATTCTATTCATTAATTTTCCCTAGATTACAACAAATATTATATACACCAGTAATAAATTACGATAGGTCAATTACTTCACTTATAATAGTCTCGCTGTAAAGGTAATTTTTTAATCAATTTCACCCAAAGCAAGGCAATAAAGCCACTAAGTGATAAGGATTTACTGGGTGTGGAAGAGTTAGAAACAGAAACACTGCACAGGAGCAAGAACAAAAGTAATCAGGAGGAGAATAGATAACGATTTACGGCGGGAAAACACATCCCTGTGTGATTGTTCATTTTTTGGTTCCATTGGAGTTTGTCCTCAGTACAGTGTAATTTGAGAATATTGTTAAGACTGCGTTGCCAATAATAAATCAGGGGAGGTTTTCTCGTTCTTTTAGGATCATCTCGTTATATAGGTTAATTAAATCCAGTGAGAAAATGCATTCCTGCAAGGGAATGGGATAATAGTTGATGAAACATGCAAGCGGAGATTAAAAGGATAAGGTAGAAAATATATAAACGGTGTGGTTTAAGAAGGGGAAAGCGGTAAGGTGATTTTTTTTTTAAAGATTTACAAAAAAAAGTCAAAGCATAAAATTCATTAAAAGAGAATCACGTAAAATTTAATTAAAAAAAATAACTGATGGAAAAGTAAAGATAAGACAGAAAGGACGAAAAAGAGAAAGAAAAGAAAAAAGAAAGAAAATAGAAAAAAGAGAAAAGAAAGAAAATAGAAAAAAAGAGAAAAAGAAAAAAGAAAGAAAATAGAAAACAAAAGTCAAAGGGAAAGAAAAAGGCAGAGAAAGAACAGAAACGTGAAAAAGAAAAGGATTGAAAATATGATAGAAAATAAGGGAATGATAAGAAAGACAGAATGAAAAGACGATTAAGAAAGAGAGAGAAAAGACGAAGAAGAAAGAAAAGCATTAACTGAAAAGAAAGACACACAACAATGGATGACCATAAAAAGAGAGAGAGAGAAATTAAAATGAAGGCGGAAGAAAATTGAGCGAACCAAAGAAAAGATAAAAGAGAGGTAAAGAGAAGCAGAAAAGAAAGAGAGGAGTAAAAGCGAGAAAACTAACGGACAAAAAAGATAGATGGATTAAACAGACAACAAAACAACAAATATAGAACGCTGTAATTAAAGACAGAAAATAAACACGAGAAAAAGATCAGACAGAAATAACATAAAATGATCAGCAATAAGATAACAGAGAGATAAGAATAGATGGAAGAAAGACAAACAATAAAGAGACAGATAAACAAATGGCGAAGAAAAATTTGAAAAAAAAAAAATGGGACAGAGAAAAGTAGAAAAGAAGAACTGACAAAAATACAGACAGAGAAAAAAGGATATGAGAGAAATACCAAAGAGGGAATAATTTCAAAAGTGTCCACGCGCAAAAGAAAAGAAAAAAAGAAAGATAAGAAAAATACATAGAGGAATGACAACAGCGTCAGGGAATAAATGTAGAAAGAATGGCAGATTTGTACGAACAAAAAAAGAAGACATAAGAACAATAAAAGGAGAACAAAGAAAGAAAGAGAAGATAACTGGCCAAATGAAGAGGCCGTTGAGAAGAGACAATAAATAAAACACAAAAGAAAATTGGGATAAAAAAAAAAAGAAAGACTGACTATAAAGACAAACGAAAGTCAAAAAAGGACTGATATAAAACGTTGAGAAAGAAACGAAAATAGCGAAGGAAAAAGAAAATTTTGGCGCAGAATTGAAAAACAGAAAAGAACAGAAAAAAGGTAGTCCCAGAAATTAAAATAGAAAATATCTGTTAGAAAAGGACAGAAATTTAAAATATGAAGTCAATAAAGAAAAATACAAAATCAGATAAAGGAAAAAACGGATGTAAAAAAAATACAGGGGAAAACGAGAAAGAAAAATAAAAGAAATCAAAAGATAAAAACGAAAAATATAGTGAGTAAAGAATACCAAAGAACACCAAAAACACCAAATATATGAGTAAAGAACACCACAGAACACCAAATATACTCAGTAAAAAAAAACAAAGAACACCAAATATAGTCTGTAAAGAACACCAAATATAATCAGTAAAGAACACCAAATATAACCAGTAAAGAACACCAAAGAACACCAAATGTAATCAGTAAAGAACGCCAAAGAACATCAAATATAATCAGTAAAGAACACCAAAGAACATCAAATATAGTCAGTAAAGAACACCAAAGAACACCAAATATAGTCAGTAATGAACACTATGCATAAGAGAAAAAGCGGAAGAAAAGACTTTTGGAAAAACGAGATTTCCGAAGAAATGTCCTCTCCAAGAAAAAAAAAAAAAAGAAAAGAAAAGACGAAGGAAATGTTGATGGCAGATAAACCAATTCTTGGAATATAGAATGTTGAAAGAGTTAAAAAGATGCAAATCTTATAAAAATAATTATCTGTCAGATGAAGTATTATGATTACTTACGTTATTCGGATTGTTATCCTTATTGCCATATTCACAACGTTGCGGCCGTTGTACGCTCCGTCCTTCTTCAGGTGATTGGCATTTCGAATGGAACTCTTTATTTCATCCACCGGAGTAGATTGTTCTAGTTCCACGTGCCATGCCTCTTCCGGATGTCTCAGTTATTTCCCTTTGACTCAACTCTCCAAGTTTGGCCTCGTATTGAACTCTCAACTCTTTGGGTCTAATCACTGGATCTAACCAACGTCTTTATCCACTGGGCCATGTGTCCTTGTGTACCCTCTAAGGTAACCACAGTAAAGCGGAGAGGATCGCAAAGGAAGGACGTTTTCTTTTGCAACCCGGTCATTCACCAACGCTGGTCTTTTCAATTCAATTCATTTTCTCCCTGGGTTGATATTATTAAGAAGTTACATCCAAAACAAATCGACCATTGTGATGCCCGGCCCCGCGTCTCAGGGTCGGAAAGCTAAAGCTCTGATTATTCAACCACTCGATTGCCAATGTTGAAAGTAACGTCATAATAAAAATGTTTATAAGCCAATTATTAATAAAGAAAATAGCTCATAACTGAGACCCAGAATGTTAACGGTCGTAAAATATGTCCGGCATTTATTTCAAATGAGATTGGGACACCTTGAGGCGGTGTAATGGTTAGCAAGCTTAACTCGCTAGAACAATTACGACTGAGTACTGAGTTCGATACTCACTGGGTGCCCCATACTTTCAGTCTTGTGCCACATCTAAGCTACGTTTGGGAAATCATTATAGGCTCCTCGAGGTTAGCAAACTTGTTTCGCTCGAAAAATTACAAATGCGTACTGAGTACGATACGCATTGGGTGGCCCATACATTCGGCCTTGTGCCACATCTAAGCTACGCTTTGAAAATCACTGTAGGCACCTCGAGGATGTGTATTGATTAGCAAGCTTGTCTCACTAGACCAATTACGACTGAGTAGTGAATTCGATCCTCACTGGGGGCCCCCTACTTTCGGCCTTGTGCCACACCTAAGCTACGCTTGGAAAATCACTATAAGCACCTCGAAGTGGTGTAATGGTTAGAAAGCTTGACTTGCTAGAACAATTACGACTGTGTAGTGAGTTCGATCCTCACTGGGTGCCCCATACTTTCGGCCTTGTGCCACATCAAAGCTACGCTTGGAAAATCACTATAGGCACCTCGAGGCGGTGTAATGGTTAGTAAACTCCTCTCGCTAGAACAATTACGATTGAGTATTGAGTTCGATACTCACTTGGTCCCCCATACTTTTGGCCTTTTGCTACGCTTGGAAAATCATTATATTTTAAATAAGATTATATGAGCACAGGCTTTGGGTTAACTAGTAGGGTAGACTGAACCTTCTAGCCTTGAGGGGTACCCAGTCTAAGAGAAAGACAACTCTGAATTCTAAACCGTGGTGCAATATTAATTGATTTCATTTTTTACGGTTTATCGACTCTTTGTGGGTTATTTAAAGCCAAAACATATTTTGGACTGTAAGAATAATAATTTTGTGAATATTAAGCATTTTTGGAAGAAAAAAACAATGGTTTTTTCTGGTTGATTGATTCATTTTTGACGTCTTATCAACCCTTTGCGCGTTATTTAAAGCCAGAAATATCCGGGGATTCTAAAATTTTCTTTTGGTGGGAAGGAAGATAATAATGATTTAGTTATACAAATCTTGCTAATTAACCCCGTAGATCTTTTATCTAGAAGTCTCATTGTTAGTCTAGAGCTGACGGTCATATCAATTTGAAACACCGCAGTTAAGTAAGGTTGAGCTGGGTCAGTACCTAGATGGGTGACCACTTAGGAATACCAGGTGATGTAATGGATAATACCTCGGAATAGTTAATCGGAGAGCCGAGCTCCAATTCCAACTCATTATATTTCGTTATGCACAAATACCATTTCTTTCCCCTAGCTATGGGTTGAATAGCAGGACTGACTGTGCTCTATAGCCTTGGTTGGTAACCAGTCTACCGTAGAAAGAAACGGCAACCTCAGAGCCTCCTCATCCAAATCTGATAATCGCCACGCCTGGGTTTCACCATCCAGTGAATTTCTACATAGCGAAACTTTGTAAGCCAGTTTCGTAATTATGACGCCTTGATTATAAGCAATACATATTTTTGCACATAGCATTATTCATCTGTTTGAACTCCTATAACGTTATGTAACGTAAATACACTTTCAATTACTCCATTAATTTATTCTTTAATTCATTATTCTGCCATTGGAAGATCACATTACGAACAAAACGGGAAATCAGCATGTATAATTAATAATCATATAAAGTCAATTGGGTCTTAGATTGTAACAAGAACTTTATATATATATATATAGTTCACGCGGTCGAATCAGAAATCTTTCAATTCGACAAGTTTTTAAAGCTGGCATTGCTGAAGAATAATATATGTAATGTATATATCTCAAATCCTTTATACATACTGTTGTCACTGCGTTATCAAAAACAATAGCAGAAAGCTGGAATTGGTTTAACAAGTTTATTACCTCTTGGCAGAGTGGAATATAATTTAGAATAGAGACTACGGAAGAGAATGTTTAGCCATAAATGACTAATTGTTTTCAGCAAAGGCTCCTCCTGCTAGTGCTCCTCCTGCTAGTGCTCCTCCTGCTAGTGCTCTTTATGTTGGAGTATTTTTTATATCTTTCGACGTCCGAATCCAAACTTTCCGGGAAACATTATCCCTCACAACATATACGCACTGTCCTCATAGCAGATTTCGGGTTTTGCATCATATCGGCTCAAACAGCTACCCTGACCTGACTCCGGACGAGTAAGGCCGCCTCCTTGAAAGCGTCGTGCTACGCACTTCGACTTTGAAAAAAAAAAAAAAAAACCGACATGGCTTATTGACATACGTCAGTTAATGAAAACAAAAAAAAAGGGCTTTTCACGTCTCTCCTCCTATATACTGTTGACTTTTTACTACATTCAGTTTAAATTCAAGCTACTTCCGCCGGATTCCTAACTTGGTAAGCTGGTCTTTTTCTTACATAGTTTAATCCAAATGTTTCATACGTTTTAAATACTAATCCCATATATATACTAACTCTTTAACTAAACCTGCACGCGTACCCAACCCAAATCTATCGCATACTAACACAGGTGCTTCACCAAAAATTAGTCTAACTTACTACTTATAGTGGCGTTTCTTTAAAGAAATTATTCGGTATTCTTATTATCAGATAAATCTTTAAGTCTACATTTACCTTATACTCTTAATCAAAGGAAATTCCACCAAAATTCCTATACATGTATGTACGTCCACGCATCTATTTATATATGTAGTAAATGTACTCAGACGTACAAACACATATACAGTGTAACCCGGATATAAGAGAGTTGTCGGGACCGGAGAAGAAGTCTCTAATATCCGGGTTTGGTCTAATTTATATACATTAACACAGGCTCTAATTTGGGACCAGATAAAATCTCTCTTATATCCGGGTTTCTCTTATATCCGGGTCTCTTATATCCGTACATAAATTCTCTCCCCCATCTACATCAATTTATCTTTACAAAACCAGTCTTTGCAAAATTAACTCGTACTATTTGAAGTTCGTTTCTAGTTTTGTGGTTTTTCGATGAAAATAATTCAATGGCCTAATCTAAAAAAAAAAAAAAAATAAATAAATAAAATAAGCTAACAACTCAAATAAGTAACTTATATTAGGTTGGTGCAAAAATAATGGCGTAATAATGTCGTTTTTTGACGTTAAAAAATACGCACCAACCTAATACATATATTTATTATCTCTTAAATATTACTCGAAATAAATCTAGCCAATTAATACTACTATCAACACTCGACATTTTCAGAACTATGATTACTACTATATTACATCTCTGCCTTCTGAAATGACATTTATAAGAATTAGGCTTTTAGGCAATGGATGTGGAAATAAAAACCAGAAATAAGAAGCGATAAATGGTAATCAGTAACCGAAAAAGAAAAAAAAAAATTCCCATCCATTGAAACATACGCCAAAAATTCCCAACCCCTATCCATAACAATTCAACTGCCCTGACTTACATTATTTACTTACTATAATGCTTCAATATTCCCTTATACCTTGTAAACCCTCCCCTCCGCTTCCCTAAGTATGTTTGTGAGGGTGTTTTTTTCCTCTCTTGTCGTTTTCACTAGTTTTTCCAAGACTCTGATCTCTTAAGCCAAATCCACTTGGAAGCAGTTAATACTGCACTGGGTTAATGTCCTTTAGCGCTCTCGTCCTCACTGCTCCTACTATGGCTATTTTTTGCTAGGGCTCTGCACAACGATTGTCCTCCAAAGCCCCTGCAACCAACTTCTACTGGGTCATAATATATTCCCGACGACTTTCGCCGACAAAGTTCTTGGTATTTGGACCTCTTTCTCTCATTCGCCAGTGTAATAAATTCCTCCCGTGACACAGTTCCCAAATAATGCAGTGGTTCCTGTTGTTGGAGTGCAATATCAGATCTGTGATGTTATGGCTATGTGTATGGGGGACTTCAGCTGAGTTTCTAAGTCCACTATCAACTGTCAATCGTCCGCGGAAGATAACAGGCTCGTTCTTTCTCTCCACTGTATCTTTCTTCCAGCTTTGATGAAGCTCATCTGATTCAACTTCTTCCTTGTTTGATGCTTACTAGCCTTTACAGCTTTAGTCACCTCGTTTGCAATTGCTTTAAGGGCTTCGTCGTGGCGCTAACGGTACCAACCATTGCCTAAAGCTTGGGGGGGGCAAATAGTAATGATGGGCTGTAAAGAGACTTTACATGCACAGAGTTGGCAATTGGTGGGGGGTCTTGCTCTTCCCTCATATATGCAGGTTAGTTGGGATCGACATCCTGTATCGATTCGTTAAGAAATCGAACCTCACTAAAATCCGACCGCCTACCCTCTGACCAGGTAAATCTTTTCTGTTCAACGTTCCTCCGTTTCATCAATTTCACAGTTGAAATGGCAAGATGTAAACGTAAATTACTCTTGCACTTTTCGCTTGTGGGACTCTTTTCTGACGTCTTGCTTTCCAGTCAAATTTGAGCTTCAAAACTTTAAATGCAATATTAATCTTTACCTTCTATCGTCTTAATCTTTTTATTGTCATCTATTGATATTAGTTTTTCTGATATTCTCTCACACTCAGTAACCTTTTGCGTCAGCTGTAACCTAGGTAAGGTTACTGAATAGAATATTCAGACGAAAGTTGATAATGAACGATAATACTTCGGACAAGAACAACACGTATAAGATTCGTCAGCAGCGCGTAGAAGTAGTCAACTACTAGAAGTGAGTCAAGTGAATTTCATAATTAATCTCTAACTGCATGATATCTACCAACCGCCCCACGCGGTCGTATGTGGCACAGGGCCGAATTTAATGTGGGGTATCCGAGCCTGTAGGCTTGGACAAAAATTCTCCGTACACCCCGTATAAAACAGGGTCGGGTAGCTGTTTCCCGAGACGAGACTCTACCCTTCGACATAGCCTCATCCGGGTATCCTCTCTGCCCGGAGGCAGAGAGTTTGACCAGCACAGCTCGAGATGAATCTCCATATGCAGGATATCTATCAACTGCTTCACGCGATCGGATGTTGCACAAGGCCGAATTTAATGTGGGGTAACCGAGCCCGTAGACTCGATCAAAAATTCCATATAGAGCCCGTATAAAAAGAAAGTTTGACCAGCATAGCTGGAGACGAATCTCCAGCTGCAGTATTTTTACCAACCGTCCCACGCAATCAGATGTGGCATAAGGCCGAATTTAATGTGAGGTACCCGAGCCCGTAGGCTCGGCCAAAAATTCCTCGTATACTCTGTATCTGTTTCCCGAGATGAGACTCTGCCCTTCGACATAGCCGCGTCTGGGATCCTATCTGCCCGGAGGCAGAGAGTTTGACGAGCACAGCTGGAGACGAATCTCCGATTGCAGACCAACATACAGTATTTACTACTGTATTTATATGAATGGAGACATACCCATTATCGCCCGTAGGTATAGTGCAACAGCGTCTTAGTGGCTTTGTTGCTTTCCATGGGGTTAAATGATTAAAAGATTATAGAAAAAAAGAAATGTCACCAAAGAGCCTGCTTCAGGTTTTAATCCAGAATTTACCTTATTCTAGCTAGACTGGTTGCCAACCAATGCTAAAGACCCTGATATAAAAAAGAGGCACGGTGGAGTAATGGATAGCGGCTTGGATTGAGGAATCGGAGAGCCGAGTTTGAATTCCAGTCGAATCCATTACATTCACTTACGTGCTAATCCTCCTCTTCTCCCTCCAGCTATGGGTAAATAGTAGGACAGACTGGTTTCTATAGCCTTGGATGGCAACTGGTCTAGGAGAAGGAAGACTGAATTCAAAACCTGCGGAGGGTCGTTTGGGGACCTTGTGGCACGTAGTGCACCAGGTCTCTGTATTTGGCCCTTCAAAAGTATGGATGGTCCTGCGCGAAACCTTCACCACTATAAACAAATCTCATGTGCTGTTGTCGGGCTGTCGGTTTCCTGGGAACTTATCTGAAGCCTATACATGCGGGTTTGGGGACCGCTTGTGAATTCCAAATTCCCATGAAACTCCAATATTGGAGCCGGCTCAACCCACCCCGGGTGGATGCCGTTACAAGTACAGGGCAGGTAGGGGGAAAGAAAGAAAGTCGGTGTTTCATTTGGCTAACGACTGCGAAGAGAGTATCAAACTGTCGTTTAGAATAGCAGTCATAACCTGAAACTCCAAGGAGTGTTTGCCCTGTTTCTAAGGGGTATAAAATGATGCTTTCTTGAGATGAGTGCTCCAATGTCAATCACAGGTCAGACCATCAGGTCGGTTAAGTAAGTTCGACGAGGCAAAGCGGCATTGCTTTCGGTTCATTTCAAAGTTGCAGTGTTAGAAGCCATACTTAGGCCGACCTAAGAAACGAAGCTAAGACCTTCGTCTTTTTCTCTTCATCTCGTATCCTAAATAGCAAAGTGGAACGCGTTTCCTCTATTGTCAACGCCTTTTTTCTCTGACGTCATTGCATAGACGCGCTCCTTTAAATTCAAACATATATACGCGCCCCTACACGTGTACATATTTCGATGCACAAGCCCATACCCGTGTACAGCTAGATGCACGCGTGTGTGCGCGCTCTTCCGTCGATTTGAACCGTAAGATGATCTATATTTATGAAGAACCAACCACACATTTTGGAAGAATTAATAACGCTCACAGTGTGCTACGATGTCACCAAAGAGCCTGCTTCGGGTTTTAATTCAGAATTTACCTTATTCTAGCTAGACTGGTTGCCAACCAAGGCTAAAGACCCTGATATAAAAAGAGAATATATTTATATATGGAAAATTTCTCAGAGTTAACCTGTAGAAAAAGACATTATTTATAAAGGTGAAAAACAATAGGAAAGCTGTATTATTAGCCGACGCATTTAGTCTAATGTGGACTTTTTCAGGGCAAAAAACGAAATGAAATTATTGAAAACAAAGTAACTATTAACAACAAAACAAGATGTCCTTAGCAACCAGAATATTTTATTAAACGCTATTGTATTCATATTGTCAACTGAAAATTGCGTTAAGTACTTTCACGTGTGGAAATATTGTTTTATTGTTGTGTTGACGGTTTCAACTATTTTCTTTTGATTTCTTGATACTGTTGTGTACGTTTGCTTGGGAGAGTCGTAATTCTGTTAAGAAAGCTTTGCTATTTTCTTTTACCTTTATCATATATATATATATATATATATATATATGCGGGGTGTGGTCAAAATTACGCAAAAATGAATGCAAAACTAACATCACATTTTTACAGATATATTTATCAAAATTACACAAAACTCTCTTGGAATGCTAAAGATTAAATTTATTGGCTCCAACCACGGCCTCTAGACAACATCTGAATCTCCTGCGGCTTTTCTGGGCGGTCTCCTTGTTTAAGTTTGTGAATATATTTAATAGAATGAATTTATAATTTGAATTTAAATTTATATTCAAACTGACACTTAGAATTGAAAATTAAAAATTAGAAAATTTAATTTTAGTTTAAAAATGGCGTCTACGGACGCTGTTGGTAAACAGACGTTTAAAGTTTTTTTTTTTTTTGTTGCTTAAAAAATAGTTAATGACATAATTATAATACAAAAAAATAGGTATGCAGTGGTAAAATAATAATAATAATAAAAAAATTAAAATAATAATAGGTTCTAAATTCCAATGTATATATAACCTGATGAAAGTCAGGTCATTCAACGGCCGAAACGTCGTGAATCTTGCAGTAAAGATGAGAAATAAAATCCGAATTATGTGAAGAGTCTGGAAAGTTTACGTTATTTATATCTAAAGAAACGAAATGTAATCGCATTTTATGTGCTTAAAATAACCAAGCCATCCATTTACGCACATATTCAGATATGTAAACCGCTATGTATGTAAATGAATATATTTTAGTTGCCGTCCTCAAATGTTCTGTATATCATGCTCATCAGTGCTTGTTGTGATCGAATCTAGATAACGGACAAGACATTGAACACAGATTTTCAAGGAAGACAGAGTTTCTCTTACTTCAATGGCTAATTTTTTTTTTCTCGGGGCGACATTTTTAAAATGAAAATTTGCTCCCTCCTCACCAAAGGGAAGTCTAGATGAAAAGGCGCAAGTACCCCTATGGCAAAGAAGGCCGAAAAACATGGAGAATTAATGGGGGATAACTGCAGATTCGAAGACAGAACATTATCATTGATAACTCTCTCCTCCAATTTGCGGACCCTAGTTACTATATTCTTAATACTTGATATAATGACTAAAATATCACAATGATAAAATCGTTCAATAATTATTTTTATCAATTTATACTGGGACTCATGCAATTACAAGTCATCCATAATAATATTTTCAATTTTGAAATCATATGTATTTTTGGCATAATCATTTTTTGAAACTGTTCCTAAATCTTTGATCGTCTTTCAATCATTCCGCCTCAGCTGCTATCCTCTTCCGCCGCATCTATGAGGTACGCCGCACCGTTTGGGAGCCACTGCCTTACTTGGAAATTTGACGCAATATAATCTTCCTGCACCAGTCCTATCTATCATTTAACCTTATATTATGCTAAGCTAATCGTTAAAGACATTAGCTGAAGCAGAAATTGCCGTCATTTAAAGATAAGTGACGGAAATCTCCGTCAGTTGGTTAATATCTAGGGAAGTTTGTATTATTTACATTATTTGGACTGTTATTCTCACTTTCATTGCCATATTCACAACATTTCGGCAGTTGTACGCTCCGACCTTCTTCAGGTGATTGGAATTTCAAACCGAACCCCTGAAGAATGCCAGATCGTACAACGGTCGAAAAGTTGTGAATATGGCAATGAAGATGAGGGTAACAGTCCGAATAATGTAAATAATACAAGTAATCATTATGCCTCATCTCAGAGATATAGACAGATATATAGAGAGACATATACATAGAGGCCGGAGTGTACAATGGCCGAAACGTTGTGAATATGACAATGAAGATGAGGATAACAGTCCGAATAATGTAAATAATGCGAGTAATCATAATACCTCATCTCAGAGATATAGACATGTCTAGGGAAGTATTTACTAAAAATGGTACGAAGGCTCAGAGGGGAATGTGAAAAAAAAATGTAATCTTTGTCTAAATCAATCCATCTTACTGTAGGAGTACCCATGAAAATGTCATGATTTTCGTATTAGATGTGTTTGCTGTATCGTAATATTTAAAGAAGAAATACAATCCTTACGAGTTCCCCAACTATAATATACACGAGTACGATATACCCGGGGAAATTCCATTGTACCCTATTTTTAACAAAATGACAATCACGCAGGTCATTATTTAAATAAGTAAGAAGGTACGAAATGGGGGGGGGACGAAAAAAAAAACGAAAAAAACTTACAATCGCCTCCTCTATCTTACTCACTTTCTTTTTGCCATTTCGCTGAAGCAGACGTTATAATCTTTCCTATCTTCTCTCTCTCATTTTCTCGCTGAAACGTCTCTGGTATGTCTTTATGAGTTATTGGCAGGGCGTAACGGTCGTTCTAACAAGGGATTAAGGAACAAGCAGCTTTATAAAATGATGAGTTGTCCGTGTGTCGGCGTGTGCATCTGTTCATTATATCGATATTACGTTATAACTAAAACGATATAAAAGGTTATCAATCCAAAGAAGGGTACCAAAAAGTTTCCAAACCTTTTGACGTCCTTCGTTCAGCTGTATTATCTTTGGTTCTTAAACAGAAAGTGTTAAATTCCGTGCTAATAGGAATATGGAATGAACAAACACGGTGGATAAATAGTAACAGGTTTATTGTAGAAACCAGTACGACGAGCAAGGAAGTAATGGTTATGCGCACGGTCGTCGCAAGTCAGTACAGCTGTGTCCGTGCTGCTATCGGAAGGCCGCTAGTTCTCGCCGAACCCATCTCGACGCTATTTAGCAACTTCCCCACGCAGTCATATGTGGCACAAGGTCAAATTTAAAGTGGGGTTCCCGATCCCGGAGCCTCGGCCAAAAATTACCCGTAGACCCCGCATAAACGGGGTCGGGTCTGTCTACCTCCACGGACGAAACTCTGCCCTTCGGCATAGCTTCGTCCGGGTTCCTCTCTGCACGAAGGCAGAGAGTTCGACTAGCGCAGCTGAGAAAGATCCCAGCTCGACTCTCCTGTCCGCTGTCCTAACGAATACTTATAGGACGTTACCACCTCTAGTACCGCCACTTATGGGGGCGGCAGGTTATTCCATCACATCAGAACGAAATTAATATAGCATTAATGTTTGCAAAATCAAATTGACTAAAATCTCGAAAGGTGTTTCATTCAAGCCGAACTTGAAGGATACCAAGGCTCCTCTTAACAACTTTGTAACCTATGTACGATTCTCAAGAACTGACAAGTATTTCACGAGCGGGTTTCAGGAAAAAAATAAATAGCCACTACACAGAAAATCAAAAACAATATCCAAAACTCAAGAAGCCAACGAAGAGATATTACACTACGTAACAAGAAGGCCGAATTCTTACTAAATTGTATCCAGACTGTTGATTCCATATTGGACTCGGGTCAAATCTCGCGTCAAATCTCGGGTCAAAACTAACAGCATCATTCATGGTGTAGACGTATCGGTCTTCGATTTTTATGCAACTGCAAGTCAGATTCCCAACGTTATGTTCAATAAAAGCGTTTGCTTTTGATCGTTAAAAAAAAGCACAAAGCGCTCGTACCGACCGTTATTAATGACGTGCAAGGTAAACAGATGTGTTTCACGGCGGACGTAGCATAGTCCATCAGAGTACAGCATTTCAAAATATAATTCAGTGAGTTATGTGCCATGCATGATACACGCTTGGTCGATCATTTATCTTTCGATACATGACTGGCAAGGCAGATTTTATTCCCGCAGTAGGTTGCCATTTCTTTCTGCAGTAGACCAGTTGCCATCCAAAGATATAGAACACGAAATGTCCTGCTATTTACCCATATCTGGCAGGGGAAGAAAGGTATTAGCACGTAAGTGAATGTAATGGATTCTACTGGAAAGTCAGTCACTTACTTATGTGCTATGCGTTATATACGCTTAGACGATCATGTATCTTTCGTTACATGACCGACAAGGTAAAATTTTTTTCCCGCAGGGAACCAGTTGTCATCCAAGGCTACAGAACACGGTCTATTTACGCATAGCTCGTGGGGAGAAGATGAGAAGGGTATTAGCACATAACTGAATGTAGTGGATTTGGCTTGGAAAGTCAGTCAATCATTTATGTGCCATGCATGATACACGCTTAGGCGATCATGTATCTTTCAGTTGCCATCCAAGGCTATAGAACCCAGTGTCGGGGTGAGACGGATAGTATTCATACCTTTCCCAAGGGTAATAGCACGTAAGTGAATGCAATGGATTCGACTTGGAAAGTCAGCAATCAGTTATGTGTTAGTTATGCTTAGGCGATCATGTATCTTTCGATACATGACTGGCAAGTAGATTGCCATTTCTTTCTGCAGTAGACCAGTTTCCATCCAAGGCTATAGAACTCGGTCTTTCCTGCTATTTACACATAGCTGGGGGAGAGGATTCATACCTTTCCCAAGGGTATTATAACGTAAGTGAATATAATGAATTCGACTGTCATTCGGACTACAAGGAATCAGTCAGATATTTTCCATTAGGCGATCATGTATCTTTCGATACATGATTGACGAGGTAGATTTTATCCCACAGTAGGTTGCCATTTCTTTCTGCGGTAGACCAGTTGCTATCCAAGGCTATAGAACCCAGTCTGTCCTGCTATTTACCCATAGCTAAGCGGAGAAGATGATGATTCATACCATTCCCAGGGGTATTAGCGCGTAAGTGAATGTAATGGATTCGAGTGGAATTCGAACTCGGCTCTCCGATTCCTAAATCCATTACTCCACTGTGATTACTAATGGAAAAACACCGTTCTCTACCAATGTCAGTTATTCGTTGAGATTTCTTTTTATTAAGCAACTTATTCTACATTTGATAAATCTGTTAGAACATTTAATCAAATCAAAACTTCCCTGTGACTAGAAAAATATAAACCTGCATGTAAGTTTTCAGCCTATTCTATCTTCAGTTCATCTCCCTATAAAGACAATTTTCTTTACATTTTTTTTACATACAACATTTGAAAGCCCATACGATACCCTACCCTCATCAGCCGCTAACCTGGGAAGGTCATATAGTTTCGGTGCCTATGGCGGTACTGCTACGCCTGACGTCTGACTCCACCAGTAGCTTTTGCCACTCGACAGGGTATTGTTTTGTCGGTGTAGACCTATCATCTTCGATGTCTATGCAACTGAAAGTCAGATTTCCCACGTTGTGTTCAATAAAAATGTTTGCTTTTGATCGTTAAACAAAGCATTATGCGCTCGTAGCGACCATTATTAATGACGTACAATGGAAGGTAAACAGATGTGTTTTACGTCGGAAGTAGCATGATTGATTTGCGCATGCACACAGGTAAATCAGTTATGTCTTTATAAGGACATAAGTAAATTAAACATGGAATAGGCTATTCTACAGCTGAGAGTATAGGCATTTCTGAGCGAGTTTGACACCATACATGGCAGCCATATGAAAGTCTCGACGTAACGAGGATATTTAAGAACATTACTCGAGTTTTTATATTAAAATTTTGGTTTTGTAGCAATTTTCGCACCCCATCCGAAAATTACTTCAACACCAAAACTTTAACATAAAAGTCATGATCTTAACCCTAGAACACTAACCATCAATTAAAGTTACACCACTACTAACCAGGGGTACATCATACCCGATTTTGAAAATATCAAAAAAAAAAAATTAAATATAAATCTTTATTTGAAATATTTTACATGCAGGCACTTCAAACTTTGTACATTGAGTTAACATTAATAGGAACTGAAAAACATATTTATGTAAGAAAATCAGGTACTGAAAATTGTAATTAAAAATAGGAAAATTTGCGCTGGGTACTATATACCCATGGTTAGTGTTCTAGGGTTAAGGACCTTCCTTACGTCGAAACTTTCACATGGATGTTATTTACGGTGCCAGACCCGTTTAGAAATGTCAAAACTCTCAGCTGTATATAACCACTTTTTCAGAACAATGGTTAAAAATGTCTTCGGGAAAATGAAGCCGGTAAATCTTGTTGGGGACCACCCTTCTTCGCACCTCGCAGACTGCCGCTACAGAATCCCAAAACAAAATACAGTACCAAATATCAGAAACTACATCATTTGAAAAGTTTCAGCAACAGCAAAATATCAACGTGGATAGAAGAGAAAATGATATAATCACGCTGCTGACATTCTAAACTACTCCGATCTGAACCCTTTATTTCGCTCACTGGGGTAAACTGTTCTAGTTCCACGTGCCATGGCACAGTGGATAAAGGCGTTGGTTAGATCCAGTGACAGGAGCCAAAGAGTGTGAATTCATTACCTGGTTATGGCAGTGGAGAACTTGGAGAGGTGAATTAACAGAATATAACTGATAACTGACATTCATTAAACACGGCAAGTGTAACTAGAAGAGTCTACCCCAGTGAACGAAATAAAGGGTTCAGTTCGACATTCCAACCACCTGAAGAAGGCCGGAGCGTACAAGGGCCGAAACGTTGTAATAAATATGGCGACAAAGATGAGAACAATAGTCCGAATAATGTAAATATTGTACATAATACCTCATCTCAGAAATATCGACAGAAACAGAAATGTTATTCTACAGAAGGATGCTGAGAATATCATAAACTGAACACGTGAGCAACGAAGAAGTTTTAAGGAAAATGCAAACAAAAAGGACATTAGAAAGAGAGTGGACATTACAAGGGCATGAAATGATGAAAAAGGGCTCGGAAAATAAGACACTCAAAGGTCATATTGAATGCAAGAGGAACAGAGGAGAGCACTGTATAATCAACCTAACGAGACAAACATTGCTAAGAGCTACGTCACATAGAAGATAGATAGATGTACATATACCTACGTTTAGTTTGAGACTTAAGTTTCGTTGGTTACCCAGTTTGTTCAACTTAGGAAACTTAGTAATTGCAGCTAATGTATTCTAAAATGCCGCCAATAACAAAGGAGAAAATGAAAAAAATACCTAACAACAAATCGGATATAACATTAAAATTTATATTATTATTATTTAATTGGTATGTCAACAATATTTCCGTAAAACTTGATATTACCTGTAATAAATTCTTAATGAATATTATTTTACTTAAGTGTAAAGTAGTCCTACATTTACAATTCCTTACGGGTAACCATAAATGAAATGTTGTTCAAAACTTCCTGAAACCTTTAAGCTCGTACTACCGAAAAATTATCAAATGTTGAATACGCCCCTCTTCCTCCGAAAGCGCTATATACTGTTACCCGACTGCAATACCCAAGAGCCACTTCAGATAGAGAGTTACTGGAGCAAATGATTCTAAGGGCTTAAAGGGAAAAAATAAGTTCGTATTATGGAAATATGTAGGATAGATTACGTTTGACTCTAGACTTGAAGCGGTTATATCGTAGCGATCAGGGAAGCATCCTTTAGAGAGCCTGTTTCACAAAGCACTAGCTCTTGGGAAGAAACTCTCCAACTGGGATATTAAGGGAATGGAGATGCTTTTGTGAGGCTAACAGGCAAAAAGACGATGAGATAATAAACAAGACAGAAGAGAAATGTGGATAATAGAAGCAAGAGATGTTGATAAATACATTTTGTTTAATAATAAGCTATATCTTGTGCCCGACGAGTTGGGTAACCAACAAAACTTAAGTCGCACACCAAATGTAGGTATATGTGCATTTATTAATATATAATTCTTAGCGCTGTCTAACCATATCGAGCACTATAATGTCGACACCTCTTGGTAAAATTTGGTAATTATTTTTTTTTACTTACATGTGTATGTACGTCAGCACGCGAGTATATGGTTACTAATATCTAGTGATTTAATTTATCTAACCTTAGATAGATGGATAAATAGATAGATAGATATGAACAGACTGAAATATATATATATATATAGATAGATAGATAGATATGAACAGACTGAGATAGATAGATAGATAGATAGATATGAGCAGACTGAAATAGATAGATAGATAATGAACAGACTTAGATATGAGCAGACTGAAATAGATAGATAGATAATGAACAGACTTAGATATGAGCAGACTGAAATAGATAGATAGATAATGAACAGACTTAGATATGAGCAGACTGAAATAGATAGATAGATAGATAATGAACAGACTTAGATATGAGCAGACTGAAATAGATAGATAGATAGATAATGAACAGACTTAGATATGAGCAGACTGAAATAGATAGATAGATAATGAACAGACTTAGATATGAGCAGACTGAAATAGATAGATAGATAATGAATAGACTTAGATAATGAATAGACTTAGATAGATAATGAATAGACTTAGATAGATAATGAATAGACTTAGATAGATAATGAATAGACTTAGATAGATAGATAATGAATAGACTTAGATAGATAATGAATAGACTTAGATAATGAATAGACTTAGATAGATAATGAATAGACTTAGATAATGAATAGACTTAGATAGATAGATAGATAATGAATAGACTTAGATAGATAGATAGATAATGAATAGACTTAGATAGATAGATAGATAGATAATGATCAGACTTAGATAGATAGATAGATAATGATCAGACTTAGATAGATAGATAGATAATGAACAGACTTAGATAGATAGATAGATAATGAACAGACTTAGATATGAGCAGACTGAAATAGATTGATAGATAGATAGATATGAAGAAAGTGAGAACTAACTTCTTTCCTCCCCGTATTTCCTCTCTTTTCCCCGATAAATTTTTATAATGCTTTTCTTAAACTTTTCTCCCGTCTCTTTTCCCGCCTTTTCCCCCTCACTTGTTTTTAACCTCCCTTTTCTCACTCCATTTCATCCGTCTCTCTTTTCAGCCTGCTTCCTAATCCATTTTTCATCGCTATCTTTGTATCCTCCATTCATTGTTTTTTCCCGCCTTTTCATCCTCTCTCAGTCCTTTCCGCCATTTTGAATCTTCTTCCCCTTTTCCCAACCTCATTTTCCCCATCTATCAATCTCCGTTTTCTCTTACGAGCTTCGCCAAGGCTGTTTATAACCTGTTCTGGTATTTCCTATTTTGAATCGAACATTGAATATATATATTTTTTTATTCCTTTCTTTTTTTTAGGTTTGTTTTTAATGGGTTCGTTTATAAAATCTCGTCGAGGAATGTGCTCAGTAGGGGTGCCGAACGAAAACATTCTTTGAATGACATTATCGCCAGAGCCCGTTACCATCGCTAACCTTAACCCAACAGACAGGCACGGGCAAAAATAGACAAAATGTTTATCTTGACACTTACAGTCTGAATCTTTGTACTGAGTTCAAATTAAATATAAAAGAAGAGAAAGTGTGTACTGCTAAGTATTACGTTGGTGCAAAAATAATGAGGTAATAATGTCGTTTTTTGACGTATTTTTTAACGTCAAAAACGACATTATTACCTCATTATTTTTGCACCAACCTAATACTTAGCAATGAGAACGTTTTAAGAAAAATGTCTTTATGTCCGTACATGAATAAATCTATCTATTTATTAATCTCTCTTTTTCTCTCTGGCTCGTAACCTCTGAGCGGGCGGTGTAAAGGATAACGTCTCAGAGAAATCGGAGTCGCGAGTTCGAATTCCAAGGTATTATTTCACGTTAATTTTATGCGAAAATACCTTTGCTAAGAGTATAAATCAATCAGTTCGTCTCCCCCTATGGGTTAAACAGTAAAAGCTTTTTTAACACTTAATTGCCAATAAATCTAGGAGAAAGTTACGTCTGAAATCTAAATCTGAGAATGGTCGTTTAGAGCCTACTACACTAGAATTTTAAGAAAAAAACGTCTTTATGCTCATACATGGATAAATCTATCTATCTATCTATCTATCTATCTATCTATCTATCTATCTATCTCATTGTCTTCTTATCTATCATCATCTCTTGATATCTATCTATCTATCTCATTCTCTTCTTATCTATCATCATCTCTTGATATCTATCTATCTATCTATCTATCTATCTCATTCTCTTCTTATCTATCATCATCTCTTGATATCTATCTATCTATCTATGTATCTATCTCATTCTCTTCTTATCTATCATCATCTCTTGATATCTATCTATCTATCTATCTATTTAACTCGTTCTCTTCTTATCTATCATCATTTCATCATATCTATCTATCTATGTTATTCTTTTCTTATGTATCATCTTCTGTTCATATCTATCTATCTATCGATCTATCTATCTATATATGTCATTCTTTTCTTATCTATCATCTTCTGTTCATATCTATCTATCTATCGATCTATCTATGTCATTCTCTTCTTATCTATCATCATCTCATCACATCTATCTATTGATCTACCTATGTATCTAACTCATTCTCTTCTTATCTATCTATCTATCTATCTATCTATCTATCTATCTATTAATGCGTATATGTCTCTCTTACTGGCTCGCTAGATCTCAGCGGGTGGTGTAAAGGATAACGTCTCAGTGAAATCGGAGTCATGAGTTCGAATTCCAACCGATTTCTTTACGATAATCTTATGCGAAAATACCCTTGCTAAAAGTATGAATCATCAGTTTGTCTCCCCCTATGGGTTAAACAGTACAAGCTTTTTTTTTACTCTTAGTTGTCAACTGTTGCAGTGTTTTGTGTATGTTATGTACTAGTGAGCCAGTCCAAATGACTTGACTCATTTTATAGTCCACCAATAGAAGGTTAACCAATCAGAAGACGTAGAATATACAATCCGTCGTGTATAAAGGCGGCCATTTTGTTTAGACTATCCGAATGTCCAGTGCCAGCTTGTCAGGCGAAGAGGAACAGAAGGAAGAACTACGATCTGCTACTTTACCGGGATATCCACTGCTAGCCTGAACTACGCTTCCCTATTGTCTTCGAAATATTCACTGCTAACCTCTGGATTCTATAATCATAATGAACAACAAAATGACGTCATCATGGACAACAAAACAACAAAAGTTAGACGGATTTATGAGGCAGGCATAATATCTATCTCACGCACGGTGAATACTAGACCTGGCTTCTTTAATATTTCCCCTTTTCTAGCAAGATTAATCCTCGACAAACGTACATATAAATTTTAGGTTAAAATAAAATTCTTTTCATTTTTCATTCAAAATACTCTATTTTAGGAATACGTTTTCACAACATCGCCCACGTGACGCCGACGTGATCATATTGAAAAATTTCAGTTATCTGTTTTGATTAGTCTTACTCTTATGTCCATCGTCTTTTCATGTTGAATTGAGTATAGTCTAATGTTAATTGTGTTTTATGAATATGTCCTGAAGACGGTCTACTAGACCGAAACGTCCGACGTTGACATTATATTAACATTAAAACAGCATAATTGCATATAAGGATTTTTGGGTTTTTTTCCGTATATTTTTCTTCATACTGTCGGATCTATATCCATATGGCTGCTTACACACACACATATATATATATATATATTGATTTGTACCCACAGAAATGAAACTTGGATTTAAACAAAACAGGCGTCATGCTATACCTTAGGTACCTTTCTACCAACACTTTTTCAAAGGTATAAGACACACTCATTATAATAAATAACGAGGGAAAGTTAGAGCGCAATTAAAAACGAGATAAATTTTAATTACACACAATTAAAATTCAACAGGGCGAGTGAAAATAGCAAGTTCCACAAGAGTATAAAAAGGAAAATAGACACAATTATATTGAATGTGTCTTCGTTTGTGTTCAAACTTGCCAACGTATACCAAGAACAGTCTATCCCAGTGAGCGAAATAAAGTGTTCAGTTTGACATTCCAACCACTTGAGGAAGGCCAGGCGTACAACAGCCGAAACGTTGTGATAAACATGGCGACAAAGATGAGAACAATAGTCTGAATAATGTAAATAGTGTATATATTTGATGTTCTAGTTTCTATAAAAACAACAATCGTAACTACTGAAATTAAACATAAGGAATAAATAAACTCCTAAGACATCTGTAAGGGCCAAAAATGCGCATTAAAAAAAAAATGGCAGTTAATGGGTTATGGTGTCTGTGTGCATGGGGACAGAGAGGGGAAAGACTCAAAAGTAACTTAAAGCAACAAAAGATATGGTAGGCCAGAAAAATCTCCAGTGCTACTATAGCGTGAGGTCTACCTCAATATGTCGTCTACCGAGTTGCAACGCGGAGGTCTACCGTGTCCCTCCCCTCACGTGGCCATCAGTTCAGGTGATGTCTAATATAGATATTTATATCTGTCTCTCATTTTATAAACACGTGAACTGCCCATATAAAAAAAAGCAAAATGGAGCTTCTAAATCAGAATCCTCTTCGGCCTGAACCAGTTAACAAATATTTCAGAACTTCAGGTTACTTCAAAATGTTGCTGAAGCATTTTTATACAAGAGTCGTCCTGACGTAGGAAACAGCAGTCGCCTTTTTAAGAGAACACAATCTGCTGGATACAGTTCTACAAGCAGAATCCATGCCATAAAAGCGGTTCTGACCTGGAGGAAAAACAAAAGCGTAACAGAGTAGAATTCAAGCCTTGTGCTACGTTGTCCTCGAAAGGGGTGTCAAACTACACGGTTTGTTCGTAAAATGCGAGGTGATGGTAGTCAGCTGTTTCAGTCACATCTTGATCATTTTTGCCGGAAGATGATGATAAAAATTCCAATGATCTATTCGTGTCATTCCTAGAAGATATACGAAGTGTTTATCGCTAAAATAAATGGTTTTATTGTATTTGATAGCGTGTTTATTTTTCTGTCTTTAATAAAAATATAAATGGAATATAGATATATATAAATGATAATATAAGGTTTAAATAAATATGTATAAACATACACTATTATATTATAGTTTGATGCAGCGATAGACCTCACGTTATAGGCGAAACGGGAGGTAGACTTCACGGTATATTGAGGCAGACCTCACGCTATAGGCGAAACGGGAGGTGGACTTCACGGTATATTGAGGCGCACTTCACGCTATAGGCGAAACGGGAGGTAGACTTCACGGTATATTGAGGCAAACCTCATGCTTTAGGCGAAAAGGGAGATAGACTTCACGTTATATTGAGACAGACCTCACGCTATAGGCTAAACGGGAGGTAGACTTCACGGTATATTGAGGCGCACTTCACGCTATAGGCGAAACGGGAGGTAGACTTCACGGTATATTGACGCAAACCTCATGCTTTAGGCGAAAAGGGAGATAGACTTCACGTTAAATTGAGGCAGACCTCACGCTATAGGCGAAACGGGAGGTAGACTTCACGGTATATTGAGGCAGACCTCACGCTATAGGCGAAACGGGAGGTAGACTTCACGGTATATTGAGGCAAACCTCATGCTTTAGGCGAAACGGGAGATAGACTTCACGGTATATTGAGGCAGACCTCACGCTATAGGCGAAACGGGAGGTGGACTTCACGGTATATTGAGGCGCACTTCACGCTATAGGCGAAACGGGAGGTAGACTTCACGGTATATTGAGGCAAACCTCATGCTTTAGGCGAAAAGGGAGATAGACTTCACGTTATATTGAGACAGACCTCACGCTATAGGCTAAACGGGAGGTAGACTTCACGGTATATTGAGGCGCACTTCACGCTATAGGCGAAACGGGAGGTAGACTTCACGGTATATTGACGCAAACCTCATGCTTTAGGCGAAAAGGGAGATAGACTTCACGTTATATTGAGGCAGACCTCACGCTATAGGCTAAACGGGAGGTAGACTTCACGGTATATTGAGGCAGACCTCACGCTATAGGCGAAACAGGAAGTAGACTTCACAGTATATTGAGGCGTACTTCACGCTATAGGCGACACGGGAGGTAGACTTCACGATATATTGAGGTAGTAGCCCCAAATCTCGCATTCCAGCCAAACATATACATAAATACAATATAGTGCTAGAGAAAAACAATAATAACAACAAATTGTAATATGAGCTCGGGTAAAAAAAAAATGATTACTGAGACATTAGTTTATATGTCGCAAAAAATCATACACTCAAGGACATAAGGCCGAGTCGATAAAAACGTTGGTTGATATAATCCAGTGATTTGACCCAAAGAGTAGTGAGTTCAATACCTGGCTACGGCAGAGGTGAGCAAAAACTTGAAGAGGAGTTAAAGGGAGATAACTGATACTGAGATATTAGCAAGAGGCATGGCAAGTGGAACTAGAAATAAAGGATTCGATTGAAATTCCAATCACATGAAGAAGGCCAGAACATACAACATCCGAAATGTCGTATATATGGCAACATAGAGAAACAACAATCTGAACAATGTAAATAGTATAAATAAAAGTTGTGGAGAGCCATAATCACTCAAGTTCTGATAGAAAACGGCACATTTCAGAAGAAGAAGATATTATAGAGATCTCCCAAGCGTAGCTTAGATGTGGGAAAAGGCCGAAAGTATGGGGTATCCAGAGGGGATTGAACTCACCACTCAGTCGTAATTGTTCTAGCAAGATAAGCTTGCTAACCATTACACTGCCTCGAGGTGTCCAACAAGAAAGTATTATAAAAAATAATGATTTTAGTTTCTCAAATCCATTACTATTATTATCGACTGTCATTCTGACTGTTTTTTTAACCTCTGTCTTGTCATTCTTTTGCATCTTTGCTCATTTTTATCTTTATTCTTCATGGGTGCATTTCTTTAATAAACATGGTTAATACCAGATTTTTAAAACCCTTTTTTTTTTTTTTTTTTACTAAAGTTCATCAAGTACAAGGCTCAAAAACCACTCATGGTATAGAGCTTCAAATCGAGGTATATATCAGGAGGGAGAAGTATTATGAGAATAAAGACGATTGAACCTTTGACTTAAAAATGTTATGATTGTATTCTTCATGGGAGCATCCACTCAGGAGTATGATACACAAAGTAGCATTTCTCGGGAAAAAATCAGAATGGAACTTCCTCCTTACAAATGCTGGGGAAATGGGAGTGATTTGTATCTGTGGAAGTAGCATGTCGAGTCCTAGCTATAAATGCCTGAACATGTGGAAGTAAATAAGGAAGCGTATCTGAATTTTATCATGAAAATAATAACAGACTAGCGATAGGCATGGAAATGTTGTGCCTGTGCAAAAGGAGCTGTAGAGAGCTAATAAATTTAAATGAATGGATGACAGAACAAGGAAAATGATGAATAATAAACGGTTTAATATTACTTAGAAAAAAAATCAAGGGAAGTTGTGGAGAGCTATGAACGTCCATATAAACCACATCACTCGAGAACTATCAAAAACAACAACATTGTTGTATCATACCTAACGACAATAATGGGTATCTCCCCATTCACATAAATACAGTAGTAAATACTGTATGTTGGTCTGCAGTCGGAGATTCGTCTCCAGCTGTACTGAGAGGATCCCCAGATATGTCGAAGCGCAGAGTTTTATACGGGCTCTACGGGGAATTTCTGGTCGAGCTTACGGGCTCGGATACTACACATTAAATTCGGCCTTGTGCCACATCTGATCGTGTGGGGCGTTTGGTAGATATCCTGCAGTTGGAGATTCATTGTGGAATTCACGTGACTCTCTTCTAGCAGTTGACTACTTCTACGCGCCGTTGGCGAATCTTATATGTGCTGTTCTTGTCCTAAGTTTTATCGTTCATTACTAACCTTCGGGTGATTGTTCTATTCAGTAACCTTCCCTAGGTTACAACAATCATGTAACTCGAAGAGAAAATAATGACAATAATCAAGATGGTGATATTCAACACTACTTCAAACAAAAGATTGGGAAGGAAATCTCCATCAATACTGGAAAGAGTGATAACAGCTACTGGGCTTGAGAATAGAAAATAATGACATAATCAAGATGTTGATATTCCACACTACTTCAAACAAAAGGTTAGGTAGGAAACCTCCATCAGTACTGGAAATAACTAAAACAGCTTCTGGACTTGAGAAAGCTATTTTCCTGAATAATTGCTTTAAAAGAAAGATTTTATAAATTTTAACCGAAATCAGTACTGGTTGCTGGGTCAAAGAATTTTCAAATGTTTCCTTATAGGGAAACTGCTAATATTATTACCCTAATCTGAAAGTAGCTGACATATATTAGCTTGGTGCAAAAATAATGTCGTTTTCTCACATAAAGTTGAACGTCAAAAAACGACATAATTTTTGCACCAACATTAATAAAAGGAAATGCTCACCTGGATTGATTGTTCGGTGGGGTTCCTTAATCCAAGAGACTTTTTTTTTTTTTTTTTTTTTTTTTTTTTTCATTCTCAAAGACAGATTCTGGTTTGTAGATATACTTTTTACAGTTGAATCGCTGGCTTTTGCATTGTTCCCTTCCCACTCAGTTATGCTTCTTTCTTAGACTGCTTCTTTTATTCGCTTATTACGCGGTTGATTGTCTCATTTCTGCCTCCGCATGTCTGCCTTTATTATCCTACTGCATTCTATCTTTTCTGGCCTTTATATAATTGGTTCTCGTGCAGTTGTTCAAGGCCACCACTGACAGCGATTCGATTTCTCTTTAGAGCCTCTTTTCACAACCACGCTCAAATCGTTTTATCTACAATTCTTTCAAGCTGTCTTCTAAAATGTCTGTTGAGTGTTTTCTCTCCTCGTTTGCGTAATCTTGTCTAGGGGTTTCTTCGTTCTCTTCACTGTTTCTTCTTGTTAAATCTCATTCTGCTTTCGGCTGTTGGAATTAATTTTTCCTTGTTCTGCTTTGCATAGGTTCTTAAGTCTTTTAGGCGAAGAATTAAATTGTTATTATTACTACTATTGTCGTTAAGCGAGAAGGCACCACGCCATCAAAGTAATGCTGGAGTACAAAGAAATAACGCTGAATATGCCCGTCAAAAAGGTATACCAGGCACATACGTAACAGCCAAATGATATGGTCAGAGGTTTTGAGGAAAAGAGATTGTGACCTTGCTGGGTGGGGAGAGCAGTTACAAATATCTTCAAATCGGGTAGCATACTCTGCTCAGAGGCTTACGATTAAGAGGGTCTCTAAATATCTAGACGTAACTCCTAAGTCTCCTTGGTCGACTTATCCTTCAAAATTAAAATGAAACCATCCTTTGAACACCCGTTCATGGTGCTCCCCTAACTACTACCAATCACCGCATCAGCCAGCCCTCTCTCTACTCGATATTGCGCCGGTACTTAGTAAGTTCCGCAGTGATACTCATCCAAGTATAGGGATAACCTCGGAAAAGTGCCCCAAGAGCCACTTCTGCTTATTGACCCTTACCCACTCTTCACGAGTATTAGCTGCGTCAAGCTAGGATATTCAGTGAATAAATTTGTGGGGATTTAGTGTAATCATATTAAATATATATATATATACAACTATACGATTGGTGTATACGGAATGAATTCCAATAATCAACAAATACTATTCTTAAAAAGTGCTCAATACAGAGTAGAGCAAATGTAATTATTTATTCGGAAATTATAGCATAAATATGTTATAAAATCACTACAAAAATAGCCATTTTGTTCCAACACTTCTGGTGTCTTATCAAGTGATGCTGTTGATATTCAACACCACCACTTGATATTGATAAGACAGCAGAAGTGTTGAAACAAAATGGCTATTTTTGTAGTGATTTTATAATATTTTTATGTTATAACTTTCGAATAAATAATTATATATATATGTGTGTGTTTGTGTGTATGTATAGTTGGCCACTCGTATCCGAGGACGTCTGTCTGCTAGAGCAGCTAGCCAATCCCTACTGCAGACGCTTCTCAGGGGCATTTGTGTTTATCCAACACCCACAGAGCCCACGTGTGGTTTCTACTGAAACTATGCTGAGCGGACTGCTCAGCATAATTCCTGAAAGAGAACGTATTATCTAGCGTGATCAACAATTTGAACAAGGCCAGCACGCTCAAACTCTCGGCCTCGATGACTTGTGACTTCGTGCTAGCACAGCTATCGACGGCACCTAAGGGTTCCGTTTACCCAATTTCACTCACAAGGGTTGGGTCAACCCGTGGTATGGTTTTTCAGGAACTTCCCAAAGGTGTCGCCCGCTGGGATCGACCCCCTCAGTCCGATAACATCAGGAAGTCTCCTTCCTATATATATATATATATATATATATATATATAATTATTTATTTAAAAATTATAACATAAATATGTTATAAAATCACTACAAAATTAGCCATTTTGTTTCAACACCTCCGGTGTCTTATCAAGTGATGATGTTGAATGTAGAATAAATGATTTTAAAGG
The DNA here is from genome assembly GCA_963932145.1 of Acanthosepion lycidas. Lineage (NCBI taxonomy): Eukaryota > Metazoa > Mollusca > Cephalopoda > Sepiida > Sepiidae > Acanthosepion > Acanthosepion lycidas. The sequence continues at coordinate 88,435,450 of OZ010590.1, read as the reverse complement.
TTTCAAATTAATTAACGATTCTTCGCCAGGGAAAAACGCTGTTACATAAGCCAGAATCAAAACACAAGTATAATAGAATTCAAAAAACTTGACAACGAAGTAAGATTATAATAGCTATTAAGAGCTTTAAAGTTGGGGTTATACGGAAAAGAGAATTTATTCTAACTAATAATTATTAAATTATATGATAAAATTTGATATTAAAATCAAAAGTAAAAAATTACCAATTTTAAAATCTAAATTTACTCTCTATTAAGATTAAAATTCTAAAATTACTGAGGAGAAAAGAAAAAATACATATGTTATTCAATTTATTTTTTCATTGAAATTACGCTAGAATAGACGCTAATATCGGCTGGTCTACCTGACAAAATGTATACATTTTAATTCCAAGTGTGTGAGTGGGGTGCTAACCTTTCGCGTAAAACGACACAGACACACTCAGATTATAATACATAAGCACCCAGACATATATTTAGATATTCACACACAAAAAGGTGACGAGACAGGGAACATCTCCATGGCCCTTTATATATATATATTAAAAAAACAAAATCGAATCTTTTTTTTTTCTTTTTTTTCTTTTTTTTTTTTTTTACTACTTTGTCAAGTTTTTGGAATTCTCGTATACTTAATTTGCCATGATCACCAACGTCTTGAAGATACATAGTTTATTTTCTCACACCTTTCTTATTAGAACTCCCTTCCAGTTTTGTTTTTTTGTTTTCCTTTCAATTACATGCTTCAGAAATTTAATTGTAACATCACTCGTCATCATTTGTATTTTTAACTCTAATGTTTTATTGATATTTCTCCTAGGTAATATTTTTTCAGTTTCCTTCATTCTCAGTAAAGTCCTGGGTATGAATCGGCAGCGAGGCCTCTGATCTAGAGATTGGTGGGTTTGAGGAACGTAAAACTACCTCTTAATTGCTGTTATTCCCAAGTCCACCCTGACCCGGCGTGGTGGCACCTATTAGGGTCCCAGCTATGGGCAAATAGTGGACTCCCAAATAGAAATCAAAACACTCGGAAACTTTAAAAATACTTATTTATATTTTTTTAAATTACCAACAATGCCTATTTATAGTAAAATTGCCAACAAAACAATTTTAATACAAAATGCAACAATTTTAATGCGAAATGCAACAATTTTAATGCAAAATGCAACAATACATTTTATAGCAAAAAAAAACAAAAAAAAACAAAACAAAAATACAATTTTAAATACAAAATCACCAACAATACATTTTATCTGTAGGTGCATCCATAAAATTGCAATTAAAAATATATACATTTCAGCATTAAATAACCCATGTTGATATGTCGCTAAACAAAATCGGTCAATCAACCAACCAACCCATATAAAATAACTATTTTATGACATTGAGTTATATAATATACTATTATTTCTTAAAGAAACCAAACTGTATTCCAAAAGATAACTTCAACAAACCTACAACATAAAACTCACATATCGCCGCCTCTAGTAATTATGTCCACATAAATATGTATATGCACAAAAGCTGAGTATTATCTACCATGTACTCAATTGTGAAAGCAGAATAACATATATCATATTTTATTGCTTCAAACTCCCAAGAAAATTAAATTTCGCCATTTCATGACCCATAAGGTATTAATATATCGTTAATCAATCAAATCAAATTCATTCTCTGTAACTCGCCCCTTGCGTCTTAGCGACTTTATCGCCTGCTTAAAAACTTTTATCAACATACGTTTTGTACCATCGTAGTATATACTGAAGGGAAAAAAACAAAAACAATTGTTCACAAAATACTCAAAGTATTTAGTTCGTTAAAATTTTAAAAATTGAGTGCAATGTCAATCGTTATCTTCTGTTTTCTTAATTCGTGTTCTTTTATTTTCTCCTCTACTTCGTAGTAGTTTTTTTTTATATATATTCTTTAACAAACAGTAATCTCTTGCATCCTAGTGGCTTTATTGCCTTTGATCTATAAAAATTTAAATGCAATATCAATCGTTATCTTCTGTCTTCTTAATTCTTCTTCATTTATTGTCTTCTCTCATTAGTTGTAGGCTTTTTCTTTCTCATATTCTCTAACTCTGTGTCACGTCTTGCGTCCTAGTGTCTTTATTGCCTTGCTTGGACTGCAATGATTAAATAATCCATTGCATGAGATTTTACATTATATGCAGGTATGAATCTTCTAGAAACAAACTTACGCTCATGGGAGGCTTCTTTGTTGAAATTGGCAGCCAGGACCTCTTTCTTAAAAGAATGTACTTGCAAAACGCATTTAAAACAAACAAGGAATGAATAACTATTTTTATAAGGCAGAGACATGGCCCAATCATAATAAACGTCTAATAAAGACAGTTTAAAACTTTTGCCAGTGAAATAATTACTTACAAGTACCTGTTCTTTGCTAATCCTTTCTTTCATTAGAATATGCATCGCAAGTAAAATCTTTCTAATACACAGTAGAATATTGAAAAACCGAATACATAAATTAAGGGGTATGAGCATTATCGTAGATATGACTGGATATGAAGAACCATAAACTGGGAACTATGCAAAAAATTATGCCACTACAAAAATGATTTAAACGAAAGCGTTGATTACTAACGAGTGTTTGATATCTTAACTCAAGTTGAAATTAGGATAATGGCTCGAAATGAGAAATCAGAGAAGCGAGTTCGAATTCCAATCCGGTTCGTTACAATCACTTACGTGCAAATGTCCTTGGGAACGCTATGAATCTATATATCCCCCTCTCCCCAGCCTACACCAGCTATGCGTTGAATAGAAGGACAGACTGGGTCCTATAGCCATGGCTGGAAACCAGGATACTGCGGGAAAAAGTGTCAGCTTACTGCGGGAATATCTTCTATCAAGTCAGGCAATATTTGTCGAAGAAAGAATTTAATTTGATTGATACGGTTTCTAATTCTTCTCACCCAGAAAATATTTTTAGACTGAAAGAATATAATAATAGTTCAATGATACAAGTTATACTAATTAACCCATAGCTGGGGAAAGAGATGGATTCATAACGAGTCAGAATTTAATAAACAGACAAGAAATTATGATGTGGCTATAAAGTGGGGGATCAATTCTACATAACAATCAATATATAAAGTGATCCTCCACTTTGTGGTCATGGTATTTTCTATACATTTATAATTCAGAGAATGTAAATAAATTTTAAAAGACATGCTTGTCTAGCTAATTTCATTGATTGATTTGTTTATTACGGCTTATCAACCATTTGCAGGTTATTTTCTTCAGTCAGAAAATATTTTTATATTGTAAGAATTTTTTTTGATAGTAATGATTTAGTCTTATTAATTATGCCATAGTTGGGGTGCAGAAGAGATGGATTCATGCCTTTCTCAAGAATATCTATAAGTGAACATGAACCCAAATGGAATCAGAATTCAGCTCTTTGATTTCTAATTCGCAGACTTTATGCCAACCGCAAATCCAAGCTTACAGAACCTGGCATTCCCAATCAGTCATACTTCTAGATACCGACCAGGCTGGACGTACAATCACCGAAGTTAAGAAACTTCGAGCCTGGTTAGTATCTAGACGGCTGACTGCTTAGCAATACCGGGTGCTGTAAGCTTGGATTTGCGGTTGGCATAAAGTCTGCGAATTAGAAATCAAAGAGCCGAATTCTGATTCCATTTGGGTTCGTTATCTTCACTTACAGATACCCTTGAGAAAGTCATGAATCCATCTCTTCTGATGACGAATAACAGTTTGGGAATTAGAAATCGGAGATCCAAGCTCAATTCCGGTCAAAAAGATAGTTTTATTATACAAGAAATAACGAAGCCACTCAAACATATCTTACATCAGTATATAGCTATACATCGTAGGTTCAAATCCCTACTTATCAACATAGTCTTACTAATTAACCCATAGCGAGAGGGAGAAGTTAATTCATGCTTAATCAGAATTTGATGTGACTATAAAGTGAGGGATCAATTCTGTATATATATATATATATATATATATATATATATATAAGTGATCATCCACTTTGTGTTCACGGTATTTTCTATGCATTTATAATCAAGAGAATGCAAATAAACCTAAAAGACATGCCTGTGTAACAAACAAGAAAATATTATGTGGCTATAAAGTGGGGGATCAATTCTCTATTACACTCAATATATAAAGTGATCATCCACTTTGTGGTCACGGTATTTTCGATAAATTTATAATCCAGAGAATGTAAATAAACCTAAAAGACACGCCTGTGTAACAAACAAGAAATTATGATGTGGATATAAAGTGGGGGATCAATTCTCTATTACACTTAATATATAAAGTGATCATCCACTTTGTGACAACGATAGTTTATATACATATATATTCCAGAGAAATCTAAAAGACATTCCTATGTAGCTAATAATTATTTGATTGTTTCATTCATTCATTCGTTTCCTACGGGACTTATCAACCCTTTTATTTAAAGCCAGAAAAATATTTTTAGATTGCTAGAATTTTTTTACATAATCATTTAGTGATACAAAACCTCAAGCTGAGGGGAGATGATGTGGATTCGTAACTTTCCCAAAGGTGTTTGTGTGTAAGTCAATGTAACGAACCCAACTGGAATTGGAACTCGGCTCTCTTATTAAAAAAAGAAGCATGTCGACCCATTATCCAAGCAACGCATCCAAGCTTACAGCACCTGATATTCGGAAGCGGTCACCCATCTAAGTACTGACCGGGATAGACGTTGCTTAACGTCGGTGATCGTACGGGAACCAATGTTTCAATGTGATACGTCAGTAAAGGAAAAAAGAAAACTTGAATTTGAAAAGCAAGGGAGGAGTGTGGAAAAAGCAATTAAATTGCGCTTCCTTTTAAAATTATTGATGTGCAGCAGTGTAATGATTAGTAACTCAGAAAGAGAAAATCGCATGCCGAGTTCGAATTCCAGCCAAATTTTTTACGTTCACTTTCGAACAAATACTATTTGGAAACTTAGCAACTTAGTGTGGTGGACCCGGAAGAGGTTCGAAAGAAAACTGGAACTCAGCGATTCAGTGAATACGTATTATTAACAAAAAGAGCGAATACGTCCGTCTGGCAGCCAAGTAGAGTAGTCAACTCGTTCGCAATATTTAACGATCCCCCCACAAGGAATGTATGTGACACAAGGCCGGGTTTAATATGGGTTTCTCCGAGCCCGTAGGCTCGGCTAAAAGATATACCCTTTGAACCCGCCTAGACGGGTCCAGGGCCTGTCTACCTCCCCGGAAGAAACTTTGCCCTTCGGCAAAGCTTTGTCCGGGTTCCTCTCTGCCAAAGCAGAGTTCGACAGAAGTCGTACACGTAGTCAACCGTAGTCAACTCGTTCGTTCGTCTACAGTCCACTTGCGAGGCGTAATATAGTCATAGACGAGTCTATTTTGTCCATGAAGGTAGGTCCCCATAACACTTAGCCATCTCCACAAGTATGGCTTAAATAAAGCCCCTCATGAAACTCTGGATTGTAAAACCGCTAAGTAGAAGGATGTGCCTCGTCAGGTTGTCTTCCTATAGACACAACACTCCTGTTATCTGTGCACTACATTTGGCGCCCTTATAAATCTAAAGGGTTACAAGAATTATGAAGTGACTTAACCCTTTAGAAAGTTTCCGAATATCCATGAAGATTTGCTGCCTTTTGCCTGCCTAGGCGATGGGTAATGGTTAACGAGCTGGTCTGGTCGACCATTGCTACTCGATAGTGTATTTGGTCCTCAACGGGTGCTCGATACATGTGGCTTGTGCCAAACAGCAATAAGCTTCGGAAGTAAAAAAAATAATGCAATTTGAGATCGAACAAACAGAAAGTTCTCTGAAAAAAATGACCTGGACTTTTTCGAAAGGTAAATTCGAATTTTAATTATTCTAAAAACTCGTTAGGATCTGATTAAACGTTGCTGAACCTAGAATGTCAAAGTTATAGGGGGAAAATATCTAAATTGAGGTAACGCATGAACGCAATTTTACGTGATCAAAAAGTACCTGAACTGATGGTATAAAAAAAGAAAACTACAACATATATCAATTCTGTATTTAATCTCCTCCGAAGTAGCCCTATTCTGAAGCCACACACTTTATCCAGCGTCGTTTCCATTGGTAGAGACATTTCTGGAACTTCTTTTTTGGGGAGAGCGAGCAGTTGCCTCGTCGCATTCACTTGGATTTCCTTGACGTTTTAAAACTTGTTACATTCAAGAGGGATTTGCTTTTTGGGACGCGTAAAAAGTCACAAAGGTCGATATCTGGTTAATATAGTGGTTGTCAGATCTAGAAAATGTTGCGCCTGGCCAAAATCTTTTGCACAAGCCATGGTCATTGACAGGACCTTTGTAGAGTTGAGAGACGACCACACTCTACACACTCTCCTTCAAAGCAGTGCTATGAACAGGAAGTAAGGAAGTAAGCGACAAAGTTCAATCTCTGCTAAGCGTCTTCACTATACATTCTACTATATAGTTCCCTTACCATAGCAACAGTTCTGATACTTTTTGATTAGACCTCGTACACAGACGGCCATTAAAAAAAGAATAGACTAAATTAAATAAATTAACTTAAATACAACAGGTATGAAAGAGTTAATTTATTAAAATTATCCTATTTTTTTTTTAAATCAATTTTAACATAATAATCACAAGTTTAAATTATCAAATTAATATTAAATTATTAATTTATTTTTGTCTGGATTTTTGGCATGAGATCATTATTTACACTTTTTATATTCAGACTATTTCCCTCATCTTTGTTGCAGTTCACAATGTTTCGGCCGTTGTGCTCTCCGCCCTTCCTCAGGTGTATATCGATCTGAATTCTGAACTGAACCCTTTATTTAATCTACGGGGATAGACAGTTCTCATTCCACTGTCCATGTCTAAGTATATCGACTAGTTCTTATTTCTAGTACTGCTCAATTATTGCTCATTCATTTACACTTTGAGTTCAGTCCCTGGGCCGGGAAGTGTGTACTAAGAATTTCAAGACTACCATACAGAATTAAAATTTGAAAATTTAGAAAATATTTTTAAAAGTTTCTAATTAACATTTTGCTCAAGAAATCGGGATTTAAATGTTATTTTCTAAAATTTATAAAATAAAATAAATTTATAAAATAAAATAAATTTATAAAATAAAATATGTTTTGCTTTCAGTTTAATACCAAAATAATTTAATAAACGAGAGAATTTCTATATTTTCCTAATAAACAGTGTGTAGTGACTTCTTTTATTACCATAAGATTAAGCGACTTGTTCACCATAGCAGGTTCAGTTTCGATTGAGAAGACAGAGAACATAAAATAACAAAGTTGATATACTGTCGAAGCAAGCAGGCGACAAATCATGTCAAGTTATGTTTTTGAGTGTTGCTACTATATAATTCCACTTCGACCTACTGCTATCGTCAAGTCTCACCTGAAAAGCCCACCACATTTTTTTTTCTGAAAACCACAAACGCAGCTTATCCAGTTTTGCTTACAAATGTCAGCGATGAATCTTATCACTTGTTGTGAAAGTAAACATCTTCTGTGGGCTTTTTCTTTTTACTTCATTTTGACTAAATATTACGATCTGCGACCGGAAGCAAGTAGGAGATCTCATTTCCGGTTGTTCGGGTGCTTTGGGCAATGATCAGCGCCTAGTTCATCTAATGACGGATTTCGTATTCACCAACCTCTCAGTCTTTAAGTGGATTTTCATTGTCTCCTGATTCAACTTTAATCAACATTAATCGTTAATTTCGTAACGTAACAAGGAAGCTTGTAATAAGTTCAAAGTTAAGTAACAACGTCAGTGGCGACCATTTATTGCGGATAAAGATTCCTGGTAAAACATCAAAGTAGTGAGCTAATGAATTTGGAATGGAATTAAAGGCAATTTTCTTTCCTGGAATTGATGATGTTTCGAAAAACAGTTGAAAGAATGCGAAGAGGTTCTGTTCCAATTTTCAAGAATACAGTATTTAAGAACGTATCGTAAAACTTTTTAAAAACATCTGTAAAAGATATTTTTATATATGGAAGAAAATAATCACTAAAAATCATTAAGTTAAAATTCTTTTTCTGTTAAGAAACAGAGACAGTGAAAAAAAAAGAAGAAAAGAAAATTGAAAGAAGCAATTTTGTTTCTTTGGATATCTCCACCCCCATATCTAATATTTTCTCTCAATTTCACTCTCTGTAACCCACCCCTGCGTACAACCGGCATTCCCGCTTTACTTGGGGTATAACGATTAAAACAAAGAAAAAATAGAATTTTATCAATTTTTTTTTTTTTTTTTTGACAACTCAAAAGAAAAAAACTGCAGCTAAAGAAAATGGTGACGAAAAATTCTTCATCATTATTATCACTATCATCATCACGATACAAATAAAAAACGGGACCAGCACAAGAACGACCCCCGTTGGTCAAATGACTGTAAAAATTCTTAACAATAAATTAAGTTATAGAATTAGAATGAAATACTCAAAGAGTTGGCAAAGAGGATTACTACCGTAACCGGCAATAATCCTCTTTGCCAACTTTGTTACAAAAGAAAAGAAAAAGAAAAGAAAAAGAAAAGGAGGAGTACTGGGGAGGGGGGGAGAATTTATTCGATGACACCCAATTATTTTATCAATGGCAGAAATACAAAAAATACTTATATTCCTCATGCTTTGAAGGAAACAACTGATTTTCGGAATGTAATACACACACACACGCACACACACACACACACACACACACACACACACACACATATATATATATATATATATATATATATATATATATATCGGTTGGAGCTATTTTCCAAAATCAGACCAAAAATACAGTGCCTCTTACCCATTCTATGTCTCTCTCATATATATATATATATATATATATATATATATATATATATATATATATATATACTCACACACACTGCGACAAAAACATAGATTTATATGCACATACATAGATAGATATAAAGATTCAGATAGATAGATAGAGAGAGAGATATTAACAGAATGAGATAGATAGATATTAAGAGAATGAGATAGATAGAGAGATAGATATTAACAGAATGAGATAGATAGAGAGATAGATATTAACAGAATGAGATAGATAGAGAGATAGATATTAACAGAATGAGATATAGGTAGATAGATATTAACAGAATGAGATAGATATATTATTTAAGAGAATAAGATAGGTAGATAGATATTAACACAATGAGATAGATATATTATTTAAGAGAATGAGATAGATATATATTAACAGAATTATAGACAGATAGATAGATATTAACAGAATGTGATAGATAGATAATTAGATATTAATAGAATAACATAGATAGATAGATACTTACATAGATAGATATTAACAGAATGTGATACATAGATAGTTACATAGATAGACAGATAGATATTAATAGAATGTGATAAATGTGATTAGACACCCGTGTTGATTTGTACAACCACACTATTTATATTGACAGATGCTCTGTTTCAGCTATTGAACATTCTTGCCACATACATATTGCCGTTTTTCAACAATATAATTATACAATATATATATATATATATATATATATATATGCATAATGTAATATATAGTATTGATTTCTATGTTGTTTACCACCCACACACGCACGCCTATTGTTGCAGAGATTCCTTGATGCACTGAAAATATTTCATCTAAAAAAGGAAGTTGTCATTTTCGGTAATTCATGTAATAAAGTCCATGTGAATTCTATTAGCTGAGGCAAGATGGATTATCTCGGAGGCAAAACTAAAATATTTTCTTTCTTTCGTCTTTTCTTTTTTTTTTCTTTTTTTTTTTTTTTCCTCCCTTTTCTTTCTTTTTAGCTGGTTTTCTTTTTTCGGACGTTTACAAAAACACCTGAAACCAGTTCAGAAAAACAAAAAAATTTTTTAAAAAAATTGCAAAATATTTAAGTTTTACGGATCTAAGCAATTGATGAAGTGTTTTTCGTTAGTTTTTAACCAATTCAGTGTGCACTTCGTATCCAATCGTCTCAGCAAAAACTATAGAATAACTGGAAGAAAGAAAGAAAGAAAGAAAATCACCTTGAACCACACACGCACGCATGCACACTCCCTATAACGTATCACAATTTTCAGTCAAAGTGATGAATATTTATGAGCCTTTCCTAAATTAAAAAATTTTGAAAAGCTAACAACATTTGTACTTTCCTTCATAAATTCTTGTAGAAAATCCTCACAATTACATTAAATACATCAGAAAAAGAAGCACATCGGCTAAGATTAGTTTTCCTTTTGTCTTTATATATATATATATATATATATATATATATATATATATATATATATATATATATATATATATATATATATATATATATTTTTAAACCAAACGATCTTATGTGGCCGAATCGGTTAAAAGGCAGGTCATGTGATACGACGGTTCCGCATAGAATGCAGGTTCGAATATTTTCTATGAAAAAGTCTCGGACATTCAGGCCGGTAAATGTTGTTTAATACTGTTTATTCTAAACAAAGATTTTACTTAAATATTTGTATCTCTAAAAAAAATGTATAAACATAAAATATCTTAAAATCTATCTATCTATATATATATATAGGTCCACTATATATATATATATATGGTCGACCCAAGGCTATAGAATCCCAGTCTGTCCTTCTAATTGCCCATAACTGGAGGGAGAAGAGGATTCATGTTTTCCCCAAAGGTATTAGCACGTAAGTGAATGCAATGGATTCGACTTACTTTCGAACTCGACTCTCCGAGCCCTCAGTTCGATCCGCTATATATATATATATATATATATATATATATATATATATATATATATATACACACACACACACAAACCAAAAGTAAAAAATTAAACGCAATCATAACACGCTACATAGAAAGTGCGGAAAATTTTGACGTGATAGTGTGTGTATATATATATATATATATATATATATATATATATATATTAGTCATATTTTTATTAAATTTCTATGTTTCGAGTTTTTATGTCTTCATCAGGTAATTTTCATTAACTTTGGTGAAAATGATTTACATTTGAAAATATAAAACTATATTTTTACTTATTAAATAATTCTATATGGAGAAAGGAATCCAGATTTTAAGATCTTCTGGGTGTGTTTCTTTTAACTTAGTAGAAGGAAAGTCAACCCTTAATTCGAAAAGGTAAAAATATAGGTTGGATTTTCGGGAAATGTATGGTATTCATACATATCTCGAGAAACTGTCGTATTAACGGCTCGACACTTTTCTGTTTGTTCTTTCTCTTCATTTGGGTATATATATATATATATATATATATATATATATATATATATATATATATATATTGAACAATAAAAAAATATTAAAAAATTAAAATCTTCAGACACACTGGGTTGTAGATTAATAATCTTTCGTTTTTTTATTATTATTTCATTTATATTCCTCGACTAGTTTCGGCTAAAATGGCCATCATCAGGAGACGAAATATTTCATATGTAGCAGTAAACTACAGAAATGAATGTCTTGATGGAGAAAATGAACTTTTGTCTGTAGTTTTCATGTTTTTTTTAATTTTTTTATCTTTTTAACATGAATCTTTTAAGATTCCTTGTGTTGGTCAAACAGTCTTTTAAGTTGTTATTTGAGATAAGAGCTGGATGGATCTATGCTTCTCTTAATTCCCCTGGTCAGCTTGACAGGTTATTGGTCCTGGAGAGGGGATGTGTCAATGTTAAGTGTTTGTGTGTGTGTGTTATTTGGTTCTTAGGGAGTCAATGAGTATATATATATATATATATACTAGCAGCATGGCCCGGCGTTGCCGTGCTTGATTAAAAAATCGTACGATAGCAATTGCTATCACTTGACTTAAAATATTTTGCCTTTCCTTGCCTTTAAAGGAGTGCCCTTTGCCGTGTTGATGACGCTATATGTCTTACTTCTTGCCTGCGAATTTTTTTCTAAGCTCTATACTAAACATTAAATCTGTTACAAAAAAAGAACTAAACAAAATGAACACAAAAAGATCAGCTTTAAAAAAGGACTCGTAACTGGAAAAAACCGAATGAAAAAAGAATGTTAACAACAAATACTTTTTCACATCCAACCCAGATCTGCGGAATCAGAATCAACGTTGAGTTTAAGCAAGCGAAGAGCCAATTGGAGTAAAGTGCCATGTAGATTTAAATTTTTCCCACTTTTGACGAATGCAGCAATAGATTTTCTTTTGCATGCTAGCATGCTAGTTAACATTCGTGTCAGTCAGTTGTTGGCTCTCACGCTGGCCAGTAGAATCTTCCTGCCTATTCGTGGCAGCCAGCTATAGGCTCTCACACTGGCCAGTAGAAAATGGCCGCAAACTACATGAAAACTGCCGTAGAAGCATGAAAAAATCAATTATTTCCACTATCGATGGGAGTTGGGAAATGCAAAGTCGGTTCTGTCCTTCCCGCTAACTTGGAGTATGTGCAAGTAAATTTTGGTGCAAAACCGTCGAAGATTGCGGCCGTGCATTCGTTAGACACACACACACACAAACACACGCACATCCTGCATTATATATGTGTGTATGTGTAAGGTTTTATTAAAAACTTTAAAAACCTGGTATCTCTTTGAATGCATTTAACTAATTTTGCAAAAAATAATTTCCCCATTTATTCCTGCTCTGGTGGAAATAATCCAGGTCATTTATTCAGGAATTTAAATGAAAAAAGACGTGAAAAATATAGAGTTAGTTGTAATATCAAAAAGTTATTTTTTGCAAATACACAATTCAACTCCTTGAAATAAAATAAAGAACTTCCTTCCTATGTCCTGATCTACAGTGTCAAGTATTTAAATTACATACACACGTTAATTCAGATCTCCATTTTGAACGGACGTTATAGTGTTTGTTTAATTGGTTGGTTGGTTGGGCTTTATGACATATCAACCACTGTGGGTCATTTAATTCCAAATTAAGGTATATATATATATATATATATATATATATATATATATATATATATATATACACACGAACACACACACATATATATATATATATATATATATATATACACACATATACATACATACACATATACCTATACATATATTAAATATACAGTACTATTAAACATATAGCTGGCAACATTATCTTTTCAAAAACGCATAGCTGGCAACATTATTGTTTCAAAAAAAACATAACTGGCAACATTATTTTTTCAAAAGCGTATAGCTGGCAACAATATTTTTTTCCAAAATACGTATAGCTGGCAACAATATTTTTTTCCAAAATACGTATAGCTGGCAACAATATTTTTTCCAAAAAACGTATAGCTGGAAACATTATTTTTTCAAAAACATATAGCTGGCAACATTGTTGTTTCAAAAACGCATAGCTGGAAACATTATTGTTTCAAAAACGCATAGCTGGAAACATTATTTTTACCAAAAAACGTATAGCTGTCAACATTATTGTTTCAAAAAACGCATAGCTGGCAACATTATTGTTTCCAAAAAACGCATAGCTGGCAATATTATTGTTTCAAAAACACATAGCTGGCAACATTATTTTTCCAAAAAAGGCATACCTGGCAACATCATTGTTTCTAAAACGCATAGCTGGCAACATTATTGTTTCAAAAATGTATAGCTGGCAACATTATTTTTTCCAAAAAACATACAGCTGGCAACATCATTTTTTCCAAAAAACGTGTAGCTGGCAACATTATTGTTTCAAAAACACATAGCTGTCAACATTATTGTTTCAAAAACGTATAGCTTGCAACATTATTTTTTCCAAAAAACATATAGCTGGCAACATTGTTGTTTCAAAAACGCATAGCTGGTAACATTACTGTTTCAAAAACGCATAGATGGCAACATTATTTTTCCCAAAAAACGTATAGCTGGCAACATTATTATTTTTTTTAAAAACATATAGCTGGCAACATTGTTGTTTCAAAATCGCATAGCTGGCAACATTATTTTTTGCAAAAAACGTATAGCTGGCAACGTTATTGTTTCAAAAACGTATAGCTGGCAACAATAACATTATCTGAAGCCTTGTTGTTGGACATAGTTTATCGTCATACCCAGGACGCTGATGTTGTTTATCGTCATACCCAGGACGCGTGTTTGTTTGAGTAGAATCTCTTAAAAGTATCATTATCTCGTAATCAGATAGTTAAGCAATTCATTTGGCAAAATTTCATGGTTACTTGCTTAATATTACTGAAGTTAATATACTTAGAAATTGGTTAATATTTGAATGGTCTTTTGGCTTTAAACACATGCAACGAGTTATTGTCAATAGATGTGTTGAAAAGTAGCTATAAGTTTTGTTTTCATATTTGAATAAAGCACCGTTGTATTTGATCAGCAGTTGGGTCGATATTCATGCGTGAGTGAGCAGAATCAGAATACTCGATTTTTAAAAAAGTTTTAATCAATAATTTAATAACGAAATGACAATCAAAATCTCAATGTTTAAAATCGGTCTCTATCTCTCTCTCTCTCTCTCTCTCTCTCTCTATATATATATATATATATATATATATATATATATATATATATATATATATATAAGGCACTGTGGGGTAATGGATAGCAGCTTGGATTGAGGAATTGGAGTCGAATCCATTATATTCGCTTGGGAAAGTTGTGAATCCTCTTCTTCTCCCTCCAGCTATGGGTAAATTGCAGGACAGACTGGGTTCTATAGCCTTGGATGGCAACTGGTCTAGGAGAAGGACAACTCTGAATTCAAAACCTGCGGAGGGTCGTTTGGGGACTTGTGGCACGTAGTGCACGAGGTCTCTGTATTCGGCCCTTCAAAAAGTGTGGATGGTCCTGCACGAAACCTTCACCACTGTAATCAAATCTCGTGTGCTGTTGTCGGGCTGTCGGTTTCCTGCGAACTGATCTGCTTGACCCTCATACGTCGAATTCGACGGGAGAGTCGAGTATATATATATATATATATATATATATATATATATATATATATATAAACGGTGTTTCATTAAGACAGATGAAAGTCCGTAGTAAATAAATCAGTTTTATTTGTGAAAAATGTATTTATTTATTGGATTATATTATTTAAATCATGGCAATTATGCATGAAAAATAATATCGCCCAACTGTCCGCCAAATCTGAAAGAAAAAGAAAAAAAAACATTACAAACTTCAACTTAAGTGACATTTAAAATCGGTCGAATTCAAACACCCTTCACAAATATATATATATATATATATATATATATATATATATATATATTGTGTGTGTGTGTGTGCGCGTGTAAAGAAAAAGACGATAAAATAAATGTCGAAAAGAAAACTTTACCAATGCGCTTCGTCCCTTGATAACGTTTCGTAAGGAACGAAACGTGTTGGTGAACAAAAGTTTTCCTTTTGTGTTTTACACACACACACACACACACACACACACACACACACACATATATATATATATATATATATATATATATATATATATATATATATATGTTATAAAATCACAACAAAAATAGCCATTTTGTTTCAACATTTCTGGTGTCTTACCAAGAGATAGTGTTGAATGTAAAATAAATGGTTTTAAAAGGTTCAAATCAATCAAACACCTCTCGCTAGGGGGAACGCTGTTACATAAGCTGGAATAACCAATCAAAACACAAGTATGTCAGAATTGAAAAAACTTCAGTACGAACTTTGGTTATAATAATATTTATTCCGTATACACCAATCCTATACTTGGGAATATATATATATTTATATATATATATATATATATATATATATATATATATATATATATATATATATATAAATTCTATTTCACTATCCTGTTTTTGCACTATTTTTGATTTTAGCAGTTAGCCCCTGTTGCCGAAGTGCTACTCTTTTCCATGTGTATGGAGCCCTCTTTTGCCACACTTGCGTACTTTTTCCGCCTGAACATTTTTATTAGCCACTCGGTGAATACAGTTGATGTGTGAATAGTATGCATGCACCACCTTCACTTCTAACACGTTGGACTCAACTGTGAGGTATAAAGTGCCCATTTTCACACCTGTTACCGACCCGACCACATGATGGTTGCGTGTTGACGTATGAAACTCTTAGTCGTAATCACTGCTCACTGAAAACTTAATTCAAATACTGTAATTCCTCAGGCATAATACACCTTCATCCATAATACGCACCTCTAAAATTGTGCTGAAAGTGTAGTAAAATGCTTCTACTCACACATAATACGCATCCCTTGTTTGGTAATCAAATGCTATAAATTGTACATCTCCAATTTCAGCGTTTCCTACTCTTATTCAAGGTGTAATTGAAGATATTTATAAAAATTTCCGATCATCACGATTGTAAAGGAAACGGAAATACATATATTGTGCCTACTGCGCAGACTCAATAACTTGTTTTCGTTCGATAAAATGTGTAATCTATTTAATCTGTATGTAGTTTTTAAATATAGAATAATATTATTTTAATTTAGTTTTATGATATTTTTTATTTTATTTTACATTTGTAAGTATTGTTAGGTACATATGATTGTATTTGACATCCTTATAGGGTCGCAATCGCCGAATGTTGGTGACAAATTATTGTATGTTTGCTGTGAGTATGCATTTCGCTACTGAAATCGAACTATGAAACGGCGGTTTTTAAAGATTTTTCTGTAGCTGTGCATAATACGCAACCTTAATTTTGCTTGTAAGTTTTTAGAAAAAACATGCGTATTATAGATGGGGAATTACGGTATATATATATTTCTTTTTGTCTTTATTAATATATATACGTAAAGAATTCCACATGAAACCAAAAACGTCTGCGGTTTCTCTCCTTTTTTTAAAATATACATTTTTTTTTCTAGTTGCAACAATTATAATCTTTTCCCAACACACACACACACACACACACACACATATATATATATATATATATATATATATATATATATATATATATATATATATATATATCTTTGACTTGGCTGAGTGGTATAAATTGTCCGTTTTCACACAAAACTTAAGTGTCTGACATTTAATATGGCATTTTTTCCGGTGTGCATTCAATTCTTATTTGATACACGCACACATATGCATGCATGTACGTATATATATATATATATATATATATATATATATATATATATATATATAAGTTTAATGGTCAGAGTTGAATCAGACCAGGAAACAATAGTATAAAAAGTGAACAATACGCATGTGGAAAAAGTTCTATATTCTATCTGACCTCCTACTTTTTAAAGTTCATTTATTTTTATATATATATATATATATATATATATATATATATATAATATTATTTAAAATTTATTAGATTTGGAAGGGAAGAATGGTGGATATAAGGAATAGAGCGTTTATAGATATAAACAATCAATAAATCATTTAATTACGATGTGGCGTATATTGCTATTGTATTTTCTTTTAGAAATAGTCTTTTTTGGTTCATCTACACCAAAATGATGATTACCTAATACAATAAATTTCCTATTTCTAATCAATCGAGAAAATATCTTATTTTCGTTTTGTTACGTTTTCCTTGCTAACATTTTTATCATGTGTAAAGATATGTGATATGCATCTCACCTTCTAAAACGGGGTGACCTCGTATTCTGCCAGGCGAAGGGACCTTTCCGATGTCTATTGTGTAGGAATTCGCTGATTCATTCGTCCTCTACACATTGATTAGGTTTGAAGCCGTATATGATCGACGCGTGCAAGAAGGCAAAATGGCGTCAATGCTGTTCGAAATGAACCGATTGCAATGTAAGTAAATGAAGGTTCATGTTTTCAAAATTATCATCAAATAATTTTATCAAAAGTTATTAAACAAAACCTTGAATGAAATTTTCGCGTTTAGGAAACAAAACATAGCAGCCATTATGCTTCAGTAACGAATTTTTTTTTAAATTTATTAATCCAATAGAGTTTTATGACATAAATGTTATTTTTAGCGGATGCTCATATTTAAGTAGACGCTCTGTTTTTATTTTTTAAGCAGAAAATATAGAGCAGACCACGCAAATGTGAACAATAGGGAATTTTTTTTTTTTACCTGGTATTTCCAAGAAGGAATGAAAGCATCTATACCGGCTTTGACCCAAGAGAACAACTCAGTGGCTCAATTCTCAAGGTTAAAGAAGTTAGTCCAGAGTTCGAAAAAAGACAATCATAGAATGAGCCGCAATCAGTTTCATGGTAATGGAATGGGGCCATGAATCGGAGGTTCCTGATTAACAGATGACTGGAATGAAATATCAATACTACAGAATGACCCAAGTTGCCAAGTGGAGAGTGTTGCGAAACTCAAAAGCGAGAGGAGGAAGTGAGATATAAATAAATTCGAGAAATCTGTTGCTCGGGTATGCTAGAGAAACGGGTAGGTAAATCCACGATTTAAGTAAGGGATTGATCAATGGAAAAATGTAATATTGAATATTGCTAATATCAGTAATATTAAAAAAGATTAAAGCACATGGAGTCACGTGTATTAAAATCACCGAAGACAAAGACGTTCGCAGATGGATGGAAAGGGAGAGAGCGAGAGCCGTTTCTACATTATCTCTCGTATACTTTAGTCCTGAAATGAGGGGAAGCAATGAAGAAAAAAGAGATAGCAGAGCAAAAGCAAATGTAGGATTTGTCTGGTCATTCGAGAGACAATCCCATTGCCGTCGGAAGATTATACACCAAGGCAATACTGGAATTTTTCACCAATAAGGAAGATCGAGGTTTCACTTGGTATTTTCGAGAAGGTATGAAAGAATCTATCCCGGCTTTGACCCAAGAGGAAAGCTCAGTGTCCCAATTCTCAAGGTTAAAGAAATCAGTCCAGAGGTCGAAAGAAAATGATAGAATAAGCTACAATCTGAAGAAAACCTGGAGCAGAGGATTCTTTCGTAGCAACATTTGAATTCAAGTTTGTTTCATAAAGTGCAAGGATATCTGGCGACCGTTCTATGAGAAAAGTTTATATACTGTTGAATTTGAAGGGGATACCACGAACATTTTTTTTTTTTAAGCTTAGCGCCCCGAGCAAGGCATGAAGCCGCTAGGATGCAGGGGGGGTTGCAGAAGATTTGTAGCAAGAGCAGATAGGAGTGATAGAAGAAAGGATGAAGGGAAGGGTAGTGTGTAGATCAAGGTCATTGGAGAAAGTAAGTTTGAGGGCGGGTGTTCTTTTTTTTTTCATAGATTTTCTCGTATTTCGTTTCGTTGTGTTGGTCATGAAGAGATTTGTGTTGGGGAAAGAAGAGATAGCCATTATCACTATCTGTCGCTAATGACAATATAGACTAGCTAGAACGTGGCTGAGAACAGAGCATAATGTGGCCTCAGGGTTAACCAGCGGAAATACATGCAGTGATACATACCCATGCTCAACATACTACTCAAATACCCGGATAGTCTTCTTCTTCTTTTTTTCAGAGCAGTCTCTCAAAAAGTTCGGTGTCCTAACGAGCAGACGGAGGCAACAGCCAGAAAAATGTCAATCCTGTACCCTAATAATGGAAAGTCGCATCCACTGACTTGTGCGATTCCAAGAAAGTTAAAACAAATATATATATATATTACTGAGTTTAGTAGAGACTTTGTAATTGCAGTAATATATATATATATATATATATATATTACTGCGATTAAAAAGTCTCTACTACAACGAGCATTACGAAAGTGACAATGAGTATTCGTTGACATTACATAAATGGCAACGAGTCTTCGTTGACATCACAAAAATATATTAACATAAAGTAATATATATATATATATATATATATATATATATATATATACATATATATATTTGTGTATATATATATATATATACAACGTACTTAGATAAATAGTTACTTTATATATTTTATCACTCTTTCTCTATCTCTCTTCTCTCTGGTCTCTTTCTCACTATCTTTCTCTTTCGGTCTCTCTCTCTCTCTCTCTCTTTCTCACTTTCGGTATTTTTTATCCTTTTCGCTCTCTCTTTCTCCTTCGATCTATAACTTTCTCTCTTTTTCAATCTCTATCTCACTTTTCTTTTCTCTCTTTCTTAATCTCTTGTCTCTTTCTCTTTCTCTCTCTCTCTGTCTTTTTTTTTATTTTGTCCCTCTCTTTAGTCTCTTTTGATAAAAAATCACCAACAATACATTTTTATAGTAAAATGACCAGCAATATATTCTAAAACAAAATGACCAACAATAAATTTTATAGCAACATAACCAATAATATATTTTATAATAGAAGTACCAATAATACATTTTATAATAAAACTAGCAGTATAACCCGTTTTTGCCCGGGTCTTTCAATAGTAGGAATTTTTGCCATTCAATTGGAGAAGTTTAAGTTTAAAGTCAGCTCACCCGAAAATAAATATTACTAACAACGTTTGGGTGCAACTGTGGCACATCCGCAAATGGAGTGCGGGGTAGGGGGTAACAATTTGAATGGGGGGTGGCAATTGGAAACGGGGTTGCAATTTGGACTCAAACCCGGCACTGAAGAATTATCTATCGAACAAAATAAAATTAATTGAAATTGGATGAAAAATGTGGAAATGCATAAACAACATCCGACCATACACACATACGTACACACATTTTGAGAATTTTAGATATAGATGGCCAGCAATAGTTTTTTTGTTTTTTTTAAATGACCAACAATATATTGACTCGCTTGGGGTGAAATTATAAAAAAAAATAATTTTCTTTACATGAAATAAATTAACAATTGAATTCTAAAGTATATAAAATTATATATAGAAAAATTCATTATGCCTTTTAAAGTGATGATTAATGTTTCTAGAAAAATCTACAGGTAACTAACAATAGATTCCACTTAATTACGAAATTGCTGATTAGATTTACGGAGGAGCAATTGCACGCTGTGCCCTGTGGAAGTTTAGATGACAGTGAATTCAAGAAGACAGGATTTAATCAATCGACAGAGATCGAATTACAAAGATGGCTTTGATCCCTAATTATCAATATGCTTAAGCCAAGTTTAATTTGCCAGTAATCGATTTTCTTACTTCAGGTTAATTCTTTACAATGTCAAAAGAGTTTGATTTAGGAACAAATACAAAAGCATTTCTCTCTCAGAGTCAATATATATATATATATATATATATATATATATATATATATATTATACGAGTTAAAAACAAAATATATATTCATAGTAATCTTCTCTTTACTGTGTCTTTTCAGGAAGTGGGTATTCGTGACTCTCCACAACTTCCTATCCTTTGTAGCTCTTATCAATGTTAATTAATCTCCTTACCATTCCTCCCAGTCCCTGTTCTGCTATTTACACAAGCTCGCTAAGTACGTTGATCATGGCTCTCCACAACTTCCTATCGTTTGTAGTTCTTATCAATGTTTATCTCTTTACTATTCCTCCCAGTCACTGTTCTGTCATCTATTTACACAAGCTCGTTAAGTTGGTTGATATTGGCTCTCCACAACTTCCTATCCTTTGTAGCTCTTATCAATGTTAATCTCTTTACTCTCTCTCTCTCTCTCCCAGTCCCTGTACTACCATCCATTTACACAAGCTCATTAGTTAGGTTGATCATGGCTCTCCACAACTTCCTATCCTTTGTAGTTCTTATAAATGTTTATCTCTTTACTATCCCTCCCAGTCCCACTTCGGCCATCCATTTACACAAGCTCGTTAAATATGTTGATCATTGCCCTCCACAACTTCCTATCCTTTGTAGCTCTTAGTAAGTTTTTTTCTTTACGTTATTCCTCCCAGTCTCTGATCTTCCATCCTTATACACAAGCTCGTTAGGTAGGTTGATCATGGCTCTCCACAACTTTCTATACCTTTTGTAGGGCTTATCAGTGTGTATTTCTTTAATGTCTTACCTCGTCTCTGCTCTACGACCCATTTACACATGCTCGTTAGGAAGGGTTACTCGCTGTTTTTCTCTGTTCCTCCTGCGTTTAATACATCTTGTGAGTGTCAGATTTTCTATACCAACTTTTCTCAGTCTAGGTCTCTGATCGTGAAATTGGACGCTTTGAGGAGCGTGGAACTACCTCTTAGTTGTAGTAGTTCCCAGGTCTATCCTAAGTCATGGTGGTAGCACCTGTTAGGGTCCCAGCTATGGGCAAAGAGTTAACTCTCAAATTGAAAACAAAACACTTGGAAAGTAGAAGAATATGTTTTTATTGAAAAAAATACCAACAATACACGCTTTTAAAAATTTGCAATACATTTTCGTAATGAAATTACCAACAATTTTTATTAAAAAATCACCAACAACACATTTTTATCGTAAAATGACCAGCAATATATTCTAAAACAAAATGACCAACAATAAATTTTATGGCAAAATAACCAATGATATATTTTATAGTAGAACTACCAATAATACGTTTTATAATAAAATGACTAATAAATTTTTGTTGTAAAATGACTAACAATATTTTTATAGCAAAAGTTAAAGTCTGTCCAACACTAAAAAGTAATTAAGGGTAATGTTAGTAAAGGCAATGGTAATGGTAGTAATGGTAATGAATGGTAATGTTAAGTAACGGTAATGGAAAATTTACGGTAATGGTGATTAATGGTAACGATAGTAACTGTAATGATAATTAATGGTAACGGTAGTGACAGTAATGGAAGTGTAATGATAGTAACGGCAATGGTAATTTATGATAATCGTAGTAATGGTAATGGAAAATTAACGGTAACGGTCATTAATAGTAATGGTAGTAACGGTAATGATAATTAATGATAATGTTAAGCAGCGGTAATGATCATTAATGATAATGGTAGTAACGGTAATGATGATTAAAGGTTAATGGTAGTGACGGTAATGGAAGTAACGGTAATGTTAATTAACATCAATGGTAGTAACGGTAATGGTAATTAATGGCAATGGTATTAACGGTATTTGTCCTTAACGGCAATAGCAATTAACGGTAATGATAATTGATGGTAATGATAATTAACGGTAATGATAGTAAATGGAATTGCAATTAACCGTAATGGTAATTAATGGTAATTTTAGTAACAGCAATGGTAAGATTCAGCATTTCCAGAAAACATGGAATATTTATTGGCCGAAAAGTTAGTGTTACTGTCAGTTGAAATTTATAAAAATCTTTTTTCTCGGTAAATTGGACTTTTCAATTACACCGTTATCGCTTTTTAATGATTGGAATTTGCCTTCCAAACGGTTTTTTTTTTGGTAGTGTGGAAATTTAACTGCTTGATTATATCATTATTTTCTCTCCTAATTACATGCGTTACTCATTTTATTATTACTGATGATGAGAGTATTCAAAGAATGCGTGTTATCTTTTAATATAACAATACTGTCTTCATTTCACGAGTCCCGTAACCCATTAGGGGCAGCACAAGTACTGCAACCGCCTGTAGAAGCGGTATGTCTTGGGAAAGATAGCCAGACGAATTCCGACCCTTGCCAGGCTGGTTGGAATTCAGATTTTTCCTTCTCCTGAATTGATTGTCAACTAATTTACTCATAGCTGGAGGCAGAAGAGCTGAATTCATACCTTTCCTTTTAGGTACATCAAATTAAAATTGGATTTAAGCGATTATACCGTCCGACCAAGTGGGCACCTCGGCGTCGTGTAATGGTTAGCAAGCTTGTTACGACTGAATAGTGCGTTCGATCCTCATTGAGTACCCCATACGTTCGGCCTTGTGCCACATCTAAGCTATGCTTAGAAAATCAACATACCGGCTGTCCAGGGAGCTTAAACCGCATTTAACTTTGAACCTTTTGAAAACAATTATATTAACGCTTTTTCTTGACAAAAAAGAAAGCAACAAGTCAATTGATTGGTTTAGTTTTTACGGGTTATCAAACTTCTGTGGATTATTTTAGGGTGGCACATATTCTGCGTTGTAAGAATAATTTTTCAGCATAAATATCGCCATAACAATTTTGCAGATAATAATGATTTTTCCGGATACAAGTTCCACTATTTAACCCATAGCTTGGTGAAGAAGAGATGGATGCATAACTTCACAATTTTTTTTTTTTTTTGCGCTTAAGCATATGTGACAACCAGTCAAACGGAGATTCAGTTTGTTTCAAATTTTTTGTCTTGCCTTTATAAACACACACACAGACACACACATATATATATATATATACACACACACACACACACATATATATATATATATATATATATATATATATATTTATGTATTTAACTTCGAACATATAACAAATACTATAACATGTTTTCTTGACAAAAAACATACGCGCAATTGATTGATTTGTTTTTTACGACTTATCAACGTCTTGTAAATTATTTAAAATCGAAGCATATATTGAATTGTAAGAATCACACACACACACATACAAACATACACCCACCCACACACATATATATATATATATCTTTGAGTTTATACATCTTTATAACTTGCATCATGGGAAAATGGATTAATTTATTTTTTTATACTTTATATATTGTTTTTATTTCATTTTCCAACAGATTAAGACATTTTATAAAGTTTTTCTTGTCCATAACATTTATTGAAACCTCTGACAGCTTAATTGATTCAGTTATGGAATTTTATGCGATAATGTTAAGTGGAACTTAAGATCCACTAGTGATTTACAAAGGAGGCCGCATATGGAGCAAGAGTGAGGATTGTGGGATGAGATCACTGTTAGATTGGCTGACCTTTTAGATCTTGCTCTTGCTTCTTGGAGATGATTCAGACAAGCAAACTGAAAACTGCTGAGTTTTCTAAAACACGTTGATCTCCATTCTACCCGCTCCAAGGCGAAGCGCTCAAGGGTGTTACGTTGTTTATTGACAGCTTACAATATATATATATTTGCCTGTTTATGACAATTTATGTTAAACATGAGTAGAAGCAATGGTAATGAGTTAACTGTTGTCTGTTCTAAGAATAAATTTGTTTAAAATTTAAATTTTGAATGAACAGTAAAAATGAAAATGGCGAAAGAAAAAGAAAGAAAGAAAAGCAAAATGATGCGTTGAAGGAAAAAAGACAAAAAAAGAGATGCCGAAGAAGAAATGAAAAAACAGGCATTTAAATTGAAATTTATAAAGATATTTAAAACAAAAATTATCGCTTAAAGAAAAATACAGCCATTGCAAATGCTGACATGAATATTATATTTTCCTGTTATTTTTTTCTTTTTCCTCCTCTTCTTTTTTTTTCTTTCAAAATAATCGCTAATTCTTTTTCCTCTCATTTAACCCTCGTTTAACCTTTATCATCTTTATTTTTCTTTCTTTCTTTCTTTCTTTTTCTTTCTTTCTTTCTTTTTCTTTCTTTCTTTCTTTTTCTTTCTTTCTTTTTCTTTCTTTCTTTTTCTTTCTTTCTTTCAAATTGGTCACTTTCTTTATCATTTTTCTCTCTAGTTTTTTTAATTTCTTTTATCATTTCTCTTTCTTCTCGTATTGTCTCTATTTCTTTTTCTTTTTCTCTAGCCTTCTTTATCTCATTTATTTTTTTATTTTTTTTTCTTTCTTTCAGCATAGTCACTTTCTAAATCTTTTTCTCACACCTTTCATTTGACAATTCTTTTGTCGTATTCCTTCCTTCCTTCCTTCCTGCTAACATCGTCACTTTCTAATTCCCTTTATAATTCCTGCTAACGTCTTTTCCCCTTTCCTTCTAGAATACCTAACTTCAATAGACCTCTTTCCACTTGTATCCAAAACAACTCATAAATAAAATTTAAACTGCGCACGCGTACATAATGTTAGTGCAAAAGCCTCTGCGCATGCGCACATATTATAACAATTTGTACAAATTCGAAACATGACAATAAATATTAAGCTAAATGGTTATAAAGTTTTCAAAATTTCGTAAAATGTGAAACGTGTACTTGAGAAATATTACATCGCAACATGAAATAAAATTTAATTAATGCTTGAATATATATTAAAAAAATATCAGATCGTTCCACATTTTTATGCAAGCGTCTCAAAAATCAACGTGAAGGATAAAAAAAATGGAAGACAATAATTAACTAAACAATAATTAACAAAAAATGACATTAAAAACCCTGCAGACGACAAGCTGGGCCCAGAATATAATTAATAATATTAATATTATTTACTACTAATAATTACTATTATAATAATGTTTACTAGCAGGAAATCACAAGTCATCGTGACCGAGGGTTTGTGTGTAATGGCTTTCTTCAAAGTGCTAATCAGATTCTGCGCTCTTTCCCAGAAATTGTAACTAAGGTCCATTCAGCATAATTGCAGTATAATCTAGGGTTGGGCTCTGTAGGTGTTGAACAAATATAAATGTGTCTGAGCAGGTGTCTGCGACAGGGATTGGTTAGCCTCTCTAGCAGGCGGATGTGGTCTCAAAATGTGAGTATCCGGCTATATAGGTTCTCTTCTCGCTAGTGACTTGAAGCAGAAGTTATTGTAAGAATTTCTTTAGATTTAATTTCTTCACAGACGGCTAATGTTACTTATTAAGTTTCCATTTTCTACTATGTGTTGTTACCTTTCAGAGCGTAGGCGGTCATGACTCTCCACAATTTCCTGTCCTTAGTAGCTCTTGTTATCTCTCCTAAATCCCGTTCCGGCATACACTTACACAGGCTTGTTACGTTGGTTTGTACGCTGTTTGCCTCTGTCCCACCTTCCTTATGAGTGTCTAATATTCCAAGCACTCTTTCAACACTAAGCGCCCTAGATATTTCCAATGCGTCTTTCTGATGTTAAGTATGTGTCATTTTTGTTTCGCTCTTCTCTAAGACTTCCTCATTGCTCACATGTTCAGTTCAGGCTGTCCTCAGCATCCTTCTGTAGAACTACATCTCTGTTGCCTCAGGTGTCTTCTTCATCTCTGTGCGAATGGTCCAGCATCTACTGCTATATAAGAGGGCTGATATTAGATCACAGTTTAATACCGTTTTATTTTGTTTGTTTCTGAATGAGTGAATTAATGTAATAACATCTGAGCAGGTAAACCACCCAGCTGCGCTTAGGATATGTACACGTGGGACAAACCATAGGATTAGGTTTATAAGCCCCCACAAATAATAATAATAATAACAATTATTATTATTGTTGTCAGAGTTATCGGAACTTTGATGTTTGTTTACAAATATCAAGTTTGAAACTACTTCATTGATATCTGCGTACAAAAACACAGTTTTTCTTTTTGTTTTACAAAAAAGAACGAACGGATATGTACATTTTTATGTTCGATTTTAAGAAAATATTTTAAATATGCAATAATTGTTCATTACAGAACAGATATATACATTTTTTTTTTAATCAAACTTTTGAGCCTTGCGTTCCTCAGCTCCCGAGTCAAAATTCACAAATAATTGCTATGTAATGTTTCAAGGTAAATATAAAAATAGTTACAAGTGTTTACCCATCGTTCAGTTGGTAGCTGGGCATTAAGTGATTTTTCCTTACCTCTGTTCAACCGGTCACTGGACATTACATCATTTTTCTCTACCACCGGTAAATCGGTGGTCCGGGCTGAAAAGGTTAATCAACAAAAATTTACATAATTAACAAAAGTATAAAATACTGTTCAGATATCAATGTCGTAAGCACATTTTCAAAGCTCGACATTTGTAAATAAAGATTCTAAATATTAGGTTGGTGCAAAAATAATGACGTAATAATGTCGTTTTTTGACGTATTTTTTAACGTCAAAAAACGACATTATTACGTCATTATTTTTGCACCAACCTAATAATTCTATAAAAGTCAAGGAATTATTTGACACGAGCGCTCTTCTAAAATTATTTTTAAGATTCGATATTTTTCGAGTCAACTAAATGTCATGATTTGAATCCGAAAAAATTATTTCCCCTAAAATTCTTCAATATTTTTAGGGACTCGTCAGTTTAAGTAGTACCGATTCTAATAAATCTCTGTTCAAATGACCTTGCTACCTTATCAGAACAGTCGCTTAGAACTTCATAAATCCATAACATTGGGAATAATCGCTTTGATGCCCGTAGACAAGCACTCACCGTCGAGTAAGTTCGGAAAGTCAGCATTACCATTGATGTTAGCAATATTGGAATCAAAGATGGCATTTCAAGCAACGATTAATCGATCTCTATCGCTTGAAAGACAGACTTCTTGAGTTTTGGATTATTAGTGATTCCTAGATAACCCCAAGCACATCGATCAGCACCAGTCTTGCCTAAGCAAAGTGAATTCTCATATTTAAACTATATCACTCGTATTGGAATTGTTTCTGGTGAAAGATCTCTGTGACAAAAAAAAACCTATACCGAAATTGTCATCTTTGAATATTTATCGAGTCAAAGAAACAAGACTAGATGTAAAATTACACTTTCATTGTATGAACACCTATTCTTTTTAATCATGTAACCCCAATGCCACTAGGACAAATGGGGATACCCGGAGTGAAAAAGAATGACAAAGGACAATAAAGAACAGAAATTAACAATATAGAAGACGGCGATTGACGTTGTATTTAAATGTTTACAGATTATACACGTTTGTGCAAATTAATTGAAACAAAACGAAAAACCTCCGTTATTATTTACTTTTTTTTAGTATTTTTCCAATGAAACATGACCCAGTGCACACGTTAGTACTTCATATATCCATTCCCCGAAGTCATTCCTTGCAGATTGACCACATGTTCTCGGTTGGATTTAAATAGGAGAGTTTTCCGAGCCAGTCGACAGTACAGTGATTTGCTCACTGGTATGGCTTGCATGTGTGTTCATCCAGCGTCACAATTTCCGTAAGCTTCCTTGGAGTAACGTCCATCGCAGACCATGGCTGTAGGACAACTAATCGACAGAAGAGACATCAGTGTTTGGGCGTGATAAAAATATCATGCAGTCACGGATGATGCAATATTTTTCAAGGCCAAACAAATTTCATCATACTTCTCTGATAAGAAATTCATATAGCTGCACACCACTGCAAATGACCTAATCCGAGAAAAAATAGCAACTGGCCGTGTGGTGAAAGAAAGGAAGCCGAAGCGGTTGTTTTAATTAATTGCAAAAGAGTTTATAGGACAGGGAAGAAAGAAGTCGAACAGGAGTTCCACTTGGCGAGAAGTGTAAGAACAGAAACTATTAAAGTAGAATAGACTGTTGAATCTAGCTTGATCAGCAGTAAAGCGGTGAGACCTGCTTGCCAATCGAGTATAAGGCGGTGAGACCTGCTTGTCAATCGAGTATAAAGCGGTGAGACCTGCTTGCCAATCGAGTATAAGGCGGTGAGACCTGCTTGTCAATCGAGTATAAAGCGGTGAGACCTGCTTGTCAATCGAGTATAAAGCGGTGAGACCTACTTGCCAATCGAGTATAAGGCGGTGAGACCTGCTTGTCAATCGAGTATAAAGCGGTGAGACCTGCTTGCCAATCGAGTATAAAGCGGTGAGACCTGCTTGCCAATCGAGTATAAAGCGGTGAGACCTGCTTGTCAATCGAGTATAAAGCGGTGAGACCTGCTTGCCAATCGAGTATAAAGCGGTGAGACCTACTTGCCAAACGAGTATAAAACTGAGTTCTGCTTGCCATTCAGTCGTAGTACTAGGAAGAAAGCTCATCAGAACAATTACCATTTGTAGAAAAGACAGAGAAAACCCATGTAAGATCGGCGAAGTTGTAATGCCAGAGCACGATCAATTGCATTACAGCCTCTTCCGTGAATTTTGTCTAGAAACTTGGGATATATAGCTGGAGCAGCAGACTAGATATGGCAGCAATATTCAATGGAAGAATGGTAGATTTATAAATATGCAAGACGGCTTCTGACGAGAAAAAATGGCACGGCACAGTGAGCCAATTGTTCTATAAGCGAACTGTACAAGTGAAAAATAGTGACCGAACTAATTTCAACCCGGAACCTCAAAAGGGTAATTTGCAGTTCAAGCCCCGCGCTCAGATTCTAATAAAAATTTCCCGAATAGTTCTATTTAGGTGTAAATGTACATGTTTAATTCGAAAATAACAAATAAATTTTGATAAAATCTACCGTTTTGGAGTTAATAAATTTCCAACTCATTTGCGTCGCGGTTGGGGAAGTTGAAATTAATTCTGCATCTCTAAAAATATCTGTCTTCTTTTATAGAAACTGGTCATTTTTAAATATCATTTGTCGCTTCTCGAAAACATTCTGTAAATTGCCTAAATGCAGTATGAAGATTTCAAAGATTTGAATCATCCATTTGACCGGACAACGGAAAGAGATTTTTCTTCAATAACTTCTGCTCCACTAATATGGCGGATTGTTAGTCTCATACAATTTTTTTTTTATCATGCATTTTCGGCCGTTATGTGCATCTGCCTTCCTCAAGTGTATCTTTTTCTTGATAAAACTGCCGATGCTTTTTTAGTGTCCCGACCAAAAAAAAGTAAATAAATAAAAAATTAAAAAATAACGTTTTGTACAAATATCATTTGTACTCGTCCACCTCCTAAGTCTCTCATGTGATCGCCGTGTCGCGTTTAAACCGTTTCAGCCGGCGAGTTCAAACTACTCTAAGTGGGGTGTTAACACGCTACCACTGACGAAGGACATTCCTGGACGCTGGTCACCAGCCAAGGCGGAAGTATTCCTCAGATGAACTACAGCAGTCACGTTTTCACGACCAATGTGATCCACCTCGTTGGAGGATATTGGCTGTGGCTTAACCCGTAGAGAGATGGTCTCCGCCAGGTTAAAACGCCACATGCCACATAATGAGCACACCAAGAAGCCATCTGCGGAAAGCCAAAGACTGGCACAAGATTTGAGGGGTTAAGGGCGGAGGAAGAAGAAAAAGAAGATTATTATTATTATTATTATTATTATTATTCATGTATTACTTACAAATGAATATCTTTACGTCTCGAGTACCAAAACAAAGCTAACGGATATAGAATTCATCTCAACAT
The DNA here is from genome assembly GCA_963932145.1 of Acanthosepion lycidas. Taxonomy (NCBI): domain Eukaryota; kingdom Metazoa; phylum Mollusca; class Cephalopoda; order Sepiida; family Sepiidae; genus Acanthosepion; species Acanthosepion lycidas. The sequence goes on along the minus strand of OZ010590.1, from coordinate 88,404,535 downwards.
ATAGGTTAAACAGTAAGATTTGCATCGGGAAAGATTATTCTTATTTCCAAGAAATCGTTAATGAAATATCTACTTGCAAAATCATTATTCTTATTATCCCCCAAAATATGTTCTGGCTTTAAATAACTTACAAAAGCCATAAAAAGAGAAAAAAAAACTTTGTGTAAGTTTCGGGTACAAAAACAAATCTAGCAGATATATGTTTAGAAATATCCTAACGAAAGATATGTATTTAAAAAAAAAAAAAAAAAAAAAAAAGGAGTAAATACGCTTCTCTGTACGCGTGACGGAAAGGAAGCGATTTCTAAGCGTAGCTTAGATGTGGCACAAGGCCGAAAGTATGGAGTACCCACTATTAAATCGTAATTGCGCTAGCGAGACAAGATTGCTAACCATTATGACACCTTGAGGTGCCCTCCGTTGACAGAAAGGCACATTCGGCTTCAAGATAGTTTCCCTATGGTAAAAAGTGAATAGAGAGTCAATCTCTGAAATTTTGACGGTTATTTATTTTTTCAGTGTGACTTTTGATGTCTTTAGGACGGTAGATAGCAACTTCACTATCAGAAATAGCAAAAATAAAACAGGCTTTAAACGTCAAACAAGTGTAACGACTAAATTTATAAGTTTATAGTAAAAAAGAAATTTTCATTAACGTCGGATTTAAAAAAAAATACAATCATTAATTATGTAAATATGGAAAATGAATACAAAACAGATTCGTTGGTTGATTTTGTCGACTGTACATTATACCAGGGTCAGTTGGGCACCGTCCACTACAAACGAGAGTTTTAGTGGCAAACTGACGACAGTACAGAGGACTCGGAAAGAGTTGGATGATATATCTAGTTAACATCAAGCTGTTTGGAGTGATAACTAGTGATGGTGACGTCATTCCTCCGTTCATCTTCTTTACACTCAACACATCAAGCAACTTGAGGTGGCAGTGCTGCCTAAGGTCAAGAAGGTGGCTGTTAGAAGACCCTATGTCTGGTAACAGTACTCTGCATCATACCACACAAGCGGGAGAACCCAGTCATTGCTGTCAGACAGCTTCTACAAAGACATCACTCCTTACATCTGGCCACCTAACTCCCTAGACTACACCCACTTCATTATTATGTGGGGAGCAGTTGAGCGAGAAAACAAAAAAACTCCTTGTAACACCAAAGATGAAATGAAGGCAAGGATTATGGCAGCATTCACCAACTTAAACAAGGAGACCGTCCAGAAGAGTTGCAGGAGATTCCGAAGTTGTCTAGAGGCCGTGTTTGAAACCAATGGCGATTTTATTAAATAAATTTACTTATTAGTATTTCAAGATATTTTTGTGTAATTTTGGTAAATATATCTGTTAAAATAAGATGTCAGTGTTATTTTCATTTTTGCGTAACTTAGACGACAATTTATTCATCGTTAATTTCCCTACAAGAGATGTGCATTTTTAAAACAGGTAATTAAGCTTTGCTTAGTTCTAGGAACCTTTGCTGAAATTTTAAAAGGTCGCCTTGCTTTCAAGTTTGTTTCCTAAGATAATTCAGATTTAATCTCTCCAATGTTGATGGGTATATTTTCTCCAATATGATTCGAATGTTTCTAGACCAGTAGATATAGCAATTTCATTGCGTGAATAAAATAAAAATAAAAACACAAAAAAACAGGGGTGTCTATTCAATCATGTTTAGCCACTAAATAATTCTTTATCTACTTGTTAGGCAGTCTCTCAGTCAGTTCTTTCCATGTCAGGCACTGGCTACAAATACTGAAATATATAAATAAATATATAATTTCTTTCTTCTTTTTATGTGCCGTAACATTTTAGAACGTAGCCGATCATGGCCCTCTACTTCCTTCTATCCCTCGTACCTCTCAATAAGTTTCGTGCCTCTGCCAGCTCCCCCAGACGACGTTCTGCCATGTACTTGCATAAGCCCGCCAGGTATGTCGTACGTTGCTTTCCTTTGTCTCTCTTTCCCTCTATTCGACCTGTGAGTATCAGATTCTCCAAGCCCTCATTTCTCATTGCGTGTCCCAGAAATTTCATCTGCCTCCTTCTTATGTTAAGTATAAGCTTGCTCCTTGTTGGCATCCTCTCCAAGACCTCACAGGCTTGCTCCATGATATCCTTAGCATCCTCCTGTAGAACTCCGTCTCCACTGTCTCGACACCCTTCTTCCTCTTTGAGGAGACTTTCAACATTTGCTGCCGTAAAGAAGCACAGATGTTACGTAACAGCTCCGTATTCTTTTCTTTGTTTCCAAAGAATTCCTCTTGTCTCGCAGTACTCTGCCCAGCTTTTGAAATGCGTCCTAGACCATCCCAATACGTCTACGGATCTCAGTGTCGCTCTTACCGTCCTCTGTCAAAACGCTTCCCAGATATTTAAATTTCCGCACATGCTTGATTTTAGTGTCCTCGACCTGCAAATCGCATTTCGGGCTCATCCCTATACCGATGAGCCATGCATTCTGTCTTCTTGTAGTTTCTGCTTAGTCCCTTCTTCTCACTCTCCCTCGCTACCTTCTGTAGGAGGTTTTGTAATTTCTTATCCGTGTCTGCTATCTGTACTGTGTCATCAGCGTATCTTATGTTGGTAAGATTGTAGCCGCCAATGCTAAATGCCGGCAGGGTTTCTAATTCTTTCAGTATTGCCTCGTTGTATAGGTTGAATAAGTCCGGTGAGAAGACACATCCTTGCCTTACGCCCCTTTCTATTTTTCGCTGAACCTCTTCCCCGTGCGCATGCATGCCGTTTGCTGCTATTATAGGTTCTTGTATATTCTAATATCTTTCCCGAATATATCAAGGTTGCAGAGCTGTTCCAGCACATTCTTGTGGCGTACTTTGTTGAACGCCTCTACGTAGTCTATAAAACATAGATACACATTTATATATGATAATTTTTATTCGTATTTTCGCGAGGTTCTGACAATATCAGTTTTATAGTTATGGAAAGTTCTCACAGTATGTTACTTTACCACAGGCATCATATTGGCTTTTGTCACGCAGACCTTTGTCAGAAGCCGTTATACTGAAAAATACCTATTCTATAGTTAATAGACTATAATAAGTAGGAGTCGTAAGAGTAACGAGTCAGTCGGTCAGTCAGTCGATGCCGGACGACCGTTAGTCGGATACTAAAGTATCAGCGACCACAACTAGATTTCTCTGCGTCATTACCTATTATATCAAGTTCCTAACGTTTTGTACGTCGAACCTATTTTAGAACCGACTTAGTACAAATACAAGCCTCCACTGTGAAACCACTCCATAACAGAAGCATACACGCAGGCTCATTCTATTTACATCGTCTTTTCTAATTTAACCGAATTCAGAAGCAGGTGATTGGATCTCTTTTATTTTCATATATATTCGGCCAACTGAGAACTACACGGGTCGGATGAGATAGATATCTCAATAGATATTCAATAATGCTGGCTAGCTATGGCAAAAGGTTATGTGCATTGAAAAATCGAATTCATTATCAAAGAGAGCAACTCTTGCAACGGCACAAGGAATTTGTTATGATAGATTAGGAGATCGATATTGATTAACTACATCTTCGCTAACAAGATATTTAGGCAGACTTTTCTACCTATCCTTGTAAGCCCGTCTTGTGCACAGATAAAGTTCTATACGAAAACGTCAATTCAAATATGACTTTGGTACATTGATTAATAGAAGCAATTTCACAATCAGCATGATCACCGATACCATCAATTTTATTTTGAATTCGACTACAAGTAAAGTTTCCAATACTAGCTATCAAGGAAGGCTTTACTTATATATATATATATATATATATATATATAAACCTAAAGAGCCAGGCAAAATGGTTTTACAGTTTGTTTTTTTTTTGTTTTTTTATTATTATTATTATTTTTTGTCACGTGGTCATGGTTGTTTTTGGTTTAAGCTATATATTCTATTCCATTTTTTAACTTTTTGGCCAGTTTTACCCTGACGATCCGTTTAGGTGAAACCTAGGTAGGTTTGCTTGGCACTTTAGGTTTATATTATGCTTGCTCTACTTCGTGTATTGAGCACTTTACGTAGCTTGAACTCTGGCTGGTTGTTTTCGCCTCAATTTAGTTCTTTCTTTTTATTCCTCATCTTTCCTTGGATACTGGTTTGTTCTACTACAAGCTGAAATACGTAAGCTTTTTCCAAGCGAGTACCACTACATATATTCATACATGTTTCATTAAATAATATAGACAAGTGTTGTCTATTTATTTTATGTAAATTCTTTTCATAACGTCTGATAAGCTTAATAACATTATCATTAAACGAAGAAAGAAAATCACAACATTGATATATATTTTTTAATCCAATCTAAGCTTTCGGCTTACATAAGCCCTTATCAAAGATGCCAATTACTGTACAATATATTAAGCAACATACGGACAAGACAGTGATGATAGTCTGTGATTGTTTACATGGATGATTTCCTAGCAACGATAAACACGTGCATATAAGACGCTGGAAGCGAAAATCGTACCGCAGTTCACGACGTCACACATGATCACGCGAGAGTCAATTCGAGAAGTATTAATTATGGGAAGCCGTCGGTATAAACCAATGGCTTCTGTTACCAATTATAGACATTTAAGGATATTTGTGGAGATTTCATAATTTATTTTGTTTAGATTAGGTTTTAACTGTTTTATGTATATAGCTTCAAGAAGCTATATACATAAATATTAGGTTGGTGCAAAAATAATTTCGTTTTCTAACATATGTTACTATGTGAGAAAACGAAATTATTTTTGCACCAACCTAATATATAGTAATATTTTTTTTACAAAGTATTTCTGGTATTAAAATCTATTTTTTCACTTTCATAGTGTTTTGACCCCAATTTGGGCGTTAACTATTTGCGCATAGTTGGGACCCTAACAGATGCTACCACCCCGGATCACAGAGGACCTGGGAACACCAGCAATTAAGAGGTGGTTCCACGCTCCTCAAAACCTCCTGATCAGAGGTCTGGCTGTTGGACGTAGTTTATCGTCTTACCCTGGACGCACATGTAATTTATCGTCATACCCAGGACGTGTAGTAAAGCCGAGATGACAGATCAGGAACAATAACATTGCAGATTCTCTTTGGATTTTATCAAAAATCTCTAAATATATAGCAGAAGCACCAGACCAGAAATGGCAGCAATACCCAAAGCAAGGAAGAATGGCAGACTTATAGGCTTACTTTTCTGCTATGCTAATCGTAATGAATATGATTATCTTGGAGTTTTTTTTTTTTGTTTTTTTTCATAATATTACTGCCAGTGTTCCTCAATTGAAGGCACCAAAAATAGACAGATGTATGAGACAAGATTTTTTTTTTTTTTTTTTTGCACTGGATTTGTTTAAGCTATGCAGTAGAACTATTTGAAGACATACAAGGATTTCTTATCGGGAGTGATAATTTTAACAACATAAGATATACGGATGACACTGTGTTGATGGAAGACTCAGAAAGAAACCTGAAAGAACTCTTAGACAAGGAAGATATGGAAAGAGAGAAGAATAGACTAACTATTATGTGTGAGAAGACAGAATGCATGGTTGTCTGCAAAAGAGACAGTAAAAGATGAGAATTACGTGTTGGGGACGTCAAAATGAAGCTGGTAAAGAAATGGAAAATTATCTATAAAAGACGACGGAAAATATGTCTATATTTCTGAAATGAGGTATTATATACACTATTTACATTATTCGGACTATTGTCCTCATCTTTGTCGCCATATTTATTACAACGTTTCGGCCGTTGTACGCTCCGGCCTTCTTCAGGTGGTTGGAATGTTGAACTGAACCCTTTATTTCGCTCACTGGGGTAGACTGTTCTAGTTCCACGTGCCATGTCTGATGGATATCAGTTATCGGTTATCTCCTGTTAATTCACCTCTCCAAGTTCTCCAATGCCTTAACCGGGTACTGAATTCACACTCTTTGGGTCCTGTCACAGTGGATAAAGGCGTTGGTTAGATCCAGTGACAATAATAATATCTTGTACTAGGCGAAGATTAGTATATAAAATAGTTGAGCAGTCAGACAAAAACAATTTGGTATAAACCTGTTTTATCGTCGACGTGAATGATACACAGAGAAGAATGATTACTTAATGTATTTATTCAGGACTAGTATCCGGTGCTAAAGGATATATACAACGAAAAAAAAACGAAAAAAAACAAAAACAGAACAATAAGTTACAAGACAATTAACAAGACAACTTACAAGAAATAGAGGAGGGTGAAATGCTGTACAGTCAAACGAAGTAAAATCAGTCCGAATATTAATCAGCTTAGTATGAACTTATTAATCAACTGTTGCAGTCCATAATCGTAGACTATTTCAGGCTATGAGACAGGCCATCTGGTAGTGTGCTGAAAGGGTGCTAGCCACTCTACCACGAAAACATAACTAGGGGTAGCGTAACGGTAATCGGCACGAAGCGTGGAATCGACGAGTATGGCTCAAATTCATTTTGACATTAAGATTGCTAAGAAATCCAGAAAAATATTGCTTCTCCACGGCTAAGGATTAAATAGCAGGTTAGACGGAGACTTAGGTGGCAGTCTGTCTAAAGGGGAAACAATTCTGAATTCGGTATTGTCGGAAAAGGAACAGGAAATAACGCCACTATATTTCTTTAGAATGCATAGCAATTTAAAGATAATGCAATAAATGAACTCCTCCATCCTGAAGTGAGTTGACATTTAAAACCGTGGCAAAGGCAACAGCAAGCCACTCCACAATCTTCCGCAAGAGGTCATTTCAATTCACAGAAAAAAAGTAAAGGGATCTATGGAAAGCCATGATCGTCTCTGACCTTAAGTGAAATTGAAACATTTAAAACTGTGGAAAAAACAATGTGAAATCACTCCTCTATCTTTCCCAATATGTCATGCCGATTCACAGATCTGTGGAGAGCCATGATCACCCCTATCCTAAAGTGAGATAAAATTTAAAACCTCAAAGAGGACAACAGCAAACCATTTCCCTGTTATTCCCAAGACGTCACTGAAATTCGCAGATAATAATGTGAATGAATCTGTGGAGAGCCATATTCGCCTCTGTTCTTAAAGGACATGCCATTTAAAACCGTGAAGAAGGCAACAGAAAAACACCCCAAAATCTTCCCCCAGAAGTTATAATAAAGTAAAGAGATCTGTGGAGGGCTATAACTGCCTAAGTCCGGAATATACATGAAAATTGTGAATGTGATCCTAAAAAAATATGCTATTTCTCATGAAAGATCTCTCTTTTGTTCAGCTAAGGCATATCAAAAATCATTTATATTTGCTCACCTCAAGAATACAGCTTGGAGCCGGTTCCCTTTTCCTTTTTTCTTTTTTTTTTTTTGTCTTCTTTTCTTTCATTAGTCACATGCGAACAACTTCTCGAAGACACATTTCTTCAAAACAATAGGATTTCTAAACTTGTAATTCGTTAGAGACATTTTTGCAAATTCGGGTCACCGTGACCTGTGTCTCGAGTTGAAGCCACCAATGTATGGGTTTATCAAAAACGACGAGAAAAGACATTAACGTAGGAGGGTCAGCGTGTTTTATTATTATAGCCACTTCCAATTTGAGGGGATCAAATTTGCGGGGCACAAGAAATTGAAAATCAGTTGAAAAGACTATGTTTATGTCGTTGCCGGTAATATTTTTTTGTTTAAATTCACTCTAATCAAGCCGATAATGCCACTAAGACGCAAGGGGCTGCTGGAAGTGAAAGAGAGTGAAAAAGACTCTAGAAGGAACTGGAAACCCAATTATAAACAGGAAACAAGGAATTAATTTCTACTCCTGTAAAAAAAAAATTACCCCCCCAAAAAAAACAAAACAAAAAAAAAAACGGTGTGTAAAAACATTTCCAAATCAACACGCGAGGAACCAACAAACATAAAGTCTACTAGACATACACCCACGCACATATTTACGAATCTAGATTATCATCTGAATACCTCATAAACAAAGTGTTAGACACAGAACCCGATAATGTCTTGGAACTTCGAAATGACGTGTCGTCACTCCTTGAATTCGGAACCCCCATAAATTGTACTAACGTTTGTTTAACAAGTCGAATTCACGTGCAACCTGATTAACCAATGAAGATCAAACAACACAAAAGTAAAAATAGTAGAATTTCTTTCCTCCTGTTCTCTATATCTCATTCTTTAAGAAGCTTTAGTGAAACATGTTAGATTGATAAACATCTCCTATTTGTTCCTTACTTCAACACACACACACACACATACATATATATATATGTATATATATATATGAAAAATTTATCATAGTTAATCGGTAATATTTCCACACGTGATAATACTTGATGTAATTGCAATTAACAATATGAATACAATAGCGTTTTCTAAATTCTTCCAGTTGCTAAGGACATTTTGTTTTGTTGTTAATAGTTACATTGTTTTAATAAATTCTTTTCGTTTTTGCCTTGAAAGTCTTCATTGGACGAAACGCGTCGGCTAATAATACAGTTTTCTTATTGTCTTTTACCTTTATACACACACACACACACACACACACACACACACACATATATATATATAGAGAGAGAAAATTATTTTTGTATGACATCCCTGTAAAGGACGAAACACACATACACAAACATAGATAGATACTAGTGTATATACATAATATGCGACGTCCATGACACTATTCGGATTTTCATGCACTTTATGCAATCTTCAGCTGAATTTTGCATGAACTATATATATATACACATAATGTATATATATATATATATATATATATATATATATATATATATATATATATACACACACATAATGTATATATATATATATATATATATATACACACACATAATGTATATATATATATATATATATATACACACACATAATGTATATATATATATATATATATATATACACACACATAATGTGTATATATATATATATATATATATATACACACACATAATGTATATATATATATATACACACACATAATGTATGTATATATATATATATATATATATATATATATATATACACACACATAATGTATATATATATATATATATATATATATATATATACACACACATAATGTATATATATATATATATATATATACACACACATAATGTATATATATATATATATACACACATAATGTATATATATATATATATATATATATACACACACATAATGTATATATATATATATATATACACACACATAATGTATATATATATATATATACACACACATAATGTATATATATATATATATATACACACACATAATGTATATATATATATATATACACACATAATGTATATATATATATATATATATATATATACACACACATAATGTATATATATATATATATACACACACATAATGTATATATATATATATATATACACACACATAATGTATATATATATATATATATATATATACACACACATAATGTATATATATATATATATATATACACACACATAATGTATATATATATATATATATATATATATTTACACACATAATGTATATATATATATATATTTACACACATAATGTATATATATATATATATACACACATAATGTATATATATATATATATATACACACATAATGTATATATATATATATATATATATACACACATAATGTATATATATATATATATATATATACACACATAATGTATATATATATATATATATATATATATATATACACACATAATGTATATATATATATATATACACACATAATGTATATATATATATATACACACATAATGTATATATATATATATATACACACATAATGTATATATATATATATACACACATAATATATATATATACATACATAATGTATATATATATATATATATATATATATATACACACATAATGTATATATATATATACACACATAATGTATATATATATATATATATATACACACATAATGTATATATATATATATATATATACACACATAATGTATATATATATATATATATACACACATAATGTATATATATATATATATACACACATAATGTATATATATATATATATATATATATATATATATACATACATAATGTATATATATATATATACACACATAATGTATATATATATATATATATACATATATAATGTATATATATATATATATACACACATAATGTGTATATATATATATATATATATATATATATATATATATATATACACACACATAATGTATATATATATATATATATACACATAATGTATATATATATATATACACACACATAATGTATATATATATATATATATACATTATGTGTATATATATATATATATATATATATATATATATATATATATATATATATATATATATATATATATACACACATAATGTATATATATATGACATTTCAGTCCCGCCAGTGTCCTGCATAAAGGTCCACATAGTGTGCCAGATGGAAGATCTTGGGACATAGCAATAGGAATAATTGCTAACGCTTTTCTCAGTTGTCTTTCTTTTCTAAATCGATCAATGCGACTGATTTCAAAATTTCTTTATATCACTACCGTTGTTTCTATCCAGGACAACTCGCTTGGAATTAGTTCGAAGCATGTTGACAGCTGAGAGTTTATTTTTTAGTTCGTCTTTAGTCCTGACCCAAGGCCGTCTAACGGTCCTTTGTCCAATGTCAAGCTGGCTATACATGAGGACCTAATGGATAGGATAAAAAATGTACAACACGCACAATTACTTGCACGTACGTAAGCATATTTCTTTCTCAGGTGTTATAAATACAGTGCTCAATGTTATGAAATAGAGCTATAATTATATATTAATGAATATATATAATATGCAACGTCGATAGCATTACTCGGAGTTTCACGGAGTTCATGCAAACTTCAGCTGAAGATTGCATGAAGTGCATGAAACTCCGAATAGTGTTATGTACGTTGCATATTATGTATATTCAGTAATATCTATCTATCTATCTGTCTGTCTATGTGTGTGTATGTGTGTTTCGTCCATTAGAAGGATGTCATACGAAAATAATGTTCTCATATATATATATATATATATATATATATATATATCAAGAAATAATCATACATAGAATCAATCAGCAATATTAATGCGATTAATGGCGAAATCACTTCGCTAGTAGAACATAATGTATGCATTAAAATACTGTTAATCCATTGAATGATGTGATCCTCATTTATAAAACTGTTGTCAGATGTTTCTAGTGTATATTTTTTGAGTTAAGCAAGTACTTTCGAACATCCATGACTTCTTCATCAGGCTGTAACTTTTTTTCCTTTAAAGTTAAAACTTGAAGACGAAATAATTGTTTGTAGACCGAAAGATGTTTTTTTTAAGAATGTGTTATTTATTGACGGTTGTACAATCTCGGAACGTGCGAGTCGCAACGCTAAAGTTCAAAATTTCAAGTGAGAATTTTTATATGAAATTTGTAATATGGTAAATCCACGAATTCTTTTTTTTTACATGTGATCTTCAGTTAACATGACATGAACAAAGTATATAGTTTAATTAATATAGTGATATGTCTTAGTAGTTTTTTTTCTCAGGAATTTCATACAGCGGATCAATTGTTTTTTTTATACACATATAGTATTAGGCAGCATATATTTTATATATAAATAAATAATCATACATAGAATCAATCAGCAAAATTAATATTTAAAGATATGATTTGTGGTACAAAATTTTATGACCGCCATGAAAAGACAAATTTGAAAGTGTTCGAGGCCATTTATATTTTATCTTTGAAGCCTTTCTATGATTTCGTACTGGGCCTCCAACTAATTTCCATCTAAGGAATATTTTCCTCACCCGCCAATACATATTTTCCATCTTTTTTTAGTGATAATTCTATTTCATTTATTAACCACGATTTAGCTGTTGAGCGAGGTTTGAAACCGGTTAGCTGGCCGTTTTTTCAGTTTTACTTTTTATCTATTATCTTCACGAGTGGTAATAAGAATATTTTTTTCTTTTCATGGCGGTCATGTTTTTAAACAATTTAACTGAAGTTTACTGGCGTCTTTAAGTCAAGTTTGCTTTAGTCAGCTCGCTTACGAACGACTTTAATCTAGGGTTCAATTACCCTTTTTAAGAAATAGTCAGCTCTCTTTTTGCACATTTCGAAGCCCACATCTGCTAACATTATTTTCGAAACGTAAGGAAAGAACTGATTTTATATTCCGACATTATTTCTGTGTTCAATGTCTCGACGTGGAGTAGCAGTTGACAGCAGCCGTGGCATTTAACAGGAAGAGGGAAAATTGATATAGTGATTAACTGAATCTAAACAATTTCATATAAATTCTTATACAGTCTTAGATGCCTAAGATAATCGAGAGACTTTTTTGCTTTAAGATTTTATCACAGCACAAATTTATTAAAAATCCTCCGCCCCGCTCCCAGGTTTATTAATTTTGTACTTATTTTCCCCGGACCTCAAACAGTAATTTTTATAGTTGCTCCAGGATTTTTTATTTTCATGCTTTCATTATATACACGCATTTATAATAAGACGGGTGCGAAAGTTAAGCAACGTTGAAACTGATCAGTATCTAGATGGTTGACTGTTGGGGAATAGAAGATGCTGTAAGCTTGGATGTGCAGGTGGCGCTCTAAGCTTGGATATGATATAGGTTCGGGATTGTTAATCGGAGAACCAGGTTCAAATGCCCCTTGGTTTCCTTATATTCACTTACGTACAAATAGCCTTGGAAAAGGCATGAATTCACCTGTTATCTCCACAACTATGGGTTAATTAGCAAGACTTGTATCAAGAAACCATTATTATCGCTAAAACAAAACAAAAAAAAATCATACAATCTAAAAAATATTTGCTGGCTTTAAATAAGCTACAAAAGGTTGATAAGCCGTAAAAAGTTTATCGATCAACATTCATTATATTCAGAGTCTCCCCACAACTATGGGTTTAATTAGCGTTGTAATCTAGAAAGGGTTACTGGATGTGGAATAACCAAAATGGAAATTGGAAATGAAATGGTAATCAGTAAAAATACAATACTCACCAGCGTCGTGAAGTAGGTAAACCACTGCTAGTGGTGAACTACTTAGACAGCACATTACCCCCACTTACAATACTGTCCAACGTATTTAAGAGTGGGACATACCCATTAGTGTTCATATGTACTGTATATAACACGATCTATCTATCTATCTATCTATCTATCTATCTATCTATCTATCTATCTATCTATCTATCTATATATATATATATATATATATATATATATATTGTAACCTAGAAATAGTTACTGAATGAGGAAAAACCAAAACGGAGGTTGGAAATGAAATGGTAATCATTATAACATCAACAAAATAAAATACTCGCCAGCGGCGTGAAGTAGGTAAACCACTGCTAGTGTTGGACTAATTAGACAGCATATTGCCCAACATATTTATGAGGACTGGGAAATACCCATTAGTGTTCATAGATACGGTATATAACAATTAGTAAAACTTGTATGAATATGTTATATAGGAATAAAATGCCTCTGCCGACACTTGAGTTTGAACACAGATCGCCAGTGAGCAAACACAGGCGATCCCATTATTGAATTAAGTAGACCACGTGACCATAGGTCACGTGGTCTACTTAATAGTGGTCTATGAGGAAACGCATAAGTAGGAAGTCGCGTAACGTCTAATTGATCACATTTCTAGTCCATCCTCTATTACTATACGGATCACCATTTCTATTATATATGGACCGCTATTCTCTACTCTATTCACTGTACTATTTCTCTATTCAGATCACTATACGGATTACTATTCGAGCGAGTATTATCAAGCAAGTACTATTAATGCGGGTGTTATTCGAAGGCGTCTGACACCAGTATTGTTCGACGGCGTTACTATAGGTGTATCTGCGATGACAAAGTCTCCACTACAACGCGCATTACGAAAGTGTCAACGAGTATTCGTTGACATCACCAAAGTAGCAACGAGTGTTCGTTGACATCACAAAACAATAAACCGTTATTATCTCTTAAACAAAAACAAATCATGCAAGCTAAAAAATATTTCCAGGCTTTAAATAACTTGCAAAATGTTGATAAGCCGTAAAAAGTGAATCAGTCAAACAATCATTATATTCAGAGATCCGATGTTCTTTTTTTTTTCAGAATTATCACATTTCATTCCCTGATAAAGGTAATGTTTTTGTAATACTTTTTTTGTTATTATAAATACAAGAGATGGCCATTATATTGTGACTCTTCAGCAAATCAATAATGTTGCGATAGATTTCTATGTTCCACGTTACTTTCGTGATAATTTTCCTGAAGAACTTTCCTCTTCGGTACATTCCTCTTCCGTACAAGGTCTCATCATTTTACAGTTGAAATGGCTAGATGTAACCGTAAGTTCTATGCTAACAGTTTCTTCTCTCACATAAGATTCACTTATTGGCATCTCGGCTTCAGTCACTTTTCTATCACCATAATGAAGCTTTCCTTTGCCTTTCCTTTAAATAATTTCATTCTAATTCTTCTTTTCACTATGGTACATAGGCTTTATGAATTTAAGCTCAGTACTAGATTGGCGGCAACGTCTCATCATTTTATAATTGAAATGGCTAGATGTAACCGTAAATTCTATGCTATCAGTTTTTTCTATCGCATTTTTCGCTTTTGGGACCAGCATCTTGCTTTCCAGTCAACTTTGATATTAAAAAATTTAAATGCAATATCAATCGTCATCTTCTGTCTTCTTGATTCTTGTCCTCTCTCCTTAACCCTTTGAGCTCTGACCACCGCTTTACCGGCGGTAGAGAAAAATGACGTAATGTCCAGCCACCGGTTGAACGGTGGTAGAGAAAAATGACTTAATGGTCAACAACCGGTTTCCCGGTGGGTAAACAGTTGTAACTATTTTTATATCTACCGTGAAACATTGCATACCAATTATTTGCAAATTTTGACTCAGGAGTTCAAGGTTTAAAATTCTTCAGAAATGCTGGGCTCAAAGGGTCAATAGTTTTTTTTGTTTTTTTTTTTTTCTCATATTCTCAGTAACCTCTTGGGCCTTAGTAGCATTCTTGCCATGCTTGGAGCGAAATGATAAAACACACATACACACATATCTATATATGTATTTTATTTGTTAGTAATTCTATACGTCTCTTTAATTTCGATTGAAGAAACTTAGTTAAGTTGCAAATATCTGGTTCACTACTGTATGAAAAAAATGTACGCGTTTTTGTACAAAGGAATGCTGATTTCATATATCTGCTTATGTATGCCTAAGGGTCACCTAGAGATCATTAAAAATAAAAAAAAAAGTTTAAGCCGAAAAGCAAAAATAGATTTATAGAAAAATAGATTTGATTGCGGACCAGCATGGAGCTGAAGTCAAATGAACGAAAGCTCAAAGAAACACATTACTTTATAAATAAATGATCTCTATAAAAGGCAATGTATTCATTCATATTTCTCGTATGTAAGAACTCTCTTCCGGTTCTTGATTTCCTGTCAGCATTGATCTTAAGAAAGTTAAGTGCTATGTCAGTCGCTGTCTTCTTAATTCCTGTCTTTTTATTGTTCTCTCTCATTAATAATGCTTACTCTTTTTCTTACATACTTTTACATTCAGTAAACACATACGTCTTAGTGGCTTGATTGCCTTACTAGGAGTGAAATGATTAAAAAAAACGTAAATGAAACAGAGGTATATAGTATGTAAGGAATCGTTTTCATAACATTACTCTTTTTTTACTGTTAGCAATCGAATGTGCGGAGGTGTCATGTATAACTTCTCGGAATGAGAAATTTGAGTGTCGAGTTCGAATTCTGGTCGAGTTTGTTGCATTCACTTAAATATCCTTCTACAGGTATGAATTAAAATTTTCTCCCCTCTGTGGATTAAATGGAAAGTCTATAGCACCTACCCAGTCCTTTCATTTAATCCATAGGAGGGAAAATTGGACTTGTGTCAGACCTAAGCTAGGATTAATTAACAATAAAGGGACACCTATCCGTGATCGAATGCTCAGCAAAGTGTATGTGTAGATCATTAGCAGGGAATTAATCAATGTACCTCTTGTTTGTAAAGTTGTGAATGAAAGGAAAAGCTACACACATTATATAACAGAGCGCCTAATCATGATGTAATGGTCAACAAGCTGGAGTTGTTGATAATTAATGAGTTCGATACTCACTGGCTACCCCATACGTGTTCTTTGTGCCCAAACTAATCGTCGCTTAGCAACAGTCATATAATGTTATCAGAAGGAAAAGTAAAAATGAAAAAAAAACGAGAAATCAAATCATATGCAGCCATTAAAAAAGAACACTAACTTCTATGACTACGTAAAAGAAAAAAGACATAAAGAAAACAAAAAAATTACAAAACTACTTTTATTTTTCGTCCTACTAATAGCAATAATAAGACTAAAAAAATAATTTCTAGATTTTATGCAGATTAATTAATTTTTTACTTGGGAACGCTGTATATAAATGCTGCCATCTTTTATCAAAATGCTCGCCTATAATTAAATGTTAAAGCCGCTTTAGAGATTTATTTTGGAGTTAAATCAACATGAGCAACGTAGTAGGTAATTAATGAAAGGAGGGGGTGCGAATTTTCTAAATCAATGAAGGTAAAGAATACGAAAAAGAAACAAAAAGGTAAGTAAAGAAAAAGATCAAAAGTTTATCCATTTATGGCGGTTTGTTCAGATTGACATGTTTACGAGAGGTTCAGATGAAAGGACGCAAAAAAAAAAAAAAAAATAGAAAATAGGCAGACGACAAAATTCGTTGACAGTACATATGGGTAGTTGCACATGCGCACTCACGTGTAAGATCGGCCTAGACCAAAAAATATTGGCTTAATATATGTTATTGTGAGAGTGACATTTACAATTTGTTTCATATATGTGAGCAAGAAGCAAACAAACGGGACATTTAGTCTATTTACACACACAAACGCATATATATATATATATATATATATATATATATATATATATATATATATATATATATATACTTAGTACACGATGAGCTGGAAAACCAACGAAACTTAATTCGTACACCAAAACGTAGGTATATGTATATTTATTAATATATTTGCTCTGTCTAACCACATCGAGCACTGTTATTTTTACACCTCATGAATAAATTTGATGTTTATTTATTTGCTTGTCTGCGTATGCCCGCCTACAAGTGCGTATACGGTTGGTAATATCTGGTCATTTTATTTATCTAACTCTCTCTGTCTGTCTGTCTGTCTGTCTCTCTCTCTCTCTCTCTCTCTATATATATATATATATATATATATATATATATATATATATAATATATATATATTCCACTGATTCTGACGGACAAGGGAAACTTTTCATTCATCTTTTCTAGTCTTCTGATGGTTACTGATAAGGAAAACCAAGAAAACTAGAAACGGTGAATAAAAAAACTATAAAATTTTCCTTTTCCATCACAATCAATGGAACGTCTATAAGACAATTGATTGATACCCAATATGCAATATATACATTCATTTATATATATATATATATATATATATATATATATATATATATATATATATATATATATATATATATATAAGTGAACATAGAAGTCAACACTTAGAGGCGACATTCTGTTTCATGCTATATGCAATCGTCAGGCCACGTGTGCTGTTATTTTTTTCGGCTATTTATATATATACGGGCCAGTGGTGCATTGTGGGTAGTCTATTATGGCGGTTATTTTACCGGAAGTCGTTTGTTTATTTATTTGGGTTAAATGATATTGCTTGTTTTTTATTTTTATTTTTTGTTTCTTATCTTATTTATTTATTTTTTTAATCGGTGTTTTTATTAACGTGGTAAAAATTTGTTTATATCATTTAATAGTTTTGTTTTGGTCGGAGAATTTAATTTAATTTCGATTCGCATTTAATCTTTCGTGTCCCGCTACTACCTGGATTTACTAAAAACACAAATTAATTTCCATGCCTGAGGATGGTTGTATGTATAGTTGAAAGTACTTGCAGATTTTTAAAAAAGACCTTATACAGCTTATAGTTATTAAAAATAAGGATCATAACATTCATCGAGTGATTTGTAGGTTAATGTAACTTTAATAAATTTGTTTGCGAAGATGTTTTTCGCCATTTTCTGTCTACTTATTCTCGATAGGATCCTTTTATATTCGCGAATAAACTTTTTTATGCAGTTATTAAAAGACGAGAGGAAAGCATTGTGTTGGCTCATATTTATTTCCGAGTAATTTCGACATATCATAATGTTATCATCAGGTTATTGTTAATTATATAGTAAGAATTTAGTGTTCATCGTTGTAAAGGAGAAAAATTGTTGTGGTCATCTGAAAATTACCAATTTATACGTGGAGTCAGGAACGCTGTGTCATGGCTTGGGTGACGGACACTGTTTAAGGGGAAGTAACTAGGTACGCTGTGGAAAAATTCCGAAGTTGAGTAGTTGCTAGATAAAGAAAAAAGCAATTAATGACAAGCGCTAACATTTAAAGACTATCTATTGTACACATTTCAAAATGTTTGTGGTGTATTCGTAATTAATTTTATTGAGGTTTGGTTTCAATTTTTTAATATAAATAGTTTCGAGAATTTTTAGTTTGTGTTTATTCATTTTGTGGAAAAGTATGGAAGCATTTTCGACAAAGATTTTTCTGAATATATGTGAGTGTCTGTATATATATATATATATATATATATATATATATATGTGTGTGTGTGATTGAATTATTTTTAACATAATCCTTTCATATTCAAGAATATTTTTCCGTATATTACAGTTGAATAAGAAATGCACTGCAACGGTGAGAATTACTTTTATTTCCCACGTAGTTTACAACTCTTTTTAATGCGCTCTCGAACATGACGTTCCATCATATTGAAAAAAATTGAACGCTAAAAGCATTTTAACCAAAAATGGAAACAA
This sequence comes from Acanthosepion lycidas, assembly GCA_963932145.1. NCBI lineage: Eukaryota > Metazoa > Mollusca > Cephalopoda > Sepiida > Sepiidae > Acanthosepion > Acanthosepion lycidas. The sequence continues at coordinate 88,385,500 of OZ010590.1, read as the reverse complement.
TTCAGTCATGGATAATTGGATATAATTTTTGTCTAACCATTTGCACTCCTGATGATGATCTGAGAAAGAGGTGGAAAGTACTTAGGAAATAAAAGTGATTCTCACTGATACAGTGCGTTTCTTAATTCCTATTGTTTCATCTTGTATTTTAAAAAATATTTTTTAGTTTTGATCTTTTTATATATCTCTACCTGGATTTATTGATTATATTTATATATATATATATATATATATATATATATTTCTGAGATGCGGTATTATGCACACAATTTACATTATTCGGACTACTGTCGCCATATTTCTTACAAAGTTTCTTCAGGTGGTTGGAATGTCGAACTGAACCCTTTATTTCGCTCACTGGGGTAGACTGTTTGTTGTAGAGTGGTTTCACAGTGGAGGCTTGTATTTGTACTAAGTCGGTCCTAAAATAGGTTCGACGTACAAAACGTTAAGAACTTGATATAATAGGTAATGACGCAGTAATCTAGTTGTGGTCGCTGATACTTTAATATCCGACTAACGGTCGTCCGACATCGACTGACTGACCAACTCCCTAAGCGACTCCTACTACTCCTACTTTTATAGGTGGGAGAGTTTATTAGCTATAGAATAGGTGTGTTCCACTATAACACTGTTCAAGTTCCACGTGCCATGTTTAATGGACTTCAGTTATCAGTTACATCCTGTTAATTCCCCTGTCCAAGTTCAAACTGTATTGTAGGGTATTGAACTCACATCTTTGGGTTCTGTCATTGGATCTAACCAACGCCTTTATCAAGGGTACAGTGGATAAAGGCGTTGGTTAGATCCGTGACAGGACCCAAAGATAATGGATAAAGGTGTATGAATTTCTGGGTATTATATACCTAATATCTTCAGCAACCATTTTTTACCAGGGTTCATATTGCAGTTTTTGCTGTTATCAAAGCATGTTTCTACCAGAGCTCATATTGCAACTTTTGTTGTTATTATCGCTTTTCTCTGGCACGCCTTATTACTGGTTCCCATATTGTATTCATTTCTATGGATGGTCGGCTCAGGAGATTTTTGTAGCCTAGCATATGTGCTGATTCCTTAAGTTTACGAATTTTCCAATTGTGTTCTTTGATATGATCTCAATCTGCTCCCACAGAGGGCGGTGATCTATATATATGTAGAGAAAAGTGAGATCATATAGCACAGGCTTTACTTAATTAACTCTTCAAATGTTGAATGTATAACTAATTTCTATTTTCTCATCTTTACACTATATAAATTTTATCTTATTTCTTCTGTTCTGTCACCCTGAAATAAAATAAGTGTTTGTACGGAAAATAAGGAACTACGTACATCAAATCGTCTTTAAATTAAGTGGCAGCAGAAGAATTATGGTTTTACTTTTAAAATTTAAGCTTAAACATTAATTCAATACTTAAATGCAGTGATCCATTTTGAGGTCTTCTGTAGTTTATTGATGCCTACTCTATCCTAGCTATTGTGATGATGGTCAAACGAAGGGTCCTCCACAGGA
>OZ010590.1:88363990-88378990 GCA_963932145.1 Acanthosepion lycidas | reverse complement strand
TCGACGCGATGATGTAGTGGTTGGTAAACCAATGAATACCTTATTTGAATTATTATTGTTAGAAACTAATTCTCCAGTTGGGAAGTGAATTTGTAAATAATATTGATTTGTTGCCGTTTAGATTTTTTGTTGTATCATTAGTGGTTTTTAGTATGGTAAATTTTTATTGGTAATACATGATGAGTTTAATTTGTGTATCGTTAAGTAGTATGAAGCTATGTATTGTATTTTCATCTTTTTCTGGTTACTGCGTTGTTACGTAATGTGTAATGCTTAATAGGTTCTGTGGTTATATTACTGTTTTTCTTATTACTTATTATTTTCCAAGGTTAGTTTAATTTGTTTATCAATAGCGAAATTAGTCAGTATATGTCTATATTTCTGAGATGAGGTATTGTACACACTATTTACATTATTCGGACTATTGTCCTCATCTTTGTCGCCATATTTATCACAACATTTCGGCCGTTGTACTCTCCGGCCTTCTTCAGGTGGTTAGAATGTCGAACTGAACCCTTTATTTCGCTCACTGGGGTAGACTATTCTAGTTCCACGTGCAATGTTTAATGGATATCAGTTATCAGCAATCTCCTGTTAATTCCTCTCTCCAAGTTCTCCACTGCCTTAACCGGGTATTGAACTCACACTCTGTGGGTCCTGTCACTGGATCTAACCAACCAATTAGTCAGTTCGTGAATATGAGATGCCATTTTAATTGCACCCTTTTTGCCCAAGTGTAGAAATAACAATGCGAGGAAAAAGGAAAGTCATATGAAAGGCTGGTCAAGATTGTAAAACTAAAAAATTGTATTGATATCAAATATAAGACTTGCGTTTAACGTCAAAAGAACGACAACGAGTTGAAAGATTGAGCGGAGCGAAGATTTATTGACACCTCGGGACAGGTACAGCGACACTGATACATTAACACTTACAAGCACACAAAAACACAACGATATATATATATATATATATACATATATATATATATATATATATATATATATATATATATATATATATAAGCATTCAATACCAAGGAAGGCGAGATGCCACTAGCACGCAAGGAATTACAGAGAGTTGGAGTGAGATCAAATAGGAGTGATAGAAGAAAGGATGAAGAGAAGGATAAGGGATAAATCAAGGCATCCGGAGACGTCGATTGACATTACATTTGAATAGTTGGAGATTATAGCTATCAGGAAAACAAGAAATGGGGAGTGAGTTCCACAGGCGAGAAGTGTTAGGCATGAAGCTATTGGAGTAGAAGTGACGGCTACATTTAACAGTTTTCTACAGTGAAAAGGTGAGAGCGAAATGCCAGCCTAGTTAAACGCTTAAATTCATGAAGTCTGGAAACCAGCGAAAGCAGCTCATCAGAGAGCAATTACCATGAAAGTATTTGTAAAAAAAGACAGATTACGAGAGCTACTTCAGACGAGATGCCAGATTACTGCCAATTACATTGCATATCCGTCGATTTTATCAAGGACCTTGAGACAAACAGAAGGGGCTCCAGATCATATATATATATATATATATATATATATATATATATATATATATATATATTTATATATATATATTGGGAGGGATTATAGTTGTTCGAACGAGAGAAATGTATATATTTTAAGTGTATATTCTAAAGAGAAGAGAGAAGCCGCAAACGTTTTTGGTTATAATGTGGATTTTATAAATATATGCGATATTATTTGGGGTTTGTCATATCATTATAAAAGGAAAATCCTAGACTCTCGAAAGCCACACATCAGCACTCACAACCAGGAAAAAACCCAGTCAATATAATATATATTTACAAATTATGAGCAAAAATGTAGCTTCTCTCTTCTCTTTAAAACACACACACATAAACCTATATATCTATTCGACTGATGCATTCATCATTTTCACACACACACACACACACACACATATATATATATATATATATATATATATATATATATCAACTCTAACCATCAACCTTTTATGTAACTCTATCTATAAAAGGCAGGATGTGTGTGTGTGTGTAACGGATGCGCGGCCGCAATTTTCGACGGATTTGCACCAAAATTTACATGCACATACTCCAAGGCCAAGACTGACTTTGCATTTCCCAACTCCCATGGATAGTGGAAATAATCGATTTTTTCATGCTTCTACGGCAGTTTTCATGTAGTTTGCGGCCATTTTCTACTGGCCAGAGTAAGTGCCAATAGCTGGCTGCCACGAATAGGCAGGAAGATTCTATTGGCTTGCGTGAGAGCCAACAGCTGACTGACACGAATGTTAACTAGCATGCTATCATGCAAAAAAAAATTCGATAGCTGCATTCGTCACAAGTGGGAAAAATTTAAATCTGCATGGCACTTTACTCCAATTGGCTCATTTTCTTGCTTAAACTCAACGTTGATTCTGATTCTGCAGCAATGGGTTGGGTGTGAAAAAGTATTTGTTGTTAACATTCTTTTTTCATTTGGTTTTTCCAGTAACGAGTCCTTTTTTAAAGCTAATCGTTTTATGTTCATTTTGTTTAGTTCTTTTTTCGTAATAGATTTAATACTTAGTATAGAGCTTAGAAAAAATTCGCAGTGTGAGATAGGCAAGAAGTAAGGCATGTAGCAACATCAGCACGGCAAAGGACACTCCTTTAAAGGCAAGGAAGGGCAACAATATTTTAAGTCATTGCTGTATGAGTTGTACGATTTTTGAATCCAGCACGGACAACGCCGGGCCATGCTGCCAATATATATATATAAATATGAAAGGAAAACTTATCTTAGTCGACAGGTTTATTTTATTTTGCAAATAACGTAGGAGGCTGGTGTTATTAGTCGGCGCCTGAGCCTCCCCAAAGGTCACGATTACGATTACGAGTCCTGTAATCCATTAGGTTTGTTTGGGCACAATGTGTCCTGTTACCGCAGAAGAAGTGGTGTGCCTTGGGCAAGATACCCAGACGTCGTCTCACCCTCTCCAGGCTCCGGTTTGTATTCAGTTTTTCTTCTCCTAGACCGGAAATGATGCAAGAAATGCACTGTAACAGTGAAAATCACTTTTATTCCGCAAGTACTTTAATTCTCTTTCTGAAATCATTACAAGGTTGCAACTGGTAAGGCAAAACCTATTTATATTATCAATTACTGCATTTTTGTTTCTTTTTGCGTTTAAATGTAACAACATTTTTAGCGTTCTTATCTACTATGGAATATTTTCTTTTTTCATTTTTTTTTTATCGGCAATTAACTTTTTTTGAAAAAAAAGTTTGTACAGAGTACCTATAAAATTTGTTTTTTGCTATCCTCTGCCAGCCGTAATGATGGAGAAAGCATTACCTCGAACCATCGCAAGTGATATACGTTGCAAGAGCCGTTCCGTTTCGCGAGGCTCGTCCCTTAATCGAGACACAATCTCGCCAATCCTCCGAAGGAACGCCATCGAACGAGGGCCAATAACTCCTGAAGTCTCCACTGCCACAGGAGTAAAAAAAAAAGTCTATCAGCAAGAGAAGAATATTTAACTATTTTTTTTTTTTATCTCTGCGTCCTTGGCGACGGACCCCGGATCAACCGCGGACCTGATCAAATTACCGGCCGAAAATGTATCCGCACAGGTCGCATCCCAAATCAACGACTTCCCCATTTTAAAAGAGAAAATGGTAATACCTTTCGGCTGCTTTTCATCACTACGGTCTAGGCCCACGGGTTTGATTTGGGAAGGGAAACCCAGCTGCATCCAAACCTTTTCTGATGATGATGTTTATTACTGCTTCCGTGGAAAGCGGCCGTCACTACGACGACAGAAGAGAGGATACAAACCAACTCATCGATGGAAGCTCCACATCTGTGACGCTCACATAATTTGAGTCCACGACTGATCGCGACTTCGACCCCGGTACACTCACCATCTAGAAGGGTACCGGTAGATGAAGAGGGCACTGCGTTGAGCCAGGCGCCACTACTCGGTTGTGAAGCAGATAGTAGACGGGCGAGGCGATTCTGATCCAGAGAGAGCCTCAAATTAGTAAACTTGACCTCGCATTTTATTTTACCCCATATTTTTAGTTTTGATGTATCTTTTTCTTTTATGTTGGAATGTCATGATCAAGTGCGCATTAAAGAGTGAAAACTGTTCTTTTTATAGGCATTTTTCACGTTCTAATGAACGCTAAAGCATAACTGTCAACCATTGCATTTAAACGCAAAAAAAAAAAAAAAAAAAAAGAAATTTAGCAATGGATAACAACACATAGTTTTTGCCTTACTCATTGCACATGTAATGATGATCTCAGAAAGAGATCGAAAGTACTTGGACAATAAAAGTGATTTTCACTGCCCAGTTCATTTCTTGCAGAAGTTGATTGTAATACACCGAAAAATATTACCTACCTGTAATGGTATTCACCCGAGGTGGGTTGAGCCGGCTCCAATATTAAAGTTTCATGGGAATTTGGAATTCACAACCACATGTATAGAGAGTGACAAAAAGACAAAGAGAGGGGTGACTAGGATTGTGAAGAATGAATAACAGGGTGGGGGGGTAGAGAGAAAGGAAGTAAAAGATAAGAGACGGGTGTTTAGATTGTGACGTAAACATAAGAGGGAAGAATGAGAGAGAGAAACTAAATCACAAAGTGGGGGGGGTTCCAACTGCATGTATAGCACATGAGATTTGATTAGAGTGGTGAAGGTTTCGTGCAGGATCATCCATACTTTTTGAAGGGCCGATTACAGAGACCTGGAAAGACCACAAGGTCCCCAAACGACCCTCCGCAGATATTGAATTCAGAATTTTTCCTTCTAGACCAGTTGCCATCCAAGGCTATAGAACCCGGTATGTCCTGCTATTTACCCATAGCTGGAGGGAGAAGAGGATTCACACATTTCCCAAGGGTATTAGTGAATGGAATGGATTTGACAGGAATTCGAACTCGGCTCTCCGATTCCTCAATCCAAACCGCTATCCATTACCCCACCATGCCTCCTTACTCCACCGAAAAATATTCGTGAATATGAAAGGAATATGCTAAAAATATGCCGACATTTGTTTAATCAGACATGCCTAAATATATATGCATCATATAAACAGAAATCTGATGTAAAGTAAAGCCACATACGTTCATTTTTATATTGGAAGATACGATTTTATTTTGATTAATTTTTTTCCTGTTTTCACTCTAATGCAAATATATACATCATGCGTACGTACTTCAAAATCATAAACACCAATCTTTCTTTTCCTTTTTTCCCACCTCTCTCTCTCCACATTTTTCTGTATTCTTCATAATCCAAACACCCCTCTCTTTTTATGTCCATCTGCCCTGACCCTCCCTTCATTATATTCATACTTCGTCATCCTAAACACCCTCTCTTTATCTTTTTTCTTTCTCACTTTCCCCTTTTTCTCCATACTTCAAACCCTCTTTATTTATCTGTTTCTTTCCCACTCCATCTCCTTCATTCATATTTCAAAATCCAAAACATTCTTTTTTATCCGTCTCTTTCCCACTCTCACTCTTTCTCTCTCTCTTTCTTTTCAAATCTCCAAACCCCTCCCTTTATGATTTAGTTTCTCTCTCGCATTCTTCCCTCTTATATTTACGTCACAATCTAAACACCCGTCTCTTATCTTTTACTTCCTTTCTCTCTCCCCCTCACCCTGTTATTCATTCTTCACAATCCTACTCACCCCTCTCTTTGTCTTTTTGTCACTCTCTTTCTCCTTCTCTCCCTCTCTTTCTGTCTCTCTCTCTCTACCTCTCTCTCTCTAATTCCCCCTTTCTCTTTATTTCTTATTTCTTACAAGTGAATTTCTTATCTGTTGTCCTAACAAATCTGGCAATGGTTGCTGAATTTTACCGGAGAGTATACGAGTACCCTCTTTTTCTAATCCCCAGGAGTTAACACTTGCCCTTTCATACCCCCACCCACAAAAGTACAAACACAATAAAGTTCTACACACGCTTCCTCATGCACGCTTCATTACATCTGAAAAAAAAATGTCCATGGGCATAATATGAACCTCGGTTCAGAGACAAATAACTTCCGCTATGAAGACGAAAAATGTGTTTTCTATCTCTGCACTAATATCTCTCCCTCCTTCGCTCCCCCATAGACAGAGAGCTCCTTAGATGGAACAGTGTTAAAATTGCCTTTGATATCTTGCACAAAATCAAGGTTGTAAATAAACCCATTCATAACACATTACTCTTTTCTCTAATAGGAGAGTAAGGCTGGATGTCATTGTGAAAGTGTTGTTCGGTATGGCGTTGTGTTGACTTTCATCGGAACGGTCATTTGTTTGTTACTCTCTTTCTCCCTTACTTTACCTTCCTATTTCTCTCTCACTATATATATATATATATATATATATATATATATATATATATATATACATATATATATATTTATATAAGGTTGGTGCAAAAGTAATGACATAATAATGTCGTTTTTTGACGTTAAAAAATACGTCAAAAAAAGACATTATTACGTCATTATTTTTGCACCAACCTAATGTATATATATATATATATATATATATATATATATATATATATATACACCCAAGTACATGATTGGTGTATACGTAATAAATTCCAAATAACCAACAATTACTATTCTTAAAAGAGTGCTCAATACAGAGTAGAGCAGATATAATTATTTATTTAAAAATTATAACATAAATATGTTATAAAATCAATGACATACTGATGTTCTAATTTTTAAATAAATAATTATATATATATATATATATATATATATATATATATATATATATATATATATATATATAAAGAAAAAACAGTAAGATATATAATCCGGTGTTCTTATAGATATTTTAATTTTACAAAATAGTGCTCAATGTAAATTTACAGGGCATTAATATTATAAATTGATCTATTTAAAATGTGTTTTTTCGCTACACATTTCTAACCATGTTTCAAAAATGGAAGCTAAAAGCTACGAATTTAATTTTGTAATTAAATTAAAGACATTAGTTCCATTTCATCCTCAAGCGAATTTTTGGAGTAATACATATGCATATATATATATACACACGCACGCATATATATATATATATATATATATATATATATATATATATATGTGTGTGTGTGTGTGTGTAATTAGGCAGCAATCTTTTTTCATGCACATTTCACTCAATACGACAAACAAAGTGCTTTTACTTAGTTTTTTATACAATTTCTCATGCGATCTATAATTTGTAATAATAAACCAACTCTTACTAATATTAACTTTGAACATGGACACAATGTTTTGACCGTGTTTTGAAATATGAAAACATTTTATAAAACATACATACAACAAACTATATCTTATTTAACAGTTAAAATATTTAATCCTTGAAAATGGCTAAATGTTTAGCCGAAAGCGCTCGGGATAAAAAGAACATTCGGACAGTTTTTATATAATTTATCATCCGAAAAGAAAAAAATTATTAGATCGCATGAGATATTGTATAAAAAGCTAAACAAGAGGAGCTTGTCTGTCGTATTCAATGAAATGTGCATATATATATATATATATATATATATATATATATATATATATATATATATATATGTGTGTGTGTGTGTGTGCGTTTTTAGGTAGCAAATTCTTTTTTAGGTATGTCTGATTAAATAAATTAGACATTATGTCTGCTTATTCATCGGAACGGTCATTTGTTCAGTCTTTCTTTCTCCCTTACTCTACCTTCCCTCTCTCTCTCTCTCTCACTATATATATATATATATATATATATATATATATATATATATTTATACATATATAGAGAGAGACATACACATAGATATAAGTGTATATGTGTGTATTTAGGCAGCAAATTCTTTTTTATGCATGTCTGATTAAATAAATTACAGAAATTATGTCTGCTTTTTTTAATAAAATCTGTTCATACTCATGTATAAACTTCCGTGTATTGCAATTAAATCGTGTTCACACACAATTTAATTGCAATACAATGTACTATAACTGAAAATATCTTTTATTACACACACACACACACACACATATATATATATATATATATATATATATATATATATATTCTTATTATAAGAGATTGTAATAAAATTAGTTATTTTTTCATGTAACGATAAACCGGCACATAGATATGGCATCATTGACGAACTCACCAACCCCTCTAAAGTTGCTTTTCTATTTAAAATTCATTTTATCACCAGTTACCTAACATCGCCTGAAGAAGTGCAAGCATAGTATTGAAACATGAAAACTTTTGTGTAGCGATTTCAATCATGTGTTTATTATAACCTCTTATAATAAAAATATTATAATATTTTGCTCTACTTTGTATTAAGCACTTTTTAAAAGTAAATTTTTACTCCATTTGTTCTTTCAAATATATATATATATATATATATATATATATATATATATATATAGTAAAATTTAAAAAATAAAACAATAATCACGTATAATATATAAACCCCGCCAATATAATGCGTTAATCAGATATTTTTTATTAAAATTTAAATTATGTAGCACTCAGTCCCTACTCAGCACCTGATGATTGCGTTGTGCATGAAACTCCGTGTCATGCTACCGGTGGGGAAAAAATTATATTTAATTATATACGCTTAATACATCTGTTATATTAACAGAGCACTTAATGTGCGATATTATATATATATATATATATATATATATATATATATATATATATATATATATATAAATGTATCATTGATACAAATCCTTCCGCAAACAAAATTTTAAAGGTGCATTAACCTACAAATCACTTATGATCCTTGTTTTTTTTAAATTATAATCTGTATAAGGTCTTTTTTATACAGCTTATAATTATTAAAAACAAAAAATTTATAAGCTGTATAAGGTCTTTTTTATACAGCTTATAATTATTAAAAACAAGGAACATAACATTCATCGAGTGATTTGTACCTTTAAAATTTTTGTTTGCGAAAGGATTTCGCCATTTTATATCATTAACTTTACTAATCTATTTTTTGTATGAATCATTCATTGTAATATAAATTGAACTGCGCCACATATTTCATATATATATATATATATATATATATATATATATATATATATATATATATAGATAGATAGATCTTGGTCATCTTTAATGTATTAGACATCCGACAACATTAATATTTCTCTCACTTAAACCGTCTTTGACTCCCCTCTTTAAAACTTCTCTCTGTTAAATTTTAATCCCCCACCTTCTTTCATCTGTTACCCCTCTCTATAGCTCTAACATTCGTCTCACACTCTCTCTAAATTTTATTTTTTATTTCCGGACTTGTTTTTTCTGTTTTCTTTTTGAATTTGTAGGTCTGATGAATTGGATCGTATTTATGATTCCAATGGAATAAATTATGACCATGGAATATTAGTGTTTAAGCCTTTATATATATATATATATATATATATGTATATATATATATATATATATATATATGTTTGTCCCTCACTCTTTCTCTTTCTGAAACTTTTCTTTATACGCACAAGCAGATCAATTTTTCTCATATTCTGTTTTGTTTCCCCAGTATATTCCTTTAATAAACATCAAATAATTGGCTCACATTTATTGTCGCCACATCAACAAATTCAATGACAGTGAATCTGCGGGCTATCGATGTCACGAAGAATCCATTTGAAAAAAAAAAAAATCAGTTGTACTCATGAAGCTTTTTTTGTCCCTTCAACCTTCAACTTCAGCGATCAGCGAGCATTTCTCGTAAGCTACGCTAAAATTAACGCTGGTTCGACCTGAACAAACTGAGTCTTGTAAACAACCACAAACAGGAAGACGCAGCTTATCAGAAGATATAGCAGTACTTTCCTTATCGTTGCTTGTTCGCTGTATCTCGTTGTGATGTGAGCGGTGACTCCAGGTTCTTCTCAGTAGAATGACATTTTTGTTTTAGATATCTACAAATTGTCCAGTGAATATTTTGTCTGCGTGATATTTATACTTCTCCAGGATTTTTACCAGCTCTGAAAATGTATGGTTCTGGGTCTGACGATAAACTACATCTGGCAGCAATTGGGAGATTGGAGGTTTTGTGGCCGTGGGACCACATCTTAATTAATATTGTTCCCAGCCATATAATATCCTACAACCTATTAAATCACACTGTATTCCAAAATAGAGTTACAAGAAAATTACAACATAAAACACACATATCACCGCCTTTAATAATTATGTCCACACAAATATGTACATGTATAAAAGATGAGTATCATCTACCATGTATTCACTTGTGAAAGCAGAATAACATATTATATTTTTATTATTTCTAAGCTCCCAAATTAAAAAAAATAAAATTTCAGTATTAAATGACGATTAAATAGAGAAACCAATCAATCATTTTAAATATACAAGATTAAAAGAAATTTCCCAGAATTTGATTTATTATCTATTTTTTGTTTCTTTTACGTGTTTTTTAATAGTTTGTTTCATACAATAGCATTCATTTATTATTATTATTAATATTAATATTATTATTTCCTTTGATATCTAGCGTTTACACATTTCTTTCCGGGTCCCACCCAGGGACCTTAGGTTAGAAATGTCATCATGACACTTTCCACTGACAAAAAAAAAAAAAAAAGAAAAGAAAAAAAAGAAAAAAATATTTATTTTACATAGATAAAGTGTGGGCTGTACTTGTGAGAACAATTTTTTGTATCACTTTGAGGCGCAGACTTCCAGGAATCCCTTCAATTAGTCTACTGGGATCTTTTACAACCAGTCCTAGGGCTCCAACTACAACAGGGATTGTTGATATTCCCATGTGCCACATTTTTGAGATTTCTATTTCAAGGTCCTTGTATTTTGAATATCTTCAAAGATACATTGCAGTCTGCAGGGACTGCCATATCAATAAGGAGGCACTTTATTATTATTATTATTATTATTATTATTGGATTTCTGTTGTATACCATTTCCTTCCGGGTCCCAACCAGAGACCTAAGGTCAGAAATGGAATCATGATATCTTCACTGATAAGGTTATAGGAAAAAAGGACATACATAAGATCACATATATTTTGTTTAGATAAAGCTCTTCCTTATGTGTGAGTTGTAATTACGAGTACAATTTTATGTATTTCTTTAAACGCGTGGGCTGCAAGGAATCCCTTCAATGGGTCTATCTACCATTACCAGCCAAATCGAGTGCTCCAGCTACAAGTGGAATTATTGATGTACTTATGTGACTCATTTTTTTCGATTTCCACTTTAAGATCCTTGTATTTTTAATACTTTTTTTTTTTTTTAAAGATCTTCAAAGATACATTCCAATCTGTAGGGATTGCCATGTCAATAAGAAAGCATATTCTGTTGCATTGGTCTTTGATCACGATGTCTGGGCGATTAGGTTTGATTCTCCTGTCTTTGTGTATTGTAAAGTCTCATATAATTGTTACAGGTTTTATCTCTGGAACCGGGCCTGGGTGATGTTCATACCAATTTCTTGCAATTTCTTTCCCGCAAAAGTTGCATATTTTCCAGTGTAGGTATTTTCCCACTATATGATGCTGAGTTTTATATTCGCTGGCTAATAACATGGTACAACCTGATACAAGATTAACTCTTTATTACAATTTTTCAGTATATGTGCTTGATGAGTTCTATTTAGCAAGCATTGGTCCTGTGCAGCAAGAATAAAATCCTCGGTTTCAGTTTTTAACCCTGCACTACATAACCAATGATGTATACGGGGTTTATCTATATCGGCTATTTTGGTTTGGACAAATAATTGACCATGAAGTTCTTATCTTGCCATTATTATTATTATTATTATTATTATAAAACATTTTAAAACAATTCGTCCTTGCATGGAGTATTGCTGCCATATATGGTCTGGTGCCCCTTCTGTTTGCCTCGGGGTTCTTGATAGGCTCCAGAGGCGGATATGCAATGTAGTTGGCCCTGCTCTGGCATCTCGTCTACAGTCACTTTCTCACAGACGCGCCGTCTCCTCCCTCTGTCTGTTCTACAAATACTTTCATGGAAATTGCTCCGAGGAGCTGCATTCGCTGGTTCCCAGTCGTCATGAGTTCAAGCGCCCTACGAGGCTGGCATCCCGCTCTCACCCCTTCACTGTCGAAACTACTAAATGTAGTCGTCTCTTCTACTCTAATAGATTCATCATCTCGCACCTCTCGTCTGTGGAACTCCCTTCCCTATTCCTGTTTCCCTGAGAGCTATAATCTCCAGCTATTCAAGTGTAATGTCAATCGACATCTCCAGTTGCCTTGATCTATCCACTACCCTCCTCCTCATCCTTTCTTCTATCACTCCTATCTGATCTTGCTCTAAATTTGCTGTAACCCCTTGCGTCCTAGTGGCTTCCCGCCTTGCTTGGGGTGAAATGCTTAAAAATAATGTTTACTGTAGTTTGGACAGTTTGGAGATTATTGCTTGGATATATTTCATCCACCGTGGTGGATTGCTCTAGTTCCACGTGTCATGCCTCTTCCGGATGTCTCCCTTTAAATCAACTCTCCGAGTTTTTGTTCTCCTCTGCAATAGCCTGGTATTGAACTCACAACTCTTTGGGTCCAGTCACTGGATACAACCAACGTTTTTTTATGAAGAACACATGACCCAGTGGATAAAAGCGTTGGTTGATGTAATCTAGTGACTCGACACAAAGAGTTGTGAGTTCAATACCTGGCTGTAGCAAAGGTGAGCGAAAAACCTGTTGAGTTGAAATAACTGACACTGAGATAACTGGAAAAGCATGGCACGTGGAACTAGAATAATCTTCCCCGGTGTACGAAATAAAGAGTTCAGTTCGAAATTTCAATCATCTGAAGAAGGCCGGAGCGTACAACGGCCGAAATGTTATAAATATGGCAACGAAGATGAGGACAGCAGTCCAAACAATGTAAATAGTGTAAAAACCATATCAAAACTATTGTTTTTGTTTTTTTGTTTTTGTTTTTTTGTTTTTGTTTTTTATAGACATTTTTCGGTGTTGTTCTTTTCAGTGCTTATACTTAGCTTCTTGGGAGAGATTTTAGAAACTTAATGATTATAATTTCACAATGCTTCGCGCTTAGCTCTTGTCGGAAATCAAGTGACAGCAAAGTTCCTCAATACTGCAATGAAATCCTGAAGATTCTAACTGAATTTTCTAATGCTTTCGTGCCTTTTGAAACTTTCTAGACATTGCAAAACCGTACACACATCACTACTATTATTAGTAGTATTATCTTTTCTTTTTTTTTTTTTTTTTTTTATATATAATGCAATCCTTTACCAAATCATTACGCCGGACTTAGATGAGGCAAACTAATAAATAGATACATTCTATTGGGCAAATTTTGATGTCCACTGATAATTAACATGCACAGTGTTTATATTTTAATTATATTGATAAGACTCCTGAGTAGATGGGCAATTACACATTGTGCAGTAATAACAATAGTAAGACAAAGGGAGAGAGAGTGAGAATTATTATTATAAGTAAAAGGTGACTTAGCTGATACATGTTCGACTCCAGAGTTTCGTAGACAGACCCTTCAAGAATTACACCGTCCACTCGTCAGATATTATCAGCATTTGACTGCTTATACCTCTTAATTTGTCTTCTATTATTATTATTATTATTATTATTATTATTATTAACAACGTTTCACGTTGGCTGTGTTTTATTCGTTTTGACCCGTTGATTACCAAGTTCAGCCGTTTTTCTCTGCCAAGATTGTACAAAGACATAATTTTTTGTAGATTTCTTTATGTTTTTTCTACTTGCATACAATATTTAAACATAACTTGAAGAAGACAATCATACTGTCGAAATATTGTTGAACATTGTCAAACAGTAATTATTTTCTTTTCTTTACCTATTTTTTTTTTTAATTGCGCTCTTCTCAAGGTATTCTATTATTATTATTAATTCCTTTTATTTCTGCTGCATACACAGTTCCTTCCGGGCCCCAATCAGAGACCTACGGTCAGAAATGGCTTCGCGACATCTTCCTCTGATCATTTTATGTAAAAAAAAAAATTAATATTATTATTATTATTATTATTATTATTATTATTATTATTATTCCTTCACCTTTTCTATCTGCTGGTTGATACAAATTATTTATCACGTCTTGATTTCTGATGAACGTTTTACTTAAGAAGTTACCGAATGAGTTTTACGAAGTACATGAGTAAAACTTTATAACAATCTTTAGTAATACAATTATTATTAGTAGTAGTATTAGTATTATTATTGTTGTTGATGATGTGCTTTTCCTTTTCTCTGTGTAGTACGAGTTGTTGCGCTAGTCTCAACGAGTATCTTTAAGAGAGAACAAGATTGTTTGTATCAGAAAATACAGGTAGAGGAGATTCCCTGAAATCTGAAAAACAAAAAAAAAGTAACTGTTCTCACTGCATGGAGAGATGTGAGAAGGACCGATGAGCATGACTTTTTTGCAATTCATATATTTTAGGGTCACCAGGAATTTGTTCCACATTATTATTATTATTATTATTATTATTATTATTATTATTATTATTATTATTATTATTATTTCCTTTGATTTCTGTTGTATAAACATTCTCTTCCGCGTCCCAACCAAAGATCTAAGGTCAGAAATGGCTTCATGACATCTTCCACTTATCATTTTATTAAAAAAGTAAATAAATAAATAATAATAATAATAATTATTATTATTATTATTATTATTATTATTTCCTTGGGTTTCTGGTGTATACAGATTTCTTTCCGGGTCCCAACCAAAGATCTAATGTCAGAAATGGCTTCATGACATCGTCCACTGATCATTTTATTAAAAAAAGTAAATAAATAAATAATAATAATAATAATAATAATAATAATAATAATAATTATTATTATTATTATTATTATTATTATTATTCATGAATTTTCATATTTCCATCAGGCATCATCTCTGAGTACTGATTGGCAGCAAGTCTTCTGACTCCTCAGAACTCCCGGGCTTTTCTCAGTATCCTTGTA
>OZ010590.1:88356490-88358990 GCA_963932145.1 Acanthosepion lycidas | reverse complement strand
AGACGTTGAAAAGTGTTGCAGAGAAATCAGATGAAAAGCAGTGGTTGAGAACTCGAAATCTAATAACGAGAAATGTTCATTTGTCATGCGCGAAAATAGATTGGAGGGGAAAAAAAGTTTATGTAGCGCCGCTGACGACGAAACCGTAACGATTGGTCTATTACACAAATTCAGTATTGTATACTCACGTTATCTCTTCGTAAAAGTTTCCGTTGATGGATCTATTTGATGGTCATGTGGAAGGATATTCGATTCGAACTCTCATTATTATTATTATTATTATTATTATTATTATTATTATTTTCCCGGGGAATCTGCACACGTCTCTTTGGGAGAGCCATTCGTTTGCAGTTTTTTTTTTCTCTTAAGTACTTAACTTTATAATTCGTCTTGAAAAAAGATGTCTTTTCTAGCGATTTATCGGTCACAATTTCATTCTCGGGTCCTTGATTATTATCCTTTCTTTATTTTTTATTTTTTTATTTTTTGGTAGAATTTATAACAATGGTATTCCCGAGGGTTTAATTCTCTTGGCAGACAAAGGGTAAAAAGAAGAACGAAATACGTTCAAACTTAAGAAAAACAAGAAAGTATATTCATGACTATATATATATATATATATATATATATATATATATATATATATATATATATATAATGTCTTGAACAATAAAAAATGTTAAGTAATTAAAATTTCAGACACATTAAGATGTATATTAATATTTTTGTTTTATTATTTAAATTAGGTTCCTCGACTAGTTTCGGCAGCGTAGCCATCACCAAGAGAAAAATCCCTGTTTGTTAGTAGCAGTAAACTACAGGGGTGAATGCATGTCTCTGAAGAAAGTGAACTTTGTCTGTAGTTTTAATTTTTTTTTTCATTTGTTTTTTATCGTTAGTTTTTGGTCAGTCCTTGTATTGGTCAAAAGGCCTCTTAAAGCTCTTTTAAGGAGAGTCTGGGAGATTCAGAAAATCTCAGATTT
The DNA here is from genome assembly GCA_963932145.1 of Acanthosepion lycidas. NCBI lineage: Eukaryota > Metazoa > Mollusca > Cephalopoda > Sepiida > Sepiidae > Acanthosepion > Acanthosepion lycidas. The sequence continues at coordinate 88,358,007 of OZ010590.1, read as the reverse complement.
GCCTCTTTAGTCATTCTGGTTACTGAGAAGGGGATGTCTGTTTAATGTGTATGTTATCTTTTATTATTTTTTGTTAGGGTTGATGTGTGCGTGTATATATATATATATATATATATATATATATATATATATATATATATTTGTGTGTGTATGTGGGAGACCTCAACACCTCTGCAGGAATGTCTGTTTAATGTGGTTGAGAAATATGGGTGGGTTTAGATGAATGGGATCATATATTAATTTTCCCCTGTGCTGTTTAGTCTCTTGTTAAGTCTGTCCGGACAAAGTGTTTTGAGGCACAAAATCCATTTGTCTTCATTTTCCTCTAGAATTTTAATAAGTTTATCTTTGGTGTCTATTTCCATTCTTTCAATAATAGTAAATTTTGTATGACTATTAAAATCATGTTTTTCTAGGCGGAAATGTTGTTCTACAGGTAATAATCTTTCGTGATGATCCGACTTAATCCGATTCCGATAATTATTAATTTTGTAGTGAAACGGCTATTCAGATTTGCCCACATATTGTTTCTGGCATAGTGTGCATTCTAATAAGTAAATGATGACTTCTACAGATAGAGTTGTGGTAGATTTTGAAAGTAGTCTTTGTGACTGAGCTAGTGAACGAATTGGTGTGTTTAAAGTGGTTTGTTTTTAAATATTTGGGAAAATCATATTGTTTTATTTTCTTGGTCTATTTCGCGTTGCTTTATCGTCTGAAATTTGGTTACCACGTATGATTTCCTCAAGAATCTTCGGTCTGCGATATGCTAAAAGGTCAGATTCTTCGAACAAAGCTTTTAGGCATAGTTTGAAATGTAGTATTTCCCAGTTGTCATTGAAGGGACGTCCATTCTTTGCTTCCCTCGGATGTAGGTGGGTTTATATATATATATATATATATATATATATATATATATATATATATATATATATGAATATGAATCAATATATATTGAAATTTTTAAGCGAAATTTTTTTCTGGTTTTATTTTTGCGTTCACAGATGACCTACGAAAATAATTCTTCACAAAATGCATAACAATAATATACGCATGCGTGACTCTATCTCCATGTTGTTTGTATTAATAGTTAAGACAAGGGAAATCTCAAAAGACGGATTTTAAGTTTCACGGCTAAACTACTCGTCAGAGTTAGGTAAATCTATTGAAGTTATTAGTAGGTTTCGTATTTGTATAAGCTGCGTAATGAATGCTATTTAGTTTCCAAACGAATTTCAAACTTTTTCTATACTAAAAAAAATACTTCATCAAGTGACAACACTTAAAATTTTAAAAGCTTTTTTAACATGGTGAGGTTATATTAAATTTTATTGATTTTTAAATTTCGCTGTCGCAAAAGGGTGCCATTTACATTTGTAAAAAAGAAAATCTTTGGATTTATAAACTCAGTAAACCCACTAACAATCAAATAACTCAAAATATTACACATCATTAAACCATCAGAATATTTACCAATTATTTATCCCTTGAACACTAACCATGGGTACCCATAGTAC
>OZ010590.1:88346490-88351490 GCA_963932145.1 Acanthosepion lycidas | reverse complement strand
TTGTTTTGTAACCAGTCTTGGTGACTGACAAATCTGAATTCAAAATCGATTGAGCCTAGTGGTTGCAACTTCATCCAATAAAAACCTGCTTGCTACGAAAAATACAGCACAACACCTTAAACTGTAACCCTAAATAGGGGACAGTGCTTCTTCTTCTTCTTCTTCTTCTTCTTCTTATTATTATTATTATTATTATTATTATTATTCAAACCTATGACCGGGTTGAGTCGAAGTTGAGCACCTGACCGGCTTCGTCTACATATCTATTTTGAAAGATGATCAGGAATTCATTCTTGAGGACAGTACAGGTTTTATTATTATTTTTTTCTTTGATTTCTGATGTGTACCTAAAGTTAGAAATGGCAGCATGACATTTTCCACTGACAAAAAAAAAAAAAAAAAAAAAAAAGAAAGAAAGAAAAAAAAATGACATAGATAAAGCCCTTTGTAAAGTGTGGGCTGTACTCGTGATAACAATTTTTCGTATTTCTTTAAGACATGGATTCCAAGGAACCCTTCAACTAGTCTAGTGGAATCTTTTCCACCCAATCCCAGGGCTCCAACTACAACGGGGATTGTTGATGTTCCCATTATTATTATTATTATTTGCGTTATGTTATGTTTCCTGCTTTGTATCCTGTAGAGTCTGGTTGTAAATTATGGTCCTTAGGCCCTATAGGAGAATTGTCATTTAATTGATAGCACTTTTCTTAGTATATGGGATGTTCCTAGAAGAGCGATTTTCTGGGAAAGTTTTATGTTGATATTACCTGGAACACTGTTAATTAAATTGTCCATTCCTTTTCTCATGAGGCCCAGAGCACCGACTACTATTTGTACAGTCTCAGTCCTCATTCCCTACATCCTGTTAATCTCGATTTCCAGGTCTTTGTATTTGGACAATCTCTCGATAATTTTCATGGAGGTGTTTCTCTCTGATGGTACTGCTATGTCAATAAACATACACTTCCTAAATTTCTTGTCTTTTCTGATAATATCAGGTCTGTTGGTATTTATTATTATTATTATTATTATTATTATTATTATTATTCAATCCTATGACCGGGTTGAATCGAGGCCGAGCACCTGACCGGCTTTGTCTAAATATCTGTTTTGAAAGATGGATAGGTATTAATTCTTGCGTACCATATCTAGTCCTCGCGAAGCGAATCCCTCTTCAGGTTAAACCACAGCCGACGTCCTCCAACTTGATACTTCCCATTAGTCATGGACATGTGGCAATTGTTTGTACCGGTGGAACATTCTGCCCTGGTCAGTGACTCCCTCTAGGAAACTCTCCGTTAAGCGAACAAATCATCACCGCACTGGTTATGTATTTAGGTAGCCGGTGCGGTGATGGCATTGCCTCTCTCCTCATCTGAAAAGCCTGGTTGGGGGACCGTTTAATTCAGCGATGACCCGGCCATGCGGTAAAAAGTATTGGCTGATATAGTGTCAATAGCTCGCGTAGCTGACGTGACCTGATATTATTACTGCATTATTATTTTAGAATATATATATATATATATATATATATATATATGATAGAAATTAGGAGTGTTTAAGTTAATTATAATTAAGTAATTCATCGAGGCTAGAAGAAACCTCAACAGAATGCAGAATGCACCAGACGGCCTTTTCGTCCTATATTTAGGTCTCATCAGCAGTGCGCATCCACTACCGAGAATTGAAACCCGGACAGTTACGGTATCAGGCAAATGTCATTCTGATCGTGTCATTTGGAACAGTTGGTATGACGTTTGACGGATAACCTAACTGTCCGGGTTTCAATTCTCGGTAGTGGATGCGCACTGCTGATGAGTCCCAAATATAGGACGAAACGTCCGTCCAATGCTTTCTGCATTCTGTTGAGTTTTCTTCTAGACTCGATGAATTACTTAATTATAATATATATATATATATATACCCAGGAGAGTAAACCTACAACAGATAGAGGGAAAATAGTACCACTGTTGGAAAGAATAAGTTTTCAGCTACAAGCATCCAAATTTGGGGCTATCCATTTCCACCTGTGATGAACAAGATTTTTTCATTTCGTAAGTCGACATCATTGCAGGTCAACCCTGAATGGAATTTTCCACGGAGTTGATGTCGCCACTATTAAAACACTGCATAATAGTGTTAAGTGTGCCTAACTGTGCTCACATCCACTATATGGGATCCGTAAACATTCGGCAAACATCAATAACCGTCAATTGGCGCAATTAACTCTGTAAAGAGGAGTTCCATGTCACAGCTCGGTTTCACACATAATATTATTATCTGATGCTATTTTGACAGTTAAGCACTGAGCTTAACTAAGTCGGCCACATCATCAAAAAATTGTTTATTGCCTGGAAGCGTCAACATGCATTGCCTTAGCTTCAATATTAGCATCTGACTTCATAGGGGTCAGTAGGCTAAAGTTCGTAGGCATTTCGGCTATAGCGATCATCGTGTGTTTTTTTTTTAATAAGCAAAGCTTAAATGTGGCACAAGGCCGAAAATATGGAGCACCAAGTAAGGATCGGACTCGCTACTCAGTCGTAAGAGACAAGCTTGTTAATCATTACACGATGTTGGAGTTGAAAAGTTCTCAACCCAACGTCAAAGCGATTCATAAAGCAATTTTATTGTCAGCCAATTGGTCACCCTGACGTAGGTGTAATGGTTAGTAATCTTGTCTCGCTAAAACAATTACGACTGAATAGTGAGTTCGATCCTCACTGGGTGTTCCACACTCTCGTCCTTTGTCCCACATCTAAGCTCTGCTTAGAAAATCATTCTTTTCGGCCTTGAGCCACATCTAAGCTACACTTGGAAAATCAATATATCGGCATTTGATCAAGTTTTAATAAATTGCTCGCTCTGTAAACTTTACAACGTTGGTTGTTTGATTTTCTTTAGCGGCATGTCAACATCCCTATCGGTTATTTAAGGCTAGAATCTAAATATTTTGAAACCAATTTTATGGCTTCAACTGAATATATTTCGAGGCCAGTTGTAATTCTTCAACTACAGTTATAATATATTGTTGGTCATTTTGCTATAAAGTATTAATTCTTACTATAAATTGTATTGTCATTAATTTTTACTATGAATAGGTATTGTTGGTAACATATATAAAAATGTATTGCTGGTATTTTTACTATAAACACTATTTTTATACTTTCACTGTTCACTATTTGCATATATGCTAGGACCCCAAAATGTGCTACTACCACACTGTGTGTGTGATCATGCCCCCCCACAACTTCCGATCCTATGTAGCGCTAAGTAATTTTTGACGTTTTACTATCCCTTCCATTCACTATTTAGCTATTTAGACAAACTCGTTAGGTAGGTTAATTATGGCTCTCCACAACTTCCTATCCTCTGTAGCTCATAGAAAATTTTTTTTTTAATATCTCTCCTATTTTCTGTTCTACCATTCATTTACACAAGTTTATTAGTTAGGTCGGTCATGGCTCTCCACAACTTCCTATCCTTTGTAGCTCTAATCAATATTAGTCTCTTTACTACCCTTTAAATTGTCTGTTGTCATTCATTTACACAAGATTGGGCAACTTAAAAACGGATGTTTTTGCAACATGTGTATTTTGTGATTGGTTTGGAAAATGCGTATAGTTTAACCGAATAAAGAGGGGGATGCAGGAGAGAGAGAGAGTGCGAGAGAGAGTGAAGGGGAGTAAATGACTGAAAGAGAGGGGTGAGAGGAAAGGTTAAGGGAGATAAAGAGAAAGAATAAAAACATTTTGAAAGAGAGGATATTTGAAAGAAATTGTCTGAGAGGAGTAGAGAAGACGAGGAAAGGAAACACTGACAGAGGCGAAGGAAAGCGTGAAAAGAGAGAGAGAGAGAGGAGAAGGAAAGTATGAAAAGTGAGAGAGAGAGAGGGTAGAAGAAAAGGAAGTGTAAAAACAGAGAGAGAAAAAGGAAAGGAATTTTTTTTTTTTTAAAAAGAGAGAAGAAAATGAAAAACTGAAAGAAAGAAAGAAAGAAAGAAAGAAAGAAAGAAAAATGAGAAAGATTAAAAGAGAGATAGAGTGGAGAAGAAAAGGAAATATTTAAAAGAGTGAGACAAAAAGGAAAGGAATGTTTGGAAGAGCGAGAAGAGGACAGAAGAAAAATAAAGAAAAAGAGGAAAAGGAAAGGAAATATTTACGAGAGAAAGAAAAGGAAAGGAAAGACTGAAAGAGAGAGAGAGGGAAAAGGAAATGAAATATTGAAATAGAGAATGGAGAAGGAAAGGAAAGATTTTTTTAAAAATAAAGAGAAAGAAAGGTATAATTGAAAGAGAAAGGAGAAAGATAAAAAGAGAGAGAGAGATAGTGGAGAATGAAAGGAAATATTTAAAAGAGTGAGAGAGGAAAAAGAAAGAAAATATTGAAAGAGAGAGAAGGGATGTAAATCACGTAAAGAAATAGAAAGATATTAATAGAGATGAAGCAATGGCAATGAGCCGAGAAAAAAAAAATGATCTTGCAACGGAATTCTGAATTCCATGTTTATTTTTGTGTATTTATACCATAAAGAAAGACTTCACAAGCATACATGAAATAACTATTTTAAATGAGAATTTATGCCATATTTCTTTGGCTTGAAGCCATTTATATGTCAGGGATTTATTGCTTAAACAATTACTGTCTCCCGAATTAAATTATTCTACGACTTCGATTTTTTTTTTTTTTTTTTTTATCGATATACATAAAAAAAAAATACTCTGTCCCATTGACGGGATGATTGAAAAATTATTTTTGGAGCTATAAGTAAATAGTTTGCGTTTTCTTATTTTGTCAGTTCAAAATATAGCGCTTAAAAAATATTTCTTTAACAACTTTTTACTTCCAACGAAACTTCATCAACAAAAAGAATTATGGTACCATCTAATGGCCGAATTATCTTATGTTTTTGAACAGAGGTTATATTACTTCGATGAAGACATTTCTTTCAGGAGTGCTCTGCATGTCTCTCTTTTCCCGACTACACATACCTATCTA
>OZ010590.1:88313990-88336490 GCA_963932145.1 Acanthosepion lycidas | reverse complement strand
TCTATCTATCTATCTCTGTCTGTTCATATCTATCTATCTATCTATCTATCTATCTATCTATCTATCTCTGTCTGTTCATATCTATCTATCTATCTATCTATCTATCTCTGTCTGTTCATATCTATCTATCTATCTATCTATCTATCTCTGTCTGTTCATATCTATCTATCTATCTATCTATCTATCTCTGTCTGTTCATATCTATCTATCTATCTATCTCTGTCTGTTCATATCTATCTCTGTCTGTTCATATCTATCTATCTATCTCTGTCTGTTCATATCTATCTATCTATCTATCTATCTATCTCTGTCTGTTCATATCTATCTATCTATCTATCTCTGTCTGTTCATATCTATCTATCTATCTATCTATCTCTGTCTGTTCATATCTATCTATCTATCTATCTATCTATCTCTGTCTGTTCATATCTATCTATCTATCTATCTATCTATCTATCTATCTCTGTCTGTTCATATCTATCTATCTATCTGTCTGTCTCTGTTCATATCTATCTATCTATCTATCTATCTATCTCTGTCTGTTCATATCTATCTATCTATCTATCTATCTCTGTCTGTTCATATCTATCTATCTATCTGTCTGTCTCTGTTCATATCTATCTATCTATCTCTGTCTGTTCATATCTATCTATCTATCTATCTATCTATCTATCTCTGTCTGTTTATATCTATCTATCTATCTATCTATCTATCTATATATCTATCTATCTATCTCTGTTCATATCTATCTATCTATCTATCTCTGTCTGTTCATATCTATCTATCTATCTATCTATCTCAGTCTGTTCATATCTATCTATCTATCTATCTATCTATCTATCTATCTATCTATCTATCTATCTATCCTTCTATCTAAACGAAAGGCGTCTCGCATCCACCAGAGAACTGACCTCACTGAGCACCTAACGAGTACACCCGAACAATTACCATGACGTGAAGCTACGTTACGGCGGTGAGAATGTGACTGAAACCGAGCAGCCAGATCAGGACCATTAATATTGTTGATTCTTTAGATTTTATCAAGGATCTCTAGATACATAGCACCGGACCATATATGGCAGAAAGATTCTAAGCATGGACGAATGGTAGACTTATAGATATGTAAGATAGATTCAGGAGAGAAAAATCGTCTCGCACGACACAGTTGTAAAAGTAACCCTATACTAAGAGATATATTGATAAAAACTGATTCAATTAAAAACACTTCCTACACTCTGGAAAAGTATTGTTACCTTATTGCAACTGGGTGTCTGCGATTAAAAAAAAAAAAAGAAAACAAAATCCCACTTTATTTCAGCTATTAAATTTCCATAATGAAAACTTTTGTGGCGTACGGTGACCGTTAACGATTCAGTAAAATTCAAGACTTCAATGTTAAGATAAAACACTATTTAATTACAACCGCAAATAAATACTCAACAAGAACAAAGAAATAAAAGTCAACCAAAGATACTTAACCATTTCAATGAATAACTTGTTAGTAGCGCGGTTTGGTTTAACGTCCGGTAAACCCTAAATCAAAACCCAAATTATCGACGCACAGTAATTCACACTAATTCGACTGGATAGTTCCACTCAATAATCACTCAATAATCACTTCAGTCAGTAGCCTGACACCGCTATTTATACACCTGGCGGAAAAACATATATTCATAAGTTCAGAGTGTCACGCTCGAACCTCGGTGTCGATAGTTACTCATTTTCTTCATATATAACAAAAACAAAAGAGCAAATTTAACACAAGGCTGAATAAAACTTGCTGAATTTAAAAGTCAGTTGTTTCTTCTAATACACAAAAAATATTTTTTTACAATAATGTCCACCTTGTAAAAGGTACAAGAGCCACTCGATGTAGTGAATTACTACAGAAGAATAGGTACAGCATATATGAACATGCGGAGAAGGTAATATTTAGCCCTAGACTTGAACAGGCCAAGATTGTAGTGATCGGAAAAGCCACTCTTTTGGGAGTCAGTTCCACAAAGCAGCGGTTGGTGGGGAAAAAGCTACTCGACTGGCACGTCGATCTCACCAATGCATTACGAAGGGAATGAATGTGGTTCCCTACAATAGGCGTGGCATAGCGGGTTCTAGACTTGAAGGTTAGAACTGGTGGAACTAAAGAATGTAGTTCGTCTGAACATTTGTCATGGAAATAGCGATAATGTAACGAGCGGCTTGCAACGTTTCATCAGTGAGAAAGGATGGATAATAACTGATGGTCCAAAAGCCCACGGAGACGCTTTCGAACTCTATTCAGACTGAGAAGTAAAGACTGGGCATCTCCTGCCAATATATGGCAGCATTATTCCATTTCTTGGATAATCTGCTTCTTGGAAATGTATAAGATAGCAGAAGGAATCAGGTACTTGCTGGAGCGATCAACTTTCCAGCATCTTCAGCGATAGATCGTCTGTAAGAGTTCCACTTGAGGTCTGGTCTGAGTTGAAGTTTCAACAGGCGCTCAAGACATGGGGCATCCGTAAAAGAACACCCGTTCATCGCGATAGGCGGAAATTCAGGTTTGATGATACGTCATTCGTTTTTTTTTCCAGGTATTGAATGTGACCACCCAATTTTTCACCCACTGAGCTGTTAGAGCTAGGTCAGAGAAGGTCGTGTGGAATGAGGGTGGTACGCTACAATGGGCGTGGCATGGCGGGTCCTAGCCGTGAATATTAGAACTGGAGGAATTAAGGAATGTAATTCATCTCAACATTTTCCATGGAAATAGCGCTAAAGCAGCGAGAGGCTTACAACTTTTCGTGTCTGAAAAAGGGTGGAAAATAATTTATGATCCATAAGCCCACGGAGACACTTTCAAACTCTATCGAGACTGGGAAGTCTGGTTCTTGTAAATGTATAGGATAGCGGAAGGAATCAGGTACTTACTGGAGCGATCATTTTTCTAGCATCTTCAGCGATGGATCGTTTGTAAGAGTTCCACTTGAGGTCTGGTCTGAGTTGAAGTTTCAACAGGCGCTCAAGACATGGGGCATCCGTAAAAGAACGCCCGGTGATGATGATACGTCACTCGTTTGTTTTTCCAGGTACTGAATGTGACCAGCCAGTTTTTCCCCAACTGAGCTGTTAGAGCAAGGTCAAAGGAGAGATCAGCTAGAAGTTTCTGGTCATCTAGAGCAAGGGTCGTCAACCCCCGAACCCAGGGCCACATCCGGACCGCGGAGGATTTTTGTCCGGCCCGCCAGCTTAATACCTGGACACTAATTATGTAATTAATTTGTGGAGCAAGTTGCAGAAAAAATACAATGCGACGAACTTTTTAAATCAAAATTTCATTCCGAACCCTCTTCTGACTTCTATAAGAAATCTGTTTTGACAAATGGAAAATAGAAAAGCCTATTGAATAATTCGAAAATGATGGTATCATTATTTGAAAATACATATGCTTGTGAACAACTTTTTTCGAAAATGAAATCTACTAAAAGTCGTTTAAGAACTATATTGGGTGATGACCACCTGGATGATGATGTAAGTGGACCGTGGGTTTACGTGTTGTTAAATTAGGAACACGTGCGTTTATTCCTGCTAGAAGAAGGTCCACCACAAGAACATAGCGGACTCAGAGAATGAATCCACGATAAAGAAGTGTAAAGAAAACTAAACTGGATGATGCTTTGATCTTGTCTTCAACAAATATTTCACCTGATGTGAAGAAGTTATCAAACAATAAGCAGAAACGAATGTCTCATTAAATAATTTGCCATTTCTAACTGTATTTCGTTTGTTATAAGTAATTTGCATTTTTTGTTGATTGTGTTAATTGTTATCCTGTAGTAAAATAAGGAACCTTGTTTAAATAATCTAGCATTAACTTTGTTGGTTTTTTTCTTTAAACTTCCAAACCAAGGCAGCTTTCTGGAAAAAAAGCAATCTGAGCTCGAGGCAATTTGTTATAATACATATGATATCATGGCCCTTCTCCAAGACAATGCATAGCTTTCTGGCCCGCTCTTTCCAAAAGGTTGCCTACTCCTGATATAGAGTTTGGGAGTTGTACCTATACATCATTGTATCAAAGCTAAGAAAAAAGAAAACAAAAGAAGAAATATATATATATATATATATATATATATATATATTACAAGTAATATAGATGTTTATGTAATTAAGGAAAATTAAAGATGACACTGTTTTCTGTGCAAGAATTCCCAGCACCTTATTTTGGAAGCAGATCAAACTGAATAAACAAGAGAAAAGATTTCTTCATTGCAGAAACGTTTCATCGCTCCAAATTGTTTCTAAAATCAATAGTTATTGCATTCTATTTATGAACTACAAATATGTATCGTCCGCACTTGTATTAATGATTATTATTATCTGAAGATATGTATAAAGCGACTGTGTACAGTCAGTGACTCATGGAGAAGCACGTGCTCACATAGATTTACTCTATGACCGTGCATATACAAACATGTTTAGAAAGATACAAATAAGTATATTCAGGATGAGAAAAACTTTCGATGTAGGCTTACCTTTATTTAATTTAAGGTCATTTCAAGAATATTCAATGCAATTCAAATACAAAAACTGAGATTATTCTTACGTGGAATTGTTTTGGCAAATGCAATTCATTTGGTTACATTCGGCCAAGAATAGTAAGAAAATAAAAGCCGAAAATACTAATTGTTTATTATACAGTTCTTTATCTTCTTCATTTCTTTCTCTTCTTCTACGTTTCTTCTTTTCTTCTTCTTTTTCTTTTTTCTTTTGTTTTTCTTCTTTTCTTTTCTTCTTTTTTCTTCTTCTTTTCTTCTTTTCTTTTCTCTACTTCTTTTCTTCTTTTCTTCTCTCTTCTTTTCTTCTTCTTATCTTTTTTCTTTTCTCCTTCTTTTCACCTTCTTTCTTCTTTTCTTCTTTCTTCTTTTTATCTTTTCTTCTTTCTTCTTCTTTTCTTCTTCTTTTCTTCTTACTTCTTTTTTCTTATCTTTTCTTCTTTCTTCTTTCTTCTTCTTTTTCTTTTTTCTTTTGTTTTTTTTCTTCTTTTCTTTTCTTCTTCTTCTTATCTTTTCTTTTTCCTCCTTCTTTTCTTCTTTTTTTTTCTTCTTTTCTGGCTCGCTCTCTCCAAAAGGTTGAAGTTATAGAGTTTAGGAGGTGTATGAACTGTAAATATATACCGACTGCACTTGTAATAATGATTATTATTATCCCAAGATATGTATAAAGCGTCTATGTGTCCAGTCAGAGACTCTTAGAGAGGCACGTGCTCACATAGATTTACTCTATGACCGTGCGTATATAAACCTGTTTACAAAAATACAAATAAGTATGTTCCGAATGCGGAAAACTTTCGATGGAGGCTTACCTTTTTTTAAAAATTAAGGTCATTTCAAGAATTGAGATGAATATTCAATGCAATTAAAATACAAAAGACTGAAATTATTCGTACAGTGGAAACCTATTTTCCAGAAAAGTTGTTTTAAGAGAATGATTTCATAAATTTCAACCTCCAGTGACTCTGATTGGTCGGCCAATGAATGCTGAATATTTCCTGTAAGGAAACGGTTATTCTCACCAATAACATTATTATGAATTGTTCCAGATGCTCAGACTACAGGCAAGGCAGTCGTTTCCTTTCGATGTTCAATAACATTCCTTCTCAGATAATTAGTCAGAAATGGCTGTAGCTCGCCTTCAGTATGTCTCATAATGATATTAAATAAGAATAGATTTGCTATTACTTCCGTTCTCTTTTTAGATTATGAACACAGTATTGCTTATATAGCTGATGTAGGATAAACTCTTAAAGGGCATTTAACAGACACAGACTTTTGGCCGTTGCATTGCATGGTGGCATACAAAAAACTCTGGCTTCTTTGGCGGATTTTTTTTTTTATATATGACTTGGGCCAAACATGATTTAGCTAAGTTAATCACGAGAAAAAGAAATGATAAATAAAATGATAAAATAATAGATTCGTAGTTTTAACAAAAATCAAAGCAAACTTCTTTTTCTTTTTTTTTTTATTCATTTCACCCCATGCAAGGCAAAAATGCCACTAGTTCGCAAAGGGTTACAGGGAGTGAAAGCTAGAGAAAAAAAAAAACTGAGTATCGGGAGGATTGAGGAAAAGACAAAAGATGAACAGGGTTCAATAAGATAGAACATAGCGATTGACGTTGCATTTAACATTTTTGAAGATTGTAGTTATCAGGGAGATAGGTAAACGGAAGGGATTTCCACGGGAAGGAAGTGAGAGAAAAGAAACTCTTGGAGTAGAAGTGGCGGTTGTATTTAGCTATTTCAAAAGTAAACGGGTGGGACCTAGTCACTGAATATATTCATTCGGGACACCAGGACAAAAAGCTCGCCAGAGCAGTTGCCATGAAAATATTTGTAGAAAAGACAGAGGGAAGTCACGTTACGTTGGTGAGAAAGTGACTGCAGTCAAGATACGGAGTCAGGATCGATTACATTACAGATCCTTCTGTGTATTTTGTCAAGAATCTCGAGATGAATTCAAGAAGATTAAATATTTGGGAAGTGTTTTAACGGAGGATGGAAAATTGTGACTTCGAAAATCGAATGCGCGTTTGAATAGAAAAAGAAACCTTTCAAAAGCTAAGCTAAATACTCAGCAACAAGAAAGTGGATGGCAGTGAATGCGGGACCATACAAAGTGAAAACTTGAGGGCAACAGAAGGATGCTGAGAATACTATAGACGGATAGCGTAAGCGACGATGAAGTCTTAATGAAAATGGTAGCAAAAAGAATAATTAGAATCAGTTGAACTTTCTTAACTATATAATGAGGAAAGGGGACTTGGAGAATATAGCACTCACGGGACATATCGAAGGCAAAGAGGGTGGGGGAAGGCAGCTTATGTGAATGGATGGCGGAACAGGCAGTGGAGGGGATTTGGAATGATACAAACGTTACTCAGATCTACAATGGATAGGAGGTTGTGGAGAGCCATTATCACCCACATCCTGAGCGGACACGGCACATAGAGAAAGTAGCTCAGTGTTATAAGTCGATATAACTTCCCTTTGTTCCTCGTCTACCTTCTCTCTCTCTTTCTTTCTTTCTCTCTCTTTCTTTCTCTCTCTTTCTTTTGTAAATGGTCTGGAGCCTCTTCTAATTGTCTCAAGGTCCTTGATAAAATCTAGAGACGGATATGCAATGACGCTGATCTGGCATCTCGTCTGCAATCGCTCTCTCACAGACGTGCCGTCGCCTCCCTCTGTCTTTTTTACAAATACTTTCACGGTAACTGCTCCGAGGAGCTGCTTTCGCTGGTTCCCGAACTTCATGAATTTAAGCGTTCAACTAGGCTGGCATCTCGCTCTCACCCTTTCACTGTCGAAACTGTTAAATGTAGCCGTCTCTTCTACTCCAATAGCTTCATGGCTCGCACTTCTCGCCTGTGGAACTCACTCTCCATTTCTTGTTTTCCTTATAGCTATAATCTCCAATTATTCAAATGTAATGTCAATCGACGTCTCCAGATGCCCTGATCTATCCCCTAACTATCTCTTCATCCTTTCCTCTATCACTCCTCTTTATTCTCGCTCCAACTCAGTAACCCCTTGCGTGCTAGTGGCTTCCCACCTTGCTTGGGGTTGAATGCTTAAAAAAAAAAAACTCTAAAGCAACCCGCTCACAGAGAGAAATATGATTTTCTAGTTACATCTGCGCCTATGCATGTATCAGCTGTTAGTATTTTTAACGTTCGTTTCTTATATAAAATGAAAAGAAATTCAGAATTTTTTTTACAAACACGTTAATGAGTGTTGAAATCTTCACAGTATTTCGTATTGTTGAAGTTATCACATCCACTGCCCATTTGAAGCTCTAACTGCTGTCTTTATATTTATAGTACTGCTACTACTGTCATTTACATTTTATCAGAATATATATATATACTCGACTCTCCCGTCGAATTCGACGTATGAGGGTCAAGCAGATCAGTTCCTAGGAAACCGACACCACCAGCACATGAGATTTGATTATAGTGATGAAGGTTTTATGCAAAACCATCCACACTTTGGACCCGAACGTAGTACACTACGTGCCACAAAGCCCCTAAACGACGCTCCGCAGGTTTTGAATTCAGAGTATTCCATCCGAGGCTATAGAACCCAGTTTATCCATATCTGGATGGAGAAGAGGATTCATACCATTCCCAAGGGTATTAGCACGTAAGTGAATGTAATGGATTTGCCTGGAATTCGAACTTGGCTCTCTGATTCCTCAATCCAAGCCACTATCGTATGTGCATATATAAACTTAAAGAAAAGAAATGCAAAAAAAATATTGCATATATTTTTAATAAGTATGTGTTGTGGTTAAAGCAAATGCTTAAGTAATAACAAAGACCAGATCTGCAGATTATATATATATATATATATATATATATATATATATATATATATATATATATATATATATATATATATATATATATATATTTTTTTTTTAAACAGTAAGTTCACCAGAAGAGTATTACACGACTAGTGAGAGTGTATCGAATAAACTAGCGCCCAATCTATTCACTGTTATATTTAACAGTCCCCCCAACAAGGAATGTAGTGGCACAAGGCCGAGTTTAACATAGCGTTATCCGAGCCTGTGGGCTCGGCCAGAAATATTCCCTTTAAACCCGCCTAGACGAGTCCAGGGACTGTCTACTTTCCCGGACGAAACTTTGCCCTACGGCAAAGCTTCATCCGAGTTCCTCTCTGCCGAGGCAAAGAGTTGGACAGTTGAACAATCTATTCGCTGTCCCCCGAAGTCTTCTGTCCTTCTAATCTTATAGTAGGCGGAATAGTCTTTAGAGGGAGGACACCACAACAGTAAGTAAAATTAATTCTCTAATGCCCCCAAGGATTAAATAGAGGTCCAGTGGATAAAAGCTTTGGTTGATTGGATCCAGTAACTAGACCCAAATAGTTATGAGTTCAAAACCTGGCTACAGTCATGAACAAAAATTAGAAAGGTTTAGTTACTAAAGGGAAATAACTGAGATATCCTGAAAACCGCAGTTGAGTAGATATAGGTTTATATTTGAATTTCTAACGTATATCGCCTGAAAAGGGCCGGCGCGTACAGCGGCCGAAACGTTGTGAATATGAAAATAAGGTGAAGGACAACAGCCCGAAAAGTTAAAATAATTTCCTAATTTAGCCATTAAATCGTTTTTTAAAATAGTAGTAGTATTCTGTATGTTAAATAATAAAACATTTAATTTCCCGTTCCCCCCCCCCAATTCCCGACCCCCCCCCCAAAAAAAAAAAAAAAAAAATTACGGAAATTTATTGTACTACACGACACATATGCTTTTGTGTCAAAAATTTTTTACAAGATGTCTATTTTACTCATTCTATTATTTATCTGGAAGAGATTATGAATGCTTCGTTGATTTATACATGGGAGGATGAAATGGACATAGCCAGACATGTGCTAAAATATGTTCTATAATGTGAGACACCATTTTCTTTAAAAACAACAACCACAAGGGAACATGCAACGCTCCAATATTTCAGACATTTTATTGGATTGCAAACAAACTCACTCCAAAGTAGAAACTTGTATTATGAATCGTTATGTAGTAAGAATTGTCATTTAATAAGCTTGGTTTATCTATCTTTCTGAAAAGAGATATTGTAACTAATTACATCATTTACATTGTTCGAACTGTTGACCTCATCTTTATGTTCACATTCACGACGTTTCGGTCATTGTACGCTCCAGCCTTCTTCAGGATCTGTCTATATTTCTGAGAAGAGATATTTTAACTGCTTACATCATTTACATTGTTCGAACTGTTGTCCTCATCTTTAGGGCCGCATTCACGACGGTTCGGTCATTGTACGCTCCAGCCTTCTTCAGGATCTGTCTATATTTCTGAGAAGAGATATTTTAACTGCTTACACCATTTACATTGTTCGAACTGTTGTCCTCATCTTTAGGGCCGCATTCACGACGGTTCGATCGTTGTACGCTCTAGCCTTCTTCAGGATCTGTTTATATTTCTGAGATGAGGTATTGAAACTATTTACACTATTTACATTGTTCAAACTGTCGTCCTCATCTTTATTGTCATATTCACAGTCTATATTTCTGAGATGAGGTATTGTAACTATTTACACTATTTACATTGTTTGGACTGTTGTCCTCATCTTTATTGCCATATTCACAGTCTACATTTGTGAGATGAGGTATTGTAACTATTTACACTATTTACATTGTTTGGATTGTTGTCCTCATCTTTATTGTCATATTCACAGTCTATATTTCTGAGATGAGGTATTGTAACTATTTAAACTATTTACATTGTCCGAACTCTTGTCCTCATCTTTAGGGCCGCATTCACGACGGTTCGGTCGTTGTATACTCCGGCCTACTTCATGGTCTGTCTATATTTCTGAGATGAGGTATTGTAACTATTTACACAATTTATGTTGTTCGAACTGTTGTCTCATCTTTACTGTCACATTCACGCAGTTTCGGCCGTTTTACGCTCACGCCTTCTTCAGGTGATATGTGTTGGAAGTTCCAACCGAACTCCTTATTCACTACACACGGGTAGATTGTGCTAATTACACATAGTAATTATTTGGATTTTTCAGTTTTAGTTAATTCGTGTCGATAACTCGCTAATTTTTTTGTTCAAGGACACATCAACCATGTCCAAGGTCACACGTTCCAGTGAATAGAAAAAGCGTTGGTTGGTTGATTGGACTAAAAAGGAACTTGACCCAAAGAGCTTTGTGTTCAATATCTGTCCTCAGTGAAGAGTTCTTTTTTTTTTTTTTTTTTTTTTTTTTTTGCGCTTGTGTTATATTACTGATGAAATCTAGTAGTTTTGGGTTAGTCGTTTGCCAGGATTATTATTGTGGAGTATTTGTAGAGGTGTTTTTTAAACTCTCATATAACAGACTGGGTCTTGAACCCTTTCATGGTAACCGGACTACGAGAACGACAACTCAGACTCAACAAAATCCAAAGACGGATATGCAATGTGATAGGCCCTGAACTGGCATCTCGACTATAGACAATTTCTCTCAGACACGATGTGACGTCTTTTCTACAAATATTTTCATTTTTTCTCTGACGACCTAATTTCACAGGTACCCCAACTACATGAATTTAAGCTTGGTAATATGTTGGCGTCTAAGTCCTACCCTTTCAGTGTCGAAACAGTTAAATGTAACCACCTCTTCTACTTCAACAGCTTCTTCTCTTGCACTTCCCGACAGTGGAACTTCCTTCCTCTTACTTGCTTCGCTGATGGCTATAATCTTCAAGTATTCAAATATAATGTCAATCGACATCATCTTTGATCTTGATCTCCGTCTTTCTCTATATACTTTCCTCAAACACTTCCCTTTACTCTTGCTCTCACTCTTTGTAAACCCTTGCGCGCTAGTGGAACCACGGCCTTATTTGGGGTAAAATGCTTAAAGAAAACTGAGGAGGGTCGTTTGGGACCTGGTAGCAATAGTGTAGTGGTATGGATGCTCGGCTGTAAGAACTCTGCATTCATACGCTAGAAACAATAGCAGAGTCCAATATATATATATATATATATATATATATATATAGATGTATACGGTTGATGCAAAAATAATGTCGTTTTCTCACATATGTTACTATGTGAGAAAACGACATTATTTTTGCACCAACCTTATATATATATATATATATATATATAAAAATATATATATATATATTTATATATATATATATATATATATATATATATGAGGATATATATATACATATATATATATATATATATATATATATATATATATATATATTTAAGAATATTTGTGGAGATTTCATAGCTTATTTTGTTCAGGTTAGGTTCCAACTGTTTTATATATAAAGCTTCAAGAATTAAAAACAACATGCCTGGCCGCATACACAATTCCGGAAAATCCTTGTTGAAAACACAATTATACTTAAACATGAAAACAATAAACAAAAACTAAAAATTCTTAAATATTGATATAAAATTTAATAAAAATCAAGGGAAGCCGCTTGATACTTATGCTTTTTACTTACTTATTCTATATTTCTACTATTTTTATTATTTCCAGTTCATATGAATTATTATAGTTAAAATAATAACAAATTTTCAGAAATATTGAAAAAGTAAATAAAATATATCGAGTAATGGGTAGCGGCTCGGAGTGAGGACTCGAAGAGCAGAGTTCGAATTCCAGTCGAATCCATTCCATTCACTTAAATGCTAATACTCTTGGGAAAGGTATGAATGCTCACCCCCCGCCCGCCAGCTATGGATGGTAATTAGTCTAGGAGAAGGACAACTCTTAATTCAAAGGCTGATCCTGCAGGTTGGGGTTTGTGCATGTCCTCAAGGATTTTAAAGGCATGATATATATATATATATATATATATATATATATATATAGTAATATAGTATAGTAATATTAATTAAATAATTAATAACATTTTTCGCTTCTTTATTGTTTGTTTTAAGCTGTATTTGCAGAGGATTGCAAATAAATGTCATATAGATAGAGCGAGCGAGAGCTACACATCAAATAAAATGTGCAGAAAGAATTGTATATGTAATCTTTATTAACGTCATAACTTACTGAGGACTCTGAAAAGAAATATCAAAATTTAAGAATTGTTTTTCTTTTCAAACAATGTAATTAAAAGAACAAACTTCTTACTATCAAGAATTGTTTATTTATTTTACAAGTCGCTTTTTTATATTTTATATTATGGGGACAAAAAATATTGTTTAGGAATATTTCCCATTTTTAAATTCTATTACTCTCTATCTCCACACACACACACACACACACACACATATATATATATATATATATATGTATATATGGGTGTGTCTGTGTGCGCGCATGCGCATCCACTCGATATGTCATTGGCGAGTTCGTAGTTGGCAAAAATACGCAGGACGCCAACATTTTAATTTAAAAGCATCCCGGTATCATTAACGCTTTCAATATAACATGGGACCGGCGTGTATTATATTCTGACCTCTCTCTCTCTCTCTCTCTCCCTCCATCCCTCCCTCCCTCTCCCTCTCCCCCTGTTCCTCTCTCTCCCACTCTTTACATCTATCTATCTATCTATCTATCTATCTATCTATCTATCTATCCCTCCCTCCATCCCTCTCCCCCTGTTCCTCTCTCTCCCACTCTTTACATCTATCTATCTATCTATCTATCTATCTATCTATCTCTCTCTCTCTCTCTCTCTATATATATATATATATATATATATATATATATATATATAAACATTATTATTAGGACGTTACTTGGGAATTTTCCAGTTTAAATTCTATTTCCCTCTTTATATATATATATATATATATGCGTGTGTGTGTGTGTTTGTCTGAGGGAGTGCGTTCATGCGTGCTCGCTCGATTGACTAGTTGGTAGGTATATATAGGTAAATTCTTTCTTTTATTCAGAATGTCATGGAAACCGAGAGTTGGTGAGGAGAGGGAAAAAAGCACGTTACCCTCTGTTGCAGGGATCTGTTATGAAGTTGGCATGTCTCTAAAATGTAGAGGCCGATGTCACTATTTAATTCTGCTGCTGCTGGGGACATTTTAAATACGTCTAAATATTAGCTAACACGTATCGAAATCCCGTTAAACTCAACGCATCGCTACGTTCGTACAATCAATATCATATCTGGCGAACTTTTCAACTGGAATTCGTTTCGCCATTTGAATAGATTATAATTTGCAGTCAGAGTAAAACAGAATTTATGCGCCCTTGGTGATGATTAGATTAAAATGAATACAGTCCTTCTTCTAGCGAACATTTATAAACCAATGTGTTTCTTTGAGATTTCATTCTTTTGATTTTGACTCCGTTCTGGTCCGCAATCAAATCTATTTTTCTATAAATCCATTTTTTTCCTTTCGGCTTGAACTCTTTCGATTTTTACTGATCTCTAGATGACCTTTAAACGTGTATAAGCAGGTATATGTAATTAACATTCCTTTGTACAAAAATGCGTACATTTTTTTTCGTATATTGATCGAGATATTTGCAACTTAGGGTTACTAACAAATAATATATATTTATATATATATATATATATATATATATATATATATATATATATATATATATATATATATATATATATTAGCGTTTCATCCCAAGCAAGGCGGGAAGCCACTAGGACGCAAGGGGTTACAGAAGATTTGGAGCGAGATCAGATAGGAGCGATAGAGGAAAGGATGAGGAGAAGGATAGTGGATAGATCAAGGCAACTGGAGATGTCGATTGACATAACATTTGAATAGTTGGAGATTATAGCTCTCAGGAAAACTGGAATAGGGAAGGGTGTTCCACAGGCGAGAGTTGCTAGATATGAAGCTATTGGAGTAGAAGAGATGGCTACATTTAGTAGTTTCGACAGTGAAAGGGTGTGAACGGGATGCCAGCCTAGTAGGGCGCTTGAACTCATGAAGTCTGGGAACCAGCGAATGCAGCTCCTCGGAGCAATTGCCATGAAAGTATTTGTAAAAAAAGACAGAGAGAGGCGACGGCGCGTCTGTGGGAGAGTGACTGTAAACAAGATCACAGAACAGGGCCAATTATATTGCATATCCACCTCTGGATCTTATCATATATATATATATATATATATATATATATATATATAGATAGATAGATAGATAGATATATATGTGTGTGTGTGTGTGTGTTTATCATTTCAACCAAGCAGGGCAATAAAGACACTAAAACTCAAAAGGTTACCGAGTGTTCGATAAAATGACAAAAAACAGCTACTATTATGGAGAGAGGACAAAGCAGACAGAAGATAACGGTTGACATTTATTCCAACATTTGAAGATTAAAGCTGACAGAGAAGCAAGAAGAAGGAAGAGAGTCCCATAAGCGAGATATATATTATATCTATCCATTTTCAACTGTAAAATGATTTCAGGTTACCGCCAATCTAGCATTGCGTTTAAATTCGTAAAGGCTAGGTACCTTAGATGAAAGTTAATCAAAACAATTGCCATAAAAGTATTTATAGACAATCCATAGGGAAGCAGCTTTACGGCGTTGAGCAAATGACTGAAGCCGAGATGCCTGATCAGGACCAATAATTGCGGATTTTTTTTTTTGATTTTATTAGGAATCACTAAATATATAGCAGGAGCACCAGACCAGTAGTAATATTGAAAATAAGGACTAATAGTAACCTTATTTGACTTATTATTGTAGGATCTATAACTGCATTAAGAGACCAAAGTAAAGCACGTATGTTGTTAATAAATTATACACTTTGTCTAATCATATATATATATATATATATATATATATATATATATATATATATATCCGATGCAATGAGAACGAAAGTAGTATATAAATTCTAATGTTCACAGCATTAAATCAAATGAGGGCTCGATATCGATAGTAGAGCGATAATTATTTATTATAATTTTATCAAATAGACAAAAAACAGTTTACTCACTACAAATCTGTGGTCCATAGCCATGTTTGGTTCTAACCAGTCGAGGTGCAATAGAAATGCCCCGAAACGAAGTTGCATATTTGTAGTGAGCAAACTGTTTTTGTCTATATGATAAAGTTATATATATATATATATATATATATATATATATATATAGCATAATGAGAAGCCACGTATACTTTCTTAATATGTATATATAGAAAAAACAACTAAAAAGTTGAAAATTAAAAAATAATAGTGTTATTTGATGAAAGTATTTATTTATATTTGATATATCAGATCGACCTCGATCTTTCTTCAGAAATAACTGTTTTTAGAGGTTTCTTTACAAGTATATATATATATATATATATATATATATATATATATATATATATATATATATCATAGTAAGTATATATCAAAACATATATTGTATATACTCAATGTCTTATTACTTAAAAGTAACAAAAAGGCTTATGACCACATCACGTTGAAAAACCGGTTCCCGTACGATCACCGAACTTAAGCAACGTCGAGCTCGGTCAGTATCTAGATGAGTGACCAGCTGGGAATACCAAGTGCTGTAAGCTCAAATATGCGGGTGGTGTGATGGATACTAGCTGGAAATTTGTAATCGGAGAGCCGAGTTCTAATTCCAGTTGGGTTTGTTGTATTACGCGCAATACCCTTGGGAAAATTATGAATTCACCCCTTCTCCCCACCCAATTATGGATTAATTAGTAAGACTTGTATCAATAAAACCAATATTATCTCAAAAAATGTTTACTATCTAAATTTTCCTGGCTCTAAAAAGCCTTGCAAGGGTTGATAAACCGTAAAAAACGAATCAATGATAATTAATAATGTTAGATTCTAAATAAAATCCATTAACTTAATAAAAATTATTTAATCATATATATTTTCACCTATGATTCTTTCCTTATCTCTCAGGGTTGCTGAAGGACTGTGTGCCCAAACAAAAAGCCATATTCTTCTGATTAATTAGTTTAAACAGATTTCGCGTGGACGCCTTTTCATCGCCCACTGTTATAGGCATCAACTAGATAATCTTTTCAAATTAGGTTTCTGTTTCAGTATGCAACGGAATATAAACATCTACGAATTTGATAGCAATAAATAAATCTATTTCCTTAAACCTATCTTTTTGCAAGCTTTAAATAGTATGAGACTCTTCTTCGCTTGTACGTCATCAGTGACATATTCTGGCAGTGGCGGTGGTCGTCGTCACTGTTGCCGCATCTCTACCCGACGTTTTCCATTTACTCTTTTTCAGTCGGCTATTTTTAGCACAGTTATTTAAAATACGGCCCGTTCCACGGATAGCATTATCAAACCAACACAGTTAAATCTGGCACCGTCACTGCCACTGTAGCTATGATTGTTACTACTACAATGACTAAAAAGAGGAGGACTCCTTACTACGAGAAATATGTAAGAGGGATGCTACCAACAGCGTTGCAGCTCCAACTGTGACAAGCATAGATTTTCTTCTTATTATTATTAGTAGTAGTATTAGTAGTAGTTGCAGCCATCGTGATTTCCTCAAGGTTATCATTATTATCATTATTTTTGCTACAGTGGAATAGGACGACATTAGAAAGCTTAGATAGTGTTGTCACCTTGGCAACCAGTCGGGAAACGCCGCCATCGCCATCGTAGTCATCATGTACACCTTCTTTTCTGACTTATTAAATCTTTACTTTCACTTTCACTTTCACTTTCATTGTCACATTATCATTTATTTTTGTTGTTGCATTTACTTTCACTTATACTCGCTTCTAGGATCTGAGTGAAAATGATTACGGCGGGAAAATAAAAAGTGGCTTGAAAATCAGAGGTGACTGATTCGGAACAAAGTGGAGTTGAGTGCGGCATTGGAAGAGAGGTGCGTATGCAGAAGGACTGCAAATGAAAAACTAATTACGATGGGCTTGTTGCTATTTCTTTGCCATGTGTGAACGAGGATGAAATTCAATAAGACACGTGCGTGCCGAGTTAGAGACCCTACCGTATTATAGCTATTGTCAAGGTTGAAAGCAGACGTGACGGCGTTTTACCGTGAAAAACATTTTAGAAATATTCGTCAGTCAAAATCCAAACTGTAGAATTATTAAAGATGAAATTCGTATGCATCTGTCCGATAGTTTCAATGAAATAAGATGCAATGAACGACTAACACAAATAATTTAAAGACAAATAATATATAATTATTATTTTTATGAACCGCTAATTAAATTCTTCAAATAGGATAAGATTAATGAATAAACTTCGGTATTTGGACCGTGGTTTTAAACAAATTGATTGCCTGGTTTAAATTTCATATGATTTACTATTTAAATTAGCATAATTTTTTAAACTGAGTAACCAGAGCGTATGGGTGTATAAAGTATGTTAGTAATTATTTCTACCTAACTACCTACCTACCTACAAATCTACGTATATATATATATATATATATATATATATATATATAATCCTAGTTTTCTCCGAACTACTATCAGGGGTTTACCTAAATGGATCTTCAGGGTAAGCTGGACAGGTAAAACCTAGGTAGGCAGTCCCTGGCTCACTAGGATTTTTTATCCTCCTCTTTACTTAGCGTATTGAGCACTTTACGATTTTTTTTATTTACTCGATTATTTTGTTTTTGTTTTTTTTGTTTTTTTTTAACTCGAAATTACGGCACTGGACGATTTTTTCGGACCTACTCGGATGTTTTTTGTCTTTTCTTTTTTTTTCAAATTTTTTCCCAGATACCTATTCGTTTTAATATATTTTTATTTGTAAATTGTGTTATCCGTTTTGTTTTTTTTTGTTTTTTTGCACTAACCGATTATAGTCATTAACATATATATATATATATATATATATATATATATATATATATATATATATATTAGGTTAGTGCAAAAATAATGTCGTTTTCTCACATAGTAACATATGTGAGAAAACGACATTATTTTTACACCAACCTAATATATATACATATATATACATATATACATATATATATATATATATATATATATACACACATATATATATATATATATATATATGCAAATTTATATATATTATTTTTATATTATATACGAGATAGAGCTAACATATTTAGTTGTATTGATTTGAATTTGTGACCCTGGGTTTCACGCTCTCTGCGATCGTCAGACAAACTCAGTTTGTCTGACGATCGTAGAGAACGTGAAAACCAGAGTCACAAACTTACATTAATCCAACCCAATATATATATATATATATATATATATATATATATATATATATATATATATATATATATATATATATATAATATTTGTGTGTGTTTGTGCTCAGAAATATTTTAAATTTCGCCTGGCATATAATGACATTTGGCAACCGTGCACTTTGCAAAGATAGCCAGACCTTTCTGTTTCCTGTCTGACTCGCAAACCTCTTCACATGTTTCATTATTTAAGAAGCATGAAAATGCAAATGAGAGTTGTTTAGTGCAAACTGCACGCAACGTTTACAGTCCTGTAGTGTCAATGCAACATCGATATGAATGACATATTCATATAGAATCGTAAGGCTTCTTTTTACTTGTGATAAACCTCCTTTATGTAGACAAATCTCTCTCTCTCTCTCTCTCTCTTTATATATATATCTGTGTGTGTGTGTGTCATGTATTTAGACATATAGATATATAATATTTTTATTTGAACTGAAAAGAAGAGAAAATAAACTATAGAACTATAGATTGCCAAATGTGAAAGGAACTTACCAACAACTTCTTTTCAAGGCAATAATGCCACTAAGACGCAAGGTGTTACGGGGATTGAAAGAGAATGAGAAGACTTTAGCGAAGAGAAAGGAAAATAAAAGAAGATTCTACAAGAATAGAGAAGATGGCGATAATGCCGCTAAGACGCAATGTGTTACTGGGAGTGAAAGAAAATGAGAAAACCTTTGTCATGAGAAAGGACAATAAATCAACAGGTTTCAGGAAAACATAAAATGTTTGTTGATTTTAAAATTTGAAATATTTTAGGTGGCAGTGAATTTAGAAACCGGAAGAGAGTTTCACATGGGATAGTGCGAGAAGATGCTCTTAGAATAGAACTTACGATTTCATCTAGCTAATTAGTAGACAAACAAGCAGAAAACACAGAAAAAACAATAATGTCTCTGGCCTGAAATGGTTTTATTCTTTGGAAATACATTTATTTATATCGATGTTCATAGAGTATATGGCCGATTACACTGTCTGATATTTAAATGCTAGAAGCGATAAAATTAAAAACGGTAAAAAACCGAATAACGTTGACTAGATTATGCATCCAGGTTGACTAGGTTGTGCATCCAGATCGTCTACGTTGTGCATCGAGTGCGATTACGCTGTACATCCATGTCGACTAGGTTGTGCATCCAGATCGACAATATCATCCATCCCGACTGAATAGGTTGTGCATCCAGATCGACTAGGTTGTGCATCCAGGTCGACTACGGTGTGCATCCAGGTCGACTATGGCGTGCATCCAGGTTGATTAGGTTGTGAATCCAAGTCGACTAGGTGGTAAATCCAGGTCGACTAGGTTGAGCATCCAGACACATCGTATTGTAAATATGAAAATGATTTTGCCAAAATGGAAGCATAAAATCGATCGACGTTAGACAAAAAATAAGTCCATCGAGAATCGATGATGAGCCAACCTATAATCTCCAGGGCACACATGTGTGTGACGACGTCTGGCGAGCGAAAACAGGCCGCAGGGGATGCCAGATAGTGCATGATAATACTGACTGATACCTTGGGTCTTGCCTTTCGGATTTTCCAGGCTGGTATGAATTCAGAGTTTTCCCTCTCCTGGACCGGTTGCTGCCCAAGTCTATAGAACCCAGCTATTTATCCATAGACAAACAATCGTGTATACGCAGTGAACAAGAACATTGGAAGAATTTGTTTTTATATATTAATATTTACTCGATACAAGGCCCAAGAGCCACTCAGTGTATATGATTACTGTGTAGTGTTGTATGAGCGTAAGAAAAGGCAAGAAATGAAGTTCATTGGCTTATGCATGAAAGATAACTGTTAACCCTAGATTTGGAGAAGTCAAGATTGTAGTGATTGTGAAAGCATCCCACCGGGAGTCTGTTCCATAAAGTAGCAATTCTTGGGAAAAACTGTTCTAGTGGAACTTACTTCTTACGAAGGGAATGGTAATGATTCCCACTTATGTATTTGGCATGGCGGGTCCTAGTTGTAAAGTTTAGGATTGCTTCGACAGAAGAAAGTTGCTCGTCAGTACACATATCCTGGAAATAGCGATACAGTAGCGTGAGGCTCGCAGCGATTCACTGTAGGGGAAGGGCTTGTAGGGTAGTGTTGAAACTTGACTAATGCATGGAATAATAATGCAACACAAAATGTACTTAGAACAAAATGTATTGGAACAAGAAAGTGTACACAATATTTACATATAGTCTTTTGTATATTCCTGGGAAGACCGTTCCTGGAGAATGTGTTGACTGAGTCGCAGTCGGGCAGAGTCTCTGGTTGAATCTCTTGATTCCTCCCCTCTCTTCCCGGTACCAACCATATTTATATGGTCGGTAATCCACTATGCAAATTAGGTGGATTCTACCACAACAGGTAGGAAGACAGAAGATGGGTATAATGCCACTAAGACACAAAGGGTTACTTGAAGGGAAAGAGAATGAGAAGACGTTAGTGAGGAGAAAGGACAATAAAAGAACAGCGTTACGAAGACAAATGACGGCGATAATGCCACTAAAATGCTGGGAGTGAAAGAGACGCGTAGACGTTTTTGAATATCGACAGGCGAGTGAGAACTGGGAAGATCCAACTCAGATATGGCAACAATACTCCATTTTTGGTTTGATCTGGCTGATAAAGATAAAGTGTAGCAGGATGTCCGATACTTACTGGTGCGTCACAATGAGCCGACCATTTTTCTAGCATCTTTAGAACTTTACTTCAGATCTGTCGAGAGCTTGAATCTCAACAGTTGTTCAAATCAAAGAACCTCCTTGAGAGACTACACCCATCCATCATTAAAGGTCAAACTTTGGGGTCTGATCGGTGATAGTGGAACGTTACTAGTTTGGTTTTGGTTGTATTAAATTTTACAAGTCAGTCCTTTCTTCACTGAGCCTTCCGAGCTAGCGCAGAGAAAAAATCAGCTGCTAAGTTATGGACTTCCAGATTTTTTTGGGGGGGGGGGTGGAGGCATCTATAAACTGTTGTGTCATCAACTGTGAAACTTTGAAGAGCTTGAAAGACTTACAGCTCTTTTGTGGATTAACAAAGGTCATGGAGGCGGAGAGAAGATCATTTTTTTTAATTATTAGGTTGGTGCAAAAATAATGACGTAATAATGTCGTTTTTTGACGTTAAAAAATGTGTCAAAAAACGACATTATTACGTCGTTATTTTTGCACCAGTTATTAATAGTTATTAAAGATGAGAAATCATAATGATTTGCGGTGTGTCTTCAAGTCGAAACAAAACTTATGACAATGAAAAGGCTCTCAAGTCATTTTATTATTGCATAACAAAAATTTAAATTATATTTCTACTATTGACTTTGCAATTATTTTTGCAAACATATATTTGATATCTGTCTATATCACTGAGATGAGGTATTATGATTACTTACATTATTTACATTATTCGGACTGTTATCCTCATCTTCATTGTCATATTCACAACGTTTCGGCCATTGTACGCTCCGGCCTTTATGTCTATGTCTCTCTATATATTTGTCTATATCTCTGAGATGAAGTATTATGATTACTTACATTATTTACATTATTCGGACTGATATCCTCATCTTCATTGTCATATTCACAACGTTTCGGCCGTTGTACGCTCCGGCCTTCTTCAGGTGATTGGAATTTAGAGTCGAACCCTTTATTTCGCCCACCGGGGTAGATTGTTCTAGTTCCACGTGCCATGCCTCTTCTGGATGTCTCAGTTATTTCCCTTTAACTGAACTCTCCA
>OZ010590.1:88301490-88308990 GCA_963932145.1 Acanthosepion lycidas | reverse complement strand
TCTATTTCAATTTTCCATTTATTATTTTCATTATTAATATTTGTAGGAGAAAGGGAAGTTGAAGTAGTAGCAAAGAAGAATAATTTTTTATCCATTGTCATCGCTTTTTTCAGGCTCGGTGACCCCACGTCCATTCCAGGACTTATTATTGGCAAATGATATGGTTTCTTTTTTCCTTCTAAACACATTCTTTTATACATGTAATATATTAAAGTCATTTTTGATTGAACGATACAACATTATTTACCAAAGGGTTATCAAAAGGTCAGATTTATATATATATATATTACTCTCTGTCTTTCTGTCTCCGTGATTCTGAGTTTTTCTTTTCCTTCCCTATTTGTATTAAATAGGAAAGAAACAGAAGCAGCTTTTATTATATTTTAATATCATTCTGTGGCATTTCGCTATAAATTGATCGATCCAATCAGTTCATATCTTTTCCTCTCACTCTCTCTCTCTCTACACGCAAACACACATACATACATGCATATATATATATATATATATATATATATATATATATATATATATATATATATATATATATATGTAGCTAATATTAGTGGTAAATATACACATACATATGCAAAATATATAAATATATATACATAGGTGCATACACATAGATGTATATTTTTTGAATAAAAAAATTCCAAGAGGATAGAATCCAGGTAGAACTCAATGTACAGGACAGAGTAAGGATATAATAAAAAGGCGTAAACATTTCAAATTCCGAGCCGTTATCAATTACACCGACCGCACATCCACATACAGCAAGTGACATTCCTAAATGGTCACACATTTAGGTAGTGACCAGCCCTCGAGGTTACTTAACTTTGGTGATCGTATGATGTTCCGGTGTTTCAATCTGATATGGCCGTAATATGATATATATATATATATATATATATATATATATATATATATATATATATATATATATATATATATATATATATATGTATATGTGTGTGTGTGCACGCATGCTTAAACAGGAAATCATCTCATCGAGTTGTGTGTTTTTTTACATTTAAATTATTATATATATATATATATATATATATATATATATATATATATATATATTAGGTTGGTGCAAAAATAATGTCGTTTTCTCACATAGTAACATATTATATTTGCACCAACCTTATATATATATATATATATATAATATATTTGTTTACATTCGTAAAAACAATACGCTAGCTTTAGTTGTTTCTCTCTGTCGAATAGAGATAGCTCAGTAGTAGAAACTCTAACTGATCGGTTAGGTTTCGATCCGGGCTTGAAGTATTCGGATGTCTAGTCGCACTGAGGAGCTGTGATACAGCGAAACAGTACTGCCTGCGAGTGACATATATATATATATATATATATGTATATATATATATATATATATATGCATATCGGTGGTAAATGACTGTTATTACAATTTTTATTATTTACTTACATACAATCTCTTTTCCTGGAAAAAAAGAAAAAGAAAAACAAGAAAGAAAGAAAGAAAAACGTAAGATGTCGCCTCTAAAAAGAAAATGGAATAATACACACACGCGCGCGCGCACACACACACTCACACATATATATATAATGTTACTCTCAGTCTGTCACCGACTTTCTTTCTCTCTCTCTCTCTCTCTCTTTCTTTATCATTCTTTCCTATATGCCCTTAAAGTATGTTTCTTCGTGTTTTAAGAGTCTGACAGCAAAGTGTCCGTGACATGAACTTTTAAAACAATTAAATTCTCCGGAATGCTAAAAGGAAGCGGATGGGAATCTGGTTATTCAAAGTTGTTAAGGCAAAACTTACCGCCACCCGGCGGATCGTCTTCGTTTTTGACAGCCGGGAAAACGGGCAAATATCGAGCGGAAACCCTACACACGAGAATCGCACGAAGGATCAGAGCTTCACTGATCATAATTTCCCCCCTTCTGAAAGGTCATCAATAAAATTCTTGAATTTGGCACGGTTTAAAGTTTAAGCAAAAACCTTCCATAAATCGATGAAATTAAATGTTATTTCCTTTCGCTTTTATTTTGGCGCACATTGGTTCAATATGCCACAAAAAGAAAGAGGCTCTAATTGCAGGTTCGTTGTTTAAATCTGGGAGGGAAATATGAATGGGATTCTTTTTAATCCATTCTGACCTTTTGTTTTACATTGATTCGATGTCAATTTTCCGTTGGCCTGATTCAATATGGGACAATAGATAATGGCATGAACGACACGCATACTAGGGCTTCGGTGGAGATTAAACAGCATCCTTATCACATTGATGTACTTATATATATATATCTATATATATATATATATATATATATATATATATATATATATATATATATATATATATATATGGGTGGGTTGTGTTTGCGTTTGTTCGTGTATGAAAAGAAGATATTAACAGATATAGGCATGAATACAAACTATCACATTCTCTGTTTGTTTATATATATATATATATATATGTGTGTGTGTGTGTGTGTGTATATATATAAACAAACAGAGAATGTGATAGATAGTTAAATAGATAGATAAAGAACAGACTAAAATAATAGATAGATAGCAAAATAGATATTAACACAACGTTATAGATAAAGAACACACACACACACACACATATATATATATATATATATATATATATATATATATATATATATGTAGAGAGAGAGAGGATAGACAGATATGAACAGAACGAGATAGATAGATATATAGATAGATAGATTTGAAAACATTGAGATTGATATATGTGTAAACAGAATAGGATATATATATATATATATATATATATATATATATATATATATATGTATGTATATATATATATATATATAGGTGTGTGTGTAGCTAGATAGATAATGTACAGAGTGTGATAGAATATTTTGTCAGCAAATACATTATTTTCTCCATAGATCTGTGTAATTTTGTTTACATCTAACCATATATATGTATTCGTGTGTGTGGGTCTTTATAGGTATGTATATATACGTATTTTACACATCTGCAATTGTTTAATATAGTCAATTGATCTTGACTCTTCCTACCACGGCATCCTCTATGCGTGATAAAAAAAAATAACAAAAAATGAAAGAAAAAAAGGAGGAAAGCCAGAAAGAAAGATGTAAGAAAAGAAAAATAGAGAAAAATTTAATGCTGATGAGGTAATGTTTAATAAAAACACTATCAATTATGTTAAACATAATGGTATATAAATATAATTCTCCCGTCGAAAACGATCGGTAACGTTCCGTAAATTTAGGGGTTTTCTCAGTGTTGCAGATTTCTCACGTTGGAAACATGTACGACAGTCCGTATGGTAGAGCTATGTTCACTAACGTGCCCTAACCCGCTTCAGGTCTATATCAGAGATAAAGCGTATGTAAACATAAAAGTGAACGTGGAAGTCAGCACTCAGAGGCGACATTCAAAAACATCGTAAGTCTTATTCAACCCGGTATATAGACTAGGTTCGTGTCGGAATTAGGAATTTTACTGTGAATGCTACAATATAAATAAATAAAAGTAAAAATAAACACCGTCGACAATCTAATAGAGAATTTATCCATTTCAATGTTTCAGTCAGACTATAGGCACGAGTAAGTGGTAAGGGGAAGGTGGAAGATATTAATCTTAAAATGAAGAAGTTTCCAAAAAGGAAATATATATATATATATATATATATATATATATATATATATATATATATATATATATATATATATAATTATTTATTTAAAAATATGATTCCAACACGCTACATAAGAGTTCTCATGTTGCAAAACAAGAGCCGAAAACTTCAATATAATTATTTGAATTAAATTGAATTAAAATACCAAGCTCTGTTCCATCTTCAAGCGAAATTTTTCGCTTGAAGATGGAACAGAGCTTACTTTAATTCAATTTAATTCAAATAATTATATTGAAGTTTTCGGCTCTTAAAAAAAAAAACAAAAAAAAAAAAAACACGTAAATTTCAGAAATAAGTTATTCAAAAAAGAAAAAATTCGCTCGAAGATGGAACAGAGCTTACTTTAAGTGACTGGGAAGTGAAGAAATGGATTTGTACCTTTCCAAAGGCGCTTAAATGAAGATAGCGAATCCAACCGTAATTGGAAATCAACGCATAGATTTCCAATTCCGAGAAGTTAACAATTACCTTACACGAACATCCAGTTTACAGCACTGGGTATTGCCGAGTGGTCACCCATTTAAGTGGTGAACGGGTTCAACGTTGCTTACCTTTCGTGATCGTATGAGAACTGGTATTTCTGCGCATAAATGGATATAACAGAGTCGAGGGGAAATTGAACTGGTCTTTCCGAATTCTAATTCCAAGCCGCACATCCAAGCTTTCGGGACCAACCTCGATGTTGCTTAGCTTAGTACATCGCATGAGAACCGGTGTTTCAATATGATATGGCTGTAAGCATATATATATATATATATATATATATATATATATATATATATATATACGAACGTAATGAGAACGAAAATAATATATAAATTTTAAAGGTGCGCAATAAATAATAAATAATTATTGTTCTACTATCGGTATTGAGCCCTCTTTTAAATTATTGCACTGAAGGTTAGAATTTATATATTATTTTCCTTCTCATTGCACCAAATATATATATATATATATATATATATATATATATTTAAGTTATGAACAACATGGTAATCCGTATGTGTAATCCCAAGGAAGATGAAATTTAAACGGTTAAATAGGTCAAGGTCTGGTCACTCCTCCTCTCCCAATAATAAATATGATTGAGAGAGATTTGAAATTAAACCCTCCCTAAACTCTATCATGTCTCTCTAGCTACTCTTATTACACTCTCTATTAAATTACAAAAACTTACACTACCCATCAATTTTCATTTCATTTTTCGTTTCATTTTTTGATGATCTGGAGTCCTTTAAAAGGGCTCTGGTGAAATAAATTATTATAATGGAACCATAAAGTGGTTTGTTTTTCTTTAATATATATATATATATATATATATATATATATATATATATATATATATATATATATATATATTCGAATGTAATGAAAACGAAAATAATATATAAATTCTAAGGTTCGAAACATTATTTCAAAAGAGGGCTCGTATGAGAACCGTTATTTCAATATGATATGGTTGTAAGCATATATATATATATATATATATATATATATATATATATATGATGCAATGAGAACCAAAATAATATATAAATTCTAACCATCGCAGCATTAATTTAAAAAGAGGGCTCAATACCGAGAGTAGAGCAATAATTATTTATTATATTTTTTTTCTTAAAGGCAAAAACAATTTACACACTACACCAGATTAAAACCAGAAATTTGGAAACGCCATGCCGTATTACTTGCCATTCGTACTGAAAGCTCCAATTCTAACATTTCAGGGTATTTGGGTATTAGTGCAGAGGATTCAGAAAGAGTTTGATGAGTCTAATGGTGATTACGAATGTACGACAGGTCCAAAAAAAACACCCCGAGCGTTCTAATAAGAAAAGGTCTCCCGAATTTGTTGATTGATGTGGGACTCGGAATCAATACCGTAGCTTACATCAAGTGCCTTGAGGATGTAGTACTTCCCTAGGTCAAGAGTGTGGCTGCTGGAAGATACTGTGTCTGGCGACAGGACTCTGCACCATGCCACACAAAGAGGAGAACCCATGGCTGTCAGATAATTTCTGCAACCACATCAACCCTAACATCTGGCCCACTAACCCCCCCAGACTGCAATCCTCTTGATTATTGTATATGGGGGGGGGCAGTTGAGCAAGAGACCAACAAAACTCCTTGTAACACAAAAGATGAACTGAAGGCAAGGATTCACGACTTTAAACAAGGAGACCGTCCAGAAGAGTTGCAGGAGATCCCGAGGTCGTCTGGAGGCTGTGGTTGAACGCAATGATGAATTTATTGAATAAATTTACTCTTTAGTATTAAATATATATTTGTGTAATTTTGGTAAATATATGTTAAAATTAGATGCCAGTGTTATTTTCAATTTTTGTGTAATTTAGACAATTTATCCATCGCACCTTATATATATATATATATATATATATATATATATATATATATATAGAAAGAGAGAGACAGAGAGAGAGAGACAACGAGAAAGAGAGAAATGTGTTATTAGTATATATTTAGCAATCAATCTTTTAAGACTAGTTGTTGACTTGAACGGGCACAAGGAATGTCTGCTATGCCATTTTGTGAGTTTTTCCTTTTGGAGAATTAGTCGCATGATGTCGGGTGGGAACTTTCATCTAAAGTTTTGGTACTTAGGCAGTTAGGCATAATTTGAGAAGTGTGGCTCTCCACGACGTTTTCAACATCTCCTCGTATACAGGCATCCAGATAGAGACATTTATACATACATAAATTTACATTTGGACGTACAGGCAGAAATTGTATCTACACAGAAATCATCCCTGCGTGGTTTGCTGTCATTTTCATGGCTTAAGTGCTGATTAGACCACTTTAGAATTTTATATTAATGCATAAATATGTATATATATATATATATGTGTGTGTGTGTGTGTGTGTGTGCCAGTTTGTGATTGCAATTTTGTTCATTAAGTGAACTAACATAAGATGGCAATGCCGTACGATGCTTTGTCAGCTAAACTCTTGAAGTCAAATAAATAAATATTTGCGAGAACAGCTAACAAAAGGAAGAGTGTCAGACATAAATATATGGAGGGCACAACACAGATGACAAGTCTGCTTGTCATAAATAAGCTTAGATCGATAAATTTGAACAGACTGAAATAGATATATAGATAGATAATGAACAGACTGAGATAGATAGATAGATAGATAGATAGATAGATAGATAGATAATGTATAGACTGAGATAGATAATGTATAGACTGGGATAGATAGATAGATAGATAGATAGATAGATAGATAATGTATAGACTGAGATAGATAATGTATAGACTGGGATAGATAGATAGATAGATAATGTATAGACTGAGATAGATAATGTATAGACTGGGATAGATAGATAGATAGATAGATAGATAGATAATGTATAGACTGAGATAGATAATGTATAGACTGGGATAGATAGATAGATAATGTATAGACTGAGATAGATAATGTATAGACTGGGATAGATAGATAGATAGATAGATAGATAATGTATAGACTGAGATAGATAATGTATAGACTGGGATAGATAGATAGATAGATAGATAGATAGATAGATGGATAGATGTTATATATATATATATTATTATATATATTCCCAAATAGATATGAACATCATCATATAGATAGATGTGAGTAGGCGGAGATAGATAGATAGATAGATAGATGGATAGATGTTATATATATATATATTATTATATATATTCCCAAATAGATATGAACATCATCATATAGATAGATGTGAGTAGGCGGAGATAGATAGATAGATAGATAATGAACAGACTTAGATAGATAGATAGATAGATAGATAGAT
>OZ010590.1:88273990-88291490 GCA_963932145.1 Acanthosepion lycidas | reverse complement strand
ACTACAACGAGCAAGACGAAAATGACAATGAGTATTAGTTAACATCACAAAACAACTGAAAGAATTTTGAATTTATAAATGCTACACTCATTGAATATTATCCAAATATTAATCTACGCACAGTAACTTAACAAATAGTGCTCTGTGCATAATAACAGAGCTATAATAAGGGTCGGTTTAAAATCTGTACCTGTTGATTGCGTTGTGCCTGAAACTCAGAGTTTCGCTACAGGTGATGAAAATAGATTGAGGTGCAAGGATAAATTTAAAACTAAATTCTGTTGAATCCATCTCTCGTCCTTTTGATTATGTGGATTTTGATTGGGTTATGTGGAGAAGTGGTTACATCTTTTGAAGGGTGATGCGTTGAGCATCTACGTATTACAAAGTAGAACGCTGAACGCCGTTCTAACAAATCCAGCAGCATCCACCGGCAGTGTAGTTCCATGTACTTGATGTGAAATAATGAAACGTGAAATGTTGTGTGCGTCTCAAACTGTCCTTAAAAGACATCGAAAGCACGAACACAAATAGGATATCAACCCTCTTACGTCGGAAACAAGAATCCATCATAGATAATTTTTTTAATCAATTCGCCCCAAGTAAGGCGATAATGCCATTAAGACGCAAAGGGCTACTGGCAGTGCAAGAGAATGTGAAGAATTTAGTAGAAACCGGAACCCCAGTACTAAACAGTAAATAAGGGATAAACCTCTACTCCTGTTCAGATGACATGGGATGAGTGTGGATAACCATATTTGAATAGATTTCATTTTAAATATTACTTATTACGTCTACCGGCCTATACACTTTCGGAAGTATACAAATTTTGGCCCTGTTTTGCAGTAAGTAATAAACGCCGGTAAACAAAATAAGTATGTTTAAATTTAAATGTTTAAATTTAAAACGGATCAACGACAAAAAAAAATAAAATTTGAAATAATAAAAATATGTAAAATTAAAATCTCTACATACTGCTCATATATATATATATATATATATATATATATATATATATATATATATATATATATATATATATAGGAGAGAACTCGTTAGGTAAATAATCCAAAGTTCTTTAGTATTTTTGTTATTATTTAAAAAAAAAATAGTGCCCGATACAAAAGTAGAGCATAAGTATAATTATTTCTTTAAAAATATGATTCCATCGCTACATAAGAGTTCTCATGTTTCAAAACAAGAGCCGAAAATTTCAATATAATTATTTAAATTAAAGTACCAAGCTCTGTTCCATCTTCAAGCGAAATTTTTTGGGAATCATTATATAATTATATTGAAGTTTTCGGCTCCTGTTTTGAAACATGAGCACTCTTATGTAGCGATGGAACCATATTTTTAAAGAAATAATTATATATATATATATATATATATATATATATGTTACTTTCTATGCATATACAAATATGAATATATACATACATACATATATATATATATATATATATATATATATATATATATATATAAATGTGAGTGTATATGTGGTGGACTCTCCCGTCAGATAAGAGTCAAGCAGCTCAGTGCCTAGGAACCAACAGCTAGACACCAGCACATATGATTTGATAATGGTGGTTACGGTTTTGCGCACAACCAACTTTTTGAAGGGCCGAATACAGAGACCTTGTACACTACGTTACACAAATTCCCCCAAATTGTTCATCTCTTAGGCTATAGAATCCTACTATTTACCCATAGCTGGAGGGAGAAGAAGAGGATTAATACCTTTCCCAAAGCGTATTAGTACGTAAGTGAATGTAATGGAATTCGACTGGATACCTCAATCGGAGTTGCTATCCCCTACTCTACTACACGCACACACACACACACACGCGCACGCACATATATATATATATATATATATATATATATATATATATATATATATATATATATGTATATATGTGTGTGTGTCTATATAAATACATATATATGTATGTATAAAATACACACGTACTTGCATATACACACACACACACAAACACACACACACACACACATATATATAGATATATTCATATATATATATATATATATATATGTATTCATATATATATATATATATGTCAGCATATATATATATATATATATATATATAAAAATATATATATATATATATATATACGCATCGAGCAGATATGAATTTGCCAGAGAAAATCATGGAGAATTGTTGTTTAAAAACCGTAAAATCAACGAAGTGCTCCTCTGTGGCTAAATTGTTAAAGCACGTCAGGCTATATGACGGTTTTGAGTAGGATACAGGTTCGATTCCTGTCGAAGGACGCATATTTTCTATGAAAATTCCTCAGATATTCAAGCCGGTAAATGTCGCTAATGTTGTTTATTATAAACAGAACATTTACTTAAATATTTGTATGTATAAAAAAGATCGTATAATTGTCGGACTTTGTCCATTTCATAAAGTATATATATATATATATATATATATATATATATATATATGTGTGTGTGTGTGTGTGTGTGTGTAAAGTACGTGGGTAGGTATTTTCATCCTCAAATCGACATATACTTTCTAAACCTACACATGTGATCTGATCACCGGAAGTCAAACACAAGTGTACGCATTCACTTAGATAAACAACCTGTAATATGAAACATTAATAAAAAGCAGAAGCCTTTAAAAAGTGTGGGCGGTGTGTATATATTTTGCTAAAATTATTACTCAAGATATGGTTGGATTATAACTATTTCTTAAAATATATTTCATAGCTAACTCACACACACACACACACACATACATACATACATACATATATATATATATATATATATACATACATGTGTGTAAAGCTGAGGAAGTGAATGAAAGCAAATAGAAAAAGATAGGATTGTCCATATTAATACGTAATTATAATTAAAAGTCTATTTCCGTGTCTTTCCCTTGCCCTGTGGATGTCTTTACTTTAGGTAGCGACAGCCTATGTCCGTGCCTAGCTAGAAAGCCAGGTTTAACAGCTTCTCTATCAACGCAGACCAAGTAAGGGCTCCATGCTCGTAAAAGTACAAGAACCCAAATTTCGCCCTTGCGTTTGTTACGTATTTGTAATATCTTCGTTTTCATTTAGTCCAGCTGTGAACATAGGTAAAAATATTGAGATAGATATGCAAGATATGGGAATAAAACATACTTATGGTACGCAGATTTTTCTTCTTAGATATATATATATATATATATATATATATATATATATATATATATATATATATATATATATATATATATAAAAAGTACGTGGGTAGGTATTTTCATCCTCAAATAGGCATATGCTTTCTAAACCAACACATGTGATTCGATGTCAATTTTACGTTGGCCTGATTAATTATGGGACGATAGATAATGAACAACACGCATACTAGGGCTTCGGTGGGGATTAAACAGCATCCTTATTACATTGATATATATATATATATATATATGTATATATATATATATATATATATAATGACCAAATGAGAGAAAGAACTATTCGTAGCATTTACCTTAACATTTACTTTAAACGTCATACCATCAGACTCTGAATCGCTATCTCTTCGTCACCGAGACCCGTTGGAACAGTTGGTATGGCGTTTGCCTGATAACGTAACTGTCCGAGTTTTAATTCTCGGTAGTGGATGAGTCCCAAATATAGAACAAAAAGGCCGTCCAGTGCTTTCTTCATTCTGTTGAGGTTTCTTCTAGACTCGATGAATTACTTAATTATAATCATCTCAAATCCTCCTAATTTCTATCGCTTATATAAATATAAATATATATATATATATATATATATATATATATATATATATCTGATGCAATGGGAACGAAAGTAATATATAAATTCTAGCGTTCACAACATTAATGCAAAAGAGGGCTCAATACCGATAGTAGAGCGATAATTATAATTGTATCATATAGACAAAAACAGTTTACTCACTACAAAGATGCAACTTCGTTTCGGTGCATTTCAACTGCACCTCGACGGGTGAGTACCGAAAATACTGAAGAGTCCCGCTAGTAGGCAAGCCGTATGTGAATCTGTCGAGGTGCAGTTCGAAACGAAGTTGCATCGTTGCAGTGAGTAAACTGTTTTTGTCTATGTGATAAAATTAATATATATATATATATATATATATATATATATATATATATATATATATATATATGTATGTGTGTGTGTGTGTATAAATATATATTTGAGAAAAATTATAAGCCTATATTTACGTGGACGTGCGCGTAGCTTAGCGACAATCGGCGTGGTAATGGGGTTAGCCGCGGCCGTTGCGTACGATTTCCCGCAAATAACCTTCTTCCCACCTCCATCAAGAGTTTATTAGCAACGAAGATTAGCTACTCTATGTTTACTTGCTAACCAATTTAGGAGAAGGACAGCACGGAATTAAAAACCGCTTAGTCATGCAACTCCACACCGCAAAAAATTATTTACTACAGAGACCACCGTAGCAACACTTAAAGTGGCGAAGCTGTGTCATCGGAAGCTACAGGTTTTAACATAATCAGATAAAACATATATCATCACTGGAGTCTAACTTCACCAAGACTTTCTATAAGAATATTGTCTCTGCCATATTATAGGGGTCAATTTACTTATTTCAAATATAGAATCACACCTCGTGTAAACTTACGGCATTTACGATCAAGCCACACGGCAATTTACGCCCTTTAAAATCACACCTCGTGTCACGTTACGCCTTTTAGAATCACAGCGCGTGTCAAATTACGCCCTTTAGAATCAAGCCGCATATTAACTTACGCCCTTTAGAATTACACCCCGTGTCAACTTACGCCCTTTAGAATCAAGCCGCACGTCAAATTACGCCCTTTTGAATCACACCTTCAAAATTGCGAAAGATTTTCTATTTACATAAATATGTATATTGCATTATTAATTTTACGAATTGAAATTGATTTCTTTAGAATCAAAATGTCAGCTATTCATTGAATTTCAGTAAAAGTTATTCTTAATGGTGCACCATCTCTTGAAGATGGCACCTACGAGACTAGAAGAAAACCACTGTGATTTTTAGTTTAAAACGCAACATATAACCATATGATTTTAAGATCTAAAACAGATGCATATTACCCAAATATTAATCTACGCCCTATTTCACTTTTCTTAACAGAATTACTAGTCTCCCAAACAAACGTACACAACAAAATCGTGAAATCAAATGAAAATGGTTGAATCACATCAACACAGCAATAATAACAATATCTCCACACGTGACAGTAATTGACGTAATTTTCAGTTAACAGTATGAAAATAAAGTTCTCTAAATTCTTCCAGTTGCTAAGGACATTTTGTTTTTGTTATTATTAGTTACTTTGTTTAAATAAATTCATTTCCCTTTTGCCTTGAGAAAGTCCACATTGGACGAAACGCGTTGGCAACTATTACAGTTTTCCTATTGTCATTTATATTTGTAAATATTGTCTTTTCTACTCGTTAACTCTGAGAAATTTTCATATATACATACATACATATATATATATATATATATATATATATATATATATATATATATATATATATATATATATATATATAGTTAGTACGTTAATGAAGTTATTTGGTAATCCGTATGGATAATTCCAAGGAGCATGTAATCCAGAGAGCTCAATGTAAAAACAGACCAAATATATATTTTTTGTTATTAGTGTTGGTATTCTTTAAAATAATGTCAAGTGTTTTAATTGTAAATTGTGTTAATCTGTATTCATAAATTTCGCTGGAGTTCTGCTTGTATGATAATTTGTTCTCCCCATCCCCACCACACACACACCCCTGTTTTCCTGTTTGTTTTCTATTCTGTCTTATCTGGGTTTTATTTTCTTCACCTTCTTTGTCTAATTTCCTCTACTTTTTTTCTCCTGTGAAATGACTTAATAAATAGGTCAAAATGTCTGCTCTCTTATCTTAATATAGATAAATATAAACATCTTCCTGTCGCTTTTTTCCCCTCTTTAGTTTCGATCTCATCTCTATCGTCTTCCTCCTCCTCTCTCTATCACCTTATACCAACTTAAAACTGCCTCCTCACACACGTGTGCATAAATTAATAATAATAATAATAATAATATGTAAGTTTTTAAGCCTGGAAAAATTTGTCACCGATATTTTTGTACGAAAATTGGGAGCTGATAAATTAAGAGCAACATCCCGGTCCTAAGGAAATAAATTATAACCCGATGAAGCCATATATATATATATATATATATATATATATATATATATATATATATATATATATATATATGTCTATCTCTGTGTGTTTGGGCACGAAGAAACTTTTATTATTAGATTTGACGACCCGTAGACAAGTGACTGTAACCCTACGTCATAATTTCAAAAGTGGCGTCATAATTTTTTTTTAAAGTACGCTATTTTTCT
The DNA here is from genome assembly GCA_963932145.1 of Acanthosepion lycidas. Taxonomy (NCBI): domain Eukaryota; kingdom Metazoa; phylum Mollusca; class Cephalopoda; order Sepiida; family Sepiidae; genus Acanthosepion; species Acanthosepion lycidas. Next base: position 88,285,062 of record OZ010590.1, on the reverse strand, counting down.
TTCTTTCTTTCTTTTTTTTAAATTAGACCTTTCAAGGGTTGCTTTAGAAAAATGCCAATATATTTTAATAACATAATACCATTGATCGAGAAGAAATAGCCCGATTAATGTGAGAGTTGTATGCGAACCGGCTCACATGATATTGCAAGCAGACTTAAAAAGAGAAGAGAAGGTTGTTGGCGGGGTGGACGTTGGAGGGCAAAAATGAGACAGAGAGAGAGGGAGAAAGAAATCAGAAACGGAAATTATTAAAAAAAATAGCCATGTGGGATGAAACACTTTTTTTTTTTTTTTTTTTTTTTTTTTTTGCAAGTTGGTTGGCAACAAACGACGCTAATAAGAAAAACGTTAAACGGAAACACGTGACATCGTGATGTGTAGCCAACGATATGTTATGTTTTAATTGGCAGGGTAACAGTGTGTTTCTATTCCCTCTTTTGCACATGTCAGGCCTTCGGTTGATTTCGACCAAAAGAATAATTCACATTATGTCGTCACTTCCTGCCGAACATCGATTTACAACCAATAAATTATTTGCTTTAAATCATACAATTACTTACCGCGATGTCAGAGTGATAATTTTTCATATTTCCTTTCCTTTTCCTTTATTTTTAATTGACAATCCCAATCACCGAATTTTTTATCTTTAAACATTTTCACATATATTAGTGCACGTTACTTACCCTGTTTCTTGAATCACTGTGTCTCACTAAACATGTATATCTATGCTTACTTATGCTTACGATATTTGAATCTACTTTTAATTATGGATGCAAATATATATGCCCATTAAGGAATTGTATTCCTTATCAATTATAATTCGTAAATTACTATATAGGCCACACTACAACATGTTTGACACGTAGACCTACTCTACACCTTTCTGACCATAGCTCAATTAAATCTCATTTAAATATATATAGACAGAGACACAGTATATAGACATTTATATTGACAAGAAAACAAACCGAGAGTGATAAAGTGAAGTTTTATTTTATTTTTTTTGTTTTTAGCATTTCACCCTAAGCAAGACAGGGGTGCCACTGGCACGCAAGGGGTTACAGAAAGTGAGAGCAAGAGTAAAGAGGCTTAAAAGAGGAAAGGATGACGAGAAGGACGGGGAATAGATCTGGAGATGTCTTTTGACATTGTATTTGAATAGTTGGAGATTATAGCTATCAGGGAAGCAAGAGGAAGAGAGACAGGAAGTGCGAAAGCATAAAGCTATTAGAGTAGAAGAGACGGCTACTTTTTTTTTAACTTTCATGTCTTCACGTGAGATTTTAAACTCGGGTTAAAACCAGGGCCATCCGTTCATAGGATTTAAAATTGGTAAGCTCGGCCTAGACAACCTAAGCTTCAAGCCCTTTATTTTACTGAGTAGGTAAGTTTACCATAGGCATTTTTTCTCTTTCTTTTCAGTATTGTCGGTTTTATCCGAGACTATATCTGGATAAGTGTTTTAGGCTTATTTTCTGTTCTGTTCCTTCCACCAAAAGATAATTTAATTTTTCCTTAACACACACACACACACACACACACACACACACACACATATATATATATATATATATATATATATATATATATATATATATTCACGTATCATTAAAATGACTAATAAAGCACTTCAGTTAAGATTTAATTTTTCTTGTGAATGTTCTTTATTTTCGAGGGATTTCGGCTAGACTTTTAGCCATTATCAAGGACAGTTTTATTTTTTTGCTTTTAACTGAATATATAGATTGTTTTATGTATGTATCTCGAGTTATAGGAATGTTTAATTTTCCAAACACGGCCAGCACATCGTGGCCGTGTTCATAGTTGGTGTTATTAGGTGTTGGCTTTTTGTCTTTTATTAATAATGCTTCCATAATTTTTAACCCCTTTTTTTACATCGGTTTTTACATTGTTTTATCAACCAGTATGTTGCGGATAGAGATCGGTAGTTCTCCGTGTGTAGTTAAATGAAATCTAATTGAGTTATGCTCAGAGTAATACAAGACAGAGAGTGAGGCGGTGGGATCTTATACTCCTCCCCTGAAAACTCTAAGTCCCCACCTTCTGTGAATGTTATATGAGGTACTCTAACGTGTGAAAATGCACTTGTACCAAATGGCCACACTTCGGAAATTATATCTTTCTCCCCTTGATTTCTAATGCCTGGAAGGCAAGCAACAGAAATTCTGCTTTCTCTCTTTGACCTTCCATTCTTCTCTTTTCATTTACATGCTCGCTGCTCAAATGGAATAGAACAGGAAAGCAATTAAATCGCTGTTTTGTTATCCATTATGCTTACATGTTTTTAAATATTATCGATTGTTTGGAATTTATGCTCAGAAATTGAGGAATGGGAAATACATATGAAATATCACGAATACAAAAGGGATAGTGAAAATGATCTATAACACAGAAAATTATACTGCAAAAAAAGTAAGGCATGCAGTGCATATACATACCTTTCGGTGCTGATATATATATATATATATATATATATATATATATATATATATGCAAACTCTAGGACAAAGTTTTGTGGCCAGCCTATAGATTTCGAAGTATCGCCGAAAGAAGGATATATTGATCAGACTGAAAATAATAAATAGATAGATAGATAGATAGATAGATATTGATAAGACTGGAATAGATAGATATTGATAAGGCTGGAAGTAATAGATAGATAGATAGATAGATAGATAGATACAGTGAATAGATAGATAGATATTGATAAGGCTGGAAGTAATAGATAGATAGATAGATAGATACAGTGAATAGATAGATAGATAGATATTGATAAGGCTGGAAGTAATAGATAGATAGATAGATAGATAGATAGATACAGTGAATAGATAGATACGGAGATACTGTGAATAGATAGATAGATACGAAGATACTGTGGATAGATACATAGATAGATAGATATTAGGTTGGTGCAAAAATAATGATGTAATAATGTCGTTTTTTACGTATTGTTTAACGTCAAAAAACGACATTATTACGTCATTATTTTTGCACCAACCTACTAGATAGAATAGATAGATACCGTGAAGATAGATAGATATTAATAAGGCTGAAAGTGATAGATAGATAGATAGATAGATAGATATTAATACGGCTGAAATAGATATTAATGAGGCTGAAATAGATAGATAGATACGAAGATACCGTAGATAGATAGATAGATAGATAGATAGATAGATAGATACCGTGAATATAGATAGATACCGTGAATATAGATAGATACCGTGAATATAGATAGATACCGTGAATATAGATAGATAGATAGATAGATAGATACCGTGAATATAGATAGATAGATAGATAGATAGATAGATACCGTGAATATAGATAGATACCGTGAATATAGATAGATAGATATTAATGAGGCTGAAAGAGGTAGATAGATAGATAGATAGATATTATTAATAAGGTTGAAATAGCTAGCTAGATAGATAGATTTTAATGTAAGATAACTTTTCAAGGCTAAGAAATGTCTTTTCAAATATTGTTTTATTTAATATTCATTCTATTTTATTTATCAGTCGAAGAACCACAATAAAAAAAATCAGCAAAAAAACGAAAGAATGATAGAATAAATATTCCAGAATTAATAATAATGATAATGTTTCATCTCAAACATAAAAAAAAAAATCATATTCTCGTTTAAAAATGTCATATTCTCGGCTAATCCCAAATATTTTACAACGACCAATCATGAATAAAAAAAGAAACTAAATCCACTCCCAAAAATAAATCTCAGCGTTTGGCGGCGATGTTTTTTTTTTATCTAGAAAATATTACTGAATTATGATGTCATAAGTATTGAACGTCATTCAAACGTCACTTCCGGTTTTTTGTTCTTTTCTTCCAGAATCGTCCACTACGCCACGTGTCACATGTTGTCGGATCACATTATAGACATGAAGTTTTGATATTTTTAGAAACAGACAACATTATTTTCACGTGTTGATTTTTTTTTTCTCCAAATAATCTGATTTATCGATTCAAAAGGATTGCCAAATGGCGTCACCTGAAATGGTTTTGTCCCCGTTCTAAGGATTACTAAAATATACTCGCAGATATTAATATTAATACTGACAACTCTGCTTTTATTTGAATATAAATAACCCCCCTAAGCTGCCTACTAGCATCTGTATATTCACATTAGCACTCATAGGTTACAATGAAGATAAGCTAGAAGCATCGAGTGACCTTCGGAAGGGATTTTGAGTAAAATTCGAACAATACATAAATCCAAAAGACAGAGCGTGGTGGTACAGGAAGAATAGTTACATTGAACGATAAAGGAAATTGTGGAGAACCATGACCGGTCACGTACTTAAAGGACATTCTATATAATGTGTTTAAATGATGTATTATTGGACTTTCTAATTATTATTATTGCGTAAAATCCAGACTGAAGATATGTGTTAATATGTATTGATTATTTACTTATATGTATGCATCAGTTGGGTTATAAATCCTTAGATATACAATTGTGTGCCTCTACGTGTGTGTGCTTATGTAATCATACTTATAGGTCCTTTTGAATTATATATATATATATATTAGGTTGGTGCAAAAATAATGATGTAATAATGTCGTTTTTTGACGTTAGAAAATACGTCATTATCAGTCGTTATCTCGTGTCTTCTTATTTCCTGTTCTTTAACTGTCTTCTCTCCTTAATAGTATATTTTTCTTATATTGTCTAACACACAATGACCCCTTTCGTCTTAGTGGCTTTATCGCCTTGCTTTGTCGGGGAAATTATATATATATATATATATATATATATATATATATATATATATATATATATATATATATATATAGTTTAAAAATCAGGTGTTGAATTAAAATACACGATCACGGTTTCGACCTGGCCGTCTTGTTGGGCGATGCTTTAAAAAAATTAATTGACCTCCGGATTTTTAAACTTTTAAGTTTAAAAATCCGGAGGTCAATTAATTTTTTTTAATTGTTATTTTAATTGTCAATTAATTTTTTTTAATTGTTATTTTTTTTTTACTTATTTTTTCCAAACGTGTATTGAGCACTTTTTAATACTACTGTTCCCTGGTCTGATTCAAATCTGACCATTAACCTTTATATATATATATATATATATATATATATGTGTGTGTGTGTGTGTGTGTGTGTGTGTGTGTGTGTGTGTGTGTGTGAAAAATATATAGAAAATAGGAAAGAACTCGTTAGGTAAATAATCCAAAGTTCTTTAGTATTTTTAACATGAGAACTCTTATGGAGCGTGTTGGAATCATATTTTTAAATAAATAATTATATATATATATATATATATATATATATATATATATATATATATATATATATATATATATAGCGTGTGTGTGTGGAGTTATTTACTGGGAATGATTTAGCCTTGTATTGGGATATATTTGCAAGAAATCTATTATGATACGAATATTTGTGTGGTAAACTTACTGATTTTATGTGATACTATGCATGTGTAGATAGATAGATAGATAGATAGATGAAGAGGCATAGATATATAGATAGATAGATAGATGAAGAGGCATAGATAGATAGATAGATGAAGAGGCATAGATAGATAGATAGATAGATAGATAGATAGATAGCTGAAGAGGCATAGGTAGATAGATAGATAGATTTGTTCTGTTCGTACACATATGTTGACACTGTTGTTGTTAACTCTTAATATAGATAGTTATATTATAATTCTATTAAGTCGGATATTTACAGATATATTTCGACATTAGTTATCGAAAGAAAACAGAATGTTAGTGACAGATATATAGCTTGAATAGAGAGAGAGTGTGTGTGTGTGTGTTTTAAAACGAAGGAATAACTCATAGTACTACTAATCATTTTACTACCCGACTATATTTTTAGGCGAATAGCATCATTTGACTTTGAGGCTATATTTCATTTCGATAGTCAATACAATGATCGGTCGATGACTCTAGAAGCAATTAAATCAATTGAGACGATGGAAGTTTGGCCCTCACAAAGATGTAGCATTTAGATACCGTTACTGATGGCCTCGGCCGCTTATTTAACACTAAATATCTTCACCTGTTCCTCTAACTTGATGCAAGTCTAATTTATTTTACCTGCATATTTGATTAGACGATGATTAGGTCATTCTTTCTCTCTCTCTTTCTTTCTTTCTTTCTTTTCGTGTATCTTTTATGAATTCATTCCATCAAATTTCTTCAATTCAATTTATTTTTTATAATATTAATGTTTTGCCCCCTTTTATCTGCATTCTTTCTTTCTTTCTTTCTTTCTTTTGTTCTTACTTTTTCTTTCTTTTCTTTGTTTTTTCTTTCTTTCTTTTCATTTCTTTCTTTCTTTCTTTACTTTTTCCTTCAGGCTTTTCTTTTTTTTCATCTCTCTTTAGTTCTTTTTTTTTTCATTCTTTACTTTTTTCTCTGTCGCTCATTCTTGCTTTGTCGCGTGTCTTTTATGAATTCATACCATCGAATTTCTTTATTTCAATTTATTTTTTTATTTGCTTTCTTTCTTTCTTTCTTTCGTTCGTTCGTTCTCTCTTTCTTTCGTTTTCACTTCCTTTCTTTTCTTTTATTTCTTTTTGCGTTCTTTCTTTCTTTCTTTCCTTCGTTCGTTCTCTCTTTCGTTTTCACTTTCTTTCTTTTCTTTCTTTTCGCGTTCGTTCTTTCTTTCTCTCTTTCTTTCCATTCTCTTTTTCTTTCTTTCTTCTCTTTTTTCTTTCATTCTTTTCTTCCTTTTCTCTTCATATTTCTTACTTCCTATTATCTTTCATTTTTTTTCTTTCTTTCTTTCTTTCTTTCTTTCTTTCTTTCTTTACTCTTTGGCTCCCATTACTTTTCTCTAAATTGTTACCCGCTTCAGATCTGACACATTCTTCAGTCCCCCCCCCCAACGTTTTATCCATTCCTTATTTCACATCCACCTCTTTCGACTCCTTCCCATTTCTATCAGACATTTTTTATCTGAATAATTCAGAAATAAAATAAATCGATATTTCTCTTATATTTCCTTCTTTCTTTCTTTCTTTCTTTCTTTTTTTTGTTTGTTTCTTTCTATGAATATATCTACCTCCACATAGTGTGTCACATATATGCAAACAAACTAATTTACTCAGCAAATTAGCTCCATTGACAATTAATGTTTGCATCAGAATCGATGTCCTACTAATATATCCCGATGGCAGGCTTGAATCATTATTACTAAAGCTCAAACTTATACTATTCGACAATGGCCATAATGTGTTGGGGCTCTTCTAAAAGGCACACCAACGACCATATTTCTTCTCACATATCTTTCAATTTCTGCTACTTCTACACAATACGATTTAGAACAGAAATATTGAAAACAAATGAATTACTTGAATTGGGCAAAAGCGCTTGGAACAGTAATCATTCAAGACAAACGACGCATCTGAATTTTTTCAATTTATCTCTTTACCATCTTTGTTCTTGATTAACCAACACTGTGACAATATAAAATCTACCAAGAATGGAGATATATTATAATTTCGGTTAGATTAGAAAAAAAAATTTTTCAAAAAATATTCTTTCAAAAGATTTTGAAACTACAAACGTCTCTCGTTTCGTGCGCATGTGTAGACGTGGCAACCTCAAAAAGACCCAGTCCGATGAAAACTTAATGGATGAAACGCGTTAGAAAGTAACCTTTCCAGTTTGTTATATATATATATATATATTATGAAATGGATAAAGTCTGACAATTATTTTAAGACATTTTTATGTCTATACGTTCTTTTTATAGATACAAATATTTAAGTAAATGCTCTGTTTATAATAAACAGTATTTACGGGTCTGAATATCCGAGAAATTTTCACAGAAAATATTCGTCCTCTGACAGAATTCGAACCAGTATCTTATACGGAACCGTCATTTAGCTTGACGTGCCTTTAACCGATTTGGCCACAGAGGAGCGTTCGGTTAGCACGGTCGAATTTAGTGTATTTGAACTTCAATCTTCTATGAATCTCTCACGTACATTCATGTCTGCTCATGGCGTATCAAATGTAAACAAATGACGTCACACATTATGAAATGGACAATGTCCTACAATTATTTTAAGACATTTTTATGTTTATACATTCTTTTTATAGATACAATTATTTAAGTAAAGTCTCTGTTTATAATAAACAGTATTAACAACATTTACGGCCTGAATGTTCGAGAAATTTTCATAGAAAACCCGGAGTATGTTTTTTTTTTCCATTTTATTTGTAATTTTGTTTGTAGGTCTTGAAGATTGAGAGCTGCTTTTTTAGAATTCTCATGAAATAGAAATTATTACCTATGGGATTTTAAGTGTTTGATATTCTTTAATTAATAATAATCTTGCTCTGTTTTTTTTTTGTTTTTTTATATATATATAGAGCTCTACCTGGATCTATATCCTCTTGGAAATTCCATGTGGATTAGCATATTGTATCATTACTATATATATATATATATTATAATTATTTTTTAAAACATTATTCTTTCGCTACACAAGAGTTTTCATGTTTCAAAAATAAGAGCCAAAAACTTCAAAATAATTATTAAAATTAAATTGAATTAAAGTATCAAGATTTGTTTCCTCTTCAAGCGAAATTTTTGGAATAACTAATCTTGAAATTTACGTGTCTTAATAAGCATATTCAATCGTAAAATTAATTCCTATGGAAAAGGCTAGATCAATTATTTAAATAAGGGGCGTAAGGGTTAACAATTTGTGTAAACATATCAGTTACTTTCAGAAAGAGGTAAAATTAAGTTAGGGTTGGGGTGTCTAATTTAAAGAGAATGATAACATTCATACGCAAACCGTCTAACCTGTTTCAGCTACAGAATAAATGGCGTTATTGCTACACCGTTAAGTGTCTATGGAGATTTTTTTGTTTCTATATAAAAGCGTCGTATTGAACTACATTTTTTTTTTTGACGACTTCATAAAGGGTTTTTTTATGATTAGGTTAAGCTCTTAAACCTTTTATTTAGACTATAAAATTTTTATTTATTGAATTTTTTTAAGCTAATTATTTAATGCGAAAATTTGTTGATGTCGGCAAAAAACTGTTAACTCATGTCTATGGTTTAATAAATTTTCATTATTTAGAAACTTAATAATGTGTAGTTTTTCATGTAGGCATAAAGGGCATGGGTCTTCCCAGGTTTTACAAGTTCTTGTTCTATTTATATATAAGTACTGACAGACCTTAGAAAATGCAAGAAGAGTTTATCCCTTCTCTCAACAATTACGGGTAAAACAGTAGGGCACATTAGGATCTTGATAAGTCAATCAGCGTACAAGAACACCATATCTGAGTTGAAACCCCTTTCTCAAATGTTCCTTGCCAGCATTGCATGGTAAGAGCCCTTACTCCCATTACTTTCTAAGACATATATAAATAATTTTAAAACAGATTTGAAATTTGATTGAATGAACAATCCACTTTAAATCGGTAACTACGCACGCTTCAAAGATTAATTCCACGTCGGCATCTAAAGAACTGCATTTAGTACTATTTGTAGACACAGAAAAGCAGAATTAGATGACAACATCCAGTGTAAAAGATAGTGGATTATCCATCATTCAATCTATCGATACATGTACATAGAAATTTAAAGAATGGTCTTATTCACATATGCACATGATAAACAACAAAAGGCTTATAGATAGATAGATAGATAGAAAAAGCATGAGATAGATTGGAAGATTAAGAGATTACTATATATATATATATATATATATATATATATATATATATATATATATATATATTAGTGAATACACATAATATCCACCGTCGATAGCACGACTCAGAGTTTCGTGCAGAATTCCAATCTTCAGATGCTGGAAACAGTCTGACTGTTATGAAATTAGCGTTCTCGTGGTGAGGATTTAAAAATGTGTGTTAAGATTTGTTTGTTTTATTATTGTTGCCTAAAATATTATAATTAATTATTTATAATTTATGCCATTCGAATTCTTAAGATTGAAAGACGAAGAATTAAAAAAATAAATAAATTAAAAACTATTTTAAATGAAAAATTTAAAATTCTAAATTAAGTAAACACGTTATGTGTCAAGGGGGATAACTCTCTTTTTTGCATAAAATACCATTGTTATAACATTTAACGTACTGTCTGATGCAAAAAAAAAAAGACTTAGTACTCACCATGCTAATATGATAATAAATTGAGACTATCAAATGTTTTTGGAACCTAGCCTTATACAAAAAGATGAAATTACATACACACACGTTATAAATTAGTTGAGTACGGTAATATGGGATTATATATGTATAGATATATAAAATATTTTATTGATGATGGATTCTATGAACAGTAGTAGCTGTTAAATATTATATTAATATTCGTAAAATCTTTTTTGAAATCGATTTTAATCTGGCTCAAAGTTTTTGAGCAGATATTTGGTTTTATAGATACATGTAGACATTAATTCGCATCTCGTGTTCAGCATTGTTAGGGTTATTTAAGTGTTTTAATAAGCTTCTCCAACAAACACAAGTTACATCTTTCTCCCTTTTCATTATATGGTTTAGTTTCGCGATTATCTTCCAGCTACTGAATCGGTTCTTATAATTCTTTTTTAATCGCCAAACATACGTTGAAAATGTTGTGCAATTTTTGTATTTCATATTATTCAGTGTAATTTTGTGGTGGTAAAACGCGATTTCCAGCTATTCTCAGTAGATCAAAAGTAATATTTACCATCATATATGTGCAAGTATATGTGTGTATGTGTATATGTATAACATACATATATATATATATATATATATATATATATATATATATATATATATATTAAAGAAAAACAGACCACTTTAAGGTTCCATTATAATAATTTATTTCACCAGAGCCCATTTAAAAGACGCTGGATAGCACTTCCAACAGATGAAGCGAAAAATGACATGGAAATTGATGAGTAGTGTAAGTTTTTGTAATTTAACAGAGAGTGTAATAAGGGATAGTTTGAGAGATATGGTAGAGTTTAGTGGGGGTTTAATTTCATATTTCTCTCAATCATATTTAGTATT
>OZ010590.1:88251490-88268990 GCA_963932145.1 Acanthosepion lycidas | reverse complement strand
CCTGATCAGAGGCCTTGCTGTTGGACATCGTTTATCGTATTATCCAGGACGTGGATGTACTTTATCGTCATATTCAGGACGGTGGGTTATTTAATGCAGAAATCTAAATGTGTATTTTTTTTTTTTTTTTTTTGTACACAATTTTATTTGTTTATCTATTTTTGGCGGGGAAATAATAATGGCCTTAGTGATACAAGTCTTATTAATTAACCGGCAGAAGGGGTGGGGAAATGAAGTTGATTGATAGGGGATTTGCGCGTAAATAAATATAACAAACTCAACAGGAACTGGAACCCTGCTCTTCGATAACAAATTCCGAGCTGTTATCCATTACACCACCCGCACATCCAAGCTTACAGCGCCTGGTATTCCCAGGTAGTCACCTTCCTAGGTACTGACCATCCTCGACCTTTGCTTAACTTCGGTGATCGTAAGTGGGGCGGTGTTTCAACGTGATCTGGACTTAAGCCTCTTGCTTGATTGTTTTTTTTTATTAACAAAAAGTGGCTAAAAAAAAAAAAAAAAAAAAGAAAAAAGAAAAAGAGCTTTCGTTAAACCAAAACACATGGAGTTGCCTAAAACTTTCAGGATGCTCGACCATGAACGTAAATGTTACGCTAAAAACATAGTTTCCACTGTTTCCTTCGAAATCGTCTAACCGGGCTTCGATACAGCAGTTTTGCAATCGTTGTTACTTCTCTTTGCAAGCTGGTATTCTTGGGTAGTTGTAAAATGCCGTACAACCTTCGATCTGCGAGTGTTGTTAAATATTCTGAATGTTTTTTGTTGTAAACTCCTAGAAAGATAAAGAGAAAAAAGGAAAGATGAATGGAAAGAAAGAGAAAAAACAAAAGAAAAGAAAAAGTAATTATCATTATTTGTTATTTCGTATATTTCCACTATAGATAGATACATAAATATATATTAATGCGTAAAGGTTAAAAGATAAAATTCAAGATTGACATCAAATAGTCGAATATTTCATACGAAAATAACAGCACTCCTGACACGTTTACTGCTTTTACTTTTTCTCCTACTCCCTCTCTTTACACTCTCAATATCTCCTCTCCCTCCGCCTATCTATCTATCTATCTATCTATCTATCTATCTATCTATCTATCTATTAGGTTGGTGCAAAAATAATTTCGTTTTCCCACATAGTAACATATGTTAGAAAACGAAATTATTTTTGCACCAACCTAATATCAGGTTGGTGCAAAAATAATGACGTTTTTTTTTTTTGGCATTAAAAATAAGTCAAAAAACGTCATTATTTTTGCACCGACCTAATATCTATCTATCTATCTATCTATCTATCTATCTATCTTCATGCTTATTTCTATCTATCTATCTTCCTTCTTATTTTATCTATCTATCTATCTATCTATCTATCTTCATGCTTATTTCTATCTATCTATCTTCCTTCTTATTTTATCTATCCATCTATCTATCTATCTTCATGCTTATTTCTATCTATCTATCTTCCTTCTTATTTTATCTATCTATCTATCTATCTATCTATCTATCTATCTATCTATCTATCTATCTATCTATCTATTAGGTTGGTGCAAAAATAATGACGTTTTTTGGCATTAAAAATAAGTCAAAAAACGTCATTATTTTTTGCACCGACCTAATATCTATCTATCTATCTATCTATCTATCTATCTATATATATATATATATATATATATATATATATATATATATATATATATATAATAGCTGGCCACTCGGATTCGAAGATACCCGATACTAGGGTGGATAGCCAATCCCTATTGCAGACGCCTAATCTGTGGTTTATACTATAACTATGCTGAGCAGACCTCCTGATTTTATTGAACTGGTGCGGGGGAGCGATCCCAGCGTGCGGCAACTTTATAAAGTGCCTGAAAAACTATACCGCGTGTTTACCCAAGCCTTGTTTGTGAAACTGGGTACACGGAGCACTTGGAGGCCGTCGATAGCTATGCTAGCACGAAGCCACAAGTCATAATGATCGAGGGTTTGAGTGTTCTAACTATGTCCAGATGATTGATGACGCTAGATAACACGCTCTCTCCCAGAAACTTTAACTAAGGTATGCTCAGCATAGATGCAGTATAAACTACAGGTTGGCTCTGTCGGTGTTGAACAAACACAAATGTGACTGAGCGAACGTCTACAATAGGGATTGGATAGTCGCCTTAGTAGATGGATATCCTCGAATACGAGCGGTCATGTATGTATATATATATATATATATATATATATATATATATATATGTGTGTGTGTGTGTGTGTGTGTGTGTGTGTGTGTGTGTGAATATAAAGAAAAATAGGGAAGAACACGTTATGTAAATAATCCGAAGTTCTTTAGTATTTTTGTTTTTATTTTTGAAAGACAGTGCTCAATACAAAAAAAATGGTTAACCCTTTCGCTCCTTATTGAAATAAATGCTTCAGCCGTTTCCATAGTAATTAATTTTACGAATGAATATATTTATAAAGCTGCGTAAATTTCAAGATCACTTATTCGAAAAATTGCGCTTGAGGATGAAACAGAGCTTGATACTTTAATTCAATTTAATTTTAATAATTATATTGAAGTTTTGGCTCTTGTTTTTGAAACATGAGAACTCTTATGTAACGAAGGAATCATATTTTTTAAAAAAATTATATATATATATATAAAGAGAGAGAGAATGTGAGAGAGTGAGTGACAGTGAGAGAGTGACAGACAGACAAAAAGACAGAGACAGTATGCATTTACAAATTGTTAATCACAACGCAGTGATGATTTCTATGTTGACATTGTTCTTGCACCAATAATGAGCATTATTGCAAATTTTAAAAAATATATATGTATATATATATATGTAAACATATTATATATAGAAATTATATGAAAAACTAAATCAAAGCACCTTGTCTGTCGTATTCAATGATATATATATATATATATATATATATATATATATATATATATATATATATATATATATATATATATATATATATAGATATATATATATATATACACACACATATATATATATACATGAGTGTGTGTGTGTGTGTCCATATGTGTGTGTCTATGTGTCAGTGTGTGCATGTTTGTTGCGAGTATTTTTTTTCCGAAGCAGGTGTGTCCTCGTTCAATTCCAGTGTGTCTTATCGTGAGGAGTTGGGAGGGTGCATTTGATGAAAATGCAGACGCATGAAAGACTTAGGCGCTAAGCATCTTCATTTGTGAATAAACAATGTCTTCCACGAATCTCGCAAGAATATTACCCGGGAATCGCCAAAAGCCGTATCTCAACAACACTTTACAATTTCATCTGCTTTCTTTATCAGCCCGATAATGCGTGGGTGTCAGCAGTATAGAATAATTCACAACTATTCAGCACACAGCTGGTCTAGTCTAGAGATATTACTCCTTATTAATCAATTTATTAAAATGTGTTACACCGACATTTTTTTTATCAGGGGCTGAGTAACACCAGATTAAAGAAAAACCTCACTAAAGCGATAATTGGAATTAAACATGTTATTTGAAAAGTTTCACACACACACACACACATATATATATATATTCATATTTCCTTGAATACGACAGACAAGGTGCTTTTATTTACTTTTTTATAAAAAACTAAATACAAGTACCTTGTCTGTCGTATTCAAGGAAATATGCATATATATATATATATATATATATATATATATATATATATATATATATTTCATATGTATATATATATAAAATCATATGTATATATATATATTTATATATATATATATATATATATATATATATATATATATATATATTAAAGACATTTTTATGTTTAACGTTCTTTTTATAGATACAAGTATTTAAGTAAATTATCTGTTTATAATAAACAGTATTAGATAACATTTACCGGCCTGAATGTCCGAGAAATTTTCATAGAATAGGATTCGAACCTGCATCCTATACGGAACCGTCATTTACCTTGACGTGCCTTACCGGTTCCGTATAGGATGCAGGTTCGAATCCTGTCAAAGAACGAATATTTTCTATGAAAATTTCTCGGACATTCAGGCCGGTAAATGTTATTTAATACTGTTTATTATAAACAGAGCATTTACTTGAATACTTGTATCTATAAAAAGAACGTTAAACATAAAAATGTCTTTAGTATAAGTATATATATATATATATATATATATATATATATATATATATATATATATATATATATATATATATATATATATATATATATATATATTCCGTATACATCAATCCTATACTTGCATAAATATTTATATATATATATATATATTCCGTATACATCAATCCTATACTTGCATAAATATTTATATATATATATATTCCGTATACATCAATCCTATACTTGCATAAATATATATATATATATATATATATATATATATATATATATATATATATATATATATATATATATATATATATATATTCCGTATACATCGATCCTATACTTGTATAAATATTTATATATATATACAGTAAGAAATGAACAAAGTCCGACAATTTTATTTATTAAAGACATTTTTATGTTTAACGTTCTTTTTATAGGCACAAGTATTTAAGTAAATGCTCTGTTTATAATAAACAGTATTAAATAACATTTACCGGCCTGAATGTCCGAGAAATTTTCATAGAAAATATTTGTCCTTTGAAAGGATTCGAACCTGCATCCTATACGGAATTGCAGAGAGTGTATGGTATCTATCAATCTATATGATAACTTTCGTGTAGCCAATTTCACTCACAAGGCTTGGGTCAACCCATCGTTGTATGTTTTTCAGGCACTTTCCAAAGGTGCCGCACACTGGGATAAATCAACTGTGGTGAGTTCGAAACACGGTCTCATGTTTCAGAAAGTGAACGCTCTAACTAATCGTGTATATATATATATATATATATATATATATATATATATATATATATATATATATATATATATATATATATATATATATATTAATAATTTCACCTGAAGCATCACGATAATGCCATTAAGGCAACGAGAGTTATTGTGTGTGAATACCAAAGAGAAGACTTTGGTGAGGATAATAAAAAAAAACAGAATTCAAGAAGCGATTGACGTTGCATTTAAACTTTTTAAGAATGTGGGTGACAGAGACGCTCACTAATATTAGTTTGGTGCAAAAATAATGTCGTTTTCTCACATATGTTACTATATGAGAAAACGACATTATTTTTGCACCAATAATTTAAGTTGCTTTTAATTTAAAATAATAATGATAATAATAAATAGAATTGTATCTTGTTTTGAAGTAACTTTTTATCGACATTTTAAAAATTGATTAACTTCCATTCGTCGATATATATTCCCCATTCCCACCGATAGGAACTGGGTGTTAGGATAAATATTTATGAAATCTGTAGAAGATAGACTGGATTCTATTGTCTTGGGTAGTAACCTGTCTAGGAGAAATTCGGAGGTAAGGACGCGAAAACAGTTAATAATTCACTACTATCTGGCATTATCTGTGGCATGGTTTCTCTCCCTAGGACAGTAAGAGTAGCAAGAGACGGTTGATGTGGTTGACCACAACCGTTGCTACCATGCCAACATTGCGGAAGGCACCTGGTTGTGCTAAGCTGGGTCATCTTCAATTCTCGATAGACTCCTTTTTTAAAAAAAAAAAAAATATATATAAAATAAAACGAGAAAAAGAATAGATATCTAAAACAAAAATTACTTTTATTTTTTGAATTGTTTTCGTTTACAAAATAATCGATAAGGTTTCTTCACTGATTGAAACATTAAGATCGATGGTTTTAGGTCCCTACGTATTTTTATGTCTTTTTTTTTTTTTTTTTCACAACTGGCTCTATTAATAGCAATAAGAGTCCTTGACATTTTTACTTTTTCGGTATAATTACGCAAAAAATTATGCGGCACTTATTTCGATTAACCCGTAACATAGAACAATTATTTCACTACTTTGTAAATATAAAAAGACTTCACAATATTATAAGTGATATGTGGCTATGAAAATGCATTTTCGATTAATTGCGGCTAATTTTTTTTATTTTTTTTTACTGCGCTACCTATTATTTGCGTCACGGGGAAATGATTTTAAGTAAATTGATGCACTAAAATAAGTAACCAAGTAATCGTTTTAAGTTCTCTGAATATCGCTGCTATAAAAATTTCGCTGATACAATTCTAAAAATTGGCAAGTTATTTTGATTGAAGACAAAATAATAAATAGTTTAAAGTTCTGAGAATATTATATGAGTGAATCAATAAGTCGGTGGCTGAGAGTTATATGAATTATCACTATATGACATTCGATTTTTGAGATTAATATTCATCGTATATATTTGTGTATCATACGACTTTTGAAGACCTAATTTCGAAGCTAATTTAACTACAATAAATGGATATATAGTTTGGCCAGCAGAATATACGTTAATTTTAAATCGCGTGTTTGATGCGACCCCCTTAAAATTAGCTTCAAAATTAGGCCTTCAAAAGTCGTATGATACGCGAGTATACACAGTAAGCGCATTGACAAAGAAACAGATTATGTTGAATAATAAAATATGTTGTGTAAAATAAAATATTTCTTCTCTCAAGACAGAAATTATCGAATCGGTAGGGGCCCAATGTGATACAACAATGTAGGCGATAGGAAAAACTCTATAAAAAATTGGCAAGCATCTCAAACCATCTGGGTAGGGCCGTAAAGCTAGTTTCACCAGGCTTATCAGTCAAGACATCGGTCAGTTCCAGGAGACCAAAAAGGTAGTGGAAAGTGTAGGGCATGCGGTCAGTAAGAAAAGGATTCTTAAAACCCGTCGAAAGAAACATGATACGAAGATCTTCGAGCAAAAAAGGGCATTCTTTAGCTGCATAACTTTCGGCACTGATAAAAAGAAAATCCAACAAGACTTGTATAAATCATCGGACGAAGATTCAAGGCTCAGTAAATAAAATTAAGAAAAAAAAAAAGCAAATGAAAGAACAAAGTAGTAGTAACAACAGGGCCGTCTACGAATCGCTAAAAAACGATTTTTTAATCATTGGTCAGAAGACTTATTGACGTATTTACTTAGCTTTCGTATCAAGCTATTTTTACGAAGTCATCATTCGTACAGCTACAGACACATGGAGCAACTATTGATCGGCCCATTTCAGAAGTCGAACTTGAAAAAAGTTAAATCGAAACGTAATTTTGGGTTAAATCATTCTCTGTATCCCTTATATTCGGCGAACATATATATATATATATATATATATATATATATATATATATATATATATATATATATATATATATATATATATATATATATAAACACACACAAACGCACCCTCCCACACACACACACATATATATATATATATATATATATATATATATATATATATATATATATATCCTACACAGAACCGTCATATAGCCTGACGTGTTTTACCGATTTAGCCACAGAGGAGCGTTTCGGTTAACAAGATCGATTTTACTGTTTTTAAATTACAATTCTCCACGATTTTCTCTCATACATTCATATCTGCTCGATTCGTATCCAAATGTAAACAAATAACGTCACACATTATGAAATGGACAAAGTCCGACAATTATTTTAAGACATTTTTAAGTTTATACGGAGGACGCATATTCTCTATGAACATTTTACGGACATTCCAGCCGGTAAATTTTGTTAATACTATTTATTATAAACAGAGCATTTACTTAAATATTTGTATCTATAAAAAAAAAAAAGAATGCAAAATACCACTTGGTAAGGTATGAATCCACTCTTTCTCCCCCAGCTACGGGTTAATTTGTAGGATTTGTATCACTAAACCGTTATCAGCTCAAAAAATATCTTAAAATTTGAAATTATTTTCTGACTTTAAATAACCTGCAAAGCTGTAAAAAACACGTTTTCTTGGAATATTGAATATCTTTTGTTAAAAATATTCTAAATACAAGCGTATCTTTTTACTTTATTTAAACCGTTCGGACTATTGCCCTCATCTTCTTGTTATATTCACGACTTTTCGGCTGTTGCATACTACGGCCTTCTTCAGGCAATATACGTTGGAATTTCGAAAAGAACCCTTTATTTAGTCTACGAAGGGAGATTGTTCTAATTCTGTGCATCATGCATTTTTTTTTATCTCTCAGTTAATATCCTTTAACACTTCAAACTGTCCAAGTTTTTGTTCCCTCTACCGTTGCCAAGGATTGAACTCACAGCGTATCTTCTTTTGAATGTATTCTTCCCGTGGATATATTGAGTATATCATAATTACAACAACTTGAATGCTTACAGCACCAGGTATTCTCAAGCGGTCACCCATCTAGGTACTGAAAGTTTTGATGTATGCTTAACTTCGCTGATTGTATGGTTACTGCATTTCGAGTGTTAACATTTTGTACAGATTTTTCCTGCTGGAATTGTTAATAATAAAAAAAAAAAAACAACAACTATTTTTGTCGGCCCGTATGACTATTGAAAAAAAAAACAAAAAACATTGTTATCAGTTGACTGACAATGTTACCACTTTCGTTCATGTGTGAGTCTTTTCTATTTATTAGGTTGGTGCAAAAATAATATCGTTTTCTGACGTATTTTTTAACGTCAAAAAACGATATTATTTTTGCACCAACCTAATAAAAAAAAGTGCCAATCAGTTTAACAGTAAGTTTAAACTACATAAGCAAATTCCACGCTGTTGCAACAAATAAACGTAGAAAATTCTTGTTTGTTTTTTGTTTTTTACTTGTAAAATTGTTGGCATATTTTTCGAAATCCTTACTCCCACATCTTTCTGTCTGGAATGAATTCTAGGTAAGAACTGATGAAATCTACTCATTTTGTTTTCGGAAGTCCTTTCCTTTGGTCTCTTAAAGATGCTGACCTGAAGTGAGTTCTATTAGATATATATATATATATATATATATATATATATATATATATATGTCGAGATATGTACACTATTTACATTATTCGGACTATTGTCCTCATCTTTGTCGCCATGTTTATCACAACGTTTCGGTCGTTGTATTGTCATAATCTTCACTGACTTCTACCGCCTCGTACATTCACATCAGACGCCTTGAACTTTAGTATCTGTCTAGATTTCTGTGATGAGGTATTATGTACACTATTTACATTATTCGGACTATTGTCCTCATCTTTGTCGCCATATTTATTAGAACATTTCGCCCGTTGTACGCTCCGGCCTTCTTTAGTTGGTTGGAATGTCGAACTGAACCCTTTATTTCGCTGACTGGGGTAGACGTGCCATTTAATGGATGTCAGTTATCAGTTATCTCCTGTTAATTCCCCTCTCCAAGTTCCCCACCGCCTTAACTGGGTATTGAACTCGCACTCTTTGGGTCCTGTCACTGGATCTAACCAACGCCTTTATCCACTGTGCCATGTATTCTTGAGGTATTCCAACCACCTGAAGAAGGCCAGAGCGTACAACGGCCGAAACGTTGTAATAAATATGGCGACAAAGATGAGGACAATAGTCAGAATAATGTAAATAGTGTAGATATCTATAATTTAGTAGATTGACCATCACTAATCCGGTATCCTTGACAACTGTAGGATTTCCAATAAATTATTAAGCCGGGTCACTGATGGTGAAGTTAGAATTTGCTTAACTCAATAGCTATGTTATTGTATTTTGAAAATACCTTGTAAATCGTTAATTGTTGATTAATAAATGAAGTGAAACACGAATAATATAAAGGTAAAAACAGGTATTAGGTTGGTTCAAAAATAATGTCGTTTTCTCACAAAGTAACATATGTGAGAAAACGACATTATTTTTGCACCAACCCCATAGAATGAAAATTACAGTGAAAACGTTCCATCACTGTTTCTTTAAGTCCCACGCTTACGTCCATGTCACGTTGAAACACCGGTTCCCGTACGATCACCGACTTTAAGCAACATCGAGCCTGGTCAGTACCTAGATGGGTAACCGCTGGAGAATACCAGTAAGCTTGGATGTGCGGGTGATGTACTGGATAATGATTCGGATTTTTTAATCGGAGTGCTGAGATCCAATTCTCGTTGGGGTCGTTACATTCACTTACCAGCAAAAAAAAAACCCTTGGTAAGTTATTATTCCACTCCCCCCACATATGGGTTAATTAGTAGGATTTGTATCACTAAACCGTTATCAGCTCAAAAGATTTCTTGCAATTTTAAATTTTCTGACTTTAAATAACCCGCAAAGGATTGATAAGCCGTAAAAAACAGATCAATCAATCAAATTATCTACACAGGGATGTCTTTTAGGTTTATTTACATTCTCTGGGGTTATAAATGTATATAAAATACAGTGGCCACAAATTGCAGGATCAGTTTATATATTGATTGTAATATAGAATTGAACTCTCACTTTATAGCCACATTATAATTTCTTGTTTGTTATTAAATTCAGAGTAGGTATGAATCCAACTCTTCTTCCCCCAGCTATGGGTTAATTAGTAAGAGTATCACTAAATCATTATCTCAAAAGATTTCTTGCTATTTAAAATTATTTTCTGGCTTTAAATAACCTGAAAAGTATTAATAAGCCGTAGAAAATGAATCAATCGATCAATGTTTATGTGAAAAACTATAGATGAACTGTATAATGTTTGAAAGTACCCCAAAATTGCCGATACAGCATGTAGGGCTACCAAATAGTAGTGAGAAAACCGTCCGGTAACTCAGTAGATCTGAAATTGCTGTCGTGGAAATTAGTGCCGGATTACAGATTTAACCAGATTAGCGGTTGCCGGATTGGTGATACTCAAATTGTACTTGATATCCATGAACCGGGATTAATTGATAGTAATATTTTTGTTCTTCTTCGTTTGTTTCTCAGTTTATTTTATTTTATTCCAACCTCATTTGCTTCTATTATAACCCACTTTACTTGTCTCTCTGACTTTAAAGTATAAAGTGGGATAGATGCATCGAGTTCCAATTCCAGCTGCGGTTGTTGCATTCACTGTCGCACAAATACTCTTGTCTATCTTTATGAGGTGGGGTATTGCAACTATTTGTGCTATTTACATTGTTCGGATTGTTGTCTTCATCTTTATTGTCATATTCACGACGTTTCGGCCGTTGTACGCTCTGGCCTTCTTCAGGTGTTATATGTTAGAATTTCGAACCGAACTGTTTATTTCGTCCACGGGGGTAGATTGTTCTAGTTCCACATGCCATGCCTTTTCTGGATATCTCAGTTATTTCCCTTTAGTAACTCAACTCTCCGTGTTTTTTGATCACCTCTGCTGCACCCAGGTATTGAACTCACAACTCTTTGGGTTAAGTCTATGGATTACTTCAACCAATGCTTTTATCCACTGACTATTCACAAGACTAAATATTACCTACCAATCATTGTATGCAGAAGATCTGTTTGCCTTAAAATATGAAATCAATCTCGGTCAATAGATAATCCTTTTCCGTCTTCCCATAACGTTTCTTTTTCATAAGAATATTTTTAAAAATCTATGCACAGTAAGTTATGTGTCATGCGTGATACACGCTTAGGCGATCATGTATCTTTCGATACATGACTGACGAGGCAGAATTTTTCCCGCAGTAGGTTGCCATTTCTTTCTGCGGTAGACCAGTTCCCATCCAAGGCTATAGAAGCTATAGCTTTGAGAGGAAGAGGATTTATACTTTTCCCATGCACGTAAGTGAATGTAATGGATTTAACAGGAATTCGAACTCGGTTCTCCGATTCCACAATCCGAGCCGCTATCCACCGTCACAAAGGTTATATTCCTCTGCTTTGTTTCTTTGGTAAATACGACAATAAAGATGAGGACAACAGTCCGAACAATGTAAATAGCGTAAACCCTTGAAAAGGTATGAATCCATCTCTTCATCCGTAGTTAGGTCAGACTGGGGCCCCTACCTCTGGTTGACGATCAGTCTTGGAGAAAGATAACTCTGAATCCAAACCTTGGATTCTTGATAAAATACAACGAAAAATCTGCAATATTACTGCTCCTGACCTAGCATCTCGGCTCGTCATTTTACCCACAGTCGTAATGTAGCTTTCCTTAAAATTTATACAAATAGTTTAATTGTGATTGTTCTGATGAGTTTTCCTCTTTGGTATCTTGATTTACCAATTTAAGTGCAGTACTAGATTGGTGGCAAGGTCTCATCATTTTACAGATGAAATGACTAGATGTAACCGTAAGTTCTATGCTAACAGTTTCTTCTCTCACATAAGATTCACTTATTGGCGTCTCGGCTTCAGTCACTTTCCTACCAACATAATGTAGCTTTCCTTTGCCTTTCCTTTAAATAATTTCATTCTAATTCTTCTTTTCACTATGGTACATAGACTTTATGAATTTAAGTGCAGTACTAGATTGGTGGCAAGGTCTCATCATTTTACAGTTGAAATGGCTAGATGTAACCGTAAGTTCTATGCTAATAGTTTCTTCACGCGTTATTCTCGCTTGCGGAACTCTTCATGCCTCTTACTTTCCAGCTAACTTTGATGTTCAAAGATTTAAATGCAATGTCAAACATTATGTTCTTTCTTCTTAATTTCTGTTCTTTTATTGTTCTCCCCCCTTAATTAATCATTTTTTTACACTCTGTGACCCTTGTTTCCTACTGTATTTATTGTCCTGCTTAGAGTGAAAACAGTTGAGTGTGAGAATAGCAATGTTCAACCAGTAAGAGAATTCTTGCTATGAAAACTCTGGTAGCAACATGTAGTGTGGTGCGTCTATATCGTTATATTCTGCTGGTAGTATGTTTACACGGTTGAATGGAAGCGATACTTATTGTAATATTAAAGCTATTTTATTTGCAGAGATTCTGATCTATTTTGAACTTTGTAAAATAGTCATAAGTGTAGGTACAGACAAACGGTAAGTTTCCTAGAACTAGAGTGTTTACTGACGTAGGCAAATAGTGTATGTTATGTGTGTTTTTATTATATATATATTTGAGGTTGCGGGCTCTTAAATTGACCTAAATATTAATAGAAGTAATACTCATAAACCAGAAACAACAATCTATAAATAAAAACAATTATAATTTAAGAGATCGCCTCCTCAAATGTATATAAAAAAATCCCGTCACAGCTTGGCGATGTCAACATTCTGCCTACATCTCAACACTTTGCTTACGTCACAACACTATTTGCCTACGTCACAACACTCTGCCTACAACACTACGAAACTCACCATTTGTATCTACCTACTCTGATGATGATTTAAGAAAGTCCAAAGCTTGATTAATATTTCTTCCGAAATAAACGTCGGACAATTTTCTCCCTGCCCGAGAAGGATGATTTGTAATTAAGAAAAGTCGATCAGTAGAATTAATCGACACAAAATGTATGTTTGCGTTAATAATATTATATATTATATATATCATACATTATATGAGAAAAAGATAGCGTCAGGTTAAAGAAACACCATGAGGATATGAGCTAAGATGTGTCACTTGTAGAAGCGATTAGTCGCGTAAGATTGTATAATAATAATAATAATAATAATAATAATAATAATGTGGACATCAACTGTGAAGAGAAGGTTTCAGAATCTATTTTTTTATCTCGAATTTCACTCCGTGCTCTATAAGCATAATCTTGTGGCAACGTTAGCTACTTTCAACAAACATTTGTTTCCCAAGTGTTGATAATTCCTCTTATAGGTATGAATGAAGGATACTTCTTTCGTGTTGTACATTTTCTCAGGTTTCTAAGACGAAACTGTTTGTCTTTTAGTCGTTTTGCAAGTAAAATTCTGACCGCACAGAGAAGACAGATTTTAGTCGCTACAGTGTTATTTTTAAAACTCCCAGTTATTTCACATTTCTTAGAATATTTCTTTGTTGGACAAAATTCTTTGGGCGTAAAATTGAGACATGTTATTAAATAGTTTTGCAGGTAAACAATTTTTTCCTGAACAACAAAATCCCCCGTATCTTTAATTTTAAAGAAAGAGTTGAATAATGAAATATGGCGACTTGACAGAAGAATAAAAACAGGAAAATCGCCTTTTCCCGTAATGCATATTTCTTGGACGTCAGGTTCTTGAGTCGAAACTCTTCTTGATTTGCAAGTAGAACGCTGGCTCGTCGGAGAACACACAGTTTCAATGTCATTTTCCACGTAAGAATCTTCCATCCGTAATTCTACTGCACCTGTACGCGTGAATTGAGAAGTGCGCTGACAGCTTTACACACAATGAAGAGAAACACCTACACACATATATGACACATCCCTTTCCAATACGCAGGGCAATGTGAACGAGCGTTAAACATTTGTAGGAGACAACCCAAACCGTTGCCATGCAACGAAACTTAATCAAGCAGAAGAGAGACATAGAGAGAGAGTATGCGTGTGAGAGAAAGAGACAATAGACTAACAGACAGACTGACAAGCAGCCATACGCACACAATGGTGCAGAGGTTTCAAGCACTCGTCTTTTTTTTTATGCGTCGTCCTTGTTGGCGGAACTCCTTGACGAGTATTGGGGTTCTCATCGACATTTCCTCCCATGTGAAGAGACGTCCACAGCGTATTGTAAGGTAGAAAGGTTCAAGGATTGGAGAGTTCTGGCTTTTCTTTGGGTTCTCTTCTATTTGTCTTCTGGTGTTTTCGAAGGATTTTTTTTTTTTCGTAGACTGCTATGGTTATTTAGACATCAGAGGAACAAAATTCTTTGATCAGTTTCATTATACAAGCCAATTTTCTCACATTAATCCAAAAAACAAATAATGGGTGAACATACTGTGCTGTTTGTTCCAAGATGAGCCGTCGTCTTCGTTGGCGAAACTCGTTGCCGAGTATTGGGCTGCTCATTGACATTTCCTTCTGTGGAAAAGGAGTCCTATGTTGGATCTGAAGAGACATCCACAGCCAACACATGGTAGCGTAGGACGGTTTCAGGGTATGGAGAAATCTGGCTTTTCTTTCGGTTCTCTTCGTCTTTTCTATTTGTCTTCTCGTGTTTCCGAAGGATGTTTTTTTTTTTTTTTTTTCGGAGACTGCTATGATTCATTAGACGTCAGAGAAACAGAATTTGATGAGATTTCATTATACAAGCCAATTTTCTCACATTAATCCCCACCCCCAAACAATTTTATTTCAATATTTTATCATCCATTCACTGGTTTGAAAAATCATAGTAATTTTCTTTTTGAATTTACAAGATAAAAATGATCATTAAACTAATGCAATCTTAATTCCTATTGTATAAAAAATATGTTGCTCTGTTTGACTAAAACACTGAACCCTCTATGTGAATCGGTTTTAATATTCAATATTTAATACTTTATATTGTATTAATAGGATTCACTTGGATTATATGCCAACGGACTATTACCTATATATATATATATATATATATATGTATCCAAATGAGAGAAAAAACAGATGAAGTAAAATTACGCTGTTCGTAGCATTTACTTTTTAAAAAGGTGCTCAATACAAAGTAGAGGAATATATTATTATTATTATTATTATTATTATTATTATTATTATTATTATTTCGTTATAAGATATTAAAACAAATAAATGTTGAAATCGCTACACAATAACTTTCGTGTTTTGGCATTGTGTTGTGCCTCATCAGCTGATGGTAAGTGACTGGCGATTAAAATGTGTTTTTTCCTTTTTCACAAAGAATGTTGTTTTCTTCGTGAACGACTCTTCTCCAAAAACAAAAGCATAGGGAAACTGAATGAAATCGGCTCGACTACACAACGTTGTCGTTGGCAGAACTCGTTGCCGACTATTCAGGTGCTCTGTGACATTTCCTTCTGTGGGAAACGAGTCCTATGTTGGATCTAAAGAGACGGTCCACAGTCACCACATTGTAGAGTAGGATGGTTTAGAGTTCTGGCTTCTCTTTAGCCTCTCTTCGTCTCTTCTATTTGTCTTGTGTTTTCGAAGGATTTTTTTTTTTTCGTAGACTGCTATGGTTATTTAGACGTCAGAGGAACAAAATTCTTTGATCAGATTTTATTATACAAGCCAATTTTCTCACATTAGTCCAAAAAACAAATGTTGGTGAACATTCTATGCTGTTTATTCCAGGATGAGCCGTCGTCTTCGTTGGCGTATCTCGTTGCTGAGTATTGGGCTGCTCATTGACATTTCCTTCTGTGGAAAACGAGTCCTATATTGGATCTGAAGAGACGGCCACAGTCACCGCATGGTAGCGTAGCAGGGTTCAAGGGATTGAGAGATCTGGCTTTTCTTTGGGTTCTCTATTTGTCTTCTGGTGATTTCGAAGAATATTTTTTTCGGGACTGCTCTTCTCCAATTGGTTCTTTGGACGTGAGAAGAAAAGTCTTTGAGCATGAAAGCCTTAGATGCGAACTGTTTCAGGGGTCCATGTTTGGACGCTCCATGGCACACACACTTCAGTTGATATCACCCGCTTTTTATGCATATTTGGCTCAAATATGCAAGCGTGTTTTCCGATATAAAACTATATAAAAATAGTATAATACTTGATAATACATAATCATTATTTTATGGATAGCTGCCAGTTTAAAAAAAAACACATGCACATACCTTCATATATTGTTCTATAATTACTACTATCGAGAAAGTTTTAAATACTTCCGTCGCAGGTGAACAATGTTCAATGTTAGAAAAGTCATGACAAGTATGTGTATGTGTATATATATATATATATATATATATATATATATATATATATATAATATAATTTCTATATTATATATGTGGGGTACTTATTGGAAAGCGTTCAATATCAATGATAGATATAGATATATAGATATTCAGTAGTATGGATATGACTTTGTAACCCTGGGTTTCACGCTTTTGCGATCATCAGACAAACTATGATATAATTTTATATATCTCAACCAACAGTATTTAGAAAAATATGACAAACTGTCATATATATATATATATATATATATATATATATATATATATATATATATATATATATATAATTTCTACAATAAAAATATTTAAAAATTAAAATTTTCAGACACTTTGGGTTGTATATTAATATTTTTTGTTTTATTATTTCAATTAGGTTCCTCGACTAGTTTCGGCTAGCATGGCCATCATCATCAGAAAAAAAATAATTCTGTTTGTTAGTAGCAGGATTTTATTTTATTTTTCATGAGGATATTTTTTAAAAATCTATGCACACAATCAGTCAGTAATGACCATGTTTGATACACGCTTAGGCGATCATGTATCTTTAGATACATGACTGACGAGGCAGATTTTTTCTCTAAATAGTTTGTCATTTGTCTCTGCGGTAGACCAGTTGCCATACAAGGCTATAAAACCCGGCCTGTCCTGCTCATAGCTGTGTGGTGGGGTGGGGGAGAAGAGGATTCATACCTTTTCCAAGGGTATTAGCACGTAAGTGAATGTAATGGATTCGACTGTAAAGTCAGTCTATCAGTTGTGTGCCATGCGTGATACACGCTTAGGCGATCATGTATCTTTCGATGCTTGAC
>OZ010590.1:88231490-88241490 GCA_963932145.1 Acanthosepion lycidas | reverse complement strand
ATTTTAAATTGATGCAGTTACTGATATAATACAAGTAGTCTTTATTTATTCAATCGAAATTAGCCGAAGACATGAGGGGGTAAAACAGGCAACATGAAGACCCACTTCAGACCACAATTATTTTGCAGCTTTTGAAATTCAATTTGTCAGTGTGCTACCAGGGATGTACAAGAGGATACATTTATAAAACAATTGTTAAGTTGAAAGATCAACAAAAAATAAGAAAGAAACCAGTCAAAAATCACCATTTTTCGCTATTTACGTGGGTTTTCACTATATGGGTGGACTCAGTTTTCAAGTTAAATGACTTTTAAACAATCAACTTATTGTTGGCTACAATTGAATGAAATTGTATTAGATTGCTTAAAAATTGAGGGAGGTTTTAGTTTAAAATTTGTGTTGATTTTTCGTTTTTCGCGGTTTTTCGCAAAACTCAGTGAATTAGAAATGAAAAAAAGGAGCTATCGTGAGCTCGTCATACTTACCGAGTTTGAACGAAATCGGAGGGAAAAATTGAATTTATCAACTTTTGATTTTGAAAAATTATCGAATTTTTACGCTAAGAACCTATCTCTTACATTGTACAATGTATGTGCCAAGTTTGGTCAGAATCGGTTGGACATATCTCGAGTGAAATGGTATCACACAGACAGACAGGTCATCCTCTGTTTTATATATAGAGATTACTCTCCAAATATCCCAGTCCTTCAGCAACTGTTGCAGGTTTTCTTATCTCTTCAACGTTTTCAAGGGGAATAATGGAATTCTGTTGATAATCTTTCCAATGCCATCGCTCAGTTTGCTCATTCTGACTATTCGTCAGATCTCTACAGACGTTATTGTTCCGTACCTGTCTAGATTTCTGAGATGAGGTATTATGTGCATTATTTACATTATTCGGACTATTTTCCTTATCTTTGTCGCCATATTTATTAAAACGTTTCGACTGTTGTATGCTCCGGCCTTCTTCAGGTGGTTGGAATGTCGAACTGAACCCTTTATTTCGCTCACTGGGGTAGACTGTTCTAGTTCCACGTGGCATATTTAATGGATGTTAGTTATCAGTTTTCTCCTGTTAATTCCTCTCTCCAAGTTATCCACTGCCTTAACCGGGTATTGAACTCACACACTTTGAGTCCTGTCACTGGATCTAACTAACGCCTTTATCCACTGTCCCATGTGTTCTTGATGACAGAACCATTTCCATAATGGTGAATTGTTTTCAAAGCCATTTAACTTGTTCTGTCTTATTCCGTTATTAATGTCAAGTCTTTCTTTGATTCTGGTTTCTTGGAAACAAAGCATTTGTCTTAGAATTTACTCAAAACCGTTCTTCTTATTACAAAGTAACCATTATAAGAAAGGACAAATTGTGGCAGGAGATGAATATATATATATATATATATATATATATATATATATATATATATATATATATATATATATATATATAGTTAAGTTATGAAGAACGTGGTAATCCGTATGGGTAATCCCAAGGAGGATGAAATCCTGAGAGCTCAATGTAAATCCAGAGCTAATATTTAAAAGAAAAACAGACCACTTTAACGTACCATTATAATAATTTATTTCACCAGAGTCCTTTTAAAGGACGCCGAATCATCAGATAGCCCTTCCAAATAAATTTTTATACATATACATACATATATATATATATATATATATATATATATATATATATATATATATATATAAAGAGAGAGAGAGAGAAATAGAGAGAGTGAGAGAGGGAGAGAGATGGGCTTTGAACTCTGTATTTGTAGTGGTATGTTAATAAGAATGGACCATTCGTAGATGCCTGTTTATTGCTGCGTGAATAACATGGCCACACAATTTATATTTAACGCAAAATTACCACAAAATATGAAATACAAGAAGAAACAAAATGGTTTTAAAACAATAACATTTGTATTTATTTTTATGACATGATGTACATGCGTAGAAGTTAAAGTTCTGTTGGTGTTATGTCTCTTAGACTGTGAAATATTTTTATCTGAGCTCACAAAAGTTGAATAAATTATGAAGCTGAGAAATGGTGAATAAACTGTAGCTTTAGAAGAATATTTCAAAGAGAAAAGTTTTTGTTGCTCGTTTGGAAATGTTTTGCATGTTCGTAATGTAGTTTGGAAAAGTTCGTACGTACATGCATGCTTTTAACGTCTGACCGCCCTTGGTCGAGACGAGAATCCTTAAAATCACTCCTTCGCAAGAAAAAGGAAGAGAAGAGAAGAGAAGAGAGAGCAGAAAGCTTGTGTCTGCTATGTATAATTAATGTAATCATGTGACAAGCTCATAGAAAATGGCGCGAAAACTTGACATTGTCACGTGCTGGAAAAATATTTGTACATGGATGGATTGCAACGCCCACTTGTGTGTTTATTGACCAATTAGAAGCTGATATTATCTGAAAATATTTACTAAGCTGAGTAGGCTCTCTGATCCACTTTTTAAACAAAATTGCACAAAATTCAACATTGATAAGAAAGAGGTAGCAGGATCCTAAATATTAATTCTCTTGAATAAATCCAGCTGAGGTACGAAATATCTACAATCAAAGTCTATTATCTTGCTTTCAAAGGATAACGTTTAGATTTCCAAAGGAAAATTAGATTGTATACGGTTTTGTAAATGCTTCATGACAAATGATACAAAAAACTGTCAGTATCATTATTGGCCTGACATTAATTACGCCGAATGTTTATGGCGTAGTTTCAATTTATTTCTTTTCGTAAATCTCAACAATTACCCTTGATTAGATCAGCTAAAGAAGATTTGCATTAAAACAACGACAGTTCTTCTGCAATATCTCTTATTTGAGATTTTGTAGGGATCTCAAAATCTTTGTGTGAATCTATGAATTTGGACGTAAATTCTATTTTTCAAATAGAAATGATAATAAATGTCTTCGGTAGCCGGCGCCTTGATTTAAATCACTCCTTAATTAAAAATGACAGGCGTAAACTATTTTAGTTACTTATAAAATGTTTCAATCAATAAGTTATAGCAATAAAGAGAAAGTGTCTAAAATTTCAATACGTTGTGCGCACACACTACATCTATCTATATCTTCACTCGTGTCGCTGCTTTTATTGCCAATCCCTGTAAACTAACTTTGTTGATAGCACTCAGGTTAAATTAAGTCGAAAATGACTATTCGGTTAATTAATTAATGAAACACATGAAAGTTTTACCAAAAACTGGATAACTAAAATTCGTTAGCGAAAATTGGTTAGATATATTTTATTAAATTTATTTAGTAAATTAAGACGGAAAAGCTATTAATATTAATACGATCATCCCACGTTTTAAAATATCGTCTGCAAGTGACGCAAAATGTAGCATCCTTTTACGAGGGTTCTGATTGGTCGGAAAATAGAAATAAAAAAATGTAGCGTCCTCTTACGAGGATTCTGATTGGTCAAGCAATAGAAAAATGTAGCATCCTTTTTACGGGGACTCTGATTGGTCAGAAAATAAAAAATGTTTCAATTCAAATTTTTATATCTCTAGAGCCTGTTTTATATAAAAATAACAACTTTAGGAAAATACATAAGGTTTGCTATAAATGAAAGAGATCTCTATTCGGATATTTTCTGCGTATCTTTATTTTGATGTTTTTGTTTTTTTTTAAAGTAACATTTTTAAATGTGTATATGCTAAAATACAATTTACAACAACTCATACATTTTCTTACCAATATTGCTTAAAATGAAAATCAGTGATTTATCGAATCCATTAGGGACACAAAATAACATTATAAACGATATTGACATATACAGCATGCCTGTTTCTTTGTGTGTATTCCTTATGGAGAATTTCTGAAACGCAGACGTATTCTACGATTCTCAGTCATGTCTGCTATGATAACAGAGTCTGTTCCTTATCTTTCCATTTCAAGGATAAAAACAGTATATTAAACAGGGGTTCCTAAGTGAGAAAAAGATGCAGATGTTTGTAAAAATAACAAAAAAAAACGGAGTTGGTGCAAGTAAAAAAAAGTTATTAAAAAGAGTAAAATAACAAGTCTAAAATGAAAGTAAAAAAAAAAAAGCAAAGAGCACGGGAAAAATAAACGGAGAAAAGGGAAATAATTGGTTTCAGAGGGGATGTGAAATTTGAGCGCCATTCCCCACAAAATATATATATATATATATATATATATATATATATATATATATATATATATATATATATGAAAGACGTTAAGAAAATAAGGTAGGGAGAAAACAAGATATCAACATAGGAGAACAGAAAACGTCGAGAATTAAAACGTTTTTGGCCAAAAAAGAACTTAAGAAGTAGAATATACTTATATTTATATGCTTAATAAGAAAAAGAAACATCTAGAAACACAGAGAAAATGGTGTTTTTTATATGATAGGGAAAAAAAAGCAGGTGAGTGTTACATCGTGGAAGAAATTTCACAATTGATAGACGCCGATGAAAAAAGGTTCTTTGAAAGACACTAAATTGGGACAATTTGATTAGAATGTTCGATGGTGATTCAATTGAAACGTGATGTGGGGTGGGTAGACCATGTACGAACAGTAAAAATCCGATTGATAAAAAGAAAGAAAGAAAAAATAAATGAAAACAGAGAAAGAGGGAAAAAAGTAGACAAGAGATCTCTAATGAGTTGATTTGCTCAATAGCTACATTTCATTTTTGATTTAATTCTCTTCCACCCTCCCTAACCCACTCTTTCACTCTCTTTCCTACTCTCTTTCCATCTCTACCTCTTTTTCTAGCTCCCTTTCTCTTTCTCCCTTTCTTACTTTCTTTCTTAGAATTGTTTAGACCTGTCAATCTTATTTGCCTTACCGGTTACCTCTCTATCTCATTAAACAGCACAGTAATTACACAGAAGAGTGTCAGTCACACGAAGAGAAAATATTCATTAAAACATATAATTCTATATATGTATTTTATTTGTCGATAAATAGATGTGTACGTAGGTTAAAACTCAAATTGGTTGTATAATGTAAGCAAATCGTATAGACAAAAAAGAAATATTTGGATATACCAAAAGTTAAGAAAAAAAAAAAACAACAACAACAACAGCAGAAACAACAACAATAATAATGAAAAGAATAAAAGGAATTGTCTCTTCTGAAGCGACTGTACAAACCTCAAGGTGAGCCGAAAACCTCCATGATAAAACAAACCTGGAGATGATTAAACGAATGAAAAAATAAGAGAATAAACGAATAAAGGTGTGTGTTGAAAAAAAAACAGAGCTTACGAAACAAACACACAAACACACACGCCTCCAGGTATATCTATAAGTGTGCACACATATACATACATACATACATACATATATATATATATATATATATATATATATATATATATATATATATATATATATATATATCAGTAAAAGCGATTGATAAAGAAAGAGGAAGCAAGCATTAATGGTAAGGATGGGTGCGAGCTTATCTGTGAAGGTGGGACTGTGTGTGAGTTCTTCAGAGTTGAAAGCGACATACAGGGAAGAAGAGAACGATCGAAGGAGAGCGAGGAAACCAGTTCGGATAGAAACGACTGGATTACTAAACCCAGTAAATTCAACACGCTCAAGTGACGATTCCGTCAACGATTGTTTATAAATGCGAAGGAAACGATAGTTTCAGCCAAGGAGAATTCATCGTTTGTTTCTTTAGGTTTTTTTTGTTTTTTTGGGTTTTTTTTGTTTTTGTTTTTTTTTTTTTTGTTGTTTTTTTTTTCACCTTATCCGTACGGACAAGAGAGGGAACCACAGCGTTTACCATGTGGACCAGAAACGGCCGGACATTTTACAAAGTGGAACTGGACGAAAGTCTACAAGTAACCAATACTACGTAGCATTTAGAAAACTAAATGTACTTGAGGTAAGATCCAAGGTTCGAGGCAGAGAGAGCGCATGTGTTGTTTTGCTATTTTAGACATCTAATGAAAGGTGCACAAAATAAAAACTTAAGAAATTTTGAGGTCGTTGGACACATTAATAAACATTCAAATCTCTCTTTCTCTCTCACACACACACACAATATATATATATATGTATGTATGTATGTATGTATGTATGTATGTATGTATGTATGTATGTATGTATGTATATATATACATATACATGCACACATTTATACAAATAGATAACGAGTAAATGTATTCGCGTTAGTATATCTATATATTTATCCCTCTTTCTCTCTCTCTCTATCTATCTAGCTTACTAATTAATGAAATAGCTATTTACTAGCTAAATTATAATATGAAATTCACAAAACTCAATTCAATTGTCTACACAAATTTTAAGGGGATTCATGTGTAGTTAAACAAACTGTTCAAAACAAGGACTTGTGTAAATTGTCTATTGAAAAAACTTACGTGTATATATATATATATATATATATATATATATATATATATATATATATATATATATATCTTTTATAAATACTTTCATTATCTATCTATCTATCTATCTATCTATTTATCTATCTATCTATCCCAGACTCTTATTATCTATCTATCTATATATTTATCATATACACATAATGTTTTAAACTTGACACCTATTGAAATTATTATGTATGTCTTTTTTCAATCTGTCTCTCTACCTAATTAAATAATTAACTCTTTTTTGTTTGCACTGGCTCGATTGAGGAGCCGATGGTCGAGCGCACAGTGTTATGAGGTTGGAGAAGTGCGATGGATAACTTGACCTACCCAAACGTCAAGTTTCCCTCTCGGCGTTTCCTATAGAGCCCAAACGAAAACATTGATTTTTTTTCTTTTTTAGTATATATATATATATATATATATATATAAAGACAAAAGGATACTTTCTTTGACGATGCGTTTCGTCATCTTATGGACTTTATTACGACAAATGTAAGGATTTTATTTTGCAACGAGTATTTATAAACAAAGGTAAAAAACAAAAAGTGGAGTTAGGTTTTCAAAATTTTTAAATCGAAGAACGCTCATAAATATTCTTCAAGTTAACGGTGTGGGAAACTATGGAATATGCTAAGTGATATAATTTAATGCCTAGTAAACAAAAGTGAGTAAATGTTGTTAATTTTTTATGTAATTATTATTTTATTTTAGTTTGAGAAAGTAATTAAATGTATGTATGTATGTATTTATTTATTTATTTTAGATAACGAAAGGTTTTGAATATAACCGTTTTTCTTTTAAGTCTAAAAAACTTTAAGTGCCATGTATGTTGGTTTGGGAAAAGAGTATATCTTTCATGAAAGGAGATATTTCAAAAATTCCAATTCGCACATTTATATTTTGGTAAGATTCGAAAGCGGCATTCTTGAGAATTTTCCGTCGAAGTTACTTTCGGTTTTAATAAGTGTAGAATTCTTTGGACCAAAATTGGAGTTGGATTTATTTCTAGGTATAACTAATGTAGTTGATAAAATGTTATGTGCAAGATCCTTTTTGTGTTCATAGATACGTTTTTTATAATTTTCTGCCAGTGTGCACTTTAAAAAATTTATAACTTTATTTGTATTTGCGATAGAAATAATCTGTAAAAAATGTTATAAAATTTACTGTACCTAGTTTTAAGTATAGCTAGAATAACTGATGTGATTTCAGGCATTACTGTAAATCAGTTGGCAAATGTTTTCCGTGAACTGCAAAATCGTATTACCCTTTGTATTGCTAATGATGGAGGACATGTGGAAACTTAAATAAAATTTCAATAAAACCTTAAAAAATATAGATTTACTTCTTTCTAATCCTATTTACAAATTATTTCTATCGCAAATACAAATAAAGTTATACATTTTTTAAAGTGCACACGAACTTTATGGACACCCAGTATATATATATATATATATATATATATATATATATATATATATATATATATATATGCGTGGTTCTTATTGCAAAGCGCTCACTGTCAGTAATAGAGCTAACATATTCAGTTGTACGGATTTAATGTTGTAACCCTTGGGTTTCACGCTTTTGCGATCATCAGACAAAACTAAACGTAGGTATATGTAAATTTATTATATACTTCTTAGCTCTGTCTAACCATATTGAGCGCTGTTTTATTTACACCTTATATTAAATTGAGTAAATATTTATTCACTTACACGTGTATGCACGCTAACGCACGTATATACGGTTACTGAAATCTATTTAATTGGTTTATCAACATTAATACACACACACATATACATACATACATATATATATATATATATATATATATATATATATATATATATATATATATATATATATATATATATATATATATATATATATATATAGATAGATTGATAGATAGATAGACGTTATTTTTAAGTGGATATCTGTATTTCAGTAAACGATCTGTTCATTTTTAAGCAATACATTTATTTTCGTCTATCGGCTTACGAGTGAAATTTTTATTAAAACTATTCGGACTGCTTTGTATGCTTTCTAATACCCACTCTTTTGCGGATTTCTTAGTAACGTAAAAGTTATTTATATACAAGTTTTTCATTTTCCTTCTTACAGATCGCGACATCTATCAGAGAGATGAAATTTAAATTTTTATTATTGCATTATTCCGAAATATGAACACATCAACAGATAGCTATTAATGTCAACAACTGAGCATAAATAGTTATTAATTAAAAAAAATTAGTAATTAATGTCTAATATTATCCATAACTGCGTTTACAAGAATGTCGTTTTTGATAAAAGTTACAAAATAACCATAAATGTAAAAAAAATGCGTATATTTTCGAAAATTCCTTTTTCCATTCTATAGCTATTTGTGTTATTATAATGCCAAACAATAATAATACTGAATGAATATTTTTTAAACATTAAATTATATTTAATCACATCTCCCAAGAGCTATCTCGATCTGTTAGAAAAAGAAAAGTTATTTTTATCAAAACTTAAGATTGCCTTTAATAATTCTATAAATGACGTAGAATTAAAGTTTGTCATAAATTTTTTTAATTTGTTCAGCTATATACCGTGTTTACTCGTTCCCCACGAGGACGTAATGTGACAAAAGGTCTTTTTTAAAGTGCGGACCCAAGCGCGTGCACCCTAGCAAGGGACAAAAATTGTCTACAGACCCCGCAACTGACGGTTGCGCTGGCCTCGGCGAGAGCACCGATCCCTCCCTCTAGTGCAATGGGAGGGCGCGGCCTAGGGCAACTGTTCCTCAGGGCTGGGCACCTCTTCAATATTATTTTCCTCAGTTTCCCCTCTGTCCTTTGACAGAGATGCCCCTGAGCGCACTCTGCCCAGAGACAGAGACGTAACTGAGAGATGATAAGCCTGCGTTAGAAACTCCTCCAAATTTGTACGCTAAGATGGTGGTTTTCTAAGCGTAGCTTAGATGTGGCACAAGGCCGAAAGTACGGGACACCCAGTGAGGATCGAACACACAATTTAGTCGTAATTGTTCTAGCGAGATCAGCTTGCTAACCATTACACCACGTCGAGGCGCCTTGTTCAGCTATATACATATATCGTGTAATATAGAAATTAAATATGAAGAGAATAGTTATTTTACTTTCAGAGTTTTAGTATTTGATTAAATTATAATATTAAATTCACAAAAGTCAATTCACTTGTCTGCAGAAACTTTAAGGAAATACATATGTAGCTAAAGACCGCTATTGAAAACCTGAACATGTAAATATTATCGTGAAAAAGGCTTGCATATTTTTAATATATTTTATAAATATTTTTTTTTAAATTATGTATATATATATATATATATATATATATATATATATATATATATATATATATGTGTGTGTGTGTGTTTGGAGCGTGGGTGTGTTGCATGTGTGTGTGTATATGTCAGCGACTGAATAGTGAATTCGGTCCTAACTGGATGCTCTGTATTTTTGGCCTTGTGCCACATCTCAGCTACGCTTAGTAAACAACTGAGCACTTTGACATGGAGTCAGTAAGCTTGTCTCGCTAGAGCAATTACGACTGAATAGTGAGTTCAGTCCTA
>OZ010590.1:88216490-88221490 GCA_963932145.1 Acanthosepion lycidas | reverse complement strand
GATCGAAAGTAAAGAAGATAACAAAATGGAAAGGAAGAAAGAAAGAAAGAAATTAAGGAAGGAAGAAAGAAAGAAAGAAAGAAAGAAAGAAAGAAAGAAAGAAAGAAAGAAAGTGATGGCGGGAAAATGGAAGGTGCGATAAAATATAGGAATTAGAGATGAAAAACATAGCAGAAAAGAAAGTTAACATTCAAGGCAAGGTCATATCCAATATTAACAGTTGTATCCGTTTAAAAGAAAATAATTTTTCTGTTCATAGAACCCATTGCATCATAACGAATTAGCAGAAAACAAAACAATTTTCTGACAAAACATTTCAATCGCAATTTTTTCTCATCTTTTGTTTCTTACTTTGCCTTTTTTTTATCACTCATGAAGAAAAAAAATGTCTATATTTCTGAGATGAGGTATTATGTACATTATTTACATTTTTCGGACTATTGTCCTCATCTTTGTTGCCATATTTATTACAACGTTTCGGCCGTTGTACGCTCCGGCCTTCTTCAGGTGTTTGGAATGTCGAACTGAAGCCTTTAGTTCCACGCGCCATGTTTAATGGATGGTATTAAAGGCGTTGGTAAGATCCAGTGACTGGACCCAAATAGTATGAGTTCAATATCCGGTTAAGACAGTGGAAATCTTGGTGAGGGGAATTAACAGGAGATAACTGATAACTGACATCCATTAAAACATGGCACGTGAAACTAGAATAGTCTACACCATTGAACGAACTAATGGGTTAAGTTCGACATTCCAACCACCTGAAAAAGGCCGGAGCGTACAACGGCCGAAACGTTGTAATAAATATAGCGACAAAGATGAGGACAATAGTCCGAATAATGTAAATTATGTTTTTTTTTTTTGTGTTTTAGGAAAACAAACTCATTAGAGAAACAATATGAAACCGAAAGCAAATTCCAAAGAAAATTGGAATGATTACACCAAAGAGTTTTTTGGAACAATTAAACTCTTTTTTATGTGTGATGCATTTTAGTTTTATGATTTATACGATCCAATCTTGTTCGGATGTACGACTTTTTTTTTCTTTTTTTTTTTCTTTATTCATTTATTTATTTATTTATTTATTATTTTTTTTTTGTGAGACATTTTTTCCTTCTTTTTCGAGTTAGTTAAAAGCAAAAATCAGAGTAAAAATGAATGGATTCAATTTTCAGAAAATTTGTCTGGGGAATCGAAGAGACGAGTTCGAAATCCATTCGGATCTACTACATTCACTAATACCCTTGGAAAAGGTACGAACCCTCTTCTTCTCCCACCAACTATAAGTAAATAGCAGGACAGACTGGATTCTATAGCCTTGAGTGGCAACTGGTAACTCTAAATTCAAAACCTGTATGTAACCCTGGCTTAGCGCATAAAGAAGGATTGTTCACATTGGCTAGATGATCCTGACAAAGAAGGAAAGGAGTTTAAAAGAGTACGCAGATAAAATAAAATATTAGCTCTTCTAAAAATGATTTTCTGCAGTTATCTTATATATATATTCATTTAGTATGTCTTGAAACTAAAAAAGACTTGTTGCCTAACGGTTACAAGGCATTTACCTCCGCGAAAAGCTAAAATTTATTTTAAATAAATAAATATTTTTTTAAATAAATAAATATAATATAATAAATAATGTATAATTAATATATATTATTTATAATATATAAATCATAATTTATTTTATTTTTTTATAAATAAGGCTGATCTACTATGTATAACAACCTTCGTCATTTTGTGATTGATATGCTTGCTCTTTTAGTTGATTATTTCTAGATAGTGTATAGGGCGAATGCACATTAATAGCAATGCCAGAGTCAGATTGAAACATCGAAAATACGCCAGATTAGTAGTCATAAAAAAGTCAAAAATTGATACATGCATAAAAAATAATAGCGGATAAAAGAGAAATGAAAGAGATCAGATGATTTATATATTCTTTTTCTTGTACTCGTTCTTCTTCTTTTTCTTCTTCTTCTTCTCCTCCTCCTCCTTCTCCTCATCTCCATTCTTCTTCTTCTTCTTCTTCTTCTTGTACTTCTCCCCTCTCTTCTTCTCCTCTTATCCATTCTTCTTCTTCTTCTCCTCTACCTTGTTGTTGTTGTTCTTCTTCTTCTCCTCCTATACCTTGTTGTTGTTGTTGTTCTTCTTCTTCTTCTTCTTTACCTTGTTGTTGTTGTTGTTGTTGTTGTTCTTCTTCTTCTTCTTCTTTACCTTGTTGTTGTTGTTGTTCTTCTTCTTCTCCTCCTCTGCCTTGTTGTTGTTGTTGTTGTTGTTGTTCTTCTTCTTCTTCTTCTTCTTCTTCTTCTTCTTCTTTACCTTGTTGTTGTTGTTGTTGTTGTTCTTCTTCTTCTTCTTCTTCTCCTCCTCTACCTTGTTGTTGTTGTTCTTCTTCTCCTCTACCTTGTTGTTGTTGTTGTTCTTCTTCTTCTTCTTCTTCTTCTTTACCTTGTTGTTGTTGTTCTTCTTCTTCTTCTCCTCCTCTGCCTTGTTGTTGTTGTTGTTGTTGTTCTTCTTCTTCTTCTTCTTCTTCTTTACCTTGTTGTTGTTGTAGTTGTTTTTCTTCTTCTTCTCCTCTACCTTGTTGTTGTTGTTGTTGTTGATGTTATTCTTCTTCTTCTTCTTCTTCTTCTTCTTCTTCTTCTTCTTCTCTACCTTGTTGTTGTTGTTCTTCTTCTCCTCTACCTTGTTGTTGTTGTTGTTCTTCTTCTTCTTCCTCTTCTTCTTCTTCTATGTGTTGTGTTCCTTCAGGCAAAATTTACTAATGTGCTACAAAGGAGAGGAAATTGTGGAGTAACATGATCGCCCACATCCTGAAGGGACACGACATATAGAAGAAAATAAATGTTTAAATGCAAATAAATACAAGAATTTTGTCAAGAATTCAATACTGATCATTTTCTGTTGCTTGTGCTTCCAAATTTCGTCAAGATATTCCAACTTGTCGATGTTCCAGGTGATGTATAGAGTCTAAATTTTAAACCAAGTGGCTGAGGGTTCAGTATGATTATCTTGGTCTGAGTAGATGATCACAGCAGAGAGCACCGTTGGAACGGGTCAGAAA
Organism: Acanthosepion lycidas; assembly: GCA_963932145.1. Taxonomy (NCBI): domain Eukaryota; kingdom Metazoa; phylum Mollusca; class Cephalopoda; order Sepiida; family Sepiidae; genus Acanthosepion; species Acanthosepion lycidas. The sequence continues at coordinate 88,218,423 of OZ010590.1, read as the reverse complement.
ATCATACAATATGGTCGCTCTAAGTTCTGCGATTCAAATTCTTTAGATGGAATTGTTCGACGGCTGTTGATAGTTGTGCTAGCAAAAAGTAACAAGTCATTGTGACTGAGGCTTTGAGCGGACTTTGTTCAAACTTTTGATGTCATCAGATTATGCATTCCTTCCTGGAATCTGATAAGGTTCGCTCAGCATAGTTGCAGTACATGTTTCCTCTGTGGATGTTGAAGACACACAGATGTCCGCAAATCATTCTAGTAGACAGGCATATTCGGAAACAAGTACTCAGTTATTGTCTTTAGATTTTGAATCGTAATCATTTTTTGACAAAATATTCAGTGACATCAGCTTCACGGGGAAGCATATTCACACAATATTAATTCATAAGGATTTGCTATTTTAGGCAGTATTAATTCATAAGGTGTTATATAGGAATAAAGTGTCGCTAACGACACTGGAGTTTGAACACAGATCACTAGAAAGCAAACACAGGCGATCCTGTGTTGAATAAGTAGATCACGTGATGGTAAAGGAAATGTATATATGGGAATTAGCGTGGCGTCTAAGTGATCTTTATCCGGATTACTTCGGAAGAGTACTGGTCAAACTCTCTGCCTCCAGCCAGAGAGGATCCTCAGACGAGGCTATATCCAAGTGCAGAGTCTCGTCTCGGGAGATAGCTACCCGACCCTGTTTTTTTACGGGGAATTTTTGTCCGGGCCTACAGGCTCGGATACCCGACACTCAGCACGGCTTTGTGCCAAATCCGACCGCGTGGCGCGGTTAGTGTATATCTCACTATAGGGATTACTATTCGGATCACTATTCGGTGGTTACCTTTCGAGCGAGTATTATCGAGCAAGTACTATTAGTGCGAGTGATATTCGAAGGCGTCTGACACCAGAATTGTTCAACGGTGTTACTATAGTTGTATCTGCGATTACAAAGTCTCTACTACAACGAGCATTACAAAAGGGACAACGAGTATTCGTTGACATTACAAAGTAAAGATTTGCATATGTTAATTGTTAAAGGCAGTCAAGACACTTGATCTATATTGAAAGATTTTTTTTAAATTTCCTATGATAAAACAGCATCTGTTAATTAACATTTGTAAACAAATCTACGTATGAAATAATATCTTGCTTAGAAAGAGATAAAGGTGAAAGGCATCAATCATATATACTATATCTTCTTTACTTTATAAAATTCAATCATAAGCAATGGGTTGAACTGTAATATGATATGTGGCCAGAATTTCAATGATTGGTTATTGCCATGATTGTTGAAGATACTATGGACGAAATGCGTAAGTAGATGTCTTAAGGAAAACGGAAACTAAAAGGTTATTTATACTCAGAATTGGAAAGAGACAGCTGAAATTCCTTTAAAGCACATTGTGGAAAGAAGGCTTAGATAATTTGACACTCACAGTACATATCAAAGTAAAAAAGGACAAGGTAGAAATTATTGCTGTCTATTTTGGAACTGAATCTGTCATTTCAACTTGCTTTAACTTTAGTGATACTACAGGAACCAATGTTTCAACGTAATATGGCCATGAGAATTTGAACAGCTTATGTGAACGTATAGTGAAATTGTGGGTGAGAGAGATGACAAAAAAACAAGTGTTTCTAAGAGCGACAAGAGATAGGAATTTGTGGAGAGTCACGATCGTCCACGTTCTGAAGGTGCACGGCGCATAGGAGAAGATTTCAATGATTCGTGGATTTTAAAAGCTAGAAGTATTAGGTTTTCACACAGGAAATAACGTACTCTATAGGAAACAAACAAAAGGCTTGTGAAGTGCTAAATAACTAATTTATTTTGTTGAAATAGACGCCATGTTGATGAATGACTGTTCTCCAATGTCCTTCTAAATTTTTGATTCCAGCTTGAAAAAAATTTCTTCCTTTAATGCTTCAATTACATCTTT
>OZ010590.1:88186490-88208990 GCA_963932145.1 Acanthosepion lycidas | reverse complement strand
TCATATCGAGAATATTTAACATTGAAAAACACGAGGAGAAAATTAATTATTTTTGATATGTGGAAATCTCCGCTTTTACCTGAAGATGGTCGCGAGACCAGAAACACGTGTAGTAAAATTATGGAAAACAAAGCATAATATTTTTTTCTAAATAAATCCACATTACAACCAAAAACGTTTGCTGCACCTCTCTTCTCTTCTTTTTAATATACATACTTTTCTCTCGTTGGAACCACTACAACCTCTTTCTTTATATATATATATATATATATATATATATATATATATATATATATATGCACACACACATACGCACGTACACATAAACACACACAGACACGCGCACACACACACACACACACACACACACATATATATATATATATATATATATATATATATATATATATATATATATAATAAATCCTAATCAGCCAGGTACGATCTATCTGGTTTTCACCGCATGGGTTTATCAGTGAGATCCCATGTGGTACCTATGTAGATAGTACCTGGCTCGTTAGGATTTATTTAGTTTACTTTTGATCTACTTAGTGTATTGAGCACTCTTCGTTTTAACTTATTACTCGCTGTTTTATTTTATTTGTTTTTTCTTATTATTTTCTGTTTACTTTATTTCTTTCGCCATGTTCCGATGTTTCTGGTGCTTACATTTTTTTTCCCATTTTTCAGCGGATGCTAATTTATTTGAAAATTGTGCTATCCATATTTTTTCACCCACCGAGTATATATATATATATATATATATATATATATATATATATATATATATATATACTAATAGTTTGTTTTGTTTTACCATTTGTTCCCTTAAAGTGTATTTCGTTGTTCTTCATAAAACAATGTTTCGCCAATGATTTGATATTTTTCCCCACTTTTTTCTAGTATTAAGATATTTACAGCAGTTCTAGTTAAGGCAATAACTCAGTTTTGCAGTATCAAGTTATTGTTTATATCTATAAGTATATGCATGTGTGTCTGTGTGTATATGTGTAAATAGGTAGGGTAAACTGCTTAAAAAATAGAAAGAAAACATTGCCAAATAACTTTTTATATATTGTTTTTTATCTTTGTTATTTATGGTTATTTTTATTTGTCGTGATTTCTTGTCTCTTCCGGTTTTATCCTTGCTCAGTATCCACTTTGGTTTCAAGGACTTTAATTTCGCTTTTTTTTTTCTTTTTTTCTTTTTACACGTTTCACCATTTTCTGGTATGATTTAATTTTTTTTTCATTTGTTTGTCATAACTTATCATTACTGTGTCTTTTATTGACGCCTTTTCATTCATTATAATCATCATTCTTTTTTTCATATTGATTATTACTCTCTAATTAGTCCTACTATTTTTGCTATTAAAAACATTGAAGGACACTCCTGTTGTATCGTTTTATTCTAAAGCCAGATCAGCACAAATTATTGTTGTCTTTTGTTCACACAAATATCACTACCGTGGTCCATTTATCTTTGTTGATATAATTTTAACCAATTCTAAGTTTGTCATTGTAATTATAGGGTGCAGCAAAAATACCTTCCAGAAATACCCCCCCAGATAATGGTGTGACATTAGCTCCATGAAGACACCATTGCCACTAATGATTTACCATTATGCGGGAGGTATATCTGGGAGGTATTTTTGCCGCACCTTGTATTACGATCAAGACATTTAGCACAAGCTAAATTGTTCAGAATATTTCTTTGTTTAACGAGGGTCTTTCTTATTTTGATATATACAAGAGTGGATCAATAATTCCGTAACCTGACTCGTAGATTTCGGTTGGATTTTGAGGTGAAAACTTCACTGTATAATGTTCGAACTATGATCATTACTGACTACTGAATTGAGTGCATTGACAAGGAATGAGGTTATGCTCAATATAAATGTTTTCTACGAAAAAAATCTTTTCTTACTATTAGACAACTTATATCCTATACATACATACATACATATATATGTATCTATTGCGGTGTGTGTGTGTGTATAGGATGCAATATATATATATATATATATATATATATATATATATATATATATATATATATATATATATATATATGCCGATTGTTTTATAAATAAAAAATCCATATAAATATATAGATACATACATACATACGTATGTATGTATCTATGTATGCGTGTGTGTGTGTATAGGATGTAATATATATGTATCTACAGATCTCACTCTCACTCTCTCTGCATATATATATATATATATATAAATATATTTATGTATAGGATATAATGTATACCTATATATAGATACTTTTCTCTCTGCATATATATATATATATATATATATATATATATATATATATATATATATATATATATATATATATATATATATTCTAAAATCTTATGAGAGAAAAAAGCGCATATTTTTCTCGTATAAGATTTCTCGAATATTCAGGCCGGTAGATGAAAGTAAATAAATATATTGTTTAATAAATAAACGGAGCGCTACTCGGATACAAGTATCCACTGAAAATAGCATTTAAGTAATATATATATATATATATATATATATATATATATATATATATATATATATATATATATATATATATATATATATATATATATATATATATACAGAAAGAGAGAGAGCGAGGAAAAGAGAGTGATATTTATATATAGATGTATATAAAAAAAATCTGCCGGTTGTTTTATAAATAAAAAATCCATCCCCTTTCTTTCTTTATATATATATATATATATATATATATATATATATATATATATGTATGTATGCATGTATTTGTGTGCGTGTCTGTGTGATTTATTGTCTGTCTTCTTTTGCTATTTTTGGATCGAATTTTAATTCTTCTTTATTTTATTTTCTCCTCCTCCTCTTCCGTCTTCCTCTCTTGCTTTCCACGAATTTGATTGATTTTTATTTACCTGACCTCCCCAACGAAGGTAGGATTTGACACAAGGTCATTTTTATGCGAGGGATGAATTTGATTGATATTTCACATTCAAGACTTACACTGCTTACAATATCTATATTCAGTAAAACTAGTTGGGGACTAATTCTGTCTGTTCCCCCCCCCCCGCCCAGCTATTAATTAAACATTTGTTCTCTTCGTTTTATTTACCTGATTATATTATTAATTACTTATTTCCCAGTCCCCTTTTCTTTTTTTTCTTTTCTTTTTAACATCTTGCTTTGAGTATCGCCTTAATTCACGCAGCTGTCTGTTCGTCTTTTGTATTATCCACATATATACACACAACGCGCGCGCACACACACACATACATATACACACATGCCAGCCATAACAACACCGCTTTCCTCCTCCTCCTCCTTCTCCTCCTCTTTCTCCTCCTCTTTCTCTCGTATTACACACTATCCCATTGATTTTTTTTCTTTCTTTACTCACGAATCGGTCTAAGGTCACACCGTATAAGCAAATTAAAAGGACTGTGACAAAATAAATCATAAACCATCCTATAGGTGTTTCTTCCAGGCTTCGTTTTTACCCGCCGATTGCGGCCTGGGATGTTTTCGACTTGTCTGCTACCATTACAGACGGGAAGTTCCCGGCAAACATATCATAGAGGACTTGCCAAGGACGTTGCTATGACCAACGTCCGCTTTGCGGTACTTCTGTCGTTTAATTTGTTTACTTCTTTGCTATTTCCGCCTTTTTCCGTTCCTTTTTTTCTTGCATTCCATCACGCTTAACTGGCTTTTCTATTATTTTTGTTTGTTCGGCTTTTCGTGTCGGTTTCTGTTATTTTTTTAATTACACTTCGCTTTGTGGTTGAAGCCTCAGTATGCTGTTAGTTGTCCTTTCTTGTGTTAAAGCACATTTTCATTGATTCATAGCATTTTAAATGTTTCCGTATATATATATATATCAATATCTATATCTATATCTGTGTCTATCTTTATTATGTTCATACCTATTACCGAAGAAAGTCATTTCAATTCTATACATTTGTGGAGTATATCTAAGATATCCTCACAATATCTATGTTCTATCTTTTTTCTTTGATCTCCCTTGACGACGATTGCTCTATCAATAACTATATATATATATATATATATATATATATATATATATATATATGTATATATTGCGCTTAGTGTATTTTATATATGTAATCATATTAACAAATACATATCATTGCATGTGTGTATACATACGCTCTTATAATTATTTACTATATATATAACGACACGTTCTCGGAGAAGCAAGCATACATAGGCTTTGTTTTTGTTTTTATTTTCTATCATTAATTGTTTCTTTTCTTGAAAATTCTTTGCCTCTTTCAGGCCTGTAATTTTGGTGACAATGAGCGCGCGTGTTTATGTGTGATTATTCATGGTTAATCAAATTAATCGATTCTACATTGATTGTGATTTGTAGAGGTATACGCCGCTTATTATCGGTTTAAGGACAATCGTTTTTTCCAATTTGCGTCTAAAAATTCGTTCAGCGTGAAAAGGTTTAATCTGCTACAACAACTAAAAAAAAATAAATCAGACGGTGTTTACAGTAGACAAGCATATGTAGAACTGGAATGATTTGATGTCTTTTTACTTTGTTGAAAATCTCACTCTTAGTTTCAGCATTTTTATACATTAGACACGACTGATACCTCACAGATAGATACATAAATCATCAATATATATATATATATATATATATATATATATATATATATATATATATATATATATATATATATATATATATAAAGTATTATAGAATGGACTGGGATGGCTTAACTCCCCTAACTTTTGTCTTAGTTTCAAGATTTTTTTTACATGAGACACAACTGATACTTCACAGATAGATACATAAATAATCAGTGTATATATATATATATATATATATATATATATATATATACATATATATATATATATATATATATATATATATATATATATATATATATATATATATATATCAACAGTGCTATAGTAGGGATTGGGATGGCTGAACTCCCCTAACTTTTATCGTAGTTTCAGCATTTTTATACATTAGACACGACTGATAATTCACAGATAGATACATAAATCATCAGTATACACACACACACACACACACACACACACACACACACACATATATATATATATATATATATATATATATCAACAGTGCTATAGTAGGGACTGGTATGGTTTAACTCCCCTAACTTTTGTCTGAAAGTGAGAAGTAACCAGGATACTAAATTCGTCCTCTTGGCCTTAGTCTGTGACAATGCTACTGAGCTAAAATAATTTCTGTCATTAATCAATAAATAAATCATAAAACTTCATCTACCGTTTATTTATTTAAATTTGTTTTCGAAATATCAGCTTCTAAAACATTTATATAAAGAAAAAATATATACATGTCAAATTACAGAAAATAAGTACAAACGAAAAGAAAAAAATGGACTTTAAAATCAAAGAAAAAATGTATATACTTCTCAGAGGATTAGATGAAAAACATAATCAGAAGTCTTCTGAATTCAGAATCTGATATTGACCTCTACTTTTTGATGAGTGGTGTCGTGCTCTCTCTCTCTCTCTCTCTCTCTCTCTATATATATATATATATATATATATATATATATATACATGGGCGTGTGTGTATGTGTTTATGTCTGTGAGAGAGAGATAAAATATATCTGTAAAGATAATATAAATAAAGACAAGAACGCGTTTTGGCTCCTGATAAACTCCCTCACGAGACGAAACGCGTTGGTAAAGAAAAATTTTCCTTTTGTGTACACACACATATATATATATATATATATATATATATATATATATGAGCACTGTTTTGTAAAAATAAAAATATTAATAAGAACACCGAATTATATAGCTTACTGTTCTATGTCTTTAATATATATATATATATATATATATATATATATATATATATATATGATTAATACAAATTTTTCAGTTGGCTGATTGATGTTTTACTCAACACCTTCACTCTAGAGCTTCGTAGATGAACTTTTTGCAATTGTTCAGTCCACTCTTCAGGAGGTTTCAGCAATCTCTCGCCCCCTTTCTCTCTCTCTTATATATATATATATATATATATATATATATATATATATATATATATATATTTTAAATAAAAAGAGACCACTTTAAAGTTCTATGTAATAAATTATTTCACCACAGCACTTTTAAAGGACTGCGGATTACTTCCAAACAAAAAATGAAAAGAAAATTTACACATTTTTGACGGGCCGTATTAAACATATGTAAATTACCTAGTTTTTCTTAAACTATATATATATATATATATATATATATATATATATATATATATATATATATGCGTGTACGTGCGTGTGCATATATGTATGCATGTGTGCGTGTATCTGTGTTCTTTTATTGAGGGAGAGAAGCATCCGACATGTCAACAAATTCTCGCGAGAAAGTGTACGAGAATTGAAATAAGTTTTTTTCTCAAGTCGCAATGAGAAAATTATCATTTGAAACGATGCAATTTGATTTTCTGTTTTGTTTTCGTGTAATTTTCAGAAACTTTTATTGTGATATTAACCTAAACAGTGTTTTTTGATTATTATTTTTTTTTTTTCTAATTTTATCGACCGAATACAATCTTTGATCAACATGCTTTCTACGGTTGAGTAGACTTTAAAAAAAATATGAAATGCACTTGCAATAGGTGTTCCTAAATAATTAAATATATTCATTTCTTATATCTATCTATCTATCTATCTATCTATCTATCTATCTATCTCATCCAGTTCATATCTGTCTCATGCTGTTCAAATCTATCTATTCTTTAACTCACTCTCTGTTTGTCTATCTCTCTCTTTCTCTCTCTCTCTCTTTATCTCTCTCTCTATATCTATAAGCGAGTTCATATATATATATATATATATATATATATATAATTATTCATATCTACCTACATACCTTTTCCTTTTTTACCTTTTCCTATCTCAGTCGTTTCATCTTTCTCTTTCTTTCTGTGTTTGTCTGCATAGCTCTCTCTCTCTATATATATATATACGTGTGTGTGCATATATAGAAATATATATATATGTAAGTATGTTCATCAGCGAGTTCATGTATGTGTAAACACACACACATATATATATTTATATTTATATATATATATATATATCAATTGGGGCACCTCGACGTGGTGTAATGGTTAGGAAGCTTGTCTTGCTAGATTAATTACGACTGAGTAGTGAGTTCGATCCTCACTGGGTGTTCCATACTTTCGGCCTTGTGTCTCATCTAAGCCGGGCTTAGAAAATATCTCTATATATCAGTTGGTTTATAGCTAGCTAGCTATTATATACACTGTCTTTTAAACTTGATACCCATTAAAATCATTTTTGTGAGTTTTTCAACTTTGTAAACTCATCACCACCTTTCTGGGTGTTTAAAGTAGAATGTTCACAATGCTATCTCGCTTTGTATTTTTTTATTTTAATTTTGAATTCAAGCTAAACTCCATCCACATTGAAATAAATATAAATTGAAAGATTAGCCAGTACAATAGCGAAAGCTCTGTTTTCTTTTTATATTACACATCATCCTGTGCCGTGAGGTTTCGGGGTGTGTTCGAAGTCTTTCTTCAGCTCATTTCCATGTTTACGTTTTTTATATTTCCCTTCGTACATTTGTTTATTCATACGACGTATCCGCCGTTTGTCGTTGGAGATTGGGCGACAGCAAGTCTCTCTCTCCTCTCCAGCAACTATTTCAGTATCCAGGCAGACCCCACCAGTGTTTAGAGGATGTAAACATTCTTAGTTTCTTCTCGAATCACCGGTATTAACAGTTCTTGCCATTTTTGGCACGGTTCCGCGATTTTAAGTATTGACACCTTTTCCATTATCGGGCAAGGTCCTGGAACTGTTTTTTTTTTTTTTTTTTTTTTTTTTTTTTAATTTTGTTTTTTCTTAATTCACTCTATGGTCGTCTGCTACAAGCCGACTACAGTCTTTTTGACTTTCTTTTCTTAGATCCAAATGTAATCTCTGTCTTATAATGGATATCAAATTTCTTCAATGGGTTAATAATAGTCTGGATTTTTTTTTAACTATTGTCTTCTAGATTGTCCTGTATCCTCATCAGATTTCCAGATTTAGCCTATTTTGATGGCTTTTCAGAACCGTTCCCAAGATTCCCATAGCAACTGACACTACTGCTACATTCCTGTTCTTCAACCTTATCAGTTCCTTAGCAAAGTTGAAATAATTTTCACTTATTTTAAAAAAATCATATCATCAACAAGCAAGGCGTTAAAGTCACTAAGATGCAATGTGTTACTACGCATTACAGACAGTGGAATGAAAGAAACTGAGGAAATTTTGAAGAAAAAAGGACATTAAAAATAAAAGGATTCAAAAAGACAGAAGATGACGATTGACGTTGCATTTATATCTTTAAAGATTTAAGTTGACGGAAAAGCAAGAAGCCAGAATAGAGTTCCACATGCGAGAAGCGCGAGAGAAGAAGCTATTAGAATAGAACTTACGGTTACAGCGACTCTAAAACGATGAGACCGAGCTGCCAATCTAGTATTATGCTTAAATTCCTGAAGTCGAGATACAAAAAGTTAATCAGATCAATTTTCATGAAAATATTCATGCAAAAGACACAGGGAAGCTACGTGACAGCGATGGCGGAATGATTGAAAGCGAGATGCCAGGTTGGGACTGATAATATTGCAGAGTCTTCTTCGGATTTTTTCTTTATTTCAATTTTATTCCGTAATCTGGTAGATTCTCTTCTTGAGAACAGATCCGTCTTCTGTATGTAACTCCCAAAGAATTAGAAGATTTCATGTGCTTCATTCTATTGCACAAATTCACGTATGTGCATATAAATAAATAATTAAAGTTGATCTCATATTTTATAATGTATTCTAAATTCTGTTATTAACTGACACAATTTTCCATGTCATTTTCTGGTTGAATAGTCTTTGATCGCCATTTGCACTGTTCGGACTACCATCCTCACCTTTATTGCCATATTTATCACAACGTTTCGGCCGTTGTACGCTCTGGCCTTCTTCAGGTGGTTGGAATGTCGAACTGAACTCTTTATTTCGCTCACTGGGGTAGACTGTTCTAGTTCCACGTGCCATATTTAATGGATATCAGTTATCAGTTATCTCCTGTTAATTCCCCTCTCCAAGTTCTGACGCTGACACGGATTGATATCCTCACAGTTTTTAGTATGGTTAACATTTTTGTCGAGATTTACAAACTTTACGTTTCGTTCAGTTTAGCATAATTAACGATTTGAATTTGAATAAACTGATTTGTCTGGAAAATACTTTGACAAAAACCATACTTTGCAGTTTAATAATTTCTTTAATTTAATTTTATAGGACTTTATGGTAAACAATATTTTTTAAGAAAATTCCTTTTTCCTTCTTAACAATAAAGAATAAATTCTTATGATTTCTTACTCCTGAGCATGCAACATACAATGGCCGTGCGTATATATTTCTTTGTGGAGCCAAAATGCAACTTTTTGAAGCGTTTGGCGTTGTGATTTGTTTATAGTTCTCGCAAACGCAGGGCGAAATGGAAACTTAAAGAAAGATATGCAAAACATATTTCATTTTTATTAAATATTTGTTATTTTAATCATTAAATTGTTTTTAAAATAATGCGAATATTTTGTATGTTAAATAATAAAGCTTTTAATTTAAAAAGAAAATGAATGAAAATTTATTGCATTAAGCTAAGCACCCTAATAAAGTCAATTGTACTTTGTACCTCCTCGCCTGTTTGCACTTCTCCCAAAACTTTAGTTTCGATCGGTCAATGTATGCCTATATTCAAGGGTGTGACGGACGGATGGACTAACAGAAGCCACAGTATTTTATATATAGATTGTCATTTTTATAGGTAAGTCTTTTTTCACTAATAGTTTCTAACTTAGCCATGTTTACATCCAGATAGCCACCATTACCTCAACTGAGCTTATTATTGATGTTACTTGATATTGTTAATTAACATATTGTTTTTTGTGCAGCCCACGGGATAGCAATTCTCACCTTTACTGTGTACTAATTAAAATTCATCTACAGTGTCGTTGATTTTAGTGCTATTTCATAGTTTCTATTATTCTTCCTCTTCCTCCTTCCTTCCCTCTCTATGTTTCTCATATTTTCTAAGATCATGGCTCTCCATAATTTCCTCTCCTTTGTCAACCGTGTTACTTTACCTCGTGTTGTTGTAGTACGTGTTCTGCCACACATTTGCACACTTATCAAGTAGATTACTTCTGTTCTGTCTTGCTTATCTAGTCTCCAATATACCCTGTGAAGGTTAGTTTTTACAAGCCTTCTTTCCTCATCAGGTATCGAACAATTTCAGCTGTTTCTTTCTGATTGTTAAAAGTACGTTTTTGTTGTTTCTATTCCAGTTGGAAATCCCTGATATCTCAAATTATATATCGATAGCATTCTCTGTTCATCAATGCAGCTATATCGCTATCGATCCTAGTCTATTCTCCACCTGTAATGGTATGGGTATGCATGCATTGCCATATAGAACTCTGGCGATTATGCCTCTTTACAATTTCCTTTCCTTTTTAACCCTTATTAATTTGTGACTTTTTTTTATCTCCCTTAAAACATACTCCGCCATTCTATTTACTCAGTCTCGCTAAGCATGTTATGAGTTGTTTTCCTCTTTTCCTCTTGCCTTCAATCTGTCCTGTGAGTGTCAAATTTTCCAAGCTCTCCTTCCTCATTATGTGTCCCAGAAATTTCACTTTTTCTTCCTGATGCTACCTATGTGTTCTTTTTGTTTCCATTTTATCAAAAACTTCGTCGTTTCTCACTTGGTTCAAGTATTCTCATCATCCTTCTGTAGAACCTAATTTTTGTTGCCTTTCTTCTTCATCTGTGAGGAGATTGTCCAGCATTCACTACCATATATAAGGATTGATATTACATAGAAGTTCAGTACTTTTTTTTGTTTCATAATATTCTGCTTAGCTTTTGGAAGGCATCATCCGCTATCTCAACGCGCCTTCGGATTTCACTGTCGCACTTTCCGTCTTCTGTTAAAACACTTCCCAGATATTAAACTTTTTGTACTTGTTTGATTTCGGTATTTGTAATTTGTATGTTGGACTATTCCTAAGCCATGCTACACATTTTTTCTTCTTTTCTAAGACCATCTTCTTTTTTCTATTCTTTTCTTTTTTTTTTTTTGTTTATTTCACTTTCTTCATCTCTAACTCTAGTTCAACGTATGAACGAATTAAACACACTGAGAAGTTTTGTTCCTCTTTACATATATCAGGTCCGTTTCTTTTACTTATATCAGGTCCGTTTCATATACTTATATCAGGTCCGTTTTATATATTTATATCAGGTCCGTTTCTTTTACTTATATCAGGTCCGTTTCTCTTATATCAGGTCCGTTTCTCTTACTTATATCAGGTCCGTTTCTTGTACTTATATCAGGTCCGTTTCTTTTACTTATACCAGGTCCGTTTCTTGTACTTATATCAGGTCCGTTTCTTTTACTTATATCAGGTCCATTTCTCTAACTTATATCAGGTCCGTTTCTTGTACTTATATCAGGTCCGTTTCTCTTACTTATACCAGGTCCGTTTCTTTTACTTATACCAGGTCCGTTTCTTTTACTTATATCAGGTCCGTTTTTCTGACCCCAATGTTAATATTTACTCATTTATTTTCTTACTTGATCTAAGCTAGTTTATATGCTGTTTAGTTTTGTTCGTGTTTTTCTAAAGCAAGACAACCAAAAAGATTATTTAGAGAAAAACAAGCCGTAACTAACATTATTTATTCTTTTCTTATGATTCTTAGTTTCCGAAAAAGTTTTTTCACGTTGTTCTTACATTCCTTATCCTTTGTGTGGTACGCTTTCCGTCTTTTGTTAGGACATGAACAGTTAAATTTACACCCTTGCTTGATTTTTACACCTCCTTCTCAAACTCACACTTTAGATTGTCTCTATTGCTTACAACCATGCCTTTCGCCCTTTCTCACTTAATATTTATTTCTTCTTTATTCCTTAGACCGGCGTTTCCCAACTTTTTTTTAGCTCATGGCCCACTTTGAACCCAGAATATTTCTGTGGCTAATGAAATTATTATAGAGTAAAAAATTACTTCCATATTACAAAGAATATATTCAATAACAATACAACTATGTCTATTTACCGGACACACAATTTTACAAGCATCTAAAATATTTCGCATCTCCACTGAAACCACTATTTATTATCAATATTTATTTTTTACAATTTTTCTTATATATGGCACCAAATAAAAGAAAAACGTAGTCAATAAATCTCTAGGGACCTTTCAATAAACTGCGGACCATATATTAGCCTGGTGGCTCAGTAAAAATTATAAAGTGTATCTGGCCCACCTGAAATTTGCTATGTTCCATTTGGCCATGCGGCCATAGGTTGAGAAACATTGCCCTAGACCACTTTCTTTCACAACCTGTCATCAACACCGTCACGTCGATGAAGAATATGTTGTTACAAATCAGAATATCAGCTGACAGCAAGTCTCCTCGCTAACGCGCACCCTCCCCAGTATTACTGATATTCGAAATACTTTTAATAGTTTTTGATCCTTTTTTTGGAAAATTCTTGGAATTCGAGACTATTCCAAGCACGCTAATAGTGATGAGTATCGCTGTCACTCTCTGTAGTAATAAAATACGCACATCCCATTTCACCTCTCGGGATGGCATCATGACATTTTTCACTGAACATTTTTTACAAAAAAAAAAAAATCACACCCATTTTACACCTTCGTATGGTGTGAGCTGTACTTTTGAGTACGATTGCTTGTATTTCTTTAAGGCATGGGATACCAGGAATCCCTTCACTGTTTCTATCGGAACCTTTTTCAATGAATCCGAGGGCTCCAACTACAACTGGGATTGTTGATGTCATCACATGCCACATTTTTGACGTTTCAATTTCAAGGTATTTCCTAGTACTTTGATAGTTTTTTGAAGATCTTCAACGACACATTACAGTCTGCAGGGACTGCTATGTCAATAAGAAGACATATTCTGTTTTTGTGGTCTCTGATCACGATGTCTAGACGATTAGATTTGAGTCTTCTGTCTGTGTCTATTTTAAAGTCCCATAAAATTGTTACAGGTCCTATCTCCGTAACCGGGTCTGAGTGATGTTCATACCAATTTTTTTACAGTTTCCTTCCCGTAAGAGTTGCAGATTTTCCAGTGCAGATATTGGCCCACTCTGTCATACTGGTTTTATATTCAGTGAGTGCCAGTACTGTGAAATCTGATATAAGATGATCAATTCTTTCTGGATATTTAGCACAGAATCTGCATTTTGGGCTAACACAATTCTTCATCTTCTTCTTCTTCCTCTTCTTCTTCTTCTTCTTCTTCTTCTTCTTCTTCTTCTTCTTATTATTATTATTATTATTATTATTATTATTATATTTCGATTTCTGCTATGGCCACACTACCTAAGTAGTCGTAGGCAAGTCGTGGTGTGTTTTTATGGCTACATTTTATGATTTATTTATCTAACTCCCATAACATCACTAACGTTACTTGGACAAAGTTCTACTTAGTGTGGGGCTGTACTTATCAAGGCATTTTTTTTTTTATTTCTCTTAAGCTGGTATTACCATGGATTTTTCAATGTGCTGTTGTGTTCCTTTTTTATCATTCCAAGCGCACCACCTATAACTGGTATTATTCTTGTTTTCAATTTCCACAGTTTTTTCTATTTCGATTTCCATATCTTTATACTTCGATAGTTTTTTTTTAATCCTTTGGTTGCTATTGTAAAGTCCGCTGAGCACACCACATGAATTAGTAGGCTTTTTTTTTTTCTTTTCGGTTTTTGAAAAATATGTCCGGCCTATTTACTTCAATCTTCCTGTCTGTAAAGATGGTGTAAACCCATAGAATTGTGATGTCTTTCTATTTCTGTAACTACTGCTAGGTGATGTCCATGCCAGTGTTTGTTAACATCTTTTCCAAAGTGTTTGCCCATAGTCCAGTGTAAATATTGCCTCACTCTATTGTGACGATTTTTATTTTCATTTGGCGCAAGTAAAGAACATCCTGAGATTAAATTGGTCTATGGTTTCCTGATATTTGTCATGGGACCTGCATTTTGGATCCACACTATTATGTATGATATTTGCCTGAAAGTTATTAGTGAAAAGACTCTGGTCTTGCGCTGCAAGAATAAATCCTTTCGTTTCAGCCTTTAATCCAGATGCTCGTAACCATCGATGAGTGTTAATTTTATCCTCATCGGCTGATAAAGTTAATGTTCTGGGTATTGTTCATGCAGAGGGTATGTCTTTCCAGCATTGTTTCATCTGTTCAAGAGCTTGGCTTTCTTTTTTATAATTTTTGCTTCAACATTTGGTATTTAGGTTCCGTTTTGGTCTTCTACAGAATTTACTAAATGTAAATTTCGTTTGTATTTACAACCTTCTTTCATGATTAAATATTTTTCCTTTCTGTTTTCGTGTTGCTTGACTAATTGTATCATCTAGTCCTTTGTTGTTTACATGTAGGTTAGTAAGCCAATAGTTGTAGTCTTGTATGACAATTCTAGCTGAATAGGACCTCTTCCACCTTCTTTACAGGGTATGTATAGACGATCCGCATTAGCCTTTGAATAATGCATGCTATATTCAAAAAGATTATTATTATTATTATTATTATTATTATTTTCTTCTGCACGGTTTTTCATTTTCAATCGGAGATCTTGCATTCATATGTGTGATTGTTATTGCAATATTTTGCTAAAGTTGTTAAGCTCAAATATTTAACAATGCTATAAAGGGATTTCTACCAATATTTTGTTGTCGTAGAATTTACCCTTAACTTATTCAATCATTAACATTTAATCATTTTCAGGTATCTTTATATGCTGTGGTTTTGTAAAACAAATTAGTTGAACTAATCCTCCACCTCCTTCGGATCTGGACACAGCCTAAAGATGAGGCATGCACAGGAATATAAGAAGCTTTCTTAATGTCAGTTATGGTCCAGTTAAGGATATTGAAACTGTATTGCATGACCGGGACAGCCAAAGTGTTTATGGCTGTTATTGAATCATTAACTGAGGGAATTCATCAGAAATTTCAAATAGGAAAACCCTAAAATTTTCACGGGTTAACACTAGTTATTTTTTTTTATCCGTGATGTCTTCTGTTTTTGTGACTGCTGCTGGCTGTTGTTCATACCAGTGTTAACATCTTTTCCAAAGTGTTTGCACATTGTCCAGTGTAAATAGTGCCTCACTCTATTGTGACGATTTTTATTTTCATTTGGCGCAAGTAAAGAACATCCTGAGATTAAATTGGTCTATGGTTTCCTGATATTTGTCATGGATCCTGCATTTTGGATCCACACTATTATGTATGATATTTGCCTGAAAGTTCCTAATGAAAAGATTCTAATTATTATTATTATTATTATTATTATTATTATTATTATTATTATTATTATTATTATTTCCTTTGATTTCTGGTGTGTACACATTTCTTTCCGTGTCCCGCTCAGAGACCTAAGGCCAGAAATGGCATCATGACACTTTCCACTGACAAAAAAATAAATAAATAAATAAATAAATAAATAAATAAAAAAATAAAAATATTTTACATAGATAAAGCCCTCCGTAAAGTGTGGGCTGTACTTGTGAGAATTTTTTTTATATTTCTTTGAGGCATGGGCTTCCAGGAGTCCTTTCAGTTAGTCTGCTGGAATCTTTTCCAACCAATCCGAGGGCTGCAACTACAACGGGGATTGTTAATGTTCCCATGTGTCACATTATTTTCTTGGGTTTCTATTGACTCCACCTTTCCTTCCAGGTCTCAGCCAGAGACATAATGTCACAAATGGCTTTATGACGTCTTCCCCTGATCATTTTTTGGTAAAATCCCACTCATTTTACATAAACTCATTCGTAATGTGTGAGCTGTACTTGTGAGTACATTTTTTTTGTATTTCTTTAAGGATTCCCTTCAATCGATCTATCGAAACCTTTTCCAATCAATTCGAGGGACCCAGCTACAACAGGAATTATTGATCTCCTCATGTGCCACATTTTTTTTAGATTTCAAGATACTTTGATAGCTTTTCGAAGATCTTCAAAGATACACTACAGTCTGCAGGGACTTCTCCTACAACTACTAATTCTGCTATTACTACTTCCACTAACACCACTACTTCTACTACTACCACTACCACTTCTACTACCACTACTACTTCTGTTGCTACTATTACTTCTACTACCACTACTTCTACTCCCCCCCCACTACTTCTACTATCACTACTACTTCTGCTACTACTACTACTACTACTACTACTAATACCACTACTTCTAATACCACTACTACTTCTACTACCTCAACTTCTACTACCACTACCACTACTACTTCTGCTACTCCTACTACTTCTAATACCACTACTACTTCTACTACCTCAACTTCTGCTACCACTGCCACTACTACTTCTGCTACTCCTACTACTTCTAATACCACTACTACTTCTACTACCTCAACTTCTACTACCACTACCACTACTACTTCTGCTACTCCTACTACTTCTAATACCACTACTACTTCTACTACCTCAACTTCTACTACCACTACCACTACTACTTCTGCTACTCCTACTACTTCTAATACCACTACTACTTCTACTACCTCAACTTCTGCTACCACTACCACTACTACTTCTGCTACTCCTACTACTTCTAATACCACTACTACTTCTACTACCTCTACTTCTGCTACCACTGCCACTACTACTTCTGCTACCACTACTACTTCTACTACCACCACTACTTCTACTAGCACTTCTACTACCACTACTATTTCTGCTACTACTACCACTACTTCGAATACCACTACTACTTCTGCTACCACTACTACTACTTCTACTATCTCTACTTCTACTACCACTACTACTTCTGCTACTACTACTACTACTTCTACTATCTCTACTTCTACTACCACTACTACTTCTGCTACTACTACTACTACTTCTACTATCTCTACTTCTACTACCACTACTTCTGCTACCACCAGACATATTAAAAATGTTTGGTTTGAATGAATGAAAGAAAGAAAGTGAAGGTGATAATGCTCTCCTGTGTTTGTTTAACGCCTGCTTGTGTGAAATGGAAAACTTTTCAAATTTCCTTTCATTTGTACCCTCTTGTATCTTTAAAGTATCGCCTCCACTTTCAGTATTAAACTTTTAAAGTTAATATCTTGGTTGAATCCTAAGTATGACTGCTTATGATTGCTATTGCAAAATTTGGTTAAAGTAGTTAAGCTCGAATATCTAACGCTGCAATAAGGGCGAATTTCTACGGATATATTATAGCCGTAGAACTCTCAAGGAGTTCGACTAAACCATTGATTTAGAATTTAATACTGACAGTGGACGTAATACTTTAAAGAAATAAGAGGGTACAAATGAAAAAAAAATCAACTATTAAAATTAACTAAAGATTTAATTCTCATCAGAAAAATTCAAATAGAAAACCGTGAAAATTTTACGGGTACTACTGATTATTATTATTATTATTAGTAGTAGTAGTAGTAGTAGTAGTAGTAGTAGTATTAAAAGTAATAGTAGTAGTAATTGCAGCACTAGTAGTATTAGTATTATTAGTAGTAATAGAACTCATTTATTTTTCACACGATTTTTCACTAATGAGTTATCACTGAGAATCAAGCGAAAGTCCGTCTCTTCTTCATTTCCTCGCTGGCCAACCTGAGTTTTTTTTTTTTTTTTTTTTTTTATATATAATTCTGACGTCTGGATAGTTTACAAATTGCTGATGCTATTTTTTGATAATTTAACTGTTTCTTCTATTTTTTGAAACGTTTTCATAAACAGCTACACACTACAAGATCTCTCTCTCTCTCTCTCTCCCTCTGTCTCTCTCATTTTGGGAGGCAACTCCCTAATCACACCGGCTTGAATCCATGCCGAAAATTAGATTAGCTTTAAAAGAAGTCACACTGTTGAGTTATTATTTAGCGCATATTACATCACAATATACGCATTGATTAAAAAAATATATATTTCAACATTTATACCAGGTTAATCTGATCGTCTGTTTGAAAATTTTCCAAACACACTTTCCTCGTTATATGCCAAGAATTTGCAGTTGTTTCTTTCTGGTGTTACCTACGTGCCCGTTTTGTCTCCATTTTGTCTAAAGCTTCGTCTTTATTCAAGTTTTCAGTCTATGGTATTCTCAGCATCCTTCTGTAGAATTACATTTCTGTTGTCTCAAGTCTCTTTTCCATCTGTGACGAGATTTTCCACAATTCACTGACGTATACGAATATAGATATTACATAACAGTTCAATATTCTTTTCTTTGTTTCCAATGAAAACTTCCTGTTTCTTAATACTTTGCTTAACTTTTGGAAGGCGTCTTTCGCATTCAGATTTCGCTGATGCATTTTCCATCCTCTGCTAGAACACTTCCTTATATATTTAAAGTTTGGCTCAGTCGATGTAAGCAGAAGTTAAAAAGTGCTGAAAATATTGCTATTTTGTTGTCTTAGTTTCAGTAAATATTTTTTTCTTTCTTTAGTAGGATGAAGTGCCAACAATCGTTTTTGTTTTTAGCCTTCTACAACCAAAGAAAATATATATATTTGTTTGTATATAGATTTATAGATACACCGGCTTAGCAAGAATTAATGAAGACAGAAGAGATTTGGAAATGTTTACCGACAACGTATTTCAAATTTGCCTTTAAGCGAAACTTCCCTCGTCTTAGATTTCCAGAAATTTTTCATGTCTGCAGGGTTTTGTATTCAAAAGTAAACAAAGCAATTTTTTTAAAGAAAGTAAATGGATTTTTGTTTTATTCATTCGACAGATTTTTTTAGCGCCATAAACGTTATTTTAATTGATACTCCTATTTGAGTAGACTCCCTGTTTATTTAATAAACAGTGTATTTATTTATATCCATCTACCGGCCTGAATATTCGAGGAATGTTATTGAAGAAAAAAAATGCGCTATCCAGCAGGATTCGAACCTACGTCTCCCAGAGTAGAGGGAGCTACCACAGGGCATCAAGTCAAATAACTTTATTGATTATTGACACCACCACTCAGTGAGCGCTATATATATATATATATATATATATATATATATATATATATATATATATATATATATATATATATATATATATATATATATATATATATATATAGAGAGAGAGAGAGAGAGAGAGAGAGAGAGAGAGAGAGAGACAAGTATCCTGGACTTACGTCGGAGATCCGTCCCTACGTCGAGATATAACCTGATTTTCGACGTAGGTCGGAACTCCCCTACATAAGCACCCACGAGTCTACCTTACATAATGAAAGGAAAAATGTTGAAAAAAAAAATAAGAAGACACAAACGTGACATATTGAATGTAGTACAATCCATTATGGCGTACAGCCGATGAAAAAACAACACTGACTTCCTCATATAGCGCCGCGTGACGACGTAATATATTATGGGAGATGGCGCCGTAAACACGAAACACCGTACGTTGTGTCCGACGTAACCCGAGAAACTTATATATATATATATATATATATATATATATATATATATATATATATATATATATATATATATATATGTGTGTGTGTGTGTGTATGTGTGTGTGTTAGGCATATTTGTGCTTGTTCAACGTCCACCTGTGGTTTATACTGCAACTATACTGAAATGACATTTGTTAAAATTTGCGGAATAAAACGTATAATCTGGTATATTAAAAGCCACACATGGTCAGTGGATAAAGGCGCTTGAAAATGTCCAGTACATTCAGACTTTCGGTCACGACGACTAGCCACTTCGTGCTAGCGCCCCCATTAAGGGCTTACATAAGAAAAAGCTTGGTGTTTATGTGAGCCCAACTTATTGATTTGTTCGTTTGATAGCATTGTAAATCAATCATATTCAATCTCTGCTTCAAGTAACACAGCCTTCAACTCACTGATAACAGGCTGAGAAATAACTGAGCAGTAGTAAATAAGAACGAGATGAGTTATCTCCCCTAGAGATGGACAGAGGAACGAGACCAATCTGCCCGCCACCCGGTGATTAAATAAATGGTCCAGTTCGAAATTCTCGAAAGTTTATACGGATTAAAAAAACAACTTGAAAAAGGCCGGAGAGCATATCGGCCGCAACGCTGTCATAATAACGACAAAGATGATTCAGTCAGTACTAAATAGTCTTAAAACTTTTTCATAACATAGACTGTTATGTCATTCGACTGTTTCTTTTATTTTCAGATTTGCAAATTGTGAATTCTCATTACTGATAAGGAAGTGATTTCGTGTTAAATTCTTCACTATTTTTATTCAATGTTCTCCTTCAAGATTCATTACCAACTAAAGCTCGATAGCCCAGACTGTTCTACTATTTTACTTATTCGGGAGGTGGGTGAAAGAGATGGGTTCCTACGTTTCCAAAGGGCTTTAAGGCAACGTAAACCGAAAATCTCTCATCCAGACTTGGATTTTGGAGATTCAGTTCTATTATTGGTCACTCACAACCTCCTGATTGAAAGCCCAATTTCGTTATGTCTATTCAATCATTTTAATTAATGATACAACCGAAATTCGTAGAGGTATGTCAGATTAATTTTCGAGTACTTCTGTTACCTTGTAGACCAGCACTACTAAACTAGTTTTCTCGCCAGGCCTTTCTGGTGAGGAGATTGGTGACTAGACTTGCCCCGATGGAATCAGCGGCCACGTGTCCGGGGCCAAAGAGAGCCTCCTGGTTGGAAGACATCGGCTGTGGTTTGATCAGGAGAGGGATAGGCTCTACCATATTTGTCCAAGAAAGGCTATGCAACACCAACACATGTTCCTTAACCATACGTTCCTGAACAGTTTTAATCCTGACCTCCTGAGTCAAAATTCGTAAATAATTGCTATGTAATGTTTCACGGTAGATATAAAAATAGTTACAAGTGTTTACCAACCGTTCAACCGGTGGCTGGGCATTACGTCATTTTTCTCTACCACTGTTCAACCGGTGGCTGGGCATAAAGTCATTTTTTCTACCACCGGTAAAGAGGTGGTCAGGACTCAAAGAATTAAATAGAGTTTTGTCTTTCATTCCAACATGAAGAAACTGAACCTAACACACCTTGGCGAAACGCGTCTTTTTAAAAAAAAGCATATACATGAGTGTGTGTCTGTGTGCGTGTGTGTCTCTGTGTGTGTGTGTCTGTGTGTCTGTGTGTGTCTGTGTTTATGTTTGTTATATTAATATGGTAAGAATGATCGATATTAGAGACATTTCCTTTACAGATATATCATCTGTTTTACATCTGGATCAAAACGTGTAGACATCTGTCAGATCTCTCTCTCTCCTACATTAGTTCTGCTTAACGATCTGCCTAAGAACATTCTCAGATTATTTATAAATACGTATGCAGCGAAGATCAAGATTTATATTTATATATATATATATATATATATATATATATATATATATATATATATATATATATATATATATATGGATTAAATCCGGCAGATATTTAATTCATTTGTTAAACGTTATTTTTGAAATGGCTATTCATATTTGAGTGTAGGCTCTGTTTTTATTTATCTATTAAACAGTATATTTATTTACATCTACCAGAGAACGCACATTATTCTAACAAGATTTCTCAAATATTCAGGCCAGTAGATAGAAATAAATTAATATACAGTTTAATAAATAAATTAAAACAGAGCTTCTTTTCAAATATGAGTATCCATTTAAAAATACCGTTTAAACAAATAAATTATAGATATTTATATATTCTCCCATATATTCTTCAGAAAATTATTTCGTGCATACCCATGTTTGAGTAGACGCCCTGTCAATTTGTTTCTTTAAATAGTATGAAATGCGTTTACCGACCTGCACATTCGAGTGGGTCAATAAAGAAAATAGGCTCCCCAGCAAGGATCGAACCTGTGGCTGTCTTTGTAGGAAAAACCACTTTCGGATCTGGCGTGCATTTGAACTCTCGGTCACAAGGAGCATCACAGTCCAGAATGGTTCAGTTACCCTTTTTGAAGAATATATTTGAATATATTTTGAAGAATATATATATATATATATATATATATATATATATATATATATATATATATATATATATATATATATATATATATATTGCGAGAAAGTGAGAGAAAGAATGAAAAAAGCGAAAAGGTGGTATTTCCATATAATTAGAAAATGGTAGTATATTCGGTTTTTCTCAACTCAACTGATTCTTGCAGACGATAATATTGTTGTATTGTTGTCGTGTACACAATTTGATTCTTACACGAACCTTCCAGTTTCTATCTTCATGGTATTTATCCAGTTCCCGACGCTCCAGTATTTGGCCCCATCTTCATTTTTCAAGCAGTCTGTCCGTTCATTCTTTCTTTTTCTCTTCTTTGCTTTTTTTTCTTCTTTTTCTTT
>OZ010590.1:88158990-88173990 GCA_963932145.1 Acanthosepion lycidas | reverse complement strand
ATAAAAAGTTTGTGAGATTTGTAAAACTGGCGTTTACTTTTTAAGATATAATTAATATTTGGTTTGGTATTTCTATATCCAATGAAGAGAAATGCTTTCTAATGTTCATCAGTCAACTTCGTTACATGTTTTGACTTATATTTTAGATTTTATAAGTTCAGGCAAAATATATCAAATAATTCGCTGAAGTCAGTCCTCAGTATATACGGCACTCTTCAAACAGGTTTAAACATGGCAATCCAAGTTAAAACATAATTGCTGCAGCAGGTTTGTAATCGCTTTTCTTAGAAACTTCATTGAAGGTAATTATACAAAAAAGCGCTCGGATATCAAAAGATGCAAAAATGTTGCTGATTTTTTTTTTTTTTTTTAATTTCATTGATTTTCCTAAAACTTATATTAGTGTCAGATGCAAAAATCAGATTGGCCAAATTCTGGCATTTTACTGGCATTTATTTTTCCACATGGTAAGTTTAACTACAATCTATTGCTTACTAGCAGTATTACCAAGTCTTTCATTACAGGGAATTTTTGTCGTTCATTCAAAGCAGTTTAAGTTTAAAGTCAGCCCACCCAAAAATCAATATTAGTAACAACATTTGGGTGCAACTGAGGCACATCCCAAAATGTGGGGTTAACAATTTGAATGGTGGTGGCCCTGAAAAAGGACGTTTTTGTGTTCTCAATCTTGCAGGGAAGAAATGACTTCCATGGACCGTCATAATAATAATATACGATAATTTTTATTTATAATATAATTCTTTTTTTTTTTTATAATTCTAATAATTTTTGGCGTTAGATTTCAACTCTCTAAATGGATTGTACGCTGATTTTTACAGACATTAAATTTTGCCTTTGATTTTTGCGAAAAGTGTAAAAAAAAAAACAGCTTTTTCGATTCTTCACCTTCAAGGTTGTCATTTTTTCCGGCCAATTTGGACTCAAAACCGGCACTGAAGAATTATCTATCAAACGAACAAAATTTTTATGGAAATCGTATGAAAACTGTGGAAACGCATAAACAACATCCGATCACACACACACACATTTTGAGAATTATAGATATAGATCCCTTATAAATAGTTATTATTTAGCACATTTGTAACGTAGCGAAGCGGCAGGCCGGATGAACTGACATCGTGGGACGGATCCGGCGGGCCGTACTTTGGTGACCCCTGCTATAAGGAATGGGGATGTATACCTTTGTATACGTGGCAGGTCACTGTTGTAATGATCAAGGTTGGTGGCATTAAGGAATAAAGCTCGTTAGAACACATGCCATGGAAATAGCAGCAGAGCAGAAAGGGTTTTCGTCTGTGGGAATAGGGATGTAGGGTAGGAAATAATTGATCACCTAAAAGTCTGTTTAGACCCTATAAAGACAGGTAAGCAGGTACTGCTTAGCTCAAGCTAGGTATAGCAGCAATGCTCTATTTTGGTCTGATCTGGCTCTTATAAAGAAAGTATAGCAGATGTGGACGGGGTCAAATACTTACTGGAGTGGTACAATGAACCGACCATGTTTCCAGCATCTTTAGCAATAAAACGGATATACGAGTTCCACTTGAAGTCTGAGGAGAGCTTGAATCCCGATAGACGTTCAAGTCAAGAAGCTTTCTTCAGAGAACACCCACCCATCATGATAGCTGAAAGCTCGGGGTCTGCTCGGTGGTGATGGGACGTTGGTTTTTGAGGTATTGTATTTTACAAGCCAGCTCTTACCCCATTGAGTCACCTACGCTATGTCAGGTCAAAGATGTTCAAGGTCAATAGACTCCTTCAGAGTATAACCACCCATCAGGATAGGTGAAAGTTTACGGTCTGCTCGGTGGTAATGGGGTGTTGGTTTTGGGGGTATTGTATTTTACAAACCAGTCCTTCCCCCATTGAGTCACCTATGCTATGTGACGGAATGATGTTCAAGACAAGAAGCCTCCTTCAGAGAACACCCACCCATCATGACAGGTAAAATGCTCGGTGTCTGCTCGGTGATGGTGATACATTATTAGTTTGTTTTTTGTCGTATTTTACAATTTTACAAACCAGTCCTTTCCTCATTGAACCACCTGGTCTGGGTCAGAGGAGAGAGAAACTGCGAGGTTCTGGTCTTCCAGATTTTGGAAGGTGCACCTCTAAACTGTTGTAACATTCACACAGAATGATCGGGGTGAGCTCTTAGGCAAACCATTAATACACAATAGGAAGAGGGTAGGACCGAGGAAAGAACCCTAAGGAACGCCGGCATTGATCTTCTGGAAATTTGAAGAAACTTAAATATTATAAAAATCTTCGTGAAAAAAAAAGTTCTTCATGATTCCTTCAAGACAAGATATTTCAGAGTCACGACTATATGTGAAGAGAAGTGACAAATATTCAACAACGGAGTAAATTAAGGACAATGTTGAACTTAAAAAGAAATGGATAGGCAAGTATAGAACTCTACAGCTAAATGCATATTTATGCGTCCAGCTGCTGCAACATGTCCATAAAGGTTTGATCAGAAAGCGTCCTGTGGTCGTTCTCTTCCATGGCAACGTCCTGCTGTTCGCAAAGCCAGAGCGCATAAAGTGAGAATAGCACTAGGAAAAAAATGCACCAACTGATTTTTACCTTTTCGATCATTGCAAAATCAATTGATTTTGAAGAATAAAAATGACAACTCGAAACTTCAATACATTTTGAAAAAAATACAAGAAATGAAAACTCATAGAAGAAGAAAAAAAAAAATTAGATAAAAATAGAAGTCAGAGATGGGAAGAAAATCAAATCCTAAGCAAAAGACAAAAAATACGACAGAAGAAATTATCTAGATTCTGAGTGCGCAAAGGACATTTTAAACACGAAACGGAATCATTGAATTACACCATCCAGTAGAAGAGAATGTGCACTAATTATATGAATACAGAATAAATATCCTGCAAGAGAAAATGCTGATTTTGCGTTACGTAACAAAATAAATTTATAATAAAAGACATCATTAAAGTGGTTTGAGGAGAATACTGTAGCTGCAGTAGTTAATTACGAAGACTCCAAATAAGCTGAATTCGAACACCAGGAAGATACGCAAGGCGTTTAAAATCCAGATGCGTGACGTCATTCAGGCCAAAACCGATTTAGTTGTCGAGTAAAAGTTTTTCAAGCAATTGATGTGAACGTTAGAGCAGATCACAGAACGGAATCGAAAAAGGGAAAAAAAGATAAAGAATGCTTTTCTAAGAACTGAAGAATTGAAGAGTATAATAGAGGTGTTCCTGTCGTCTTAAGCTGTCTGGAATATGCCCTGAAGACTCTTGGAAAGAGAATGAGAAAGACAGTACAAACACCAGAGGTGTTGATGTCACCGCTAATTTTGAGGAGAACGCTGGAGATTTGAATAGATTTTCTGTAACATAACCGCGAGCGATGACAGTCTCTTGGGTGATACTACTGCTGCTATTACTACTAAAATGACTACTACTACTACTACTAATAATAATAATAATAATAATAATAGTAATAATAATAATAAATACAAAAAATTGTTCTCACAAGTATAGCCCATATACGAAGGGCTTTATCTATGTAATATATACGTGATTTTTTTTTTTTAACTGTTCAGTTGAAAATGTCATGATGCAATTTCTGACCTTAAGTCTCTGGTCGGGACCCAAAAAGAAATGAGTATACACTAGAAATCAAAGGAAATAATAATAATAATAATAATAATAATAATAATAATAACAGCGGAAATATAGCATTAAATCCCTAATTGATATTCCATCAATCAAGGAAATGCTGAAGCAGAAACTTCAGCTAAAGGCACAGAGAACAAAACGATACGAAAAACGTTGTAGGTTCTATCGCCAAAATAAAATATTCCGAACAGATCTTAAGAAATTTTACAGGGAAATTGGAAAAACACCTATACATGTCGAAACGCCACCATCGATTGATAATGTACAGACATTTTGGGAAAATATTTGGAGCAGCCCAAAGGAATATAACCCAAATGCAGAATGGATACGGCGTGAAGAAGAACGACTGCTGGATACACCTCTACAAGAATGGGAAAATATATCCACAGATGATGTTAGGCAAGCTCTAACGAAATCCCCAAAATGGAAATCCCCAGGAAATGACAAGTTGCCCAATTTCTGGCTGTATCATCTCTCATCTACCCATGAAATTCTTGCAAAAGCATTATCAACGCTTGTAAATAATCCCAATAAAATCCCGGAATGGGTTACTGAAGGTATTACATACCTCATACCAAAAACAAATGAAACAGACGACCCGAAAAATTATAGACCGATAACATGTCTTTCTACAACGTATAAGTTGATCACGTCTGTACTGACGAACCGTCCTTTTTCGAAACAAACAGCATTCTCCCGCTGGAACAGAAGGGATGCAGAAGAGGTGCATATGGCTGCAAAGATCAACTTCTGATAAATAAAATGATCCTGGAAAATTGCAGGAGACGACGCAGAAATCTCAGTGCAGCGTGGATTGATTATCGTAAAGCCTTTGATAGTGTTCCATATTCTTGGATCCTTAAGACTTTGGAAATGTACAAAGTCTCCCCTGTGGTATTAAATTTCCTTAAGCACAGCATGGGAATGTGGAACACCAAACTATACCTTAGTCACACCGGGGGCACTGCCATATCCAACCGTCTGAATATCCGACGTGGAATCTTTCAAGGAGACTCTCTGTCACCCCTTCTGTTTTGTTTATCCTTAATCCCTCTTACACATGAACTGAAGAACAGTAGCTATGGTTACAAAATAAATAAGAAAATATTCAATCACCTACTCTACATGGATGATCTCAAACTCTTTGCCAAAGACGACAATGAGTTGAAAGGCCTCCTCAATATTGTAAAATATTTCACTGACCACATAGGTATGGACTTCGGATTAGATAAATGTGCAAAAGTAACATTCAAGAAAGGTAGAATTACAGAAACACCCTTAATAGATTTAGATTTTGTTACAAAGATTAAGGAATTGGAGCATGAAGAAGCTTATAAGTACCTGGAATTAGCGAAGGAGATGGCATACAACACCCCCAAATGAAGGAAAAAGTAAGAAAAGAGTACTACAGGCGTGTACGTCTGGTACTAAATACTGAACTAAACTCAAAAAATAGAATATCAGCTATAAACACATTGGCTGTCCCAGTGGTGCAATACAGCTTTAAGGTCCTTAACTGGACCATAGCTGAAATTAAGCGAATGGACGCCAAAACGAGAAAGCTTCATACTTGCTATCGCATGCATCATCCCAAAGCTGATGTCGATCGTCTGTATGTGCACAGATCCGAAGGAGGCAGAGGATTAGTTCAACTAGAACTGTCCTACAAAACTACAACAATTGGCCCCCAAAGATACTTGGAAACTACAGAAGACCGGATGATGGTATGCGTCAAGGAACATGAAAGTAGTAAGCGTCTTTACTCCGTAATGAAAGAAGCCAACAAATTCAAAATGGAGTTTCAAATGGGCGTAGAGATGCAACTACAGCACAATACACCGGCTGAAACTGCAAAATACTTAAAAAAGACAGCAAAGACGAATGCAACCGACCAGATACAGAAGCGATGGCAAGATAAACCACTTCATGGCCAATACTCTGCCCGTACCAAACAAGCTGATGTAGACAAAACCCGTACCCATCAGAGGCTACGCAGTGCAGGGTTGAAAGCGGAAACTGAAGGTTTTATCCTTGCTGCGCAGGACCAATGCTTGCTAACTAGGAATCATCAAGCACATATACTAAAATATTGTGTCAGCCCAAAATGCAGATTCTGTGATAAATATCCAGAAACGATTGATCATCTTGTATCAGGTTGCACGATGTTGGCACCCACTGAATATAAAACCCGACATGACAGAGTGGGCCAATATCTGCACTGGAAAATCTGCAACTTCTACGGGAAGGAAACTGAAAGAAACTGGTATGAACACCACCCAGACCCGGTTACGGAGATAACACCTGTTACAATTCTATGGGACTACACAATACACACTGACAGAACAATCAAGGCCAACCGCCCAGATATTGTTGTTAAAGACCACAAACAAAAACGGTCCCTCCTTATTGATATGGCAGTCCCTGCTGACTGCAATGTATCTTTGAAGATATTCAAAAAGCTGTCAAAATACAAGGACCTTGAAATAGAAATCCCGAAAATGTGGCATATGGGAACATCAACAATCCCTGTTGTAGTTGGAGCCCTAGGACTGGTTGGAAAAGATTGCAGTAGACTAATTGAAGGGATTCCTGGAAGTCTATGCCTCAAGGAGATACAAAAAATTGTTCTGACAAGTACAGCCCACACTTTACGAAGGACTTTATCTATGTAATTTCTTTTTTTTTTTTGTCAGTGGAAAGTGTCATGGTGCCATTTCTAACCTTAGGTCCCTGGGCGGGACCCGGAAAGAAATGTGTAAACGCCAGAAATCAAAGAAAATAAAAAATAATAATAATAATAATAATGAAAAGAAAGAGACGACGTGGACAAGGAAGAGGAAATATACTGACAATGAGGATAAATGGTGGAGCTATTAGGTTGGTGCAAAAATAATGACGTAATAATGTCGTTTTTTGACGTATTTTTTAACGTAAAAAACGACATTATTACGTCATTATTTTTGCACCAACCTAATACAAGGGACAAGGGATAGAACGTTGTGGAGAGCCTACACCCTAAAGGATAGGGCAAATAGAAGAAGAGGGAGCAAGATGTTAAATTTTATAAAAGTCAGGCCTTTGCCTTTCTACTCGCTTCGAAAATGATATTACGTTGCGTCATAAGTAAACTCCTTTTTAGGAAACGTATCATCTCCTGACGAATGTAGGTATTTATAAGGTCATCCACGGATGTGACACGAGGATGTGACACGAGGATTTAAAGAGAGTTTAATGGCCACACCGTGGAAAAATTGCCCAATGTATCCTCTTAACTATTATATAGGTATATCCCCTTTTTCGCTAAAGTAATACAGCATAGCATGATGAAAATATATCCCAAACTTAATAAAAAAAAAAAAAACATAGTTTTAATGTCAAAATGTTTATGTTATTATTAAGAGGAAAGATCAAAGTATTTCTTTGTTATTTTATTAAATTTTTGAATTCTTTCTAGCACGTTCGAAATTTTGGTTAAAAATCTTGTTTTTTTTTGCGTCATCGATTGACGTAATATTTTAGTGTTTTTGCGCTTTTTTTCCGGTGCAAAATACGTTGATTTGGAAACTCTTGCAAAAAACAAATAACTATCGGATTTTAATGAAACTTTTAGGACTTATTCACAAATAAATTAAATTATTTAAAAAAAAATTTTTGAAGTCTTGGTAAAAATATATATTTTACATATGTTATCTACTATTTACTTAATTTCACTAAATTTCGAGAAATTAAATTTTCACCAGAATTTTTATTACTTGCAAACAGGACCCTTTGGAGAATGTAAATCAACAATGTTTTTTTCAAACTATTAGGTTGGTGCAAAAATAATGTCGGTTTTTGACGTTAAAAAATACGTCAAAAACCGACATTATTTTTGCACCAACCTAATACAACTCATTTCCCAAAAATCTATTCCGAATCCTAAAATAAAAAATAGAAAAAAAAACTATAACATTATTTAATTAGAAAAGCTTTTAATTGCTTTTATAAATAACATTTATTAAGGACACTATTGTTTTAAGAAAAAAAGTTCAATGAATAATTAATTTTTACAAGAATGTTTTCATTTTTTCTTTAATTTGAATTATAATAATTTAAATATATATAAATCTTTTAAAATTCTGCAGTACTTTCATTCGGTTAGGTTGTTATTAAGTAAAAACTATATTTACTAATCAAAAATTGAAACGCTTAATACAAAGTATTTTGCTTCAAGATTTTTAAAATAATTTTTAATTATTTTTATGTGAATTAAATATTATGAAACGTGCCCCTGTTTGAAAGTATGGTCAACCATACATGACATTATCAGAAAAAATAGTGATGACTATAGAAAATTTAAAATTAGATTACAGTGAATATTTTCCAACTTTTTTAAGACTACTGAGTACTTAAAAATTACATAAAAAAGACGCTCATCCGTCATTTTCTTAAATTGTTTTAGCAGATAAAGTCTCCATAGACCTGTCAATACCTTATCAGTGCTTGTTAAGTGATTGCCAAACGATGAAAAGCATGTAATTCACTGCTACTGTCTG
The DNA here is from genome assembly GCA_963932145.1 of Acanthosepion lycidas. NCBI lineage: Eukaryota > Metazoa > Mollusca > Cephalopoda > Sepiida > Sepiidae > Acanthosepion > Acanthosepion lycidas. The sequence goes on along the minus strand of OZ010590.1, from coordinate 88,165,781 downwards.
TTTTAAAAATCCATTTCTCTGTTATTTTAAACTTAAAGTAAATAATATTTGTTTCAAATCAGATTAATTATATCTTACATCAGCTAATATTTCGCAAATAAAGTTTTAGAAAAGTAAATTTTATTTTTAGAAGATTTTTCAAATCGAGAATTAAATTTTGTTTACAAATGTGTCAAAAATGACTGATTTTAATGATTTTACTGAAAGCAATCAAAAAGTTGAGATTCCAATCAATATAATTTCTATTTGAAATACACCAGAGTATTTTCCTTACTGGAAAATAGTAAATTGAATCAGTTAGCTTTCAATTAAAGCTAAAACGAGAGCTTCAAAAATTATTTTTTTTAGTTTTAAAAATTCATTTTAAATCTTAAGTATCGAAAATTATTGTGAGCATGTACTATTATACGTGGGAGTTAAGTATACACTGGGTGTCTAATAACACGCAATAATATTCAACGAAAAAGGCCGTGAATTGACGAAGCTAAATCCCCATAACAGACTGCAAATACTGACATCTATGAGAGAAAGTAAATTTAGAGTTCTCGAAATGCAATAAAATGCAAAATGCACATTTACATGTCCAGCCAAATAATCTTTGGGGTTCGAGTCGTCTGTTCTACTCCATCTGTCATATTCACTTAGATTTGTTGCAACCGATTATAAGCTTTTGCCATTGCTGCTGCAAAAGCTTTGAAGGGGAAAACTTTCTCTAACAAAAACTAAATTCAAGAGCTTGTTGAAAATATTTCAAAAGAAAACCTTCGGAAATTTTACTCAAAATCTAACGAAGAGCCGCCTGATAAGTTCATTGCAAATAATTGATTCATCATTTTTTTACGGTTTATCAACCCTCTTCAGGTTATTTAGAGCCAGAAAATATTTTTAGATTGTAAGAATGTTTCGTCAGATAATAATGGTTTAGTGATGCAAGTCTTACTAATTAACCCATAGCTGGGGGAGAAGTGTTGAAATCATGTCCCAATGGGTATTTTCGCGTAAGTGAATATAACGAACTCAGCTGTAATTGGAACTCGAATCTCCGGTTAACAAATTCCTAGCCATTATCCCTTATGCCAAGCTTACAGCATCTAGTATTCCAAAACGGTCACCCATCTAGGCACCGCGTTGCTTAACTTCGGTCACCGTACGGAAGCCGGTGTCTCAAGGTGATGTGGCCATCATTGATAATAATACTGAATATATAAATGAATAATATATAATTGTATTTTAATTTTTGAAGAATAAAGTTGATAAATAAAAAAAACAAAAAACGGGGAATCGTTTATGACCCACCCCTAATAATTACAAAATGTCATTAATTGAAAACAACCTTTTGATATTTACACTGTTAATATTGTTCAGACTGCTGTCTTCATCTTTATTGTCGTATTCACGATATTTCGGCCGTTGTACTCTTCGGACTTTTTTCATGGCCTAGTGGATAAAAGCGTCGGTTGAAGTAAAACCCAAAGATTTGCGAGTTCAATACCTGGCCACAGCAGAGGTGAACAAAAAGTTGAGTTACTAAAGGGAAATAACTGAAACTGAGATATCCAGAAAAGGCATGGCATGTGGAACTAGAACAATCTACCACGGTGAACGAAATAAAGGTTTTGGTTCGAAATTTCAATGAATATCACCTGAAGAAGGCCAGAGGTTATAACGGCCGAAACGTCGTGAATATGACAAGATGAGGACAACAGTTCGAACAATGTAAATAGTGTAAATATTTACAATATCGCATCTCAGAAATATAGACAGAAAACTTTTAAATAGTCACAAAAAGTATTGTCAAACAAAATGTCTGAATGTATCTAAAGAACAACACTAGTATAGCAATACGATTGATATTTTATTGGTTTTTTTTTTCTTTATACAACGAATAGAAATCATGTTCATCTTTAGAAAATAGTAATAATAATAATAATATTAATAATAATAATAATAATAATAATAATAATAATGCGCTTAAATTCTAAAAGTCTAGGTATCATAGCGAAGAGCGATATTTATTCTGTTTAACTACAGAAATGTGGCACAAGGCCGAAAAAGGGGATTGGGGAAAGGACGGTCTTCTTCTGTCTTAACTATAACTTAGCTAGCCGCAAATACTGACCCAATCGTACAAAACAATATTCCTGACACCAAAACAACACATTCATACGTACCTTTCTTACTACAACCACCATAATGCCTCTTTGTCTCTATGAAAATACGAACTAGTCCCCATATTTAGAATTCGTTTTCTGTGGGGGGGGGGGGGGAATAAAATAACAATTCTAAAAAATTAACCCCAATGAATATTTACAATATGAATACAAAGGCTATTTACAAGAAACTAAACCATAGCGAAGAGCTCATCTGAACAATTACCATGAAAGTATTTATAGAATACTTGCGGTGGAGGGAAATCGGTTTTTAGTAGAAACTAGTGTACCCATGCCGTCAAAATTGACGGCAAGAAGGAATCTATTATAAGTATTATGTATTATATTGTAAGTTTGTTTAATTCAAGTACAATTTTGTAATTTAAAATACTTCGTCGATAACGTTAATAATTGACTAAGGTAAAATATATAAATACCCCAGAAAAATATCTTGTATATAATCCTTTATAAATTTTACATATTTACAACCAAAATTAAGTTTACTGAAAATGTTCCCAAAGCACAATATTTTTTGTGTCAAATTTGGAAGGTTTGAATAATCCTTGACAGTCCGTAGATTCAAACTGTAATTTCAGAGTCTGCTTATTTCTAGGAGCAATGCATCGTTATATATATATATATATATATATATATATATATATATATATATATATATATATATTCTCAAGTTATTACCAAATTCTACCAGATATGGTCCGAATTGTAACATACAATAATTAATGCCAAACTAAATATATATACAGACTCAATATCATCCAACCCGCCTTTTTGCAAAAAAATTATCATCGTATGATTTGTCTTTGCGAAGATATTTTAAAATTAAAAATATGTAATAATTGCATTAGAATCCATTTTTAGCCATTTTACCGGCCTGAATATTCGAGAAATTTTATTAGAGAAAAATATGCTCTTTTTTGAATATTCAGGACGGTAGACGAAAATAAATAAATATAGTGTTTAATAAATAAAGGGAGCGTCTATTCAAATACGAGTATCCGCTAAAAATAACGTTTACGTAATAAAAATCTATCGGATAAATAAATAACTAAATAAATCCTTTTTCTTTATAAATTGTTAGGACGTGTTATATTAAAAATGGTGGAAAATGTGACATGGTAATCCGGATAGCGAAAGATGACTTCCAAAATTTAAACAAAACCGTCTTCTTCATCATCATCCTCTTCCTCCTCCATCTCTTCTTCTTCTTCATCATCATCCAACACAACATTTTCTCCCTTTTCCTTGTCCTCGTCCATCTCTTCTTTTTCTCCTTTCCCCTCCTCCATCTCTTCTTCTTCTTCTTCTTCTTCTTCTTCTTCTTTACGCTCCACAACTACATCTTCTTCGTCCTCGTCCTCGTCCACCTTTTTCTTTTTCTTCCTCCTCCCTTCCTCCATCTCTTTTTCTTCTTCTTCCATCACTTCTTCTTCTTCTTCTATCACATCTCTTTTTTCTTCCTCCCCCTCCTCCATCTCTTCTTCTTCTTCTTCTTCTTCTTCTTTTTCTTCCTCTCCCTCCTCCATCTCTTCTTCTTTTTCTTCTTCTTCCATCACCTCTTCTTTTTCTTTCCCCCCTCCATATCTTCTTCTTCTTTTTCTTCTTCTTCCATCACCTCTTCTTTTTCTTCCTCCCCTCCTCCATCTCTTCTTCTTCTTCTTTTTCTTCCATCACCTCTTTTTTTTCTTCCTTCCCCTCCTCCATCTCTTCTTCTTCTTTTTCTTCCATCACCTCTTCTTTTTCTTCCTCCCCCTCCTCCATCTCTTCTTCTTTGTGCCGATTCTGGCGCTCCAAATGTTCCTATTGCTTAACAGTTTCTCACCCTTTACCTCCCACCCCAGTTCTACCACGCATTCACACAAGCTCGTTGTGCAAGTGCCTCGCTGCTTTTCCTTAGCTTCCTTGCCTTTGATATACCCCGTGAAAGTTTTACAAGCCCTCTTTCCTCATTATATGTCCAAGGAATTCTAATTCTCTTTCTCTGATTCTGACTAGAAGTGTTCTTTCTGTTGCCATTTTTTTAAGAATTCCTTGTTGCTTACTCGCTCCGGCTATGGAATTCTCAGTATCCTTCTGTAGAACCACATTTCTGATTCATATAGTTTTAAAACCTTGTTACACACAAAGAAATGTGTACCGAACTGCTATGCAACAATAAACCTCCTAGATAGCAACGTTAAAGGGTTTCAACAGAGCTTGCAAGTAAAGAGTATTAATAATTGAGGCAATTCTCGCACAGCTGGCATTTGAACGATTGTTAACCCTTAGGAAAAAATCATATCATGCCCGATGGCTTCTTTCAAGCCCAAATTCGAATCTAAGGCCTTCTCACTGCTTTTAAAGGAAACCTTCCTTGTCTTCAGTAGTGTAGCCGTAATCAACACGCTTAGCAAATTGCGAGTTGATGTTCCTATTTAACCCATAGTTGGAGGGGTATATGGCCGTTGACTCTGAGAAGCTCATCTAACCTTTCAAAATCTATTGGTTTTGTGCTGCTGAGGATTTTTTGGATCTCTCGATCAGAAAAGTTTTGAATTCAGCGTTGTCCTTCTACCAATGTTATAATACCCAGTCTGTCCTGATATTTACCCATAGCCGAGGGATGTGGGTGGTAGAGATGGATTCATGCCTTTCCCAAAGGTATTTGCTCCTAAGTGAATGTAACGCACTCGACTGGAATTCGAATTCGATTCTCCGATTCCTCAATCCGAGACGGCCTCCATTACACCACCAGGCCTTTATTTAAAGGAACTTCCTAAAAAGTAATAGAATGCCTACTTTCTTATATCAAATCTGGTTATTAAAATTAGATAAGGAATTTTTCATCCAAGCCGAAAATTCTAAAAATAAAAAAAAAAATCCTACTTCGTCAATTGAAAAGGAAATTCCAGAAAAATGAAAATGATTAATTATATGCCCATAATAGGGAAGGGAGTGGCGTTCCTGTGATGTTTTGAGGTCATTAAGTAAATGAAAAGATATTCATAGAGGAAATAATCTGAGTGTCTTCCGGTAAATGTTAATTAAAAGCATACATTCCTTTGACTTTGATAGATCTTATGTACACATACGAAAACATATTGCTACCATTGCCAACTTTTATATTCATACTTGAAAACACACGTAAGCAAACATGCATTATTTTTATTAGAAATACTATCTATCCCCAAGGGATAGTTCCCCTCAAGAGGGAGAAGCACGTTCGCTGGTGGATTTGTTTAGGTGAGTAAGGGCTTGAACAGGTCATGACCCACCCTCTTGATGAAAATCAAACGGCAAGGTGAGGTTCAGGGTATGCTACAATGTATGGCTAGACCAAGATCCAGTACAAAGAATGCTTTGATTCAGCTTCATGTTTTCCTTCTCTAATATTGGCTGCCAAACAAAGAAATATAGCCCAGTCTGTCCTGTTACTTCGATCTACTTGACTCCAACTGCCTCGTTTCTATTTTCACAAGAGTCGGATCAGACCAAGAATGGAGTATTACTGCCAAATCTGGGCTGGAGCTGCCCAATCTGGGATGAAGCTGCCCAATCTAGGCTGGAACTGCCCAATCTGGGCTGGAGCTGACCAATCTGGGCTGAAGTTGCCCAATCTGGGCTGGAACTGCCCAATCTGGGCTGGAGCTGCCCAATCTGGGCTGGAGCTGACCAATCTGGGCTGAAACTGCCCAATCTGGGCTGGATCTGACCAATCTGGGCTGGAGCTGCCCAATCTAGGCAGGAGCTGACCAATCTGGGCTGGAGCTGCCGAAAGTATCTTGGATAATTACAAAGATGAAGAGACCAGGTAGAAAAATATCAGCGCTTTTAAGGTTCGTATCCATGGGTATAAAGCTAACCCAGACGACGCTTACCTCAAGTACCCTTAATGAAGTGATAAACAATCTAGTGAAGAAGAAAATACAGCTATGTTACTCAGTTTTAACTCATGTCGCCTACCTAGAATAATCATAAGAGCCGAACTTCTGGTTTGGTCTTAAACATGCTTGAACCAAGGTATCAGGAACCGAGAGAAATTCGCTCGACTGCGATGACTAAATGAACGCAATGGGAAAGTCATACAAAGTCTTCTAGGGAATGGGTTAATATACCTTACTCCGCCATTGATTGTAAAATGATTTTCAAGATCTTGAAATTTTTGGAATGCCTAACTAACCTAGAATTTTTTTCGTTGAGGGAAACAAATAAGTCGTCATAATTTGAATCCTAATTTTCCATTTACAGAATTGGGTTCCTGTCTACGGATTTATATCGCTGTGATTATGGTTATATCTATTACAATATTGGAAAAGAGACTCGGTAGGGAGATGTCAGCGCCTCAAGCGGTATGTGTAAGAACTAATTGGATCAGTTGACAGAGAACACAACCATAACTGTACACTTCATCATGGCGTCGAGAGACCCCTACCTAAAACTACTGCAGAGTCCAGATCACATTCACAAAAAGACACTATTATACTACTCGGGAGTTACTTTAATGTTCAGTACCCCGTTTATTATAGGAGTAAAGCCACCCAAACCACGAATCACCCTTAATGAAGAAAAATCAAGGAAGGAAGAAAAATACAGGCGTATTATTGGGAGTGATTATTGCTGCCATATCTGGGCTGGAGCTGCCCA
>OZ010590.1:88146490-88153990 GCA_963932145.1 Acanthosepion lycidas | reverse complement strand
TTTGTGATTGGGAAAAAATATTTTAGATTTAATGCTGGAATATTCGTAACAAACATATTTGAAAATAAGAATTTAAATTCTAGGACGCCAGAAATTTAAAAATTGATTTTAAAGTTAAGGGTCTCCACATCGTCAGCGTTTCTCTCGTTATATAACCATAACCGAAATGTGTTATATTTCGTTCCTTCCCCCTACATATGGTTCTATCAGTAGAAATTTATTTAGTCTGAAGAAGTCCTTTTCTCGAAACGCGTTACATAGGGCATTTTATATTTTGTCATTCAATTACACCCTACCGATTGCTAAGTCAGCTGCTGAGAAAAACGGTCCCCTATGTCGCGCTAGACATTTTTTTTTTCTTTTCAGAATCTATCTTACGTATCTATAAGTTTACTAGTCGTCCATGCTTTGAATATTACTACCATATATGGTCTGGCGCTCCTGATATCTATTTAGAGATTTTTGAGAAAATCCAAATAGAAATCTACAATGTTATTGGTCCTGACCTAGCATATATTAACCAATACACGGACGAGACAGTGATGATAGTCTGTCTGTTTACATGGAAGATTTCCAAGCAACGACAAACTCGTGCATATAAGACACTGGAAGCGAAAATGTTTTGTCCGTGTATTGGTTAATATATTGTAATGTAATTGTCATCTTTGATAATGGCTTATGTAAGCCGAAAGCATAGATAGGATTAAAAAATATGGATCAATATTGTGATTTTCTTTCTTCGTTTAATGATAATGTTATTAAGCTTATCAGACGATATGAAAAGAATTTACATAAAATAAATAGACAATACTTGTCTATATTATTTAATGAAACATGCATCAATGAAAAAATGCTGCCTAAACGCACACACACACACAATATATATATATATATATATATATATATACATATACATATATATATATATATATATATATATATATATATATATATATATATATATATATATAATGGAAAACAGTTTGTCATAAAGGAATTTGTAAAAATCTTCGTCTCCTTTGGTCCTCGTGGTCTAAGATCGAACACAAGTTTCGATCAAACCGTTCCAAAATGCTCCACTCAAAAAACTTGTCATCTGCACTAAATGCGGTTTGATGTCTAAGTCAGCCAGTGAACCGATGTGCTATTTAATAAAAAAGTAACTGAAAATAGAATTTAGAATTCATACGCCGAAATAAAAGAAATCCAAAATGGAATCAAATTAAGGACCTTGTTTTGATACAGATGTATAATAATTTGTTCTAAAAAGTTTAATAGCTACTATAAGGACCTTGTTTTGATACAGATGTATAATAATTTGTTCTAAAAAGTTTAATAGCTACTATAAGGACTTGGTTTGATATAGATGTATAATAATTTGTTCTAAAAAGTTTAATAGCTACTATAAGGACCTTGTTTTGATACAGATGTATAATAATTTGTTCTAAAAAGTTTAATAGCTACTATAAGGACTTGGTTTGATATAGATGTATAATAATTTGTTCTAAAAAGTTTAATAGCTACTATAAGGACCTTGTTTTGATACAGATGTATAATAATTTGTTCTAAAAAGTTTAATAGCTACTATAAGGACTTGGTTTGATATAGATGTATAATAATTTGTTCTAAAAAGTTTAATAGCTACTATAAGGACCTTGTTTTGATACAGATGTATAATAATTTGTTCTAAAAAGTTTAATAGCTACTATAAGGACTTGGTTTGATATAGATGTATAATAATTTGTTCTAAAAAGTTTAATAGCTACTACAAGGACCTTGTTTTGATACAGATGTATAATAATTTGTTCTAAAAAGTTTAATAGCTACTATAAGGACTTGGTTTGATATAGATGTATAATAATTTGTTCTAAAAAGTTTAATAGCTACTATAAGGACCTTGTTTTGATACAGATGTATAATAATTTGTTCTAAAAAGTTTAATAGCTACTATAAGGACTTGGTTTGATATAGATGTATAATAATTTGTTCTAAAAAGTTTAATAGCTACTATAAGGACCTTGTTTTGATACAGATGTATAATAATTTGTTCTAAAAAGTTTAATAGCTACTATAAGGACTTGGTTTGATATAGATGTATAATAATTTGTTCTAAAAAGTTTAATAGCTACTATAAGGACCTTGTTTTGATACAGATGTATAATAATTTGTTCTAAAAAGTTTAATAGCTACTATAAGGACTTGGTTTGATATAGATGTATAATAATTTGTTCTAAAAAGTTTAATAGCTACTATAAGGACCTTGTTTTGATACAGATGTATAATAATTTGTTCTAAAAAGTTTAATAGCTACTATAAGGACTTGGTTTGATATAGATGTATAATAATTTGTTCTAAAAAGTTTAATAGCTACTATAAGGACCTTGTTTTGATACAGATGTATAATAATTTGTTCTAAAAAGTTTAATAGCTACTATAAGGACTTGGTTTGATATAGATGTATAATAATTTGTTCTAAAAAGTTTAATAGCTACTATAAGGACCTTGTTTTGATACAGATGTATAATAATTTGTTCTAAAAAGTTTAATAGCTACTATAAGGACTTGGTTTGATATAGATGTATAATAATTTGTTCTAAAAAGTTTAATAGCTACTATAAGGACCTTGTTTTGATACAGATGTATAATAATTTGTTCTAAAAAGTTTAATAGCTACTATAAGGACTTGGTTTGATATAGATGTATAATAATTTGTTCTAAAAAGTTTAATAGCTACTATAAGGACCTTGTTTTGATACAGATGTATAATAATTTGTTCTAAAAAGTTTAATAGCTACTATAAGGACTTGGTTTGATATAGATGTATAATAATTTGTTCTAAAAAGTTTAATAGCTACTATAAGGACCTTGTTTTGATACAGATGTATAATAATTTGTTCTAAAAAGTTTAATAGCTACTATAAGGACTTGGTTTGATATAGATGTATAATAATTTGTTCTAAAAAGTTTAATAGCTACTATAAGGACCTTGTTTTGATACAGATGTATAATAATTTGTTCTAAAAAGTTTAATAGCTACTATAAGGACTTGGTTTGATATAGATGTATAATAATTTGTTCTAAAAAGTTTAATAGCTACTATAAGGACCTTGTTTTGATACAGATGTATAATAATTTGTTCTAAAAAGTTTAATAGCTACTATAAGGACTTGGTTTGATATAGATGTATAATAATTTGTTCTAAAAAGTTTAATAGCTACTATAAGGACCTTGTTTTGATACAGATGTATAATAATTTGTTCTAAAAAGTTTAATAGCTACTATAAGGACTTGGTTTGATATAGATGTATAATAATTTGTTCTAAAAAGTTTAATAGCTACTATAAGGACCTTGTTTTGATACAGATGTATAATAATTTGTTCTAAAAAGTTTAATAGCTACTATAAGGACTTGGTTTGATATAGATGTATAATAATTTGTTCTAAAAAGTTTAATAGCTACTATAAGGACCTTGTTTTGATACAGATGTATAATAATTTGTTCTAAAAAGTTTAATAGCTACTATAAGGACTTGGTTTGATATAGATGTATAATAATTTGTTCTAAAATGTTTAATAGCTACTATAAGTATTTATTGCAGACAATCGGTTGAATTTAACAAAATTTGTTTAAATGTATTCTTGCTGCCTAAATATAATTATAGCTGGTGACTGATTATATGAGTACAAGCATCACTTACAAGCATTAGCAGTCACAAGATCGACGGTGGCTCTCGAAATCGGCTAGCGGTTTGCAAGATTTATTGCAGAGACGGCAGGCATAGGCCATTTATATCGTTGTAGAGTTTGTGACTTCTAGATTAGTTGATTCTGGACTTTCAAATGCCTATCAGACCAGATTGACTGGAACATGTCTTACCCCATTGAGTGCAGGTAAGAATCTAGTTAACTTGCCAAGTTTGGTAGTTACAAATGGATCACATTGTGTGACTTTTCATATATATATATATATATATATATATATATATTAATTTAAAAGAAAAACAGACCACTTTAAGGCTCCATAGTAATAATTCATTTCACCGGAGAATTTTACTTTTTCTCTGGATCCTCAGACTTTACTTTCAAAGACGAAACGAAAAAATGAATTTAAAATTTACACTATTGACGGGCAATATTAAGCTTATATAAGTTGAATCAGGGGATGATCCTTTCCCCCTCCTTCCTCAATATTAAGTATTGTAATAAAAAGAATTATAAAGATAAATTTTAAACTCTCCTTTCCCTCTCTAAACTCGACCATGTCTCTCACACCATTACTCATCACCCTCTAATTCAACTTAAAGTGGTATGTTTTTCTTTTAAATTCCCTCTGACTTTATATTGAGCTCTCAGGATTTCATCCTCCTTTGGATTATCCATACGGATTACCAAAATTTTTGTTATTTAACTATATATATTTATATATATATATATATATATATATATTATAAATTTACTAATTTAAAAAGATGGTTCCATCGTTACACAGGAATTACCATCTTTCAAAAAAAGAAACTGAAACCTTCAAATATAGAATTAAACTCCATAGTTCTGTTTCATTTTCAAGCGCATACATTCATAATATTAGTTTCAAAAGATACAGTGAAATTCAATCATTTTGACAAGGGGTGGTAAGGTATTCATTTTCCCTGACAACTATTTTATCAAAATATCAGTTACTTTCGACAAGAGGTTAAGTTAAGACAGGGTAGGGGTGCCTGGTCAACGAATAACGACATCCGTTCATCTCTTGTCGTCTGGTCTTTATCAACAGCAAAAAGTTTTTCGGCACTTTTGTTTCGTCGTTAAATTTGTAATTTTGTACATAAAGATTTTCTAAAAGGGATATTTGTATATGAATACGTCGTATTGGACTACAATTTTGAAATAGTATTCCTAATTCTAATTACTTATAGACTATACTTCTTTTAAACCAAATAAATGTAATAGAATTACTTTAATTATTTAAAAATTATTATTAAATATCAAATATAAATATGTTTCATTTAACAGTTTTTTTTCCAAACATTATTTAAGAAAATCTTTGACAATGTTGGCAAAGAATATCTATTTCATTACTTTTATTAAGTAAATTTGTATGTTTTATAAACCTAATAATGTATAGTTTCTCAGGTATGCACAAAGGACATGGGTCATTTAATGGCCTACATATTCTAGCTTAATTTCCATTTTACAGTAGGTGTTATATTGGTTTCTTTTAAGTGCCAGAAGCGGACGTCTGATTTCGGTATTTATTTATCCTAAAAGAAGTTTGATGTTGATTAAACCGTTTGTTAAACTCATGGCTTATGCATCCAATGTAGACTTTTACGTCGTCTGGATCCTCAATAGATGAGATATTGCATTGGTATACTAATGATTCAGTGCGACATTTATTATTAAGAGGACAGTTATGAGGATTTCTCAATTACATATTTTTTGTTTAACATCTCTTTTTATTATTAGACTAAATTTCTTTGGTCTTGGTTTAAGTGTTTATTCAAGATATTAGCATTATGTTTCTTTTTTTTTTTTTTTTTCAAGTTTCAGTACAACTGTAACTTAATTTTAAGGTATTTTTATTGAAAATAGAACTAAGATTACTATCTTTAAGAAAATGTTTAACGATTAATGCAAGGAATTTTTGCCCTAATTTGTTCTTTACCATTTGGTTGTATGGGGGTGTATACCAAATTATTTTTCTACGTCTGTTTTTCTATGCTTTTCATTTTCCTTTTTTATATAAGTTAGTTTTGGGCTTTTGTAGCCACTATCTTTTAGAGCTTTGTTATAGAAATTAATCTGTTCATAGAAAATCTCATTTGCTGAATTTGTACTTATTCTCTTTTCGATAGATAAAGGTATATGATTAATTATAGACGGAAGATTAGATTTAGGGTGTATATGCAAAGGATTAGTATTCTTTTATAAGGTATGTGTACATCTTTCATTAAATCTAATGTTATATCAAGGAAGTTCACCTTTTTCAATTTAGTGCTTACAGTAATTTTTAAGTTCAATAAATTTAAGTTCTATAATTTTAAATAAATTTATGTTCAATAATTTTAAGTTCTATAATTAGGCATAATTGTACCTCTTCGGGCGATGATTGGTAACTGGTTATAAAATGGCAGTTGATGCGAAAGCGAATGCAACAACCGTGGCTAGAAAACCGCGTGAGAAAAAGAAAACTACGCTATTGGGAACTCCTTGTTAGAAAATAGCGCCTAATAATCCTACAGATAGAGACTGTAATGTAACCTGAACAGAACTATGGATGATGAATGACGGAGGGGTTGCACAGACGATCGTTTTTTAATGTTACTGTAAGTCGTGTAAAGTATATATATATATATATATATATATATATATATATAATTTAATCAATGTTAAAGAAATTCTGGATATATTAACTAAGAACAGAGGCAGGAACACGGACAGAGGAAATAACCTTTTCAACCCTTTTTGCCATTGACTTCATTAGGTTCTGGCAAATCTCATCTCCAAGCATTGAATTCCATTCGGATATCAAATTCACAATCAAATCCTCTTTGTTGCTCAACTGCTTTCTCGAGAGCCTGTACTTTATAATGCTCCATAAGTTTTCTATGTGTTTGAGGTCAGGAGATTGGGGCGGCCATGTCATAACACTCCCCTGCTTCTCATCAAAGTATTCCTTCATCAATATTGATTTGTGATAGGGAGCATTATCCTGCATAAAAATGAGCTTGGTAGGGTCGATTTCCACTCTTTCAGCAGAAGGGAGCAGACAAGGCTCTAAAATTCCCTTGTACTGCTCGCTTGTACTGCTCGCTCCTGAGGCTCTTTTCAGTTCCATGAAAAGAAAAGCATCCCCAGAATATTATACTGAACGGATGCTTGACAGTACTTACTGCTAAATTCAAAGAGCTTTCAAAGCTTCTTCTTCGGATTTTAGATCGCTTATCCTTTGAATTTAGCTCAACTTTCATAGTTATAGTCCTATTCTTATTGATTACCCTGCCAGTTCTATCATCAATCTTTTTCTTTCGTCCCCCTGTTTCCTTCCTTGGAGCAGGAGTGACATCATTATGTGCCCTAAGCACTCGAGAGACAGTTGATTGCGAGGTTATAGCAATTTCTGCAATATCTCTCGTAGACTTGCCTGCTTTTGAGAGGACAATAATAGAAACCTTAAATGGTTCTGAGTGGCTATTTCAAGCTGTTTTTATACTGTATGAGGCTTTCTGGAATATTCTGGACTACTCTAGATTTAATTTAAGCTGTTCTAGAATTCTCTAGAATATTGTTCTGAGTGTATTGTAAAATAGTTTTCAATATTTTGTCAAAAAGCTCTTTAAATTTACCAGTTTAATCATTAGAATGCGATATCTGAGTCACAGTTTTTTCCTGAATCTCATTTATATCCAAATTTATAATTATCAATAGAATACCTTAGGGTGAATAAACTTTTTTCCTAGGTGGTCGGGAAGAGTTCTTTATATTAGTAAGATTAAAAAT
>OZ010590.1:88126490-88141490 GCA_963932145.1 Acanthosepion lycidas | reverse complement strand
AAACTTTTATATAAGACTAAGTCTTATACGCGAAAAAAATTGCTAGGTTTAATTCCAGAAAGAGAAAAGAATAAAAAATAAAACTTTAAATAAAAAAAAAAAATTAAAACTTAATAAATAGTTAAAATCAAAACAAAATATATTTAGAGTTGGGAAATAAATATTAAAATATTCATTTTATGCAATGTGATAAAAAAAAAAACAAAAAAAAACGAGGTATCACATTATCATATTATATACCTACCTAACTTCTAGTATATGATTATAATTATATAATCCCGGGCAATGTCACCTGGCGGACATTTGGCAGACGAGATGGTGGGTAATCACCACAGATTTTACAAATATGTAACTTGAAATTTGCTTTCATGTATTTGTGTATTCGTGTTAGTGTTAATTCCAAACACACACACACACACACACACACACACACGCACGCAGGCATGCACACATACATACATACATACACTCGCGTGCGCGCGCACGCACACACACACACACGCAGAGAGCCATTCAGTGTAGTGGTTATTGTATGAGCGGTAAGAGTAAAGAGGTAAAAACTGCAGTTTGTGCGGATATGTGAGAAATATAACGGTTAACCCTAGACTTGAAGAGGTTAAGATTATTGTGTTTGGGAAAGCATCCTCTCGGGACTCTGTTCCATAAAAGAGGTTTTCAAGTTCTCAAGAATTTCTCCTATCATTCCTAGTCCATGCAAGTTTTCATATTAGAACAAATATACAAATTTAAGCCGTGTTATTCGTAATAAAATATTTTAGCAGTATAAAAATGCACCTTCAGCACCCCCTTACGTCCTCCATTTTTTTGCTCGGACTGAGATCTAATCAGAAGCATAAATTTGTCTTCATGGCCTCAATCTATAGACAATGCAATCGATCTGGGCTGTATCAGTTGTCTAAAATCATTACTGTCATATATTTTAAAAATAAATCAGTAAACTTTTGAAACATTTTCTAAATAAAACACAAGCCAAATAAAAAAATGCTGGGTAATGATTAGCAACCAAGTTAGATTTACTAGTGTGTGTGTGTGTGTGTGTGTGTGTGTGTGTGTGTGTGTGTGTGTGTGTGTGTGTCTATGTGTGTGTGTATGTCTGTGTGTCTGTGTCTCTGTGTGTTTATGTGTCTCTGTGTGTGTCTGTATGTCTGTGTGTCTGTGTGTCTGTGTGCCTGTGTGTCTGTGTGTGTGTATGTGTGTGTGTGTCTCTGTATGTCTGCATGTCTGTGTGTCTGTGTGTGTGTTTGCGTGTCTGTGTGTGTATGTGTGTGTGTCTCTCTGTGTGTGTGTGTCTGTGTCTGTGCTTGTGTCTGTGTGTGTCTCTGCGTGTCTGTCTCCGTTTGTGTGTGTGTGTCTGTGTGTGCGTGTGTGTGGTTCGCTCTATGAAGGGGTGGAGATGCCCTCAGCACCCTTATTGATTCGCCAACTCTGGGTATTAATTACCTAGATTCCGGTAAAAATGAGGACTTTTAAGTTTAGCTCGAAATTTTCTGCAAGTGTACAAAAACCGAGAAAAAGAGAAAAAAAAAACACCCATCTTAGAGCGAATTTTATTGTCAAAATCATTGAGCTGTTTGGAAGAAGAAAGGACAAAAATGGACAATAAATCGTTTGTGTCAAAAGGACGTTTTTTTCCCATGACACCGCTTTTTTAATTACCTTTTATTCTTCACGACGATGTTTATTGTTTTATAAAGTGATAATTGGAATTGGAATAAAACCTAAACACATGACGAAAGTTCTTGAGAATTTACAACAAAATATTGAACACTATTTATTCATTAGATTAATCTTTATATTAACAGCATTCTAAAACATAATACAATTAAAACTCATGTCATGTAATATTTATCATTTACCCATTTATAAAGAAATAAATGTGAAAATAATTTTTATTCCTAGAAATATAGACATCTAATTTATTATTACAATATGTAAACCAATTATATTAAAATCTTTATTTATCATTTTATAAAGTTTGAATCAGTTGGCAATTAGTCGATGTTTCTCCAACCGTTCCAATAAATAATATAATAAATAGTGTTTATTATTTCTGTTTTCGATTCTCAAGAACAAAGAAAACGTATAAATTCACTTTCATATCTTCTGGTTCTTATGAATAATCAAGAGTGGTCTCCCCTTATTTTGTTACTCTCCTCTTTGAGAGAGCTATTTCTATTTACTGGGGCTATAAATGGGCACTATACGCGAACCTTGTATTCTCAAATGAATAAAGCTTTCTTAAGACCTATTGTGACGTCCCCCCGGGTGTCGCTGCGCCAAATGTGACGTCTGCCTAGCCGCGTCCGTCGTGCTATCCTGTCCTGTGATGACCAACTGGCTTGGTATTGGATGCGGCACCAAATGTGACGTTCTAACCTTTTGGTGATTCGGATGGGAATCTGATTAGATTCGGTATCAGCCTTGTCGTTCCCAGCTCGCTTCCAACGTCTGGTCACCGAAGTAACTGTTTTGATTTCCATTCTAACCTACCCACGTTGTGAATTGATCTTAGGCAGACGAAATCAATCAGTCGCCGGGCCGTGATGAAAGCTGAGTTCGATCAAGGGCAACACCGCACAAGTATATGTAAGAGAAAATAAAATAATAACTCGAAAAGTTCAAATGTGTTAAAAAGGGATAACAATCTTTTATAGATGGTTTCTGAATACAGGACTGCGTCTTCTTCCCAACCCACTATATGGAATCGTGACACTTTGTGTTTGTTAGGCGAGTCTTAACATCTTAAGTTGTTTGTTCTTTAAGAAACTGGTTCTTGGTGTATCTTCAGGCGATATTCGTAAAACTTGTTTTGGTGGTGTGAGTCTAAGTCGTTCTTCAAAAATAAATTGTTCTTGGCTAGAAGTTGAGTTCGGAATTGCGTGAATCTTAGTCAGCTTCTGCGAGGCGGGTCTTCAGAGCTCTCGGCTCACTGCAGCTGCTTGCCTGTCTGTCTCCAACCCCAACTGCGAACTTCACTTAACTGTAACTGGAACTCGAACTGGTTTTCACTCGTTGCGACTCTGCTTATATGGACGCCGACCAAATCCGGGGTGGGCTTGTTGGGGTTTGAGGTTCCTTGATAATTCTAAACCCACAATCCACTTCTTTGTTTTCGGTCAGGAAAATTTTATTATTTTACATTTTTGGAAGTTTTTCGTCTTCCCACCTTCTTCTGTTCTCATATTGGTATCTCACCATGCCCTCAGAGGGTGTCAACGTGTTTCCCCTCTCTCTCTCACAGTATCATCTCACACCTATCCCTTCATGGGGGCGCAACAGGCCTCCCTTTCTTACCTCCGCCTAACGCTCATGCCACCATTCAGCCTCGGTTTAAAAAAATCTTGCTCAAAAAAAAAATTTTATCTTCCAGTTTTTTTTCTTTTCTTTCTTTTCTTCGAGGAGACCTCACACCCTAGACTCTTATCTTAACCGAATCACCTGGAATTCATCAATCAGATTTTCGCCAGCATCAAGTGGGTGGCCATTTGGACGTATTTGCATTCTTGGTGCCACTTACTGATCCGATAAAATAGTTTCGCTATCATAGCCAGCCCTGACGGTAGACAGATGCTCCTCTCAACGATATTCTGCATATAGACAAAAACTTAACCTTTCCTTCATGGTGGTCAGCGGACACTTTTGTTTTTCTCGGACAGTGCGTGCTTAATTAATTTTTATTTTTATCTCTTTAGAATTCTGCGGGAGGTAGCTTGTCCAACTTGAAAAAAATCTTTTTATCATTGCCATGGGCAGATTGGATATATCTTACTCGCCGCCCCGTAACATAAATCAGATTAAATTCTGTGTTTTACCTTCTCGACAATAGAAATAAAAATCTTACCACTTTTCCCCGCCAGAAAAACAACACCGCTCAGTGTCCTTTTCGTGATGGCTTCTTATCACCTAAATTTAATTCTTGCCTTTCTTTTTTCTTCTTTCTTTCTAGCGTCGTAAATAGTGTCACACTCTACTTGCGTGCTTTTGTCATTACACAGGTGTTTATTCCAATTCGAATTATCACTTTTTTTTTAGAATAAACATTACCAAAGAGTGAAGGTAGTTAAAAAAAGCGGTGTCATAGGAAATGACGTCCTTTAATGTTCCCTCTCATTGCGGGCAAGTTAATCCATGATGGCCAAATTTCCAAAAATAATTACTGATTAGACCAATCCGAATTTCAGTCGAATCCATTACATTCACTTACGTTCTAATACCCCTGGGAAGGGTATAAATCCTCTTCTTCCACGCCCCAGCTATGAGAGAATAGAAGAACAGATTGGGTTCTATAGCCTTGGATGGCAACTGGTCTACTGCAGAAAGAAATGGCAAGCTACCGCGGGAAAAAAAAATTTGCCTCGTCAGTCATGTATCGAAAGATACACGATCGCTTAAGCTTGTATCACGCATGGCACATAACTGACTGATGGAGTAAGTAAGGAAATTTCAGTTATTTTAAATTTTTTGAAGGTTGTCGGTGGCAGCGGCTAGGATTGAGAAATCGGAGAGCCGAGTTCGAATTCCAGTCGAATCGATTACATTCACTTACATGCTAATACCACTGGGAAGGGTATAAATCCTCTTCTTCCACGACCCAGCTATGAGAGAATAGAAGAACAGATTGGGTTCTATAGCCTTGGATGGCAACTGGTCTACTGCAGAAAGAAATGGCAAGCTACCGCGGCAAAAAAAAATTTGCCTCGTCAGTCATGTATCGAAAGATACATGATCGCCTAGGCTTGTATCACGCATGGTTCAAAACTGACTGATGGAGTAAGTAAGGAAATTTCAGTTATTTTAAATTTTTTGAAGGTTGTCGGTGGCCGCGGCTCGGATTGAGGAATCGGAGAGCCGAGTTCGATTTCCAGTCGAATCCATTACATTCACTTACTTGCTAATACCCCTGATATGAATCCTCCTCTTCTCCCCCCCCCAGCTATGGATAAGTAGTAAGACAGATCGGGATCTCTAGCGTTGGATGGCAACCGGCCTACCGCAGAAAGAGATGGCAACCTACTGCGGGGAAAAAAATCTGCCTCGTCAGTCATGTATCGAAAGATACATGATCGCCTAAGTTTGTATCACGCATGGTACATGATAGCCCTAGTGGAGCGTATACTTAAACTGTCACAGAAGTCCGTTTAACATACTGTGAGTGTTTAACAAAACTCAAATGACCCTATGCATGCGGGCATACTCGAAAGAGAGCTGCCATGCTAAAAATGCGAAATTTGATTTGCAATACGCGCCTTCCACTCGAAACAGGTCTGATGAAATACCTAGATATTCTCCACGTGGAGCCAAACATGCGGTATGTGTTATCAAAAACCAATCCAGTCATTCTAAATTCGTGTTTCTACTTTTAATAGTCACTACCTCATTAAACTATATATGTAAATATAATATATTATACTGATTTACCTACCAATTCTAACACAGCTACAATTAAAAAGAATTTCTCTCAGCTTAACATAAAATTTGTTACGTCTTCTAAAACAATAAAAGACTTGATTAATACAAAACAAAATAATAATATTAAAAAATTTAAATGAGGAATTTACTCTATCACCTGTAATGATTGCCACAAGGAATGCATGGGAGAAACCTTGTGGAATTTAAATAAAAATTATATGAAAACAAAAGGGATCTATTACAAAACAAAACTCAATGTATTCGTTGTTCACCGTAATGAGGCTGACCATAATTTTGATTTAATAAATTTTGTTTTAATTAAAAGAGAAAGCAATTTACTAATACGGAAATGTATTGAAAGTGCTTTAATTGCTATATAATTCACAGTAAATTTACGTCTAAGTTCTTGCAACGTTTTGCCATTTTTGACAGATCTTCTATTGTCACTATGGGGAATATCTAATAACAGAAGTGATAAAATAACGAAAAATGAAACCAGTTAATCTACGTACCCAAAAAACAGATTTAGTACAAAAATATTTGAATTTAAAAAAAAAAAAAATTTGAGGTGAAAAACAATTTTCCATAGATTTTTCTAAAATTGTTCTTCATAGTTTGTATATTGTTTTCCCATAATATATGATTAAATTTACAGGTGTTCATTGCATTAAGAAATTGGTAAGATCTTTCTAATTGTTTCCATTCTGGATGTAGGCTCTACATATGTATTGAGTACTGTTTGCTAAAAGTAAAAACAAAAATACTAAAGAACCTCGGATTATTAATCTAACGGTTCTTTCCTATTTTTCTGTATTTAGCACACACACACACACACACACACATATATATATATATATATATATATATATATATATATATATATATATATATATATATATGCTGCCTAAATGTACACCACACACATACACGCACATGGTTAATATATAGAGGGCATATATATATATATATATATATATATATATATATATATATTATATGCGGATATATATATATATATATATATATATATATATATATATATATATATATATATATATTCTTGTAAAAACAAGAACAAATCTATTTCCATACCTGAGGATGTCTGTAGGAACAGACGAAAGCTTGTAAAAAATAAAAAAGACCTTATGCAACTGGAATTTATAAACAGGGATCATATCATTCATATACAGGTTCGAGGTTAGTGTATCTTATTGAAATTGTTTGCGAAGATGTATTCTCGCCATTTAAATCATTAACCTCTATATTTGTTTTTTGTATGAATGATTCATGAATTTATAATATATATATATATATATATATATATATATATAGAGAGAGAGAGAGAGAGATAGATAGATAGATAGATAGATAGATAGATAGATAGATAGATAGATAGATAGATAGGTATGAACTGACCGAGATAAATAGATAGGAGCGAGCTGATATATATATATATATATATATATATATATATATATATATATATATATATAAAGATAGATAGACAGATAATATAGTTGCATATGTTTAGGGTAATAGAATAAAGAAAAAGTTTATGGGTCTCTGGTATGAACGTTTCGATTCTCATTAAGGGCCTCGTGCCGCATCTTGTTCTATGTAAATCGAAGCCAATTAAATTAACTAGGTAGAATTTCAGGTGAGCGTTGCTACCCTTGTTTTTGAAATAATTAAATGTAGGAATTCATTGTTAACCAGAAAGGATTTGGGTCGGGTAAGATAATTGAATTAAATGAATTAAACTTGCTTTCTCTTTTTCTGTGATCTTAAAAGTCAAAATATTAGGTTGGTGCAAAAATAATATCGTTTTTTGACGTTAAAAAATACGTCAAAAAACGATATTATTTTTGCAACAACCTAATATAAAAAAAAATGTGTTTATCGTAAGGACGGAAATGAAATATCTCTTTGTCTTTTTTTTCTTATTTTCTGATGTTATTATTTGCTTAATATTCGAATTGTGCCATTGTCTTGTATGCCCCTATGCATATATATTTATATATTTTACATATGCATGTGTATATTTACCACTAATATTAGCTATATATATATATATATATATATATATATATATATATATATATATATATATATATATATATATATATATATATATATATATTCATTCGTATGATATGAGTTTGTAACCCAGGGTTTTTGCTTTTGCGATCATCAGACAATCTGATTTTTTTTTTTTTTTAAATTGAATCTATTTATGTTAGTTTGTGTTTGATGATGTTTACTTGAGGGTGGGGAGAATAATTCTCTTTTGTACCCGTTTTGGGATGACACTCATACGCAAATAGATCTACATACAGGTGTACACAAAAAAGTTCACACGAGCACACACACACACGTACACCAACACACACATATATATATATATATATATATATATATATATATATATATATATATATATATATACATATATTACGATATTATACTAAAAACATGTAAAATCGCTACACAGTTGCAATGCATATCAATGCACACACACACACATATATATATATATATATATATACATATATATATATACATATATATATATATATATATATATATATATATATATATATATATATATATATGTGTGTACTAAGAGGTCCTCGTAATCATCTGTGTAAATTGTTGAGTATACATATGTCTCCGTGTGTGTGTGAGCGTGTATGTATGTATGTATGTATATGCTTGAGTGTGTGGCTTGCGTATGTCTGAAGTATTTCGGATCTGTATCAGCATCGAAGTACGACAACCACACACACACACACACATTAATGCATACGTACACACACACGAGCACACAGACACATGCACACACACGAGCACACAGACACATGCGCAAACACACACACACACACGAGCACGCAGACAGATGCACACACACGGGCACACAGACACATGCGCAAACACACACACGAGCACGCAGACACATGCACACACACGCGCACACAGACACACACACAAACACACACAAACACACGCACAAACACAACTGCACAAGCGCACAAATGCACACACGCAAGCTCACACACAGACACACGCACACACAAATATGCATGCTCGCTAGATCAATTACGACTAAATAGTCAGTTCGATCTTCACTGGGTGCTCCATACTTTTGGCCTTGTGCCACATCGAAGCTACGCATAGAAAACCGCCATTGTTAATTTGATTTCTTTTTTCGCTTTCTTTCTCCGTAATCAATAACTAAATCAATAGATATCAATATATATAAAATCTATACAGACATGGGTACTCATATAGATATCTGTATTTCCTCTATACTGGCATTGCAACATCATTGTATATTTCAAATTTAAATATCCTGACCTATTCACTTTCTTACTCCTTTCCTCCATCACGCCTATTTATTCTAGCTCCCACTCTGTAACTCCTTGCGTACTAGTGGCATCCCGCCTTCCTTGGGGTGAAATACTTTAAAAAAGAAGAGAGAAAAAAAGATGTATTTAAAGTTGAAATGTAGCGTTCCGCAAAGGTGCCCGGATGTAGCCAACAAGCCTACGATAATAATAACATTTACTTTGACCGAAATGCTGA
This sequence comes from Acanthosepion lycidas, assembly GCA_963932145.1. Classification (NCBI taxonomy): domain Eukaryota; kingdom Metazoa; phylum Mollusca; class Cephalopoda; order Sepiida; family Sepiidae; genus Acanthosepion; species Acanthosepion lycidas. Next base: position 88,132,478 of record OZ010590.1, on the reverse strand, counting down.
AAAAAATTAAACACAAACAGAAACAAAAACATGAAATGTTGACAGTTTATCCATAATTTTTATCGCTATGTGCAACAATTTATTCGAAAATTGGAAAAAATCAATAAAAACTTTAATAGGCCAAAGTTAATAGAATTTTTCCTTGCTACCTATATATATATATATATATATATATATATATATATATATATATATATATATATAAGACATTTTTATGTTTATACATTCTTTTTATAGATACAAATATTTAAATAAATTCTCTGTTTATAATAAACAGCATTAAACGACATTTACTGGTCTGAATATTACTTAAATATTTGTATCTATAAAAAGAATGTATAAACGTAAAAATGTATTATATATATAAATATTATATATATATAAAAAAATGTAATATATATATATATATATATATATATATTACATTTTATATATATATATATATATATATATATATATATAATGTAATATATCTATATATATATATATATATATATATATATATATATATATATATATATATATGCATGTATATGCATATATAATTATTTTTCAAAAATATGATTACATCGCTACATAGGAGTTCTCATGTTTAGGCTTTTCTTGTGTATTGAGCACTGTTTGTTAAAAATAAAAACAAAAATACTAAAGAACTTCGGATTATTAATCTAACGTTTTTTCCTATTTTTCTATATATTTGCACACACACACTCACACGCACACACACACACAGATATATATATATATATATATATATATATATATATATATATATATATATATATATATATATGCTGCCTAAATATACACCACACACATACACACACACATGGTTTATATTTAGGCAGCATATATATATATATATATATATATATATATATATATATATATACATATATATATATATATATATATATATATATATTACATGCGTATGTAGATAGATAGATAGATAGATTAGGTTGGTGCAAAAATAATGACGTAATAATGACGTAATAATGTCGTTTTTGACGTTAAAAAATACGTCAAAAACGACATGATTGCGTCATTATTTTTGCACCAACCTAATAGTAGGCTGACGAAAGAATTTCGAAAGATAAAAGCAACAATATTACGAATAGTACTGATAATAAAATTATTAATATTTATTGTATATTAGTAGGCAATTGAGAAAAGATGTCAAAAATCAGAATTTTTTGTCATGCTTCTAGCCTTTCTCTACAAGAAATAAAAAATGAAGTGGGACCTCTTGGCGTGGCGGTTTACGAATCTGTTATATTACTAATGAGTTCTAGTAGTTTGGGCTAGTTCTTTGCCTCGTTTAGGCTTATAGAGAGCTTGTAGAAGGGCTTTTGTGAAAACTGTAATCACTGAGTAGGCCTAAATTCCTATTTAAACCTAGAATGAGTGAATTTACTTTAAAAATGTATTTTAATTCGGACATTCGGCGCTCCTGTTGGCATTTAACTGCAGACGCTAAAAAGGGCGCATCTAACGTTATCAATGCTGTGGTCCGATTGGTTAAATTTGTGGAGCTGCAGTAAAATTAATGTTATTGTTTTTTCTAGTTATTTGTTCTATGGTTGTTTAAACTGAAGACGGAATTCCGGCAGTGTTTTACCGTTTTTGTATCTGTTTCATATTTTTCCTTTATAAGATTTCTCAAACATTCTGACCAGAAGACGAAAATAAATATAATATTTAATAAATAAACGGGGCGCCTACTTAAATACGTGTATCCACTAAAAAATAATGTTTAAAGTTATATATATATATATATATATATATATATATATATATATATATGAAGGAAAATATACGGAAAAAAGAAACAAAAATCCTAATATGCAATTATGTTGTTTTAATGTTAATATAATGACAACGTCGGACGTTTCGGTCTAATAGACCATCTTCAGGACATATTCGTAAAACATAATTAACATGACTATATTCAATTGAACATGAAAAAGACGATGGACATAAGAGCAAGACCAATCCAAACAGATAACTGAAATCTTTTATAAGATCAGATCGAATAAGATAAGATTAGACCGAAACGTCCGACGTTGACATTATATCAACATTAAAACAGCATAATTGCATATTAGGATTTTTGTTTGTTTTTTCCGTATATTTTTCTTCATACTGTCGGCTCTATATCCATATATTAGGTTGGTGCAAAAATAATGTCATTTTCTCACATAGTACCATATGTGAGAAAACGACATTATTTTTGCACCAACCTAATATTTGCTTATATATATATATATATATATATATATATATATTTATATTTGGTCACTAAATAAAAATAGTGTAGATAATATAATATTAACCCTTTGAGCCCTGACCACCGATTTACTGGTGGTAGAGAAAAATGACGTAATGCCCAGCTACCGATTGAACGGTGGGTAAGCCCTTTTAACTATAACATGAAACATTACGTACCAATTATTTGCAAATTTTGACTCAGGAGTTGGGGCAGAAAGGGTCAACATTGTTCGGGAACGCAGGGCTCAAAGGGTTAAAATGCACATACTTGGATTTACAAAACTGCATACAAACAAATTGATATTAAACCGAAATACTAAATAGTAAATAGTAAATAGAAACTAAACTTAGTTTGGTAGTTTAGTCCTGATGAAATCCTAAAGGATCGAAACGTCACACGAAATAAAATATTCTTCTTTGTTATAGTTTTTCCTAATGTATATGTATATATATATGTGTGTGTGTGTGTGTGTGTGCATAAACTACTGGATGGAACCAAAATTATATCTGTAAAAGGACAATATGAATAAGGAGAGAAGGAAAACATCTTAACAGTTCCTTACAACACATGGGGTATACTTGCGGAAAAAAAAACGTATCTATGAACAAAAAAGGGATCTTATACACAATAATTTATCAAATGCCTTTGGCATACAGAGAAATAAATTAAACTACAACTTTGATCAAAAGAATGCCACACTTGTTAAAATAGAAAGTAACTTAGACACACTTGTTAAAATAGAAAGTAACTTACTTAGACAGAAAATTCTTGAGAGTGCCGCTATCGAATCTTACCAAAATATACATCTCCACCCCGAATTTTTTCAATATCTCCTTTCCTGAAAGAAATACTGTTGTCTCAACATACATGACTATAAACATTTTAAGAAATTAAAGAAAAAACTGTTAAATTCAAAACCTTTAAAATATGTATTACTTAAATTAATCACACACTAAAATAATATACTAATTACATTATTAAAAAAAAAAAAACCTACTACAATGAATAACTAATTTTGTCGCATACATACCTTTTTGTACGCTGATCGATATTTGCAGAATGGGGCCTTGCACGGAATGCAATATATTCATACCGGTGTTATTGCATCGTGTTTATGTTTATGGCTTGTCTGCATTTTCTCTTGAATACAATCTGAAATTAACATTGTAAAATCAATTCAATTATCCCGAAATTTATGTTTCTAATTACAAAAAAAATATAAATAAATAAAAACAAAAAGAAAAACAATGCTGCAAGCTTAAATTTTTCTCAAAACCAGGACTTACAGTTTGTGCAAAAATATCTGTCTGTCTGTCCCTCAGTGGACCTTTAAAAAAATTCTACGCTGCAGTAGTCTCCGTCATTCGGTGGTCAATGATTTTTCCGGGGTTTTTTTTTTTTTTTGGGGGGGGGGGGTTGTTTTGGGGGGGGGGTTGATTTTTTTGTTTTTTTGGGCGGGGGGGATTTTTTTTTTATTTTAACAAGTCATCTAGAAAAATAGAAGAGTTAACTTTGTGGACATATCTGTTTCCCCGAGTAACTACTTCATTTTTCGTGGAATTATCACTAGTTATATACATGTGTGTGTTTGTGTGTGTGTGTGTGTGTGTGTGTGTGTGTGTGTGTGTGTGTGTGTGTGTGTGTGTGCGCGCGCGCACGCGTGTATGTGTGTGGGTGTGTGTGCGTCTGGAAAGAGTAAGATTTAGAACCTGAATTACCTCCCTTCATACAGACGTTGTAAAAAGTCCACACTTATTTTTTAGTAAAAAGTCCACACTTATTTTTTAGTAAAAATTCCACACTTGTTTTTTAGTAAAAATTCCACACATATTTTTTAGTAAAAAGTTTACAGCTATTTTTTAGTTGTTGTCCCTGGATGATTGCGGCATCCGGATTCTCTAAGAATTTCGTTGCTGCATTTATTTGAGAATTTACCAAAATAATCCGTCAAACTGCAAAGAATTATAAAGAATAGAAGAATGCCGATGTAAACACCACATTATCTGATCTTTTTTCGCATTGTTAAAAAAAGAAAAAGCACATTCTTTAATATATATTTAGAAAATTCTAAAACAAAAGATATAAAACTCATAGGTTAAATTCGATTAATTTTGCACGTGTTTAGGTTGGGTTAGTTGCATACCATCATGCATCTCTCGCCCAGGAGTGGAGGCCTGTTTCAAATCTCGTTCCACTGGGGAAAAAGCTTTATTTATTTATTTATTTATTTTTAAGTTTCGGTTCAAGTTTATGGTAGTTCAGAAAAGAAACTACAAAACTTCTTACAGAAGGCAACGAAGGAGAGCGAGAAGAAGGGACTAAATATAAACTACAAGAAAAGAGAATTAATGGTCATCAGTAAAAGGATAAGCCCGAAATGCGATTTGCTGGTTGGGGACACTAAAATCAAACAGGTGCGGAAGTTTTAAATATCTGGTAAGTGTTTTGACAGAGGTCGGTAAGTACGGCACTGAGACGTGCTGGGATGACCAAGGACGCATTCCAAAAGCTGGGCAGAGTATTGCAAGACAGGAAGATTCCTTTGGTAACAAAGAAAAGAGTACTGAGCTGTTACTGACATCTGTCCTCCTTTACAGCAGCGAATATGGGACGGTTTCCTCAAAGATGAAGAAGAGACTCGAGAAGACGGATATATGGTTCTACAGAAGGATGCTGAGGATATCATGGAGCGAGCGTCTGAGCAACGATGAGGTCTTAGAGAGAATGCAAACAGGGAGGAGGCTTATATTCAACATAAGGAAGAGGCAGATGAAATTTCTGGGCTACGTAATGAGAAAGAAGGTCCTGGAGAATCTGATACTCACAGGTCGAATAAAGGGAAAAAGAGACAAGGGAAGTCAACACAACATACCTGGCGGGCTTAAGCAAATGGATGACAGAACGTGGTCTGGGGAGGTGACAGAGGAACGAAACTTATTGGGAGCTAGAAGGGATAGGAAGGAGTGGCGAGCCATGATCGCCTACGTCATGAAATGATACGGCACATGAAAAAAAAAAATAAAAGAAGTTCGTTGCTGTGGTTGACTTAATAAATTTTTGTTTTTTATATTTGTAACAAATTTAGCTTATTTAATTGAAGTAAGTATCACACTTATTAGGTTGGTGCAAAAATAATGACGGTTTTTGACGTATTTTTAACGTCAAAAACCGTCATTATTTTTGCACCAACCTAATACTTATTTTAAATCCTTCCGACTTGCAATATCTTTTTATGTTTTCAAAGTACAGATATTTTGGGTGTAAAATACACTAAACAAAGTAATTTAGGAAATTTAGTCCTCTTTCTCAGAAATTAATTTAGCATTTTTTCAATTAAAGTTAATATTGTTCTCTCGAAAATTTCTGTTTCTAAAAGCAAATACACCAATGATCAAATTTATTTTGGCGTAATGTTTTTTTTTTTTTGTTTTTTTGTTTTTTTTCTGTTTCTAACAAATTAAAAATATATATAATGATTTTTTTACCACGCTTCATAACTGAAATGTAACATTTTAATTTTACGTGATTTAAAGAAATAATTTATTAATCCTTTTTTTTCTGGTCTAGTCTATCTAATTTTTTTTTTTTATTCATTTTTTTAAGCGTTTCACCCCAAGCAAGACGGGAAGCCACTAGCACGCAGGGGTTACAGAGACTTGGAGCTAGAGCAAATAGGAGTGATAGAGGAAAGGATGAAGAGAAGGATAGGGGATAGA
>OZ010590.1:88116490-88121490 GCA_963932145.1 Acanthosepion lycidas | reverse complement strand
TAGAGACCTAAGGTTAGAAATGGCATCATGACACTTTCCACTGACAAAAAAAAAACAAAAAAACAACATATTTTACATAGATAAAGCTCTTCGTAAAGTGTGGGCTGTCCTTGTGAGAACAATTTTTTGTATTTCTTTGAGGCATGGGATTCCAGGAATCCCTTCAATTAGTCTACTGGAATCTTTTCCAACCAAACCGAGAGCTCCAACTACAACAGGGATTGTTGATGTTCCCATGTGCCACATTTTTGAAATTTTGATTCCTTCTTCTTCTTCTTCTTCTTCTTCTTATTATTATTATTATTATTGAGCATGTAAAAATAGGGAAAGTATTTCTGATTCCAAAAAGACTCTGTTCGTATTTACGGTGCATACATTCTCCGCATAGGGTAATGGTTAACTAGCCTACCTAAACTGGCTGACTATTACTACTGAGTAGTGTGTTTGATCCTCACTGTGGGCACCATACATTTGATAATTATTAAACGAACAAGAGTTAGCAAGTAAAATTAGCTAACCTCAGCCGATTCTAATTCAATCCTGACTATATTTAGCAAACACCCCCCGCCCACCACGCGGGTTGCAAGTGGCACAAGGCCGGGTTTAACGTGGGTTCTCTGAGCCCGTAGGCTCGACCAAAAAATGCCTGTAGAACCCGCATAGCGGGATCGGGTTGATCAACCTCCCCGAAAGAGACTCTGCCCTTCGGCTGAGCCTCGTCCGGTTTCCTCTCTGCTCAGAGGCAGAGAGTTCGACCGCCTAGTGGAAAAGATTTCGAGTAGACTCGTTCAATACTGACAACAAGTACCGATTTTGCAGGAATCTATTTTGCACCTGATGGCTATTAGGGCTATCCCGTTTGTCTACAATATACATTTTGGTTAAAATATTAACATCCTTCATAAATGGGTATTTATTTTCCCAAATATGTGTATGTATGCGAGTTTACAGAAGTAAACATCGACTTACACGTGTGAATGCTCATAAACCTTCATAAAAGAATACAAATTCAAACTCGTACATATACACACGCATTCATATTTATATATGATAGGGTAATTAATAGATAGCTACATGCATATATGTGCATGCATGCGTATGGTAAATGTATTGTGACCAGATATGTTTTGCTTCCAATCAAAAAGACTTCATTAGCCAAAAAAAAAAAATTGTTATTAGAATTAATAAACAAAATATATGTACATAACACCTCAGATAGCAAATGTGGCGAAAGCTTATATAATATAAAATATAGTAAGCACAAACATAAATATAATACTGGTCATCACGATTTTTGGCGCCAAGAAACACAACATATTTTTTAGCCTGTCTGATGTTGCTTATTCCGAAAATGACCTTAGTTTTTTATTGTTAGCTGCTGTTTTTGCTGTATTGAAATTGCTCATATTTGGGGGAAAAAGATCAATTTACGATCCTGGCTGATCGCAAAATTTAGTTAATAAAGGCTGTAGAAACCCATCAATTTTTCAGGTAGGCCGAGCAATTTATATCAGCCACCTGAAATAAACTACTTATTGGTTTAAATACGAATTGAGAGGTTTCTATGATTTTATTTTGAGAAATATTACCATCGGCCAATATCATGTATACAGAAAGCAAATGAAAAAAAATGAGACATTTCTGTACAGCCAAAAACGATAGCTAACCAAGAAAAAAGTAAGGTTATTTTCAAATTCAGCGCCCTCAAATTAGCTAAAAAGATGTTTAGTGTCTCGTCACCATTTCAATTTTTTTTTTTTTTTGACCCTTGCTACAGATATTCTATTACGTTGGTGCAAAAATAATGACGTAATAATGTCGTTTTTTGACTTTAATAAATACGCCAAAAAACGACATTATTACATCATTATTTTTGCACCAACCTAATATTTAAATGTTTTCAGTGGCGGACTGATCAAGGTGTTAGCTTGCGCGATGGCAAGTGTTTCCCTGATAAAATGCACCCCCATATCAAATAAAAATGCAATAAAGAAACAGACAACTGTCTTAGTGATAACAGGGAATTAAATTTAGAAAGTCATCTGCACGCTATCAGTTACTCAAGTCAAAAATGATAGGACATTTTCAAAGCTAAAGATCAAAAAGACAAGATTAAGAAATTCTCTGTTTGAGGCGAATTTAAAATCATACATGTTGCTATTCATTGAAAAGAAATTATTAGATAAATTGGATACAGAATCAATTATTGATAGATTCACACAATCATCTAATGAACACAGTTGTTTTTAATATAATGGACTGCATGCAATGTTTTATTCAGCTTTTGAATATCGCCCTGTTTTGAATCTGTTAATATGTAAATTGTCCAGTAACCTATTTAAAAATATCAACCAATTGCTTAAATTATTAAAAAGAAAAAAATCAGTCATGACGTTCTGTATTTACATTTAGTATCTACTGCTAGTAATAATATAAAACACGTTTACACTGTAATTACTAAGAAATATATATTTTTATACACCAATATTTTCATTGTATCTATTTTTTCCATATGTATTTTTTTTTAATTTTATTTATTCGTTATGAAAATTAAATTGAGTATTGTAGTTGTGGGTGGCACTACTTTGTCTCCTGGCAACCAATATTTTTTGACAAAGTCCGTCACTGCTGTCTTTTCTTCTTTCTTTTTGTTTAGTATCTACCAACAGTCATCTCCTCTTTATGTTTTTCCGTTACAGTCATTGTGTACTCTTGCTCCGTTACATAGGTAGGAATATCGAATTTGAGTGATAAAACTAAGAATTTCGTTAATATTAGACAAATGATTAGCCTTTTATAAACGTAAAAATATACGTACAGAACACAAGTAGCGGATGGTGAACATTCCATGAACGTTGTATAGGACAGGTTACCTTGCGACGCAGCCGGCCGTTCTTCTGCTGCAAATGGGCCATGCTACCAAGTTGCCCGTGTTGAGCTGGCTTCGGAATCGTAAAACATTTTACTTCAGCTGCATATGCACAAAACTACTGCTTATATAGTTGGCGTAATCGTACCTATATGAACACCAGTAAAATGAAAAAAAAATCGTCAGTGCAAATAACGCATTCAAATGAAAAATGAAATTATATTAAAAAGAGAAAAGTGTGTGCAGATTAAAATGATGCGTCAAAAAGGACAGGTCCTAAGATATTTGGGGTGGGGGTGCGGTAAATTTAAGAATGGAGCAAAGGAGGTCTGTATGTGTGTGTGTCTGTTAGTATCACCTGGGTAATGGCAGATGCAAAATAAGTCCATAGGGAAAAATAGATACAAAGGAAAGTATGTTTGACAATGCAAAAACTTGGTAATAGATAGATAGATAGATAGATAGATAGATAGATAGATAGATAGAGATAGATAGATAGATAGATAGATAGAGATAGATAGATAGATAGATAATAAACAGACTGCGATAGATAGATAGATAGATGGATAGATAGATAGATAAACAGACGGCGATAGATATATAGATAGATATATAGATAGATAGATAGATAGATAGATAGATAGATAATAAACAGACTGCGATAGATAGATAGATAGATAGATAGATAGATAGATAGATAGATAAATAAATAAATAGATAATAAACAGACTGTGACAGATAGATAGATAGATAGATAGATAGATGTTGCCTTACGCATCTTTTCTTCGCTTCTTCGGCAAAAGTGCTTCAGGTTATTTGGGTGTGCGGGTGTTAATCAGCGCGCTTTTGTGACTTCGTGGGTCAGGGCAAGCTTCCCGTTTTCATATTTCTCGATACTTGTTAATTCGGCCGAATATCTTTTAATATTCTTTCTTCTCAGTACTTACGTCATTTCTTCTGTCAAATTTAATTCATCGTCTTCTTTACATTAAAAGTATCACATTTTTGTTCGTTTGTTACTTTTAATTACCCCATAAAATGTTTCCGCAAAAAATTAGGATAAAAGGAATTTATTAGCTAAGAATGGATAATAATAAAATGAAAACATCTTTCGAACAATTAGCATTAAAATTATCAAATAGAAAAGAGAATAGAATCCTATCCTTGCCGTAACTTTAAATTGTTGATACTTACATTACTTTGATATAAGTATGAGCTAATAGGATTTATAGTCTATTATTGTTTAAGAATTGGAAGCCAAAACTGATATTTTTAAGACATATTGATTAATAAAATAACATCAAAAATCTTGTCGTGGTGTGGTCCATTTACAGAAACTAACTCGGCAGAATATGTCGGCTTTTAAGAGCTATACAGTTGAGTTCGGTCAATGTATGACCATTCATAGTAAATACTACTAAACCATACATCCATATATGCATACATACATATATATTTGGGATAACCCACGCCCTTTATGTTTACATGAAAAACTACACATTAAGTTTCTAAATAATAAAAATCTATTAAACAATAGACATGAGTTAACGGGTTTTTGCCGACATCATCAAATTTTTGCATTGAATAATTAGCATTACGCAAAACCCTTTCAGAAAAAAAATCTCCATAGACGCTCAACCAGACTAGGCGATGTCATCTTCCGCTTTAAATTTAGACACCCCAACCTTACCCTGTCTTGACATCTGTGAATGTAACTGAGATATTGATACAAATTATTAAGACCTTACGACCCTTTTTCTTTAAACAATTGCTCTAGCCGTTACCATAGAAATTTATAAAACACGTAAATTTCAGAAATAAGTTATTCCAAAAAAAATTTCGCTTGAAGATGGAACAGAGCTTAGTACTTTAATTCAATTTAATTCAAATAATTATATTGAAGTTTTCGGTTCTTGTTTTGAAACATGAGAACTCTTATATAGCGTGTTGGAATCATATTTTTAAATAAATAATTATATATATATATATATATATATATATATATATATATATATATATATATATATATATATAAAGAAAGAAAGAAAGAACAGTAAGATATATAATCCGGTGTTGTTATTCATATTTTTATTTTTACAAATAGTGCTCAATGTAAATTTACAGAGCATTA
>OZ010590.1:88106490-88113990 GCA_963932145.1 Acanthosepion lycidas | reverse complement strand
CCCTGTCTGTCCTGAAGGAAGAAGAAGATTCTTCATACCTTTCCCAAAGCTATTAGCACGTAAATGAATTTAATGGATTCGACTGGAATTCGAACATGGCTCTCCGATGTATATATATATATATATGTGTAACGGAGAGCACAGTTGGTGCTGCTGGTAATAAAGTAGTTCTCGATCTATGATAACAGATATAAAATTTATTCTCATAATGAATATGAATTTTTTTTTGTTCCCTGAGACACACACACAGAGAATTGCACACACACACTCATATATATATATATATATATATATATATATATATATATATATATATATATATATATATATATGTATATATATATATATATATATATATATATGTATATATATATATATATATATATATATGTATATGAGTGTGTGTATGTGTGTGTGTGCAATTCTGTGTCTGTGTGTGTACTTATACTCTCTACTTCTTTGTACTTCTCGACTTAAACTCTGAAATTTTATTTACTATTTATTTTTATGTCAACAGGAGTAAACAGGTTGGCCTAACGCCCAGTTCACACTCCTCCCTTTTTGAACAGATTCACAGCTTTATCCCTTGTTTCCTGCTTCGGGTTACATTTCTGATTCCTTCTAAAGTCTTTTTTTTTACCTCTTTCTCTCCCAGCCACTCCTTACGTCTTAATGGCATTATTGCCATGCTTTGGTTGCCATGCTTTTGGTTGCATTGAATATATATATATATATATATATATATATATATATATATATATATATATATATATATATAGATATAAATATAGATACAGATATATTTACTCGTATCGTGGTTTTTTCTTTGGGCTTCAAACCTGCATCTGTGCGATTTTTTTCGGCAGAATTTCAGGTTTGTAGCTCTTTCTTTTTTAAAACCTTTTTTTCCCTTGAGATTGATTTGATTATTGGCAAATCAAAAATCCGAGGGTTTTTCGAAACGAGTATAATTATCTATATTTGTATGTATATATATATATATATATATATATATATATATATATATATATATATATATATATATATATATTTCATTTAAAATTAAATTTCCACATATGTATAATCTGTTCATGTTTTGCCGACTAGAAATATTTTAAATGTTTTCTCAGAGTATTATCAACACGACGTCTATTTTTCAAATTATTTTTAATGAGCCTGTCTTTGAACCAAACTCTTTTTTGTCGGATAAAATGCCGGTCAGAAAACAGGAAGTTGTAGTAGCACTAGGGGAAATGAAGTTACCGAAAAGGTAGCTGTCCGTCCTATAATAGTAGCCGTAGCAGTTTAAATAAACATGAATTTCTCTCACAGTAGTCAGAGAGATCATTTTTCAAGTCCATGCACAAGAATCCATATATTACTTACTGCATTTCTGCATGCAGAACGAATGATTTGTCTGAGACAGTATAAATCCGTGGCCATATTTTAGTTGTATACAATTAATGGATCTTTACTTGGGAGAGCGTGTTATGCAAACCTTCTCACCATTTCTAATGCTTTCTTTACACAGTCAATATTCAATCATTATCGTAGATTTATTTTAGAAAAATTACAAAAATATTCACTGAATTTTTTTCATACAAGCTTACTTTATATATGTTGATATCTAATGTTCTCACAGAAGGTTATATATGCAGCCCTGAATGAATTTTTAAACTATAAAGGGGTTTGAAACTAAATTGGGATATTGCACTACAATAAGTTTGTTGGCATGTTCTGGATATCATCAACGGATACTTTTAATAAATAATAAATTATCATATTTTTTAGGACATATCTAGTTTTCTGGTCACAATAAAACTTAAATAATATTAATATATATACTGGTTAATAACATTTTATTATAAATTTTTAATTTTAATTCTATATATCTTTAAAGCCTAAATAATATTTATATATTTAAAGATTATTTTTAGTCAGTTATGTGCCATGCGTGATACACGCGTAGGCGATCATGTATCTTTCGATACATGACGGACGGGGCAGATATTTTCTCGCAGTAGGTTGCCATTTCTTTCTGCGGTAGACCAGTTGCCATACAAGGCATTTAGCCATAGAAGAGAAGAGGAGGACTGATAACTTTCCCAAGGGTATTTGGCACAAAAGTGAATGTAATAGTATTCGAACTCAGCTCTCTGATTTCTTCAATACGAGCCGCTAAATATATATTGGAATTCCCAAAAAATTTCACTTGAAAATGGAACAGAGCTTGGTACTTTAATTCAACTTAATTCAAATAATTATATTGAAATTTTCTGCTCTTCTTTTGAAACATGAGAACTCATATGTAGCGACGGAATCATATTTTTAAATAGATAATTATATTTAGGCTCTACTTTTGTATCGAGCAGTTTTTTAAAAATAATAACAAAAATACTAAAGAACTTTGGATTATTTACCTAACGAGTTCTTTCCTATATATTTTCACAGATATATATATAATAGAAATTATTAGATAATTATATTTCAGCAATTCATCTAGTCTGAAAACTCAGCAGAATGCAGAAAGCACTGGACGGCCGTTTTGTCCTATATTTGGGACTCATCAGCATTGCGCATCCACTACCAAGAATTGAAACCCTGACAGTTACATTATCAGGCAAACGTCATACCAACTGTTCAAACGGGCCTCGGCGACGAAGAGATTGCAGGGTTTCAATCCTTGGTTGTGGATACGCACTGCTTGCTTTTATATATATATATATATATATAACAAGTTCTTACTTATTTTCTATATATTTTCACAAACATATATATTGACATTATATTTATTATTATTTGGATTATATACGTTCACTATTTTCTTTATATATACGTGATGTATTTTCTTACTGTGTCATTATTTTATTTTTCTGCATTTTACTTTTTTCATTTTCTTGTAGACAAAATCTCATTGGTCATTTTCTATGCGTAGCTGAAATGCGGGACAAGGTTGTGGCACCCAGTGAGGATCGAACTCACTACTCACTCGTAATTGTTCTAGTGAGACAAGCTTGCTAACCATTACACCTCCTCGAGGTGCCTATAGTGATTTTCCAAGCGTAGCTTAGATGTGGCACAAGGCCGAACGTATGGGCATCCAGTGAGGATCGAACTCAATACTCAGTCGTAACTGATCAGCAACATTGCTGACAATTACATCACGTCGAAGTGCATTGATTTGTTCAAATATTCTTATTTTCAATTACATTACACTATTTACATAGTTCGGAGCGTACAACGGCTGAAACGTTATGGTAAATATGGCAACAAAGATGAGGATGATAGTCCGAACAATGTAAATAGTGTACATCTCAGAAATATAGACAGATACTTAATTACATTAATTGTTAAATCCCCCACACACACAAAAAAAAATTCTTATTATCTACAGAATTTATTAAGTAATGATGTTACCATGGTAACGATTTTTCCTTATTTTTATTTTTATTTTTTTTCAAAACTTACTGAACGGAACGTCGACAGCAAAATAACATTTTGAATATGCAACTGCTTTTACATATTCCATTTGACATACTTTAGATGTTTCATATCAATCGTTTTATCGCTTTTCTTAATTTAAAGGTTAAACTTCGATTGTTCGAATTTTGTTTTTTGATTGTTTCATAGATTTCCGGATCATTGATTTAAAACAGTAAGTCCTTGATTATAACACAAAAAATGATTTTGCTGTATGAACTTGAGAAACGTCCCGTTTTTTTCTTTGCTGTGCGAATGATGATAACAGACGACACTTGCCCGTTTGTTCTTTGCATCGTTGTAAAATTTAAGTCAGGCATTTTGGCTTTTAACTGAATACAATACAGTCATTTTTTTTTCTTAAATAATGCATCGAGTTGATGATAAATAATGTAGAAGACAAGCAGCAGTAAAAAAAAGAATTCCTTCGAATTCTTGCGGTTCTCAAGTCAGCTGTACTTTTAATAACAGTATTAAAAGTTGCAATAGGAAAATTACATATTGTAGGGATTGTTGTAGTTAAAACAGCGCAACAGGCTGATAAATCGTTACGGAAATTATTCAGCTTATAAATTAGGCTTTTTTTTTTTATTAATTTCCCTCCTTCAATCTTCAACGTCTTACCATGTGTATAGTAAAATTATATTTTCAGTAAATGGGACTAAAGAGTTAATTTTTAAACGACTGCAGATACTTATGAACAATCTCGTTCTTTATGACGTTATTCATGGAAGAACTAAAGAAGACATAATAAAAAAAATACCAAACAAAATTATAAGACACAATATCAAGCATAATTCTGAAAATATAAACTCCACCTCGAAAATCAAATGAAAACGGTTCGTTCAAAGAACGACGGTAAACAAGCAGCAACGGCACTTGGGTCATCGTTACCGTAGTGGATTTTCAAATTGTTGCCAGAGGCTTTACGCTATGAAAGTGTCTTTGTACCGGTTAATATCAGCGCGCCGCACACACACACACACACACACACACACACACACACACACACACACACACTTACGCACACACTCACTCACACACCCACCTACATACACTCACACAAACACACTCAGACACACTCACACGTACACACTCACACGCGCACACTTACACACACTCACACACACACACACAAACTCACACTCACTGACACATACACTCATACTCAGACATACACACACGCACACACTGACACACACACACACACAAACTCACACTCACTTACACACACACTCACACTCAGACATACACACGCGCGCACACACACACTCACACGCCCCCCCCCCAACGTGTTGCGCCCTATATAATAATTTGCTTTGTTCTGATCTTGTTAAATAGGAATTAGTATTTATATTAGATTGTTATAAAATTATAGACTTGTCGATAAAGTACCGTTGTTTAGAAACAGAGCCAGCTTAGCAGTTTCAATTTCTGTTAACAGACCGGAGTATTTTTTTTTTAACGAATGTTAAAACCGTATCCATTCTCTCACTTCAGGAAGAGACGGGCCAGATCAGTAATTTAAATTAGGATTTTTTTCCCAACCTGTCACCACACCACCGCTTGTATATATATATATATATATATATATATATATATATATATATATATATATATTTTCTTTACCATATATATATCTAGATCTATCTATCTCTCTCTCTACATATATATATATATGTATATATGACGTCACACATTATGAAATGGACAAAGTCAGACAATGATTTTAAGTCATTTTTATATTTATACATTCTTTTTATAGATACAAATATACATTCAACATCATCACTTGATAAGACACCAGAGGTGTTGAAACAAAATGGCTATTTTTGTAGTTGACTTTATAACATATTTATGTTATAATTTTCGAATAAATAATTATATTTGCTCTACTCTGTATTGAACACTCTTTTAAGAATAGTAATTGTTGGTTATTGGAATTTATTTTGTATACACCAATCCTATACTTGTATATATATATATATATATATATATATATATATATATATATATATATATATATATATATATAATTTTTTCCAACCTGATGCTAGACTCATGATTAGTATGGCAGGGTTAGAAATAGTGACCATTGCACCTTCTTTGGCTAACGTTTTCCACTGGTGTAACTAAAACAATTATATTCAACCAATTACTAGATCTACTGCCAGGAAAAGTGTTTTACTGTGTCATGCCAGACAATTGCTTTCTCGTCAGAATCTATCTTACACATTTATAAGTCTATCATTAGTTCATGTATTAAAGATTACCGCTACATCTGGTCTGCTGCTTCTAGTAAATATTGAAGAGATTCTTGATAAAACCCTGCAATGTTATTGATCCTGACCTGGCATCTCGGCTCCAGTCATTTTCCTACCGCCATAATATAGCTTCCCTGTGCTTTTTCTATAAATATGTCCAGGATAATTGTTCTGATGAGCTTTTCTCATTGATTCATAGACTTTATGAATTTAAGTGCATTACTAGATTGGCGGTAAGGTCTCATCATTTTAAAGTTGAAATGTCTAGATGTAACCGTAAGTTCTATGCTAACAGTTTCTTCTCTTGCACTTATCGCTCGTGGAACTCGGTCCCGGTGTCTTGCTTTCTAGTCAACACTGATCATCAAAAATTTAAATTCAATCTCAATCGTTATTTTTTGTTTTCTCAATGTCTGTTCTTTTATTGTACTCTCTCTCTCTCTCTCTCTTTAAGAATGTTTTCCTTTTTTTCGTATTCTCTCTTCCCCTGTAACTTCCTTACGTTTTGGTGGCTGTATTGCCTTGCTTGTGGGTGAAATAATTAAAAAAAATAACTGCCTTTTTTTTATTCCAAACACTATGTTTGTTCCAGTGGTACTCAAACTTTTTGAAGTCGGGTTGCACTTGAAATTGTAGGCGCTCTATATATGAATTACAGAAAAAATCTGTTATAATGAAGTCAAATATTGCAGAAAAGAAATAATGCAATAAAAAATATTAAATGAAAGATACCTTAAGTTTATTCATTCTTGTGCTTATGAGAAACATGAGCCTGATGAGTCTTAGCGATTGCTTTAATGTTTGGGCGTATATTTGATAGGTAAACTTTCATTTTCTCCTCAATACATTGAAGAGTTCCTCTCTTTTTGCACTTAATTATGGTGAGAGCAGAAAAGCCTAAATCACATAAATATGAAAGAGACAGATACCGCAATATAATAAAATAAATATATTTATTTCTTATATCTGGACACATATTTCTCTGGAATTCCAGGGTGCACCTAAACATCTTTGAGGGTGCACCAGTGTGCCAAGGTGCACCATTTGAGAACCATTGGTTTATTCCAACATTCTCTTGTTTATTTGTTGTTCCAAAAGCAAAGTAATTTTGAATTAATGTTCATATCTAACTTTTTATATGAATAACCTATTTCAGGGTTAATTGTACATTTTTGTGCACTGAATAAAAAAGAAGAGGCATTTTGATTGAAGTAAAAAATGAAATCCCGAAAATTATTTTGAAATATATAAAGAGAAGATGAAAGTAGCAAGACTGAGTTTGAAAAATTATATTTGGGTTTTATGTCGATATTTTCCTATTGCGACTGAAGGTATTTTATTTCGTCGCTAAATTAAGTTAAATGTTTGTTTTTTTTGTTTTTTGTTTTTTGTTTTTGTTTTTTCTTAGCTTTAATGTGCAACACTGTTTTTCTTTCTGGCATTTTTTGCAGTTATTTTTTTGTTACTTTCATTTTTCCCTATATTATTCTTTCCTTTTTCTTTCTTTCACCAAATTCTTTCTTTTTTCTTTCTTTCATTTTTTATTTCATTCTTTCTTTCTTTCTTTTCTTCTTTCTTTTATCTTTCTTTCCTTCTTTCTTTCTTTCTCTTTGCCTTTGTTTGTTTGTTTGTTTTTTCTTTTTTTTGCTCTCTTTCTCTATCTCCTTTTTCTATTTCTTTCTATCCTTCCATTTATTTTTATCTTTATTTTCTTTCTCTTTTTCTTTCTTTTCATATTTCTTTCTTTCTTTTTCTT